>OX596076.1:90137716-91337716 GCA_951394005.1 Protophormia terraenovae
GCAGGGGAAATTGTACATTCCAATTATTTTCTTCTCAAGTTCCACAATTGAGGCGAAAATACGAATCACAGTGCAATGGGAGAAAAATTGAAAATATATAAATCTGCTAACTTATTTTTAAATCGTGTCAAGAACACGCCTAACACCCATACATTCTGAAATAAAAAAAACGTATTTATTGCTCGAATACTGGACAGAATTCTACCAAAACTTGCGTTTGCAGTTAAACATAAATTATTTACGAGTTTGCCAATTTTTATGTAAAAAATAGTATCAAAATTTGCGATAGCCATTAGACTTACGTTTTTCTATTGCTCAAATAATATTGGATTTACCACCTCTTCTAAGTTCTATAATTTTTTAATATTATAATAATTTCCGGTACAAAATTTGTATTTTTTAGTTTTTAATATATATTTTAAAGCAATGTCGATTTAACATTACGAATTTATTACATAAGGAATTCTTAGACTTTTGTGTAAAAAAAAAATTAAAATTTTTATATATATACATATATGGTTATTTGTTTTTGTTTTTGTTTTTTTTTTTTTCATACTTTGTCGAACTCATGTAATTTTTGTATTCAAGCTTTAAAATGCTCTGCAATTAGCGCCATCTTAAGGATATTGAGTCCAACAATTATATTTTTCCCTTCGATAGTTGTTTTTTTTTATTTTAATTTAGCAAAATAAATTTTTCATCATTTAATGATTCGATTTAATAATGTTTATAACTTTTTCTTATAATATTGCTTCCGATTTCATCATGTTTTTATCATTTAATAATCCCTTTTATCATATAAACTAATTTCACCCTATATATATATATATATATATATATATATATATATATATATATATATATATATATATATATATATAATACCATTTTATCATATATATAATTTCATTTTATCATATATACAATTACATTTTATTATATATATAATTACGTTTTATCATATACATATATAATCCCATTTTATCATATGTATAATCCCATGTTTTCATACTTATACTCATTTGTACCACGATATGTGGTATATTCACCATACTGAATATAAACAAAACTTTTCAATTTATATTTGTTCATATATAAACTAAATGACAATTAGTATACTAACAAACTACTGAACTGATACACAAAAATAGTTATATAGTTAATAGTTTCTATAAAAATAGAAACTATAGTTAATAGTTTCTATAAAAATAGAAACTATAGTTAATAGTTTCAATAGTTATGCAGAAAAATAAAATATGATTAAAGGTAAAAATTCAATGCTTGTACGAAATCAAATCATAGTCTAAAACAAATATTCTATATTTGAGGAAAACATAAACCTTTTTAAAAACAAACATTCAACAAAAACTTTTCAAATACAAACATTCAACATTGAATAGTGTAGCGATCATACTGTAACCATGTTTTTTCTCTGCGTGTAGAAACGTATACAATTTGAAAAATGTTATTATTTTGATTTGTATCTATGGGACAAAGAACTGTGCGACGGGTTGCTCTAGGGGGATCATAGCATACATTAATATCATAATTAAAGAGTTATAATAAAAAAGTCTATTAATTTTGTGTAAATAAATTCCTAAACAAGTTACGCAATAAAAATTATTATACTAGGCGGGCAGGACTAGGGCGAATGTTAACCCCCATACTAAGTCAATAATATTTACCACATATTCTTAGAATCATTACGGCAAAAGTCTTAAAATTTTGTTTAAATATTTTACTTATCAAGTTAGTATTAACATAGAGCGGGAAGATTTATCAATCAATTTTCACATAAATAAAGAATAATACCTGTGAGAAGAGTTTTAATTTAAATTACCACAATTGTGATTAAAATAAAACAAGTCCAGAGGGAGTTGTAGCACACCACATAGGAGTTGAAAATGGTGCTTAATCCAAGGAAAGGTGTTATTTTAATAATCACGTTTTTAGTAAAAAAAAAATGCACTTTTTAGAATAATGAAATTTTTTTAAAGAATGGTAATATCCGTCCATACATTGCGGTTGAATGGGTTGAAACTGGTGACAACTTCAGGAAAAGATAATATCTGTATTTTGATGATTATGTTTTATTTTCTTTATTTATTAAAATGAAATTGAAAAAAGATTCGGCTGTGCCGAATCTTTGATACCCTTCACCATATTACCATCTTATCGACATCATATTACCATATTACCGACAATTAATAAAATTTTCGCCTTAACGTATGCTTGCATATTTTCTAAATCTAAATTTTTTTCAAACTACGAAAATTTGAATATGAAAAAAAAAAAACAATCATAACAGGCTTTGCTTTTAAAAAAGAAACAACAACAATTCCATATATATTTATTTTTGTATGTACAAACTGACTGAATACACAAAGAACAACAACAACACTGTTATTCATTATATTACTTCTGTTGCTAACTAAACTACTTGTCTATACAAAAAACAAAAAACGTCACTGATAGTCATTACAATGCTTAATATACATGTTTGTGTATGTATTTATGTATATTCTTAACAGATATGTTTTAGTTTTTAAAAATAAACAACTACAATTCCATATCTATTTATTTTTGTACAGACTGCATATACAAAGAACAACAACAACAACACTGTTATTCATCATATTACTGCTGTTGATAACTAAACTACTTGTCTATACAAAAAACAAAAAACGTCACTAATAGCCATTACAATACTTAATATACATGTTTGTGTATGTATTTATATTCTTAACAGATTTGTTTTTGGGCCATAACTCTGTTGATTATGAACGAATTTGGTTTATTAAAAAAACCGAAATTTTATAAAAATATTTATGACTGATCTATATAAAAATAAAAATCTGTAGCTTGAACAAGGGCTTCAAAAATAAAAAATTCTTTTTCCCCGATATCTCAGTTATTACTGAACCGATTTATTTAATTTTTTCAGAACAAAAATTCAGAAAATAATTTTCGAGCCCCCTTTAAAAATTCGAAGTCCCTGGTATATGCAGAGGCTTCAGAAACTAAAAAACCGGTTCTAAAAACCGGTTTTTAAAGCATATCTCCACCATTTATAAACCGATCTTCCTGATTCAAAAAACTGAAATTTTATAAAAATATTTGTGACCGATCTGTATAAAAATAAAAATCTATAGCTTAAACCAAGGCTTCAAAAAATAAAAAATGCGTTTTGTCCGATATCTCAGTTATTACTGAACCGATTTATTTCATTTTTTCAGAACAAAAATTCAGAAAAAAATGTCCGAGAATTCTTTGTAAAAACGAAGTCCGTAGTGTATACAGAGGCTTCAGAAACTGGAAAACCGGTTCAAAAAACCGGTTTTTTGAACATATCTCCGCATTGTATGAACCTATCTTGCTGAATTCCAATAGCAAAATTCTCGAAAGCATTTCCGATCGTTTGACATACATATTATATATGTCAGTTATCGGTGGGCTTCATAAACGCCATTTCAACCGACACACGGACGGACGGACGGACGGACATGGTCCAATCGTCATCGCTTCTTACAAGGATTCCGAAAATATAAACTTTTTTGCTCTCCGACGAAAATTGTGGAAATTACAAACGGAATGACAAACTTATATATACCCTTTACACCTGTGGTGAAGGGTATAAAAATACACTTTTAAAATTCTAATTTATTCTTTTTGGAAGAATGATAATGTCGCATAATTCAGAGAAAAGTAATATTAATATTTTAGTATTTACATTTGGTTTTTGTATTGACCAAAAAGTAAAAAAATATATCGTCCATTCCATGAAAGAACGCCCAAAAATATACCAAGTGTCCTCCGATTTTTATAAAATTTTACACGTATAAGGTCTATGGGTGTCTATAAATATTTCCGTTTTCAGATTCGCTAAATTCAGAAAATTCGCGAATTTATTTCGCTTTTTCACTTTCGAAAAAACCTAAAAAATCTCGAAAGTATACAACTTTAAATACAAATATTTCTGCGAAGGCTTTACGGAAATTTATTATTTAAATGGCGTTTGAATTGTAATTATATCAGCTTAAACATGAATATTTTGCAAATAAAAAGTACTTTTTAAAAATGCATTTTAATGAAATTGCATTTTTCTTTAAATATGCTATTAAATTTTTTTATTTTTTTTACGTATTTGGAAAGCATGGAATCTTTAAATTAAAATAAAAGTCTCAATTTTTTGGGACGCACACATGTACTGTGCATAATTTTCCCTTTTCTTCAACTAATTTAAATTTTTTTCATATAAAAATTATATTTTACTGGTATTATGAGTAGCTTTACGTATTTTGTTAAAAAAAATGTATTGTGTTATTTTTTAAAAAATCGTTAAAAATAGTAAAAATTTATGTATCAGACTAATTATTGATTTAAGTTATATTAAACAAAGCATTTTTAAATACACTTTTAAAAAATTAAAATTTAATAAAATCGCAATTAACAAAAAGGCATCTAAAAACTGCATTTATATTTTTAAAATATTAAGGACCGAAAAGGTGATATTGGAAATGCTGACTAAATTATACAAAAAATATACAATGTCCTTTTAAATACTTTTTAAATTACATAAATCCATCAATAATTTCAAGAGATATGAATACTTAAAATTGCATACTTTTGATATTTTGTTAACTTTAATACAAATTTTAAAAAAAATTTCAAAAACAAGAAGAAATTTAATTTTTTTATAAAAAATTTGGAACAACATTTTTAAAAAATGTTTCTTATTTTTAAAATGTTCGTCATAAAGCCGCCATATGCGGAATTTTAAGGCCGTTTAAATCATTAAAATTCACAAAGTCTTCCCAGAGATATTGCTATTCAAAGTTACATACTTTTGAAATTTTTTTGGTTTTTGAGAAAATTAAAAGGCGAAATAAAATCGCGAGCTTTTGCAATTTCACAAAACTGAAAACTGAAATTGATAAAAGGCTTAATGGAGTTTATGTATAAAAATTTGTATCGAAATTGAAAGCCATCAAGTAAAAAAATACACTTTTTCGGGCGTTCTTTCATGGAATGGTCGATATATTTTTCGAATTTTAAGTTTTCTTTGAGAGAATTCTGATGTCGGTACATCTGTCGTTCTGTTTGTGAATTTTTGAAAACTTTTCAAAATTGTTTATTTTTTTTATTCAATAAAGATAACAACTCAAAATTTTTTTTATTCGATATATAATTTTATTCTTTAACAAATTGCATAAAATATAATAAACTCTGTTAAAAATGTAGGAAAAAAATAATAATAATTTCTCAAATCTATATATCCACACGATTTTTTTCACATTATTGAAGTAGACAATATGTACTATTTTTCAGAACAAACATTCTGTAACATTTTAAGTTGCATTCCATGAAAGTTAAAAATTAGTCTAATATACACTAATTTTTAACTTTCATGGAATTTAAAAAAAAAAATATTTATAATTTACGAAGATTTGAAGAAAAGTACACTTAAATACCTGAAATTGATTGTTCCACTTTAAAATACTTTTTACTAAAAAAAAAATACACCGAAAGTTGATGAAAATTGATTTTTTTACTTTTTTTTTTTTTTACTTTTTATACATTTTATCCCAACGTACGCCCATAGAAAGTTAATACCAAAAGCTCACACGTAGAGAAATTTTATAGTTTTTAGCAAATTTCTTAGTTGCTATTAAAATTGGAAATCTTCAGAAGAATTTATGTCCTATATGAAAAGTAAAAACCAAATTTTAATATCTAAAAATTAGCAAAGTTGACAGATTTTTATTATTAAGGTCAAAAACATTAAATCTTCTCTAAACTTTTCACTTTATTTCAATATGGAGGTAGCTAAGTACACTAATCAGTTTTGTTTGAATATATGTTACCATTTTACTGACCATTTTCTGTATTTTTTTATTTATTTTCTTTATTTTTCCAGCCCTAAGAATTGTTTGTCGTAATTGTAGTGTTTTCAAGAGTTCTTGAGACTTGAATGTTTTTTTTTTTGTATATACTGTAGTTTTAGTTTTTTATATTAATTTTACTTTTTTTCCAGTTAAAAATATATAGTATATCTGCAGTCCTTCTAAAAAAAAAAAAAAGAAAACAACTGTTAACAGACATCTTGGTACCACTTGAACTTTGTATGAGTTAAAACCAACATATACTATTCACAGAAAAGATAAAAATTAACACAGCAACATTTTACTTATTAGTTAAGTGGTTAAAAAAGATGATAATTATTTTGATAAAGTATTTTTATAATAATTTAATTTTTTTCTCTTACTTTTTTCAATTTATTTAAATTTTTTTAGGTTTTTTATTACATTTCATTTTAAAAGGACATTTTGTATATACATAAATATTTGTTTAAAACACCGGAAGCTTAATAGATAGTTGATAGATTTGTGTTTATTGAGCAAATATACTATGAGGTTTATTTTATTTATTTTGATGTACTTTTCAAATGTTTAGTCTTTTATTTGTATTTGTATTTTAGAAAATAAAATAAAAAATACTGGTACATACTATATGAACGTGTTTTTAAATAAAATTATTTTAAATGAACGTTATGTTATAAAACCCAGGCACTAATACAGCTAAATTGCATTTCATCTGACTTAAAAATACATTGTTGTGTATTTTATTGAAAATTTGCCATGTATTTTCATTTGGAAAGTAATAAAAAAATAAAAACTAATAATAATAAACATTTGATATGAATATACAAGTATCGTGTACAAATATATAGATATACTGAATACAGATGTATTACATTTACAGATACAAATACTAACAGAAATGTATAAATACATACATAAATACATTGAACACAAAAACTAAATGTTACATACTGGGAAGTATATTGGAGGCAGGTTTTCGAAATATTTAACACTAAGGGAAAAAATTCGATTTCAAATCCATTACGGATATGGAAAAATTTTTAATTTACGGTATCGGTTTTTTAAATACACAAAGTAGAAAACATTTTATAAATAAGGGGCGGATTAACTATTGACACTAAATGGTATCGTTTGGTACACGTAAGTGGTAAATTTTTCATTTGGTGAACTAAAATTGTTCTTTGGACAACTATAATTTAGATTAGGAATGATCTTCGAAGCAGATCAGTGATATTTAAAATCTAAAAAAGATTCCATGGAAATTTCGGTCATATTACGTAAAATATGTAGGACGCTTATATTATATATTTCTTTTTTTTTATATTTTAAATTGGTTAAAAAGGTACGACATCATATCTATCACATTGTCAATACAAATATTTACCAATTGTTGGTAGTTAAAACGAAATAAAAGAAATTCAAATAAAATTAAATTAAATTTTAAATTGTACAATATTTTTATTATTTTTTCATTATAACAAAACTCTACGTACGTATGTCTGCATTTATTATTATTTTTTTTTTTTTAGTCTGCAACAGAATTATTTGCTATTTTGTAGTTTGTTAGTAATGCCTTTTTTGTAAATAAATATAAATACATAGACACAAATGAAAATACAGACACGTACAAATACTTTCACTTCATACTTCTAAATGCATTGATATTTGTTGTTGGCTTCATTGAATATTTTTTCTACATTTTTATAAACAACAAAAAATCTGCGTTAATGACAATAAAAATGTGCAAAACATAAAAATCTAATATTTCAAATTGTCATGAATATAAAAAACATTTTCATTTTAATTAGAAATTGTGAGTTTTTAGTTCATTTAGGAGCTTCGAACAGCAGTAAGGAATTTTTAATTTAATTTGAAAATTATATTGTTTCCTGTTTAATAAAAGGAGGATAAAAACACCAGTAATCTGTAGAAGCTTGTTAATATTTCTTTTTAAAGTGTCTCAGGTCTTATGTTAAATCATCAATTTACAAAAAAATAAACGTTTTCTACTTCAACAGAGATTTAATTTTTTGTTTTAGTTGTTTTTAAAGCTTGATTAATGATGATTTTGTCCTATTTTGTTTTTTTTTTTTTTTAAGCTAATTTAAAATTATTTGAAAAATTTTATGTCAAGGAATATTATGTATATTTTTACGATATTTGTAAAGGAATTTATGTTTGTAAATTACTTGGTAATATAAAGTATATGGGTTTAAGGCTATACTATAATTTTAATAAAGTACATACGATATAAAAAACATAAAATGTTTTTTATTTAAGACCACCACCACAACAGGTGTCTTAGCTAAGCTATTGTGAATAGCATGAAGAGTTTGTGTCTTCAATGCAACATTGAAGACTTAAACTGGTAAACTGGTACTGAAGAACAATGTTTAAAAAGCTAATATGGTCAGTGTTGCCATAGAGAATTTTAAAAAAGTTTTCAAAAAAGGTTTGCAAATATTTGACGGCATAAGAGGGGATTTTGTGGTACTTTTTTGTTTTTCTAATGGTACTTTTTTAATTTTCGATAATATTTAACCTAGAAACATGAAATAAGTATATGCGGTCCTAAATGAATGGGAATCCATATGAAGGGACTTTGTGGTACTCTTTTTGTTGTTCCTATGATTTTTTATTTATTTATTTAATTCAATAGCCAATGAAATTACAATTTCTTACAGGCTAGCATACATATTATTCTTAAAGCTATTAACAATATAATATCTCGTAATTATACAATATTATTATTTAATAAGTTAAAAATACTCCACTTAATACGGATTGGATTTACTGAAAAATCAATATATGGATAAAAAATGTTGAATTGATTACACATACGTCGCATAGGATCAAAGTTGGCATAATTGGTTCGAAAATATTTAATTTTTAAAGGAATAAAATTTCTACTTGAACGAATTGGGACTGCAAATTCTATCTTACGAAGCAGGAACTCGGAATTAATTGAACCATTTACTAAATTAATTACAAATTTTATATTCATATATTTTCTCCTATTTTCAAGAGAAGGGAGATCAGCATACTCCAGGATTGGTCTTACGAGAGAATTAAATAAATGCTTGGAAACGTAGGGATCTTTAAATTATTTTCCCCAGCGCTTGAGGAAACCTAGAATTCCTTTTGCCTTGTTAACAATTTGTAGAACATGGGAATTAAATGACAGTTTATAATCAAGCAAAACACCTAGATCAAGGAATTCGTCGACCGATTCAAGTTCATATTCATTTATTTTGTATTTACAGACTTCTTCTGTAGAACATCATGTGTTTGCATTTTCTTAAATTCAGATCCATTAGATTTATAATGATACTTTGTTAATTTTCTATAATTATGAACCTGGAAACATGAAATTAAGGACATGTGGTGCTCAGTGAATACGAATCCATAAGAGGGGACTTTGTTGTACTTTTTTATTCTTCTAATGGTACTTTTTGAATTTTCTAATATTATGGATCTAAAAACATGAAATTAAAGATATGTGGTCCTAAATGAATGCGAATCAATAAGAAAGGACTTTGTGGAATTTTTTTCGTTCTTCTAATAGTACTTTTTGAATTTTCTATATTATTTAACCTAGAAACGTGAAGTTAAATTTGGGGGGATTTCGTGGTACGTTTTTATTCTTCATATATATGAGATGTCGACAACCAAGAAAACGCTAGGGTATCAATGTACATTGCAAGCCCACTTGAAATGTACATAAATGCCAATTTGCAGGTATTTGAAAATTTTTTCGGCGATTAATTTTTAAAAAAATATCATAACTATTTTTCAAAATATTGTTTGTTATTTTTAATGCAAATTCATATTTCAAATTTTCACTTAAATTATTATATTTATACCCTATACTACAATAGGTGAGGAGGGTATTATGCGTTTTAATTAATTAATACCAATCGATGTCCGTCTGTCCGTCTATGTAAACCTTGTAATCAAACACAGATCCCATTAAAATGTTAGTATCAAGTTAATATTCAACACAAATAAGTTTTATATAAACATAAATGACAGTGCCATATTTTACAAAGATCGGACCATAATTTACCATAGCTCCCATATAAGGCCCTCTTTCGGGAATCAGCCAAAAGTGAATAAATTCATATAAATATTAGCATCGACGTAATATTCTGTATTCGTATACGCAGAGAAAAAACATGGTTACAGCATGATCACCACAACTATTCAATGATTATATAGCCGTTTTTCATTGATTTAAACATACTGTGTTCATGATAGCAACGTTTATGATTCTGTTTAATCATTTAATGATTACCCACAATCAAAATTTTAATATGGTTTACTGAATTATAATATGTATTTAAATATGTTTATATGGAATCATATTTTTGAATAAATCCAATCATTTAGTCAATTCTACAACAATTTAGTTAATTACATAACCATTCATTTCATTTTACAAATTTGGTTAATTCTACAACCATTAAGCCATTAACTTTTAATGCCTTTTGAATACACATTTGTGTGTATCAGTCCAGTAGTTATAATTCTCATTTAGTTTATATATGAACAAATATAAATTGACAAGTTTTGTTTTTATTCAGTATGAATGTACCACATATCGTGGTACAAATGAATATAAATATGAAAATATGGAATCATATATATGATAAAATGGGAAATTATTTCATATATATGATAAAATGGAATTATATATATGATAGCATGGGATTATATATATAATAAAATGGAATTATAATTATGGTGGAATTAGTTCATATGTATGATAGAATGGAATAATATAAATGATAAAATTGAATTATATATATGATAAAATGGAATTATATATATGATGAAATTATTTTATATATATGATAACATAGAATTATTAAATGAAAAAAAACATGATGAAATTGAAAGCAATATTTAAGAAAAGGTTATAAAACTTACTAAAAGTTATTAATAAGGTTATGAACCTTACTAATAAATTATAAATTGGAATCATAATAATGATTACGTACAAATACACTAATTGTAACCTGGAATCATATATTACAATCATAGTATGTTGCTCTTAGTTCATGGTCACAGGAACCATATTTTTTCTTTGCGTGTATGTTTTATTTTACACTTAATATGAGTATCGGTCCACATTTGGCTCCAAGTCTAATAAAAGAACTGTCCCGAATTATAATTTTGCACAATGGTGTACGGTATCATATGGTCTGTACTCCTCTAAATCAACTCTTACCATGTGAAATGTTATTTAGATATCTCCAACGGTGCACAAGTTACAAAAATATTTACAAAGTGATTCTGAGTCGAACGGTATACTTTAAGGTTTGGGTCTGAAGATTTTGGGTTACAATAGGGGTTGAGGGTAATTTGTGTTTGTACTGATGTTTGTAACACCCAAAAATATTGGCCTAAAACCCACTTAAATTTGTGCCAATTGGCTACGAAACACTTTTTGAGTCAATTTAACGATGTTCGTCCGTCCGTCTAGCTGACTGTCCATGTGAACTTTGTGCTCAAAGTACAGGCTGCAATTTTGAATATAATTTAATAAAATTTGGTACAAAAAAAAAAAAAAAAAAAAATATATATATATATATATATATATATATATATATATATATATATATATATATATATATATATATATATATATATATATATATATATATATATATATATATATATATATATATATATATATATATATATATATATATATATATATATATATATATATATTTTTTTTTTTTTTGACGAATCCTATTAATTGTTTATGATCGGTCCATTACTTCACCTAGTCCCCATACAGATATCCTCATGGCATAGCGTTTAAACGATTACAAATGCCTTAAATATAGAAATTAATGAAATGAATTTAAATAAAATTCGGTACGACGAAGTTTTGTATAAGTGTACATAATTTTATGAAGGTCGGTTATAGTTTTATGAAGATCGGTCATTAACTTACCATAGCTCCCGTATAAATCCTCTTCCGAAAATCACTTTAGCGCGGATAAATCCCATACAAGAATAAAAAATAATGCCAAATTTTATGAAGATCAGTCCATAATTTATGACAGATCCTATATAAGTCCCAATTTCTGAAATCACCCAATAGTGTATTCACATGTTTTATTTCACACTTAATACAGGTATCGGTCCACAATTGGCCACAGGACTAACAAAAGTCCCCTCCCCGAATTTTGGTACTCATACACAATGATGTAGGTTTTCATATGGTTGGTATTTACATACTAAGGAGTGAGATCGAAAAAATCTTAATACACATTTTGCCTCATAACTTTTTTCGGAATCAATATTAAAAATTTTTTTTGATCTAGTTATCATGGAAAAATACTTCAGTTATTATTTTTAATAACAACCATGTTAATTTGTCCTTATTTTCATCAAAATAAGTGACGAAAAAGATTTACGTCCTACAAGTTATTAAAAAATTTAAAAAAATCCGAATTGGTCTTACAAATAATTGGCCACCGTTTCTAATGTTATTAAACAGTATAAGGAGAATTTGACTATTGATGTGAAACCTAGTTCGGTAAGAAAAAAGGACCACATGATATTGGGAAGGCCAGAAAATTGAAGGCATATTGAAAGGAACTCCAAACACATCTGGTAGAAAATCAGCTCAGTTTTCCAAGTGCTTCGACTATTTGGTGCGAAAATACTCGAAGCAATGTTGGAGAAAAGTTTAAGATCCAAAAGCAGCAAAAATTTCTTACAAAATTCATGGTATGGCAAGCTTTTTGCAGTTGCGGCAAAACAGGAAGGTCATTTGATACATTCGGATCTATAAATACCAAAATATGCATAAAGGAATATTTGCAAAAAGACTTCTTCTTTTCTTGAGAAAGCACAACGTGTCCACATATTTTTTGACCCATTTGGTATCATGTCACTACAGTAAGAAAGCTCTGGAGTGGTACCAAATCAATAACATAGTTTTTGTATCAAGAGAGGTCAATTTTCAAAATTGTCCATAGCTTAGACCAGTGGAGAGATATTGAGCTCTTGTGAAAAGTGAATTTAAGAGCACAAAAAGTGTGTCCCAAAAAACTGAAGATATTAACAGAAGATGTGCACACTGTTCCAAAAAAGTGACTGAAGCAACTATCAAATCCCCAAAGAAAGGGTTTTCAAAAATGGTCCACAATTTTATAATTAGTGGTTAGAACCATAAAAATTATATATTTCTGTGATCTGTGCTAAATTATCAAATAATTAAAAAAAAAAAAAAAAAATGAAAACTCTAAGATCAACCGTCTCCAAGTTATTAAATATTATGTATGTTAAGAATTTTTCGATCTCACTCCTTATACCTTTCTTTTTCGTTTTTTAAATAGAGCAGATTTTGACAGATCAAGATGTAGTAGTATTCTGAAAATTAATTCTGACAGCAATCAAAAATATATTATAAAACGTTTTTAAATGTTTGAACCCTCCTAATGAAATCATCAACGTTTTATTATTTTATATTTATATATTAAATAAACTATTTACAATTATTTTCAATTACCCTTTACATGTACAAATAAATTTATTGATATTTTGTTACAATAAATAGTTTATATTTAAAGTAGAATAAACACCTACATCCAAATCACTATTTATTCAATCAATCATAGTCATCACAACATTACACTACACATGTACTATATGAAAACATATAATACTACAATTATTACAATACCTGTGGTTATTCATACAAAAGCATCTCAATGGTAAGATGATGCTTTATAGCCATAATAGGCTTAAAGATGAAATTCAATGACAATTATAACTCAACGCTACTCGTATTCATTCACACATATTGAACACTGAACGCTGCACAGATAACAATAACAAAAACACAATTAAACGTAACTTAATACTTGTCTACTCTTCATTTATGTGCTGATGTACAAGTGTTTTGTGGTATAATGAACACAAAAAGGAAAAAACGTGTAAAATTATGTAATAAATAATCAAAAACAACATTTAAGCTTTATTTTATTTCTCGTTTTAATTCACACATTAATTCCACCAACCGTCAGTCAGTTGCCACTCAAATAGTTAACCTGGTTGTCATTAATTTAGTGTGATATTGTTGACACAATACTTGCTTACATACACAGGTAGCCCCGGCAGTAAATACATTAATGTACAAAATTATTGTAGCGTAAAATACGGAAATGTAATTTACTAATTGTAGGTTTTTATTTTTGTAAATGCGTGCAGTAAAAATATTTTATGTTTCTCTTTGTAAATGATCAAATGCATGTTGTCTTCTAATATTTTTTTCAAAGTTTCTTAAATGTTTTGTGTCTGTGTGTGTTATTTGTTTAATTGATTTATTTTATAAATTAAATATTTAATTGTTATAATTACTAAACAAATGTTTTCTTATTGAGGTTATTTGCTTATTTATTAAATGTTTTTCTTTTCATTTTAAAATAAATTGAAAATATTTTTGGATTATTTCAATATAATGGTAATGCATGATTTGGCATTATTTTTTGTTTCAGTTAATTTTCTTTTTACATGTTATGAAAATGCGTATTTTAACCTAAATATGTTTGTAATGCTTATTTTGTTTTGCCAAGTTGTAAAAACCAGATTTCCGTGATATCACAGCCAAGGTGTAAAGGTTATTTTGTTGGTTTTATTGAGGAAGTTGAGGTATCTATTAATTGTGGTTAATTTGATTATTTTTTGGCAATCATTAAGTAGTAAATATGTTGATGTATTAAAGCTTTATTTTATTTATGGAACTTGTTTTAAATATAAATAATGATTAAGGATTTCTTAAATTTATTTATATTAAAATTAATTTAATTTTTAAACTTAAATATCGCGAATACCGAAAAATAGCTGCAGGTCTCGTCTGCTGACTTAATAAATTTTAAAGTGGCATAGTTTCGGTTCTGTAAAAGATATTGATTTGAATATTTTTTTGTATAACGAAGAATTATGTCAGCTAAGCAATATAATTTAGATGAAAAAATCGCGTTTATACTTTTTCTGATTTTTGCAATTAAAATAATATTTTTTTGTAAAAAATTGTTTTTTTTGAGAAACTATAAATAATTTATCTGTAATAAAATCTTTGTTGTTAAAGATATCTTAACGAAATTTTCGGTGAAGACTTTATTGTATAAAATGAGCAAGTGAAAAAAAATTTAGATTTTTGTAAAAGGAATCCCACAATTCCCAAAAAAAAAAAAAAAAAAAAAAAAAACACACATAAATCCCAAAAATGGGTTTCTGCACAGTTTCGCCTAAAAAATCCACATTTTTCCGAAGTCTCATTGGTTTAGATTGAAAACTTTTAACAACATACTATAAATTCTTAAACTGCATTCCGTTTGTCGATTCGTGCTTTGTGATTTTAGAAAATATAGATTAAAATCAAAACTTTCATATAAAATGGGTCAAATTCGGGAGCATGTGTACCTTGGCCACTTGAGTTATTAGTCTTGTTTTTTATTTTAAAGTCATCTCTATTAAGATACCTTTCAGAAAAGTATAAAAATATTATATGTTGTTAAAAAAAAAGAGTTTGGATACTTTTTCGGCCAAAAAAACACAAAAAGGCTTCATTTTTGCAATTTTCAAATTCAAAATCGTTTATTTTTAGACCAGGTAAAGATATTCAATTTTTTTTTATTCAATATGAAAAAACTGAACCAAGAAGATGTATAATTGAGGTACTTAAAAATTTAAACTCAAATAACTCAAAAACTATAAGAGATAATTTGGACATGGAAGCATGTTTTATGTAGGTCTTATCAGTGCCTATAATGATATATGGGGTACCCATGCATAAAAATTTTTCGCCTTAGATAAAAAAAAAAAAATAGGTGGATTAGATGGAATTTAACGCAAAGACCGGAAACATTTTTTATTTTGTTTTGTACAAAAAAATATTTTCATTGAAGTTAAAAATTATTTTATAACATACTAAAACAAAAAATATAAAAAAAGTTTAAAAAAAAATGTTTTTCTTCAAGTACAAAATAATAAAGTTCTCAAAAAAAAGTTTTCCAAAGAAAACAAAACACAAAAAAACTTTTCTTTTTGCACAATAATTTTTCATTTCAAAGTCAAATATTTATGAAATTTAAAATAAAATATTGATAATAAATGCAAATTTTTAGGACAAATAATGAACAAATTAAATGATTTTGTTCATATTTATCAACAGTTTTCATCACAAACTAAGATAAATTCATATGAATGTTTGTATGGAGTATTTTATCTGATAACGATGTTCTCATCTCAAATGAAAATTTATTTCATTCTAAGGTACCGCGTCTCAAAAGTTTGGTTCCTATATCTGCCGAAGGAACAATATGAAAATTTGGTATCGTAAGAATGGACTTTGGGGCTGGTATTTAATGACGTAACAAAAATTTAGGACCAGGTCCAAATAAGTCCAAAATGTTGCAATTTTTCACAAAAAATTTAAAAATTTGAATTTTTTACACAAATGTTTAAAAAATTGGGATCAAAATAATACAATATAATCCTATAGCAGTTATACCAAAACAAGTTTTTCTGTTTTTATTATTTGTTTGGGCAGAAATTGTAACGCAGAGGAAGAATCTTTGGACCCACACCTTAAAGTACACAGTTCGACTCAGAGTCACTTTCTTAGTCGATTCAACAATGTCCGTCCGTCTGGTCGGTTTTCTTGCTGGCTGTCTGTCCATATAAAGCTTATGCGCAGTTTGAAGGTAATTTGATGAAATTTGGTACATATGCTTTCTTCAACACAAGGACGAACCAAAATTTTGATCTTATTTGAATCTGGTCCTAAATTTTTCTTATGTCATTAAATGCTCGCTTAAAGTCCTTTCTTACGATACCAAATTTGTATATTGTTATTGAAAAAAGAACATATTTTCATTTTGATCTTGCTCACGAAAGGATAATTTCAGGACCAAAATTTTGAGAAACGGTACCTTAGAATGAATTAAATTTTTATTTAAGATAGGAACATCTATACTTTTCATTTCGCGGCCACCCTAATGTATACCATTTAAAACGTTGCTTTTTTTCGATAATCCGCAGCGACTTTGGTCATTTATTATATTCAAAGTCCAATATGATTACTAAGCAACTACCAAATTTCCAGTTGTTTAAAATGAATTCATTTCTAAATTGATATTTTTAAATTATACAAAGAAAAAGTTTTTTCGTACATAAAAAAAAACTTTTTTTTTAAAACATTTTTTTAAAGTACAAAATTATTTTGTACTTTAACTAAAATATTTGTTTTAATAATTTTATTATTTTGTTTTTGAACAGTTAAGAAAAATATTCTATTTTGAACTTAAGTGTTTTTTATTTTTTCAATGAAAACTTAAAATTTTATGTTTTTTGTTCGTAATTTCTGGTCTCTGATTTAACGTGCTAAATAAGAATTAGATTTATTTTTTTCTATCGTGTATTGATTTTTTTTTATGGGCATGACTACTATGACCCCGCCTTTAGGCAGTCACACTTGTATAACTCGAGAACGGTTTCTCTTATTAAGATAAATTAAACACCAATATATTGCGACTTTAATTGTCTTGAAACTGAATTTACATAATATTTTGTCCAATTAATTTTTCCGTAGTTATTCGGTAATTAGTAGCGAAAAAATTAAAACAATTTTTTTTTTTTTTTGAAAAATGGTGAAAATTTTTATCCATAACTCTGATATCCTTGAGCGAGTAAAAAATATTGTTAACATATCTTGAAGGCAATTTTTGAATGAATCTTTTGATGTATCATTTATCAAAATCGTGTAAACAGTTCTAGAGTTATAATCCAAATTGTACAAACCATTCTCGAATTTTATAGTGTGACCGCTGAATAAGGCGATGATATTAGTCATGCCCATAAAAAAAAATTCAGTACGTGATAGAGAAAAAGTGAGCAGATTCTTGTTTAACTCGTCAAAATCCATCTAGTCCACCTATTTTTTTTTTTTTTTGCCCATCACTGTATTTCTACTCAATTGTATGCATACATGCGAATTTTTTACTTAACTGTGAATAAAATCAAGATTTGTGCATCAATTTTGCCTTATTTTATTCGCAGTATTACCAGCTTTAAGGTAAAAATGATAAACTGATTGTTTGATGTTTTAATTTATAAAATGAAATTTTAGTAACAAAAAAATCCAAAATTTTGCATGAAAAAGTTTTTTTTCGGACACTTTCAATATAATTCCGAAACTATTGAGCACATAAAAAAATTAAGTTTGTGTGATTTGAATATATTTTTAGTACGCATCTTTTGGTGTATCACTTATGTCAATCGTACACACTGTTCTTGAATTCTGAGGAAATATACTAGAGTAATGGCGAAATATTAGAGAAGCCCATAAAAAAAACAATCGCGAATGTTATATTCGGCTCGGCCGAATCTATATACCCACCATCAACTTCTTCATATTTTTTTGTTATATGGAAGATGGGCGGTAAAGTGGGCGGACCACGCCCATTTTTTGTTTCCGAGTTTACAATGTTACTTGACCTATTTGTACAAAATTTCGTTGACGTTTCACCTTATATGTGAGGTGGGCGGTAAAGTGGGCGGAATATTTTTGGTTTCCAAGTTTATATCGACCCCCGAACTATCTGTACAAAATTTCGTTGTCGTAAATGCTTTCGTTTAAGAGATATCAGCAGAAAATTATGAAATTAAGCTACAACGGACACCCTGTGTTTCTAGTTTTTAGCCCATAACTTTTTTGTTTATTAACTGATTTCGCCCATTTTCAATCCCAAACAAACCTTATATAAGACAAATATTTGTGCCAAATTTCGTCCCCCTACGTTGTCCCGTTCGAGCCCAATTCTGCTTTCAACAGACGGACAGACGGACGGACATAGACTCAGAATCTAACCAGGTCCCAGAAAATATATACTTTGTAGGGTCTTAGATGATTCCTTCTACAAGCTACACACGGAATGACAAAATCAATATACCCCCATCTTTTTTGATAAAAATGCATCAAGTTCAACTATTTGTCTTTGGTGTAGGATTCTTTTGTCTACCAGTTGTATTTACAAAATTTTCTATTTGTGAGTTAAGCTTCCGTAATCTGAAAAATCTTAAATCCTTTAACATTAGCTATTATGTTGTCACTCACTGTGTTAAAATATTTATTTTAAATAGCCATAAATACCACGAGTGTCATTACACAAACCTGTCAATGACAGTGACTTTTGAAAAGCGATGCTAATATTTCTTTGGTTTATTTCTCTATTTCATCATTATAAATGATCATAATTTAAAATGTCACACTAAATCACTCAACAATAATTGTCTCACCGTAAAATACAAAAAAAAAAAAAAAAAAAATATGCCACAAAATAAAAACAATAACAAAAAAAGGTGCACCTGATACATTGAAGATGGTCAAATATAAAGTAATACAAATTACAATAATACTAAAAAACAAAAAGATTATACATTTAACAACTAGAAGACATTTGTAACAAATAAGCATTATTTGGAAAAAAAAGAAAAGAAGAAAATCAACCAAATAAATTCCCCTTCAAAAACGAGCAATATAATGTAATACTAAGGCAAACTGGTGAATAGAAAACAATTGCTGTAAGCAACTAACGGCAACTACAACAAAAAGCACACAAATGATAATGTTAACAATTTGTGGCAGTCGCATTTGAACAACAAAATAAATTAAAGACAAGCACCAGCAGCATGCAACAAAACAACCACACACAATATGAGCACAATGTAAGAAAAAAAAAAAAAACAACAACTTCTTGTCAATATCGATGCATGTAGAAGAGATACAACTACAGGAATATCAACAACAATTGCATAGCACAAGCAACAACATAAAGATAAATCTACTAAATTCAGCCATCAGCAAGAAAAATTGTAATAGAAAAACTCTTGTTGTTTTTTCTTAAATGACTGACTAAAAAAATTTTCCGTTTTTGGATTTTTTTTCAATTTCATTTATTACATGACCAAAATGAAAGTGAAAATAACAGCACAAGAAGATGTTGAAAAATTCCAAACAAAAAATTAAAAAAATAAAATGAAAAAAACTGCAAACATCATTTATTATGTTGCCACAATAAGAAAAGGTCTCAACAACAATAAACTGGCTATAGACGACTTTGTGTTATAGTGAGGAACACTCTTAGTAGAGCACATGCAAATGCAATGACTTAAGATGGAAAATGTCTTGGGCTGCTAGTATGGCAAATAGTATTTACGCTTAGGTGTATGTATATTAAAGTGCCTTGATTTGTATGGACATAAAAAAGTTGCAAATGTACCCCTCTAAAATTAAAGTTTGTTATGTTTTAAACTAATTCCCAAAACATTTCGGTTAAATTATTTCATTTTAAAATACCTCCAAAAATGTGATTTTCGATCAACAGTATACACAGTTTTTAACTTTTTGTCAAAAAAAATCACAATATATGATAGAAAAAATGACATCCAGTGCATATTGAGCAAAAACTAATTCAAAATTTGTTTTCATTCTAGCGAAATTAAAATTTAAGTAAAATTGTCAATGATTTTATTTTAAATAGTATTTTATTAAAGTGTGAATATTTTGGCAATTATCCATCGTAACCCCTTAGTTGCACAAATAATATTTTGGGAATTCCGGTCCATAATTGGTTAAGTTAAATTTAATGGCAAATAAATGGTCAGTTAAGGATATAAACGTGCCCAAAATATAAATTGATCAAATATATATAAAATAGCGCCTAAATTTCAAAAACTCATTTTTATTCTATTATTTTCGCAGTTTTAAATGAACTTATTATCTTTTTCACGAATTTATCAATATTTAAGTGCAATAAGAGCTTACATGCTACTAATTTGGAAAAATTTCTAATTTAAACTTTTGGGAAATAATGCATAAAATTGACCCTCTAGCTTTAAATGGGTTAATTACGTGTTGTCGTCAATAGTAATGTACCATAGGATCATTCCTATGGTACATTAAAACCTAATATATTTTGAAAAATGTCCGAAATATATAAAATTACATGTTTGAACAAAGAAAATATGATAAAAAATCTTATTAAAATCTTAATATTCCGCGACTAAAAAGAGACATGAAAATTATTTAATAGCCTGTTTCTCTATATCGAATTAAAATCTAAGCGAACGAAATCAAGTCGAACGAATTCGAATCATTTTGGGTTTCTGTATTTCCTACGCTTTCGTTCGCATAGAGTTACGTTTTTTCACATTGTTTTTGTATTATTTCTTATTCAGAGTAATCTTTTTTCGTAAAATAATTAAAATACTACTAAATTGCTTACACATAGATGCAACCAAGTCAAGAAACAAAAATAAATAAAAAACGAAAAAAATAATAAAAACAAAATATTTTAACATTTTTCCTTTTTAAATTGAATTTTGAAGCAAAATCCTAATTTTGCAGCACGATGGATGTCCTAATGAATAACAAACAAGATTAAGGAACATTTGCAATGTCCAGGTAGGAAACTTTCTTATTTTTCATTGAAAAATTCAACCAGTCGAAAGCTAAATAGCAAGTGACTAATTTTGACATTTTTGTTCTTATCGTTCGACATACAGAAACCCAATTTTGTATGAAAACACTTACGTTTTCGTTCGACTTGTCGTTCGACTCATTGTTCGCATAGAAGTGAGTTAGAGAAACCCAAATCAGTTTTCTTTCGCTTAGAAGGCGAAAGAAAGCATTCGTTCGACATAGAGAAACAGGCTATAAATGAAAATTCAAGGTCGTAGTATGCCCCTATTATAATTTGAAGTTTATTTTCTTATAACTAAAATTTTGATAATGATATTGAAAAAATACGTAATTTTAGAGGTGTTTTGAAAATGGTCCAGCTTACTTAAATTTAAATATTGAGATGTAATATTTTGGGATTCATATAAGAACACACTAATCTTCATTTCTAGAGGGGTACATTTGCAACTTTTTTTCGTGAGGCACTGTAATGTATATAAATATGTAGCTTTTTAGATCCGACGGGTTTTATTCTTATCTTTGCTAGTGGAGTAATTTTTTTTAACGCTTTTGTTGTTTTATATAGATATTCTATTATTTAGTAAGGTAGACTCAAAAGCTCATCCCATTCGACCATTTAATATTTTATAGAGATATCTCCAACGCACGTTGGGGTAAAATATGTCAAAAGTGGCGATTAATTGATTTTTAAAATTTAAATTTTTGTAATAAAGTTGGGTACCGAATAAAAAAAAAATAAATAAATTATGTATCAATTAAAATCTTTAAGCTAGGTTTTGTTGTTTTCTTATAAGGAGCTGTCAAAGTTAAGAATTTTTTTACATTTTTGAAAAATAGTAAAAAATTCAATTTTCATCAACTTTCAGTGTATTTATTTTAAATAAAAAGTTTGTTAAGGTAAAATTTTAAAATGAAACCATCAACTTCAGATATTTTAGTGTACAGTTAGGGACAAAACTATTTGTACACCCCATGCATTTCGTATATCTTCAATAATTTATAAAGAATAAAAAATTATTATATGTAGTTTTAATCCAGATCCATTTTTATTGAATTATTTGATAAAAAATAAATAAATATATAACACATTGTTAAAAAAAAGTACAATTTAAGTAAAAATCTTTGGGACAAAAGTATTTGTACATCAGTACTTTGTACAATTATTTGTACGTTGGACTCTTGTATGATGATTTTTTTTAAATACCTTTATATTTTCTTCCTTAATCGAGTTTTATTTTACAAAATAAGAAGTTGGTTTTAACGTTTTGAATAATAAGCACATCAAAAATGGGAAAGCGAAAAGAGTTGAGTTTGGATATTAAAAATTTAATTACTGATGAACATAAAAAAGGAAAATCTCTCCGGAATATAAGTAATTTAGTAAATTTGCAACATTCCACAGTACAATACATTGTAAACAAGTATAAAAACAGCGGATCTGTTGAAAATGTGCCAAGAACTGGACGGCCAAAAAAGGTTTCCAGACGGGAAGCGAACTTGGTGATAAAAGAAGTGGCAAGAAATCCAAGAGTAACTCGGGCAAAATTAGCGGAACAAATCGCAAATACTACCGGAACAATTGTTCATCCAAAAACAGTAGGGAGGATCTTACATTCTGCGGGATATGCAAGTAGAATTCCCCGCAAGAAACCGCTGATTAGTAAAAAACCAGCATTTGCGTTTAGAGTTTGCCAAACGATACATTGATAAGGACGAAGAATATTGGAATAGGGTTTTGTTTACTGATCAAACCAAAGTCAATCTTTTCGGAAATGATAGCAGGGGAAAAGTGTGGCGAAAAAAAAATACAGCGTTAGATGTTAACAATTTGACCCCAACAGTGAAACATGGTGGGGGAAGTGTTATGGTATGGGGGGCAATAGCAGCCAGTGGGGTAGGGCGAATGGTATTTATAGATGCTGTAATGGACCAGCATCAATATAAACGTATATTGGAAGACAATTTGAAGGAATCCGTAGATGGTTTGGGTCTTGGCCAAAGTTGGATATTCCAACAGGACAATGACCCAAAACATACAGCGCGTTCAGTGAAGGAGTGGTTGCTTTACCATGCACCAAGAAAACTTAATTCTCCTCCCCAATCACCTGACTTAAACCCCATCGAGCACTGTTGGGATATTTTGAAACGTAAAGTCGCTACAAAGCACGTCCGAAGCAGGGATGAACTTAAAATTGCTTTGGAGGAAGCCTGGAAGGAAATATCTCCAGATGAAACGAGAAATTTGGTCCGATCGATGCCCAGAAGATTACAGGCCGTGATAGATGCAAAAGGAGGACCCACAAAATATTAAATTTTTCCAATATAAGTATTATAAGTAGGTGTAGATTATATGTACAAATACTTTTGTCCCAATGAATTCTCATTATTTTGTATTTTTTTAAATAATATGTTGCATATTAATTTTGTTTTTATAACTTAATTAAATAAAAATATATTAAAAATAATACTGCATACGACAATTTTAAATCCTTTATAAACTATTGAAGGTATACGAATTAATGAGGTGTACAAATAGTTTTGTCCCTAACTGTACTTTTCTTCAAGTCTTTGTAAATTATATTTTGTCCTAATATTTTCATTATTTTTTTGAAAATTGTCCTAAAATACACTAATTTTCAATTTTCATGGAATGCAACTTAAAATGTTACAGGATGTTTGTTCTGAAAATTTTCTGAAAAATAGTATATATTGTCCACTTTAATATTATGAAAAATAATCGTGCACATATATAGCCCAATTTGAGAAAATAATTTTTTTTTTTAAATCTCCAGTAGATTTCATACAACAAACAGCTTAAGTGCAGACATTTTCTTTGCTCTATTAAACATTAAACAGTGGGGAAGAATTGAAATAAATATGTAACTTCCAATCGGCTAATAAGATTTACATGAAATTTTACATAGGCTTAGCAGAGGACTGTCGTATTTTGAGTTTAGAAGCAGGATCCCATATACGCTTCAGGAGCGGAACTATAAGGCTTCAAAAGAGGGTACTATTGTCATGGAAAATGTTTAATCACTAGCGAATTTTTGTTCCTTCCCCATTTCCAAGATTTGTATATCAATTTAAAATCCTTGATAAATCCTTAAGTAAACATGCCTGCAACACTATCTTATATATTTTTCAAGTTTTATACATTTGAAATTTCAAAAATCTCTATTTTACAAGTTCTTGGTTAAGATTTTTCTATATATAGCCAAATATTTTCAACCAATTTTATTACGTTTTATGCAATTAGTTAAAAAATAAAGTTATCTATCGAATAAATAAAGATTTTTAGTCGTTATATCAATTGAGTCAAAAGTTAAACGATTTTGAATTGGAAAGTTTGCAAAAATTAACAAACAGACGGACAGATGAATGGACATTAAAATTATCTCAAAAAAATTTTAAAATTAGAAAAATATTTTTTTCCACTTCTGGATTAACATGAAAACCAAATGTAAGTATTAAAACTTTAATGCACCTTTCCCTGAATTAAGTGCCATTTTCGACCCATTTAACCCAAATGTATAGACAGACGGACGGACATTGTCATGCTGCCAAAAAATATTTTAGAATTCTAAAAATGACTTTTTTTACTAACTAATAAATAGAAAAAATAGAACGTGATCATAAAAATTTGGATATCACCATTTCCTGAATTAAGCGTAATTTTCGTTCATTTCGTCCAAATGTAAAGACGGACGGACCTTAATCTCATAATCTTATAATTCTAAAAATGATTGTTTTTACTTACTAATAAATAGAAAAATTAAACGTTATTTTTAAAGTGCTGATACCAGCCTTCTATGAATTGTGCATAATTTTCGACACATTTAGATCTAATGTATAGACCGAGGGACATACATACCGTTCTGCTAAAAAAAATCGAAAATTTATTTTTTATCTAATAATCAATAAAAAAATAAAACGTGATCATTAAAATTTTGATATTACCTTTCCCTGAATTAATCGCCATTTTCGACCACTGTGTATCTGAATTGACAGAGCTAGCCCTTTTTTTCATTTTTTCAAAAATCTTTTTTTTTTTTCTGACAGTCAAGTCAGGTGGTCATTAAAAAATTTTCTGCGACTCAAAATGAGCACTTAGTTTTCCGAAGCATGTAGTTTCCAAGTAGTTATATATGTGTATAACATAAAATTTCTTCTAATTCTTATGGCTTTTTAATCAAAATTTAATTTGGTGGAGTAGGGTGCTCTAAATTCTTAGCTTCTTACTAAATTCTTACTTTGTCCTCAAAAAATGCACAAGTATGTCTTGTCAAAATTCTTTTGCATGACTTTTTATATATTTTTTTTATTCTTTAGCTAAAAAGAAAATTGTTTATCTCAATGTGATGCTTTTCATTGTCATGTTGTGTTAAGTGTATGCGTGTGTGTTACCAAGTGCACAGCACAGTCATGCAACTGCACCATAAATGCATTTTAATTTTGAATTTTTGTTGAGATTAACAATAATAAAATCACATTTTAAATATGCAAAACTAAATTTCTGTAAAAAGTTTTTTTCAAACTGTTGATGTTGCAAAAACACAGACGACCTTAAAGCATATTGTAATTTTTTTTGCTAGAAAGTGAGATCAAAAATGAACTTTTAAATTTCTTTGAAAAAGAGTAAAACATATGTATGAATAACTACATAAAAGGGGTATGATTAAGGCTTTAATGAAGATATTTAGTGAAATAATTTGTGCTTACTAAGCAACAAGTTATTTGCAAATAATCATAATATATTTGTATATATGTATGTATTAGGGTGATCGACGCGGTTTTCCAACCGGTTTTTTCTGTCAATGTGCTGTCGGTTTTTTCAAAATGTTCATTTTTCGAATGTCGAATAGACCGGTTTTTTTAAACACAAAAAACCGGTTTTAAAAATAACATTTTATTTCAGAAAACGTACTTAAAAGTGGTATTTGAATCGAAATTTAGGAATAATTTTTTTAAATATTTATAAAGACTGATTTCTTATGTTTTAAAAATATATTTTAAGTCTAAATTGGAATTTATTCTGTAATATTAAACAAATAAATAAGTAATAATTATCCTGTATGATTTCTTTTAATCTGTTGTTATATCTGTAATGTTTTTACACCCAGTTTAATTTTTTTGATCCAATATTTTTCACTTGCAGAATCGCTTCAATTGAGACAGCCTTCCGTATGTGTTTAAATTGAACACTGCGTGTTCAATTCTTATTGACAATCGATACCTAATTGGCACCAAGTTGAAACCATTTCGGTATCAAATTGTTAAATTACATATGTTCTCTATTAAATTTGTTAACGAAAGGTATTAAAAAGCTGTTACCGTAAATTACCAATGTGACCACAATCGTTGTTGATTTTGAATCGAATTTTTTCCCTTAGTGTATAATTTGCTTAGCATTTTTTTCCCTTTCTAGAGCTTTCTGAAGCTCCCCCAAACGACGTAGAAAATTTGGCTTAATTATAAAACTTTTCGTCCAACAAATCCTAACAGATTTTGAAATCTCTATCAGGGAGCGAAAATACGTAGATCTATATTTATAGATTTATATATATATATATATATCTTTCCTAAGCATTGTTTTTTCTCCAGACGACGTAAGAAACTAAAGATAGGCTTAATTATAACACTATTCGTTCTACAAACTCTAACGGAGCCAGATGTTTCTACCAGGGATCGAAAAGTCTGTTTTGGTATAAAGAACTTTTGAGTTGCTATACTTATTGTTTTCTCTCCAAATCCTATCAAAAACTGATTCTGCATTTCGGACAGGGAGCGCATTTACGAAATTTTTTTTTTATTTTGAAAGGTTTACGAATTTAAAACTTTAATCAATATTATTCCAATAAATTCTAACGGCTTCAAATAATTGACTTCGATTAGGGAGAAGAAGGTCTCCATATGTTGTTCAAATTTTTTTTCTTTTTGTTTTTTTTCATTATTATATCATTTTCCTGGCATTGTCAGGCTTATACGCTTGTATTAAATTTAAACTTGAATATTATAAGAATTACTGATTTTTTTAAAGAAATGTAGTCTTTTGATATAAATATTAACTTCTGCAAAAAACCGGTTAACCGGTTTTTTCTGAATTTCAAAAAGTGCAACCGGTTTTTTTTTAAAACCAACTATTCGAAAACCGGTTTCTCAAAAAAGTCGAATAATCGATCACCCTAGTATGTATATGACCTTAGGACAATAAAATGATGTGTGTGCAACATGTTATTTTCATTCAAATGACTGCAATAGTGCATTTTCACCTAAAGTTTATTAAAACTGATATAGTTAATAAGTCTGTAGTTTACAAATTGTAGAATTCATATATAATTTAGTTTTACTTAATTTTTTTACTCGATTTTAATAAAGATAGGTAAACTTTTTAGTGAAAAAAGCAAGTTTAAGCAAGAAAATTATAACTGATCGACAACTTTATTTACCGTCTGCTATACAAATTTTACAGATATTTCAAAATTTTAAAATTCTAAGAAACTTAAATCGTTAAAAACCTGTTTTTGAAATTTCTGATTTTAAGTCTTTTTATATGGTCATTTGTTATAACTTCTTTTAAAGGATTTTTCATTTTTCAGCTTTCTATTCAACTGAGAACTATATACATAAGTCTTTAAATGTTAACAACCTTTATTATCATTTATTTAAAAATATATTTGTATGTAAATAACAATCAATTACTCTCTATTACAAAATTTCTTATAACTCTCAAAAAAAAAAAAACTTTTAACTTTTAAAAATTTTTTAAAGATTGATTTTTATGCAAACATTTCAACAGTCTCACGTTAACTAAACAAAGAAGAAAAAAACTGACTAAAAGGTGAAACAACATCCAGCTACTCAATAATCAGCGACATGTGTTTGATATGAAAAAAACTAAAAAAAAAAATCCAATAAAAAACTACTCAAGCAGCTAAATTCATTCAATAACTTCGGTAGCAACAGCAACAACAACTAAAAACTAAAAACCACAAAAATACTTACACTTTCATGTGATTCAAGACACGATTGTGGCTAAAAGAAATGTACAACAGCAATGAGTTGCATGCAAAGTAACTACTAACCACAGTGTGAAAGGCAGAGATGGAGAGGAGTGATTTCGTTACTTTTTTTTTAACTTATAGATTCTATTATTAAAAATTTAAAGAATTTTTTTTGAGGGTTATGAACTAGAGTATCCCACTGAGAACCAGAGCGCAGGAGAAATATTGAAAAAAAAATTAAAAACGTATTACTTAATAAATTTGTATAGCAAAACAAGTAAAAAAGATATAGTCGGTTAAGACCGGCCGTATTATATTCTGCACCATTGACCGTTTTATATCCTACGCCATTGGGTGGTGTCTTATATTAGACCTGTGGCCAAATATGAACCGATACTTTTACTAAGTGTAAAATAAAATATACGAATACAGAATAAAACATTAATATTAATTTATATACTTTAGGGTTTTTCCTGAGCTATGGTAAATTATGGACCGATCCTCAAAAAATTTGACAGTGTGGTTTGTACTTTTATAAAACATTTGTATGGGATTAATGTACAAAAATGATTTTCGAAAAAGGGGTTTATATGGGAACTATGGTCAATTGTGGGGAGATTTTGTGAAATTTTACGCAAATATTTATACTTATGTATATACAAATTATTTGTGTCGAATTACATTAAAATATGGCTATATTTCATTAAAACTTTTTTCCAGGAGGCTATTTGAGAGCCATGTGAAATATTATATAGAATTTCACCAATTTTAATAGAGTTCATTCATGAGCTATATAAGGCCCATATACAAAGTTTCATAAAATTTTTGAAATTGGAAAGTGTAGTTTGATTACAAAGTTTACGTGAACAGACGGACGGAAATCGTTAAGTCAACTCAGTTTATGATTCCTACCCAGCTGATGGGTCTTACATCAATGTTTTTGAGTGTTACAAATCTGTGGTGGTGTAGGGTATAAATATTGGTCATTTTAGTACATTATGAGAAAAAGTTCAATATAAGGCCTGCACACGAAAAAATATTGTAATCTTTCCTTGAACGAATCTAAATAAGTGGATATTTTGTTCAGTCAGCAATATTTTCAGAATACAACTGAGCCAGTACATTGACGTATTATGCGCTCTCCAAATTAATGCAATAAATAGCAATTTATTAGAAATTTTCATCATGTATGAATTTCATTTACTTTATCCATTCTACTCCTCGGAGATGAGTTAGGTCTGGTAAAGCTGGCTAAAAATATAAAATATATTCCATCGCTTATGTGTCTTCTCTACATGCTCTATATTTGGAGCTGTTAACCACAACAATGCAGTTAAACTACTAGAATACCTTTCCTCTTATATATTCCAAGACTTAGAATAGTTTCGAGCTTTTAACCGAGAGCGTTATGAAAAAACCAAAGGGTACCAAAGTGTATCTTCCATTGTAGAGGGCGTGGATTAGAAAATATTTTTTCTGTGGGCATATAGACAATATATTTTTTGTAGATCTCGTCTTTTATGTCTTAGAACTAAAAAAAAAAAAAATTACAAATTTCACAATTGATATAGTTTGGATAGGGCTTGAGGGGAAATCATTGCCCAAAGTGCCTTCGATTTTGCTTTACACTCATTTAGGTTAAAATTTCTTTTGAAACCATTACAGAAATTCTGTAGTCCGTAACAAAAAAAATATATATATTATTTTAGAAGTGAAAGAATCTTTTTGTAAAATAACCTTAAAAATGTGAAATTTTAAAATTGGATATATAAATTTATATGAATCTTACAGTAATATTATGTAGAATTTTGTTGGGAATTTGGTGATAATTTTCCAAAAATTTTGAGGCGAAAATTAAGGCCTTTTGTTTAAGAAACTTAAAAAACCTAAATATTTCTTAAACTAAAACAGATAACCTACATGTAGAAATTGTGTATATTTTTTACATTAAAGTCGTAAATAGATTTTTGACGAATTTAAAAAAAGAAAAAATGCTTACGGTCTTATCTACTAATAGACTATAAAATTTCAGACCAAAACTGGATTTTTGTCGTTCTAATAGTGCCAAATGTGACACTGTGATTTAGTTGTGTTTTGGGCTCAATCCCTTGAATACATTTTGCAATTTGAAAGAAATAGTTTTCTTTAAAAAGAATTTGCTTAAAAAAATTTCAAAATTATATTATATGAGCTTTACCAATACTAAAAATTTTATTAAATAAATTAACTCATTTACTTCCCTGCTTTAAACCATTAGTAATAATTGTAGCTATTTCTTCGGATAGTTAGTTGGTGGTTAATATTATTGTTATTATTAAAGTTGCTGATGACGATCATCAGCACAACAACAACAAAAATATTTTAACAGCACCTATTGAGTACTGAGCAGGCGCCTGTGCTAATAAAACGTTGAATACACGATGGCCAACGACAATATTATAAACAAAATAAACGACGACAACGATAATGACAAAGACAAAGAAGAAGAGGAGAAGAAATAAAACAGATTCAATTTCATTTTTAAACAAATGTTTGCCGCTAAACAGAGTTTAATATACAAAAAACTTTCAAAGCCAACGGTACACGGAATTTTAATAAACGGTCGATAAAATAGTGAGAATAATAAAAATATTAAATTAAAAAAGCAATAAATAGTGGATTTTAATTTAAAAAATAAAAATATTCAAATAAAAAAAGGAATAAATAAATATTTAAATAGAAAAGGAAAAAAAAAATCAAAATAAATCAATGCAAAATATTTGTTTATTAAAATAAAGAAAAATGTCTTTTATAAAAATATTATGCACCGTCTTAATCGTTGTGTCCTCTTGTGTACTAGTCGAAAGTCGTAGTTATAACAATGGTTTAATATTCTATAATTTAGAAAATCATCAAACCTACTTGCCACCCACAATATCGGTATCGCGCGGTCGTGGTTTATCCAAATTTAAATATTCACCACGCGGTTCTATTTGGTCTACGTTTGGGAAACCCTGTGACTGTGAGGGCCCCTTATGCGGTTGTTGTGTTGGCATCAAAGTGAAACAATATAATTTTGATCAAAAAAGTACGTGATACAAATACCAGAGCTATAATATTTTCTGCAGCACAAATCATTACAGTTCATACCATTTAATTTTATTTATTTATTTTTACAAAAACATTTTTAAATGAAATTCACCATTTAACACCGCAAACGTTTTCAAACAATCTGAAAGAAAAGAAAAAATGAAGAAGTAAAATTAAAAAAAAAAAAATAAATAATTGAAATGAAAAAAAGTTTAAACATTGAATTGAATATTTAAAGCATGAATTATATTTTTTTATCTGTTATTAAATTCTCTGAATGTAGTGTGTTTAAAATTTTTTATATAAAAATTTTTTTTGTATGGCTAAATTGTGTGAGAAATTGTTTGCAGAGATGGATATTTAAAACCTTTTCTTATATTTTGTTTATGTCTGTTGTTGTTCAATTATTTTTGGTGAAATTGTTAAATGCATTAATTACAAAAATAAATTTACTGTTTTTTCATTTTTGTTGGACTGCTGCACTGTTTTCACTTTCTGCCAAATGTAAAGTTTTTTGTTTGTTTTGAGAAATTTTATTAAAATTATTACATTTTGTGGGTGAAATTAAATCAAACAAAAATTATTTCGTAATACTGAAAATTTAAATTAACTGTTTAAATAAATACAGATTACATTTTAGTGGGTTTTTAGTGTAATCGTAATACGAAATAATAAAAAATACAATTTCATTTTACATGAATTTGCAAATTCTACAGAGTAGAATGGAGTATCATTAAAATATTTTGAAAACAGAAAACAGAGTAGCATTCAAATGTATCTAGATGAGGGACGTGTAATTTTACGTAATTCATGTTCCTTGTGCAAGATATAGTACACAATGTTTGATAAAACACGTAGTAGTTTTATGAGGTATAGACTATTAATTTTAATATTTTTCAACAAGTTTGGCGCATAAATTTTACTAATATGTATTAGATTTTAAATATAAATATTTCTCTTCATATTCTTTCTATTTTTCTGTCGAATTTTTTTTTTATATCGGGTGTCAATAACTGATATGTTATGAATGAATCGCACTTCAACAATTCATCATATTGAGAAGATTTTTTCTTTTTTTGTGTGTGCGATAAATTTTATATATATGTATGTACATTAGAGTGTCCCGAGGAAAGCCTTTTTCGCGATTTCGATGTAGGAAACCCCTCAAACGATGAGTAAAAATTAGCTTAATACGAAAAAATTGTTTAAAAAATGTTTAAAATTGGTCTTCAGTTCCCTACCAGTGCACATTGGGGTAAAAGGGGTCGAAAATGGCGCTTAATTCAGGGAAAGGTGATATCAATATTTTAATGATCACGTTTTATTTTTTTTTTATTGGTTATTAGTTAAAAAAAATTCAGTTTTAGAATTTTAAGACTTTTTTTTTTTAGCAGAACGGTAATGTCTGTCCGTCCGTCTATACATTTGGGTTAAATGGGACGAAAATGACGCATAATTCAGGAAAAGGTGATATCTAAATTTTGATGATCACGTTTTATTTTTTCTATTTATTAGTTAGTAAAGAAATGCATTTTTAGAATTCTAAAATATTTTTTGGCAGCATGACAATGTCCGTCCGTCTATACATTTGGGTTAAATGGTTCGAAAATGCCATTTAATTCAGGAAAAGGTGATATCAAAATTTTAATACTTTCATTTGATTTTCATACTAATTGAGAAGTGGAAAAATATATATTTCGAATTTTAAGATTTTTGTTTTTAAGGAATTCTAATGTTCGTCCATCTGTCCGTCTGTTTGTTAATTTTTGCAAACTTTCCAATTCAAAATCGTTTAACTTTTGACTCAATAAAGACAATGACTAAAAATTTTCTCCGCTCGATAGATAATTTTGCTTTTTAGCCAACTACATACTCAAAATATATTAAAATCGGTTGAAAATATTTAACTATATATGGAAAAGTCTTTACCATGATATTGTAAAATTTAGATTTTTGAAATTTCAAATGTATATAACTCGAAAAATATATAAGATAAGTAGAACATGCAATCATGTTTTCTAAAGCATTTAGCAAGAACTTCAAGGTGATATACAAATCTTTGGAAATCGGGTAAGGAACAAAAATTCGCTTGTGGTTAAACATTTTCCATGACACCAGTACTCTATTTTGAACCCCTATAGTTCCGCTCCTGATGCGAATATTGGACCCCGCTACTGTCCTCTGCTACACCTGAGTAAAATTTCATGCAAATCCAACCTGCCGATTAGAAGTTACAGATTTATTTCGATTCTTCTCCACTGTTTAATGTTTGATAAAGCAAAGAAAATGTCTGGCACTTAAGCTGTTTTTTGTATGAAATCTTTTAAAAAACAAAAAAAAAAAAAAATTTTTTCTCAAATCGGGCTATATATGCGCACGATTTTTTTTTTTTCATTTTATTAAAGTGGATAATATATACCATTTTTCAGAAAATTTTTTACAACAAACATCCTGTAACATTTTAAGTTGCATTCCATGAAAGTTGAAAATTAGTGTATTTTAGGATTATTTTCAAAAAAAAATAACAAAAATATTAGGACAAAATATAACTTACAAAAACTTGAAGAAAAGTACACAAAAAGTAAACATCTTAAGTTGATGGTTTCATTTTAAAATATTACCTTAAATGACTTTTTATTTAAAATAAATACACTGAAATATGATGAAAATTTAATTTTTTACTATTTTTCAAAAATGTAAAAAAATTCTTAACTTTGGCAGCTCCTTATAAGAAAACAACACAACCTAGCTTCAAGATTTTAACTGATATTTATACATAATTTTGTCTACTTTTATTCGGTACCCAACTTTATTACAAAACATTAAAACACTTTTGATACATTTTACCCCAACGTGCAACGATTGAAAATCATGGATTCCATACATTTTGGTGTATGGGATCCATGACGTATTTCTACTTTACAAATTAATTTTAAAAATAATCAGTTATTAATTTTTAAGTTTTTATTTTGTTGTCATTCAAATTGGAAAAATAAAAATAATTGAAATTTGAACATTGAAATATTGACATCAACATTGGTTAGCTACGACAATTTATTTAAACATTTTAAATTTTTATAGACCAAAATTTTTGCGACAATTTTTTTTTTTTATTTTTTTTTATAATTGGCAAAAAATTACGAATTTTTTTATACCCATTTCATGACAAAACTCAAAACTGGTAGGGAACTGAAGATTTTAAATTTTTTTAAATATTTTTCCCATAATAAGCTAATTTTGAATGGTCTTTCTATAAAATTTTTGTCTACGGGATACTCTAATGTATATATGTTTTTCTACATAATTTAATCATGAAATAAATGGTAGATTCTTAATTAGCTGTATTCTGTTTCAAAATTAATAAGCATTACTTTTGGAATTTGTTTTTTACGATAATTTTTTAGAAAATACTTTTCCATCCTTGGAAGCCTGTTTTTTGTTAGAATTATTGCCAAAATTAACTCGCTTCTAAATAAGCACGTTTTTTGAAGTTAGGCAGAAAGGGTTAGTTTATCTGCAATGCTTTGAAGGTAGCTAAAATTTTTTACTGGGCATATTACTAAAATTATGCAAGTCTTGTGAATTCGGATCGATTACCTGTTTGTTTAAAATAATAATAGCAAAAACCTATTATGGATTAGTATATACTTATTACAAAAGCCAAAATACTTTAAACATTTGTGAAATTTATAGAAATGCGGATCGAGAAACTATAGCTCTTGACCTACAATGTTTCTATGAAAAGTTTAATTAATTTAAATAATATTAATAGAACACTCAGAATTATTTTCAATAGCAAAATTCAGGGCTTTGTCAATCTTTTGATGATGATGATATCATATATTTAAATTACCGGAGACAGTCGGACGGACAGAAAAACATCGTTATTTTGAATACACTTCTTAAAAAATACTCACACATTTTACACTGATAGATCTGATTTTTGTAACATCCTTGCGGGAAATTTGTGACAATTGCAATAATAGTCCGGTTCCTCTGTACTAGTTGAGTACTAATTGACACCTAACTCGTCACCAAAGTTCCAATTGAGAACCAGTTGACACAAACACACTCACTATTTAACAGTTGAGAGTTAATTTATAACATGCTCGTTAAGTGTGCAATTAGCAACTCGCGCGCAATAACAATCAGTGGCTGAGTGGTAAGCGTTGAAGACTATAAAACATAACATACGTCAGATGAACATGGGTTCGAGCCGGGGTGCCGCCATCGACATTAACGAAAAATTATAAAATTGAAATAAACATAATTTAATGAAGATAATAATAAAAATAATTTTTAAAAAGTAAACAATTACCGAATTTTTATAAAATTTGTATTACATTAATCGTTACTGAACCTGTCCTCTTGGACCAGTCCAATGACAACCCCATGTAAAAGTGACAGGTTTTTCTCATATAAAGTTCTAGAACTGGGACCGGTCACTAGCCCTGAGAACCTGTCACGTGACTATTTTTGAACCGGTTCTCTTTACTCTAGGAATACGACTTCTAGTTTGTTAAAAATAAATAAGAGTATTTTTACAAACAGTTAAACATCATAAACTACAATATCCTTTCTGAGCTCTATAACTCTGTAAATTGGACTCAAATTTACCCGATGGCCTCCATTGACTATCAAATAGAATTCTTGGAAAGCCATATTTCATTATTCTACGATTATTTCGTGCCTTTCGGAAGAAAAATAAAAACTCCAAATAATAAAGCGTGGTTCACAACCGAGATAAAACAGTTAATAAAACACCGAGACCTTGCTTACACACAATAGAAACACTATATTACGAATGGCCAAATGCCATTTTATTAATTCTAAACAAACTAGGAAAAACATAAGTGAAATCGTTATTGGTAAAGTCATTCAAATTGATAGCTGTGCTGCTGATGCTAAAGAACTTCCTTTTTACAGCCACAAAAGAAACTTAGAAGCGTCCACTGAAATACTTAGAAATAGCTCCTTTGCCCAACAGAAAGCATTTTTCCCCACTAAATCGAAATATGCCAAGGTGATCCATATTCTGAAATCTACCTCAGAGTTTCGACCGATAGCCGTTTTAAGCTTTCTTTCTAAAGTATCCCAGAAAAAAAAAAGAACTGAAAAAGTCATGATTTTAACATTGTGTTGTCATTCGAAGGAAGTACTTAGTGGTGAAAAAGAGCTGCAGAAGTTCATTTTTTAACCCATGGTTGTCATTGGTAGGATGTTATTCTTTTATACTTCTTTTTCATTCCTTTTGAAGTACTTCCCTTAAAACTATGTTTATAAAATTTTTTAATAAAAATTCTGTTTTTAATAATAAAAATAATAATAAAAATGCTTTAAAATTTATAAAATTTAAATTTTGTTAGAAATTATTACCATTTTTTCCCGCTAAATATTTATTTATTTACGCTTTTTTGAAAGTAATTATTAAGAACTTCCAAAAAGGTTTAAAATATGCACTTTGCTCCACTTTTGAAGTTGTGAAAACGTTCTTTTTTTGGAAGAACTTCATCGTTTTTTGCTGGGTATTTTAAAAACTCTTACAATTGAAGATGAGCCATTAAATAGAAGACAATAACTTATTCTTTGAAAAGCAGTCCGGCTGACATTCTTCTTGACCACTTTAAAGCATTTGATACATTTAACCAGCAAATATTATGTATGAAATTAAAACATCTTCTGAACTTCTCAGCTGTTTCAACGCGGTTTATTGCATGTTGAAGGCAGTACTCAATCAGTTCACGTTAATAAGATTACGTCAACACCCACCCATATCACTGTCAAATGGTGTACCACAGGGTTCGATCCTGGGACCACTATTTTTTCAATATATGCGAACGATCTACCCAACGCTTTATAACATCGCATGATACGCTGATGATGTTCAACTATTTCGTAGCGGTTTGTTCTCCTTTCTCGTTATTTGTACCGCCAAATTTTCAAGTGAACAATCGAATAAAGAAAATTATGTTTTAAAGATATTTGAGCTCTAATCTTGTGGTATTCTTGCTTCAAATTTGTCAGTTATCGAGATTGTTGCGGACAAGATTTTCTAATCCAATAAAACGCCTTCATTGGCAGTTTATTAGATGTTAAACATTTTTTAAAGATTACATCGCTTATTAGTTTTCGAATATTAGAATTGACAAATATACGAGGGCGGATCAATAAATCCGTGGAAAAAATATTTTTCAACATAATCTCCTTTTAACTCAATACTCTTAGTCCAACGTTTCTCCAGTTTTTGTATCCCTTTCAAAAAATAGGATTTTTCGAGGTCCTTAAAATAGGCATTTGTTTGGTAAATAATTTCATCGTTGGAGCTGAATCTTTTGCTCAAAATTTGACAGTAGTCTATTAACAGGTGGTACTAGATAGGAACAGTGTTGCATTTCATATAACTACGAGGGAGGTTCGAAAAGTCACGGAAATATTGATCCGCCCTCGTATCTTCTTCAATAGTTGTCGTTTGCAGCTAAGTTTTTTGAAGAAGTTCTTTATTAGATAGGGTTCTATCTAAATATATAGCTTGAATGTCCCAAATTATTTACCCCCTGTAACCATGAGGCTATCACTCCGTCATCTGTTCTATTAAATTAAAAATAAAAAATAAAATAATTAAAAAGAACTTGAAATTTTTGAAAATTACACAATAAAAATATTAATAACAAATTTACATCAACCAAATATGGATGTCAGTGAAAGCAAATAATCCCTGTAATATAACAAATGTTTTTATTTAAATCTTTCAGCACAAAATGTGTACAAATTAATTTATAGATATTTCTAGCAAACTTTTTTGCATTTGAAATTTTAACTATCATTATTAACCTTTTTATACGTTCTCATTCTATACGACAAAGTCTACAACCATCGAAAATTTCGTTAAGATATCTTAACTAAAAAATATTATAATACAGATAAAATATTTATAGTTACAGACCAATTTTTTACAACAACTATTACATCAATTGCAAAAATCAATAAAAGTATAAACTCGATTTTTCCAGCTGAATTCTATTGCCTAGCTGATAAAATTCTTCACTATATTAAAAAACATTGAAATGTATATGGGCAATTCTTATTTTACGTTTACCTTTATGAAACCGACCTTAAACTAACAAGTTTTTTTTCATTCTTTTGATTGCTGTAATCGCGGATTTTAGCATAAGTGTTCAATTCTTCCAATGTAGGCTATAAACACTTGTAGAAAAAGACCAGCATTTTTATGAGCTAAGGACGCGATGTTTTTAATTTAAGATTAATCATCGAGTCACACCCAAGGCTCTAATTAAAATTGGCAATGATTTTGTAGCTGCTTTAATACCCTATATCAAAATCATTATGGATCATTAATGCAACATTAGGAACTGTACATAAATGAAATTGTCTTATAACTTATTAAAAAAATGAATTTTGCCATAAATAAATGAATATGAAGAAGACTCATCACCAAAAACTAAACAAATTTTGTTAAAAGGTTTAATAATTATTAAATCGCTAACAAACCCACGCATACTTAACATATCGCTATATTTTTAATTTGTATTTAAGATACACCATTGTAGAGTACATAAACGCAATAATTCTTGAATTAGGACTATAAATGGAATTTTGGCAATTTTCTTTTAAATTTTTATCTTAAACCTCCATAACATTGACCCCGTTCAGGCCTGAGTTCCACTAGACCAGGGGTTTTCACAAGATCTTGCTTCGCGACCCCTTTTTGACATTGTAATGGAAGCGCTACCCACTACAACTTTGACTAGTTAAAAAATCAAATAAAATGTTACATAAACATAAAATAATATTAATAATTGCGATATTGTTTCTGCTTAATGATTTCTTTAATATTTAGAGACCAACAAGGGGCTAACAAGCAGATAAACATTGCTATATTTCAACTAAAATGCTTTTAAATCTACAGATTGAGAATAAAAATTTAAATCATCAGCAGTGTTGCCACTGTTGCCTTTTTAAGGCTAAATCTAGCCTTTTTATTTTGCTTTTAGCCTCAAAATTTTAATTTTAGCTTCTAGCCTTTTTTGATTCTTAACATAGCTTTAAAAGGGCTAAAAAGTTACTAATTTTATTTTTACAGAATCATCAATTTAAGTATTTTTGTGGATTAATCCGCACAAAAAAACGAAATTATTTATATGTAACTAAAGTTTTCGCCTGCGGCGCTTCATTCTACAAGAATATTTTTATTATTTTTTAACAAACTTTATTACTCATAGGAATTATTTGTGTTATATTTATAAATTCACTAATATATCTTTAAGAAATACCAAAAACTAATGAGAACAAAAAAATAAATGCGTTTTTAAATAAAAAAATATATTAGCTTTTTTCTGGCTTTATCTTTTTGGGCATTTAGCCTTTTCTGACCTTTTTTAAAGGCCAATTTAGCTTCTTTTTTTCTCAAGTCCTGGCAACACTGATCATCAGTTACATTATAACACTTTTTAAAATGAATCTGGTATTTTATCAATATTCATATTGAAATGATTTTTACGCCTTTGAATTATAGTCGTTTAAGCAAAATTAATTTTTACAGCCCGCAACTTTCTCTGCGAAATAAATGTTCATTGAGAAGTCACACCATTCGATAAAATTTTAATAATCTGATTACACAGGATGTTATTCCATGGTTAAATATCGAAAGGGCATTGAAATGACTTTATAAAAAAAATTATTGGCATAATAAGCTTATAGATGCATCAAGTTAAAGTGAAATATTTATCTTTTTAATTAAAAGTTTTCCCACTACGCTACTATCGAGTTTAATAAGTCACGGAAGGATATGTTCTCCTTCCAAACTTAAAATTGTACACTCCTCTGCTATGCCTATGTGAAATTTTATGTAAATACAACCAGCAGATTAGAGTTTGTGGATTTATTTCAACCCCATTGTACATTGCTTAAAAAAAAATAAATAAATAAATATTTATTTTTAACTTAATATCATTCATTTACATTAAGTTTAACTTTCATCTATACATATTGATCTAAATATTATTTCAATTAATACAATATTTTATTAATATTCATCTTATACTCACTTTACTTTAAAATTCCCTACTTTTCTTTAAGCAGATTACATTAACACCTCATTAGCATATAAATACATTTTTACATCGTTCAATTACTATAATTAACATAAGTAAACATACAACAGTAACAATTATATGCAAGTACATCTTAAAAATTTTTCATAAAACACTTTTTGTTTTACACGCGAAGTTAACAATCGTTTGCTGACTACTATAGCAGCCGTTTCCATGATTTTATTAAAATGCAAAAATAAATATTTTAATATGTTTTCTTTAGATACAAAATATGTGTTCACATGTAAACAAAATTACATGATTAAAATAAATATAAATAAATGTATGCAAAATGTATTCAATACATATACAATAAAATAGCAGAACAATACATATTTATTTACATTGTATGTACTCGTATCTGCAGATATAAAACTATTTACATTTAATAACAATGTCACACAGATATTTATGTATTTATTTATTTAAACACAAACAATGTATGAACAACTGATGTTAACACTTAATTTTAATTTAACATACTCTTTTACTTTTACATTGTATTTTATTTTAATTAAAAAATTTTTTAAAATTCATTATAGTTAATTGAAGTTTTTTTCTTTTATAAAAGTCTGTGTCAAGCTTTCGTATTGTAGTAATCACAATAATGCATCATTCACTGAGGCAAGTAGTATGTTGCCTATTCATGTGTGTTAAAAACAATTGCAAGTGTCACATTGATTGTAAAAATAATGAATTTGGTTACAATTAATTATGCTCCTTTCATGTTTGCTCAGTAAATGTTTTGTTGTTGGGAATGACAGAAATAATTATTGTGGGTTTTTTTCTTAAACTTTGTTTAATTTTCAATCGAACTTTACCAGCTAGGCATTTATGTCCACAGATGTAAATCATTTTAATGTTAAATTGCAAATGACCTTGACAATGATGCTACAAATTTTTAATGATATAATATGATGGCTAAACAATTACTGTTGACAATTGCATTGAATTGAAAAAGCCACATAACTTGCGATAGCATTCATGACAAGGGCAAAGTTGACTAAATCAAAAAATATTTGTGGAATTTAACAGAAATTTAAAAAATATAGTTAAAAATTTAAAGGATTATATTTATTTAATATAGAAATGGAAGCTTTTTATAGCTTCTGTAAAACAGAAACATTTTTCCAATTAAAAAATGTATTAAATTAATCAAGTAGATAATTGAATGAATTAAAAATTTAAATGAGAACTACAATCTTATTTAAATTTTATTTTTACTTGAATATATTTATTAAATTTTGATGCAAACAAAACAACTATGTTAATTGTAATATTTTTTTCTGTGTAAGAATTAATCATAGTTGAATTCCTTCGTTTTCAGTGAAGTACTGTTCCAAAAATGGCTCATGTTTGTCTTTTTCTGTTTGAATATAATAAAAACTATTAAAAAACTTAAAACATGGAATATTCTTAGATGAACAATTTGAATTTAAGGCCTTTTTAACTTATTCATACACAGAAAAAAATATTTCAAATTATTTTGAATAATATTATTAACTAATTTTATATTAGAATTTAATTACATTATTTATTAATATAATTAATTTTCTAATTGGTTTACAATTTTTCTTTTAAATAAATTGACAGCATTTGATATAAAGAGTGCAATCGAAAAAATCTTAATTCATGTTTTGTCTCATAACTTTTTTCGAATCAATATTAAAAATTTTTTTGATTTAGTTATCATGGAAAAATACTTCAGTTATTATTTTTAATAAGAACCATATTGATTTCTCGTGATTTTCATCAAAATGAGTGACGAAAACGATGTACGTACTACAAATTATTAAAAAATATCAAACAAATCCAAATAGGTCCTACAAATAATTGGCCACAGAATTAAATTTCTGTAGTCAAACTGTTTCTAATGTTATTAAACAATATCAGGAGAATTTAACCATTGATAGCAAACCCGGTTCGAAAAAAAAAAGGTCCACATGATATTGGGAAGGTCATAAATTTCAAAGAATATTGAAACTTCAAAAACATCTGGTAGAAAAGCAGCCCAGTTAGCTCAGTTCTCTAACTATTTGGTGCAAAAATTTAAAACTAATGCAGAGTTAATAACATATAAAGTCCAAAAAGTTCCAAACAGGAATGCTGGCAAAAAATTAGAAGCCAAGAATAGGACACGGAAATTAAAACCAAATTTCATACAAAAATACTCTAGTTGTTTAATTGACGATGAAAAGTATGGGCTGGCAGAATTTTCGCAGCTTCTGTGTCAAAACTTTTTATTGTTAAAGCTCGAGGCAATGTTAAAGATAAGCTTAGGACCCAAAAGCAGAAAAAATTTCTTTCGAAATTCCTTGTATAACAAGCTTTTTGCAGTTGCGGCAAAACAGAAAAGTCATTTGTTACAGTCGGCTCTATAAACACAGAAAAATACATCAAGGAATATTTGCAAAAAATATTTCTTCCTTTCATAAGAGAGCACAAATTGTCCACACATTTTTTACCCGATTTGGTATTATGTCACTACGGTAAGAAAGTTCTGGAGTGGTACCAAAACAATAACATAGTTTTTGTACCAAGAGAGGTCAATCACTCTAATTGTCCATAGCTTAGGCAAGTGGAGAGATATTGAGGTCTTGTGAGAAGTGATTTGAAGATCTTAAAAAAGGTGTCCCGAAAGGGACCAAAAATGGTCCAAAAGTTCATAAGTAGTGGTTAGAACTACAAAAGTTATATTTTTTTATGATCTATAATAAATTATCAATTAAATAAAAAAACAATGAAAACTCTAAGATCAACCATTTCTAAGTTATTGAATATTATATATGTTAAGATTTTTTCGAACGCACTCCTTAATAAAAAAATACAAAATTTGAAATAATTTAAGTAAATTTCAAAAAATTTTCAGTTCATTATATCTATTTAAGAAAAAGCAGTAATAATAAAAATATTAGTTATTAATATTATCATTGGAGTAAAATCAATTAAGAGTTAATTCATATAATTTCATATATACTTTTTTCTGTGTATATTAAATTAAATAATATATTTAAATGTTTTTCTTTCACAAAAATATCAGAAGAAAAAAATTCAATAATCAGGATAATTTGATAATCCGGATAAGGATCTGCAATCAATTATCTGGATTATCGAGTTTATACTGTATTTGTGAGATCACACGAATATGAGAATTCAATTAAGAGATGGAAATAGAAAGATAATAAGTGATAAAACGTTTAGAAAATAATGCAATTAGTATTACAATAATGTAATAAGATTTGGGAAAGTCTAATTTAAAAGGTGTAATAAATTGCTATAATTTCCGGATACTTAAGTACTCTGGCCATTTGCATGACTAACTTCATACCATGTATGTATTTTTACAGAATCGTGATTTTCAAATTCGGATTTTCTTTCTTAAATAAGCTAATATAATGATACATGTTGGTTCTAGAAATTTTTAGTATTACAGCTAGAGTCATTTAAAACCAACTACCTGTTTTCGTTACCTTTTTTGAATTTGATAACATTTAATACTAATTCAAAATTTCACATAATTTTATAAAAAAAAAGAAAAGCTGATTCTTGTTTAGCACGTTAAATTCCATCTAATCCACCTACTTTTTTTTTACTTAAGGCGAGTTTTTTTTTTTTTTTTTTTTGCCCACTAGTGTATTTCCACTTAACAGTAGGTATGCATGGGTAACTTAACTATGAATGCAATTAAGATTTGTGCATTAATTTTTATTATACGTGATTTTTATTACTCATAGTTTTACCAGCTTTGAGATAACGTTTTTGATGTTTTCACTTTTAGAAAGAACTTTTAGTAAAAATATCTCCTAAACTATGTCGAAATATCTACTAAACTATTGAGCGGATAAAAAGTATTATTTATATAAATCGTGCTACCGTTCTCGAGTTATAGTGAAATATATTAGACACGCCCATAAAAAAATCTCGACCTGTGGGAAAAAACTGAAAGCAGATTCGAGTTTAGCATGTAGAACTCCTTCTATTCCACATATATATATTAGTCTCCTGCGTAAGATGATTTGAAAAGCAAATCCACTTGAATTTCAAGTGTGTGTTTCATAGCCACCATGTGCAAAAACAACAATAAATACTGTTCGTACTGTTCGCTGCCCGAAGCAAAGCAGATGTGTACTATGTATGAGCGACTGCAAATCCGTGCGTTCAAATCATTTATCGTAAACAAGTGGTGCAAGTGGTGTGGCAAAAAAAAGCAAATCATACAAGACGTTGGGAAATGATTTAAAGCATTCAAGTGGTCTTGACTTTGAGTCTACATTAGACAAATTTTTATCAAGACAAACGTCAAAATTTTAACAAGATAAAGATTTGTCTAATGTAGACTGAATTTGTCAATATTATTGCAGCGTTAAAAGAAAATTGTCAGCGCTCAAGCTCTGACAACGTTGTCTTGATAATGCTTGGTAAAAGACGCCATCTTGATTGTTGTTGGTACTTTTTGCATGGTTTATTATGACATGCGTTTTCCCCTATAATTGATAGAGATAAAAAATTATCTGCAACTCTAACAAAAATTTGACGTTTGTCTTGATACAAATTTCTCTAATGTAGACTCAAAGTGATGATTTGTTTGTTTTTTGTAATACGTAGTTGCTGTGTGTAGCAAAAAATGTGTGCAAAGGGGTTGTTTATAAATGTTCTTGCATACACACATATATATTTATGTCTACATTTTATTGTTGGTTTTTCTTTGTCACAGTAAAGCCCAAATTACAATTATGCGTAGTCAGCAACAGTATCAGCAAAAATTATCAGCTGTTCACTGTCAGTACAACATGATGCTGCCGTTATAATTACAATTAAGTGTAGGCAGCCACAATTTACAACTACCACCTAGCTTTATTCTACTTGTGTATTTTAGCTTCTCATTTATTTGCTCACTCTCTTTGTCTCGCTCTCAATCTGAATGCAGCGCAGTGAATTTAGAAACAGGGCTAAATGAAACAGCACTGCAAACTGCTGCTGACCAAATGTAATCAACACCATAACAAACAGTGCTTTCTAAATTATCGGCTGATTATGTCAGCACAAACTGCTGCTGACTACGCGCAATTGTAATTTGGGCTTAATGATCGCACACATACATACATTTGCTTTTTTTAGAAAAACATGCAAAGAAAACAGAAAAAATCTTACTTTTTTTTCTTATTGAAGAAATCAAGTGGTCAAAAGGCTTATATTTTTTTAGCGTCGCACTCTCAAGTCTTGTTTGGTCGCTATCATAACACACTCATGATTTGTTCATAAAGTTGAAGCACACACGCAGTATTTGTATGGTTTTAAGTGCCTGCAGAACAGTATTTATATATATATATATATATATATATATATATATATATATATATATATATATATATATATATATATATATATATATATATATATATATATATATATATATATATATATATATATATATATATATATATATATATATATATATATATATATATTTTTTTTTTTTTAAGGAGCACGAAATAATAAGTAAACAAAGTAGTATCTTGCACTCAATTGGTTCTATTTGTTAGTAAAATAAACAGCAAAAGATTCAATTCAACATATTACTATTTAGTGAATATGATTATTTTTGAAGAAGTAAATAAGTAAACATGATTTCTAAAAGCCACGGTGAACGCCTATATATAGGTGGCAAACGTTTTGGTATAGTCGCTACATATATTGCGCATATTTCTGGGTCTTAGTAATAACTAAGTCCACCAGTTCGGTCAAATTATGGGGACTCTGTTTATTCAATTTCGTGCAATTTCTATTGGTGATATATCTGGACTTTGAGGAGGTCAATCTCAAAAAGTATTATATCTTTGAAAAACACTACTTGCAATTGAAATATGTGAAAAATAAAGCATTAGGTTTTTTTACATAAGCACATGGAAAAAAATTTTTCAATATATTTTACTTGCTTTCGTTCGAAAAACAAAAAATCAGATCAGATTTCAATGATGAAATATTATTTAAAAGTGTAGTGCAAAAAAAAAAAAAAAAAAAAAACTAAAAATACACAATAATTCATTTAGTTAAGCAGCTAAATTCATGAAACTAAATACAACCTATTTTTTAATTTTTAAACAAAAACTTTTCAAATAATAAAACTTCCTTTCTTGATTTTTTTTTTTTTTTTTCAGTGTGCGCCAATATATCCTATGTTCCACGCAAAGACGAAATCCAATTGGAAGTATTCCTAAACGATACAGCAAACGCTAGATATGGAATTTCAGCACGTGACCCTTATCCTCTTTGTATACCCATTATGATGGGCATACCCATGTCAATGTGCATTAAAATGACTAATGTCGGTATAGAGGGTGACAAATTAAATATGTGTATGGATTTCTTAGTAAGTTTAGCAACGACACAAATATTTGAAATGCACTTCCAATGTTTTCAAATGGGTCTTCAGGGACCCAGTTGGGTGGGACCAGATGGACAACCGGTTATACCTCCCAGTGAGGGAAAAATTAAGGATAGAAGTGACAATGAATCAGAAGAATATTATGATGATAGTGCAGCTGAAGAAGAAAATGAGATAATATCGAAAGAGCAACAAATGGAGAAAGACAATGAAATAATGAAAATAAATGAAGAAGATTTAAATAAAGCCGAAGAAGAAATGGATTATAATGATATAGCAGATAAAGTAATGGATATTGTTAAAGAACAAGAACAGGAAGAGGAAGAGATGAAAGAAAGTGCTGAACTTATGAAGGAAAATGAAGTGGAGGGTGTTAGTCCTATGCAAAATAATAAACAAGTGGTCACAGCCGATATGGAAAAAATTGTAACAAATATAATGGAAAGTATTAAGGAAAGTAATGATATGAATGAAAATGATATGATAACAGAAACAGCAATTGAGTTGGCAGCGAATGCAGATGAAATGGAGAATATGGAGAGTATGCAAGAATATACCATTATGACTGAGAATGAAGAGAAGCCAGTTACTGTAGAGGCTTTGGAAAACATGGAGAGTATGATAGAGACAAGTACTTTAGAAGAAAGTGAGTCTTTTAAAAAAGAGTCAGTATTAAAAGCTCCAGAGATCAATGAAGATATTAAGCAGGATTTTAAGGAATCTGAAGAATTACAAAATGAAATAAAGGAAAACGAGGCACAAGAAATAAAACAAGAAACTGATGATTTGGTGGAAAGTAACGAAATTATTGAAGATCATACAATTTTACAGGATATAACTGATAATTCCCTGAAAGATGAATTAAATTTGGAAGATTTATTTCGCAATTCTCAGGAGAAAGAAATAGAAATGGAACACATTGCTGAGACTGCAGAAGAAAACAAAAACACTTTAAATGAATCGAATACAGCAACAGAAGAAAATCATGCAAATAATGATGCACACGCCATGGAAATGCAAGAAGAATTTTATCAAACAACCACTGAACATATGTCGAATGAATTAGAAACAAATAAAATTGAAAAATTTGAAATGCTAATTAATAATGATGCAGTAGAAACCACAGAAAGTGATAAAATTGATAATGAGCTAAACAATTCTTTGGAAATTCTCCAACAGCCATTGAAAACAACTACTGAACATTTAATAGCAGCTAATATAAAACCAACTATGCCACAAATTGCAACAACTACAAGTGAAACAGATAATATCAACATTAGTGTAGATAATGCTCTAACAACTGCGGCAATAACGACAACTACAACATCGACTACAACAAAAAAGCCAACAGTATTAGAAGAAAATTCAGTTGTAGCAGTGACATTTATAGAAAATACAAAAGACCATGATAAAACTAATAACCATAATGAAGGTGATGATGATAAAGACGAAGACGAAGACAATGCAAATGACCATGGTGATAATAGTCATGAAAATGACAGTGATTATGAAGATGAAGATGACGAAGAAGAAAGCGATGAAACTGAGGATGAAACAACGGAGTTAGAAATTGTAACTAATGATGCTATCACTAATATTATGCCAATTGCAACTGCAGATTTAAATAAAGAATCCTCAACAACAGAACGACTGACAAATGCAACTGACACTACTGAGTCTTTATCTAATGATGAAATAAATAAAAATACTATAGATGAATTTGAAACGGTAGAAGGTGAGGAGGATGAGGATAAAGATGATGATGATGATGCCGAAGAGGATGAATCTAATGAACAAAAACAAGAAGATGATAGTGAGGATGAATATTATGATGAGTATGAGGATTATGAATCAACAACAGTGGCTATAAATGATTTGAAAACTGATAGTAATAATGACACATGCTGTAAATCTGCAACACCATCTCTTCCAAATGACACTCATGCCACCAAAATTGAACAGTTAGATGACAATACTAATAATGCAGCAATACCACAAAATAATACTGCATCAAGTAATAATTTACAATTTGTTAGCAACTCGAATACCATGATTAGCTCTGATGACAGTGATATGTTAAACATTGAATCAACTACTAATAAAATATCACAAATCACTGCTAACCCAAGTGCAACAACTACGACTACCACCACCAGTAGTACAAACATAATGCCTCTACCGTTGGCTCGTCAATTATTTGCACTTCAACAACAATATCAGCAGCATCAGTATCAGCAATATCATCATCGCCATAGTCGTCAACGTCAGCATTATGTTTAAAATACACACATACACACAATGCAATGTATTGTAGCATATTTGTTTTAAACATTATTCATTTAGTTTATTGGTGTCAACACCCCAGTTGACTATATGTGCTGTATGTGCAATGTGCAAATGTTTATATATAGAAAATAGTCTTTTGTACAAATGTTGCGTATTGAAACAGTAAGATAAAATAATTAGAAATGGTTAATGAGAATTTTAAAAAAAATATGCTAAAATTAGGTACCTTGAAGATCAAATAGATTAATGTAAATGAAATTCTACAAATACTGTTTTACGTTCATATTTTGATTTCTATTTACATTATATTTTCTTTTTAATTTAAATCATTTCTAATTACTTGGTCACTGCTATTTTCTGTTACAACTCATTTACTTTCTTCTTTTCATTTATATTAATTAAAATTTTCTCATATAAACTGCATGTACTATGATAAAAGTGCTTATGTATTTATGTAATTATTTATATTAATTATACATTTACTAACAAATTTGTTTTAATTTACTTTGTTAATTTGTTATTTATTGAAATTAATCTTGTTGTTTAACACATATTTACACAAATATGTTCTATATTATTTATTTTAAACGAATATGTAGGTTTAATATTTATGTTGGTTGTAATTATTATTTATTTATTAAATAAACTATTTATTATAAAATGATACTATACAATGGAACTAATATTTGTAAACCAAAAGCTTTAAGGTAAGTACTTAGGTGTTCAATTTTAAAAGTTGTAAAAAATATAATTATAATAAAATTTTTTGGGTTTCTCAAATTGACTAGAATTGGATTATAACGTGAACATGGAGGGGCAGATAGAAAGAAAGACATCAGTAATATAAAGTATATTTTCTATAGTATACCCAGCGTTACCGTTGAGAATTTTTATAAAGTGTCCAAAAAAGGGGATTTCAAAATAAAAAGTCGCCAAAAAAGGGGATTTTTTGAAAAAAAGGGGCCAACTGCTTTAAAACCTAAAAAACTCTTTAAGAGCACAAACACAACGTCTTCATTTAGTTTGCATTTCTCTCTTAGAGCGGAAAACAACGTTGAAATCCGTTTGGTTGTGTTTGGGCTCTAAAATGTGTTTATTTTGTAACAACAAAATCAAAAAATGTTATGTTTTAAGAAAAACTACTAAATCCAATTCTGTTACTAACAAAATAATTTATTTCTAATTATTTTATAAAAATAAATTTTTTTTTTTTATTTCAAAATTAAAGATTTTTTCGCAAAAATAGTACACCAGTCTTTCAATTCTCTTTCGAGCCAATTTAGGACTGAACGTATGGATCCACAAGTATTAACTTAAGTCTGTTGGACAAACTATTTTTTATTATTGATAATTTAGTGAAAAAAGCACGTTCCACCGAGGGATTGCCATGAGGAATGTAAAAATATAACTTAGGATATAAGTATTCATCGTATCTGTTTTTTTATTTTCTCAATTCAGTCCAAAAGGATTCGGTATATGATGACTTAAATATCTGTTCATAATCTTCATTTTTATTTTCAGTAACTAACAGTTTCAGTCCACTTACAAATACTCCGCGGCTATTTATATCATTATACTGTGAAATGATCTCAAAATAATTAATTTATTTGTTTAAATTAATATAAAATTAATATAAACAACTTAGTTTCTCGTTATTCAGCACATAGTGTTAGAAAGTCTCCATTTAGTCGCCATTTAAAAAAGGGGCCAAAAAAGTAGCCAGGTGGTTAAAAAAGGGGTAAAAAAGGGGCAATATCGAAACCTACTGAAGTCTCCAAACGGTAACACTGAGTATACCTTGTCGAACAGCATTAAAAAAAATTTAGTTTGGCCATAAGTCGCTAAATATTGAGTTTTTCTAGAAAAGGACGTTGATCTTTGACCACTTATTACTCTTACTAAAAATCGATATTTTTATAAGAAAATTTAAATTGACCATAAATCGCTTAATAATGAGTTTTTCGAGAAAAGGACGTTAATTTGTGATCACTCGTTTTTCATACTTAAAATCGAAATTTTTATGACGTTATTTATGAGGTAATTTAAATTAAATTAAAAATAAGTAGCTTAATATTGAGTTCTTATAGAAAAGGAGGTTAATATGTAATTACTTCTTATTCGTACTAAAAATCAATATTTTTGTGAAGAAATTTAAATCGAATATGTTGCTAAATATTGTTTTTTTTTTTTTTTTTTTTAATTTTTGATTTTAGCGCTTCAAAAAAATATTAATTTTTTTTGGAGGCACATTAAAATCCTTTTGTATAAATATAAAGTGACTCGTATGCATGTAGAATCAGTTAATCATTTCATGTGAGGGGCGCGAAAGTTATGGTGGTTTAAAGTTGAACATATAAAAAATTTTACAAACTAGAAGTTTTTGTAGAATTCTGGTCAAAATTACACGCAATATCGAAACCTACTGAATTATTGAAATAAAATTTATGGTACTTTCAATGTTTGGTGGTATTAGTGCAGCATATTTTAGGGTTTCCCAGTAAAATTTTTAAAATTTTCTTTTCAATAAAAATCGCGATTTTTAAAAATTTTGTGAAAAATTTTCATCGAATCTAAGTTATTTCTCCATTGATTGAAAATATATTTTGTTAGAGTTGATTACATAGAAATGCTATTTCATATTGTGATCCTTTTTTAACACAAGTAAATATTTTTATAAAATGTTTATCTCTCAAAATTTTTTATTCGCCTCCGAATTTTTATTAAGCATAACAAACACCTACTAATTATGTCAATTATACTTAATTTCATGCTATCCACACGATGAGCCTTAGCGAAATGTGTTTTGACAAAAGTGTTCCGTTTTCAATTATCAACGACATTTGACTTAAACTTATGATCGCAATCAATTATATTTATCGCCACTCTTATATCCATGTATCTAATATTTGTCTAAATTGCAATTTTCTATTTAAAAATACAAAAAACAAAAAGTGCAATTTTTGCATAATTTTCAAAAAGTCCATAACATTTTTGTATTAAATTTATTTTTAATGCTCCTCCGATTTTATTATGTAAAATGACAAAAAAACTTAAGTAGTTTTTATAAGTTTTTCTATATTCTTCAAATTTGAACAACAATCATGGTTAGAAAATTAAACCTATTGTGCTAAAATTCTGCACTCTATTAGTTTCAAGTCTTGTGAGTTCAGATCTGTAACCAATTTGTTTAAAATATTATTAACACAAAATTTATTAACCCTCTACTGCATGAATATGTTTAAAATTAAGAAAAAAATAAAACACCATAAATATATGTTTATTATGGACAATTTAATACGTATGTAACAAAAATTAAAAAATTCACTCGGAATTTTTGAAGAAAAATAATATATGGCCTTACATGCATTAAAAGTTATTTTTGAAAAAAAAAAAAAATTATTCGGCGTGGAAACATATTATCATAGAAAATAAAATTAAAAATTTTATGGAGACATATTTTGGTGTCTCCAGTTCCTCAATAAGGTCAATAAGGTTCGTATCTCTAAGAAATGGACAATTTTCACTCGAATAAGTAGGCAAACTACTTTCTTTCCAAATTGGAGATCTTGGCTTTTTAGTAGATTTTGCATTCGACGTAGTAGGCTTGTCATAATCATCTGAATGTGAGTAATCGCTGTCAGCAGTCTCCGGTATATAAATATGTTCCTGACCTGACGGTTGACTTATAAAGTATTCTTCGTCAGTAGCAGATATTTGGTCATCACCACTATGATCAACGTTATAAATTACATTAACATATTTTAAATTACCATAGAATGATCGTACATCCATTTCTAAAAAATTGCATTGCATTTTATGGAAGGAATAAAATGCACTCATGTATATATGTAAGTTAATTATATACTACCTGTGCATGTAAGGCCATATATGGCTTCGTCAGATTTACAAAAAAAAAACATACATAAAATACTTACTTTGCAGATAAATAATAAAAAAATGAACTTCATTTCCTATATGAATATATTTTTTTGTGTTCTATTTGTTATTATATTTTTTGAAAAATTGTACACAAATCGCTTCAAAATTTACTTTCGTTTTCACACATGAGGCCCTAAAGAAAACTAAAGGAAGCAGTGGCCGAAACGCACTTTGAAAATATTTCGTTTTACATTTGAGAAGAAATCAAAACATAGAAGATGACAAATATTATTCTCTTTTGATTAAGTCCCGTTTATAGAAAATACAATGCATTAAAAGACGAAAATCATATTTGGCGTTGTATGCAGTAGAGGGTTAGGATTTAAGTCAGTTTCAGTCAGGTTAAAAATTTTTGATAATTGCCCATATGGGACTACATCCGGTTACCGGAAATGCCTTCCTCTGCATTTTCATACTGATAGGTGGCACGAGAATAAGGATATACAAAATTAAATCTAACCAGTATGCCTGTATAGAGCCTAGGGCAAATTTTTCCGTATTCCCCTTATACTTATTCATACCCACAATGTTTATCAAAATGCTAATAATAAACAAGGACGGTTCTAATGACTCAATTAGGATTTGTAGGAGATTTATTTTCAGAAATATGCTTATTTAGGAACGTCAAAAAAATAAATTTAAATTATGGGAGCTATGTATTTTTGAGGTGCGAACCTGATAAAAATTGTTATAGATAAGTTTTTATTTTATAATATTAAATAGTGTTTCTTATGTCCACAAAACTTTTATGTGTTCTAAATTATGCAATACTAAAAATATGTATAATGTATGGGCTTCAAAACTATATTCTAGGAGAAAAATTTTATGGGAACTTGGTTATAATAGATAACCACTATAAACTAATTTTAATAGAGCTAGAGTCTGCAACATATGAAGACAAAATTCATACAATTATTTCAAAAACTGCTATTTGTAGCTTCATTAAAATTTTAATATGGACTGCTGGACAGATGGACTGATATCGCTTAAATACTCAAACAAATTTTTCTTCATATATTTACTGATTTGCTTTAAGATCTGTGAGCAGTTAAAATTAAAAACACTTGCATAACAAATTTTCAGTCATTATATTAAGATGTTTAAATAATTCTTAAAAAATTGATAAAATGAGGTACCTCATATTTTTTTTCTAATATTTTAAAAGATCGCAAAAAGTCGCAGCCAAAAATCTCAAATATAATTTTATAGATATCATTTTATATAACAATCGTATTTTTAAATTGGAACTCGTTGGAACTTTTTTGTTCCTGTCCATTAAAAATGGAATTTCCAAAAAAAAAAAAATCTATTTTTTTAATAATATGATTTCTTTTAAATAAAAAACTGTATTTTCAGTATATATTTTTTAACCCGGCAAATTATAACAGAATAATTTGGATAACTTTATTATTATATACCAAAAAATGATATCAATATCTTCAGTATTTACTGAGATATATGAAGTTAAATTTAAGATACTTCTTTACAAAATTTGTAAATAAAATTAAAATATTTTTAAAAGTTGAAACTTTGAAAGTCCATAATTCGCGCTATAGACAATTACCAATACTTTAAGTATTTTTTCCATAATATATGATATGTTTTCTCATAAATGCGAGAAAAATTACTTCAATTAATAAGCTTTTATTTTCGTATTTTTGTCGTTCTAATTTGGATAAAAGTGACACAGAATAAATTGGAATTTATTCTGTTATATTAAACAAATAAATAATTAATAATTATTCTGTATGACCCAATTTAATTTTTTTGATCCAATATTTAATTTATTTTTTAAAGGTGTTGTGTTAAAAAAGTTTCACCTGCAGAATCGTTTCAATTGAGACTTAATTAATAACTATCTCCATATTAAGCCATGGTTTCTGTTTATGCTAACTAAAATTTAGATGATTTTTTCTACAATTTTGAAACATAATTATCTTCTTGTCATCTAGATATATAATTTGCTTAGCATTTTTTCTCTTTGCAGAGCTTTCTGAAGCTACCAAATGACGTAGAAAATTAAAATTTTGCTTAATTATAAAATTTTTTGTCCAACAAATCATAATGGAGCCATATTTTGAAATTTTTATCAGGGAGTGGATATAAGAGGATTTATGTGTCTTTTTCTAAGAATTTTTTCTCTTTCCAGAGCATTCTAAAGCTCCCAGAAGACATAGAAAATTAAAATTCAGCTTAATTATAACCCTATTCGTCCTACAAATCCTAACGGAGCCATATTTTGAAATTTTTATCAGGGAGCGAAAATACGTGGATCTATATATATGGATTTAAATATATCTTTCCTAAGCAATGTTTCCTTTCCAGAGCTTTCTGAAGCTCCCAGACGACTTAAGAAACTAAAAATCGGCAAACTTATAAAACTATTCGTTCAACAAATTCTAACAGTTTCTATCAGGGACAAAAAGTCTGTTTTGGTATTAAGAACTTTTGAGTTGCTATACTTTTTGTTTGCTCTCCAAATCCCATAAAAAAACTGATTCTGTATTTCGGCCAGGGAGCGCATTTACGACGATTTTTTTATTTTGAAAGGTTTACGAATTTAAAACTTTAATCAATATAATTCCAATAAATTTGAACGACTTCAAATAATTGACTTCGATTAGGGAGAGGAAGGTGTCTAAATGTTTTTTATATTTTTTTCTTTTAATTTTCGGAATTGTTTGTGCATATTTTTATTATTATATTATTTTTTCTGACATTGTTAGGCTTTTACGCTTGTATTTAATAAATTTTAACTTAATTATAAGAATTGATTTTTTTAAAGAAATGTAGTCTTTTGATATAAATATTAACTTCTGCAAAAAACCGGATAACCGGTTTTTTCTGAACTTCAAAAAGTGCAACCGGTTTTTTTTAAATACCAACTATTCGAACTATTCGAAAACCGGTTTCTCAAAAAAGTCGAATAATCGATCACCCTAGTATGTACCGTAGGGTTAATAATCAGTTTTTCGAGAAAAAGACATTAGTATATGATCACTAATTTTCATACAAAAAAATTAAAGTTTTTATGAGAAAAGGACGTTAATCTATGATCACTAATTTTTCTTATTAAAAAACGATATTTTCACGAAAAAAAAATAAATAAATAAAAAATAGGTTTGGCATAAGTCGCTTAATAACAAGTTTTTCAAGAAAATGACATTATTATTGATCACTTATTTTTTGTGATAAAAATCTGTATTTTTACGATAAAACTTAATTTGAATATTTTTATAAGAATAAAACTGTTTATAGAAAACTTTTGACTGTGTTTTTATGTTACGAAAGCTTTTGGCTAAAAAGACATTGTTAACCTGTTGTGATCCCCTATATATATCGATATATGTATATGTACTTCTTGCTATGTTTATTAAGACAATTTATTATTCATAACTCCAATTTGATATATTTATTTCCATTATTAACAGTTATCCCACATATTACTGATCTTTAAATCATTAAAAAATTTGGACAAAAATTAACATATGTTTTTACATTAACATAAACACTTTAAATATTAATATTTAAGTACTTAGAAAATTAATGTGAATTTTACATAAAGTGTTTATAACTTATCATTAAATCTCTAATTAAAATTCATAAAAGACACTACACAAAAATTTCAATACAAAAGTTCTTTGAACCTTTATATAAATGTTTGCTTTTGTTTGCATGAAAACAGGTGGGGTAAAAGAATTACCATAAAAATGTGTTGAAAGTGTAAAGTTTGGTCACATCCAATGGTTTATTTAAATACAATTAATTTACCAATGTTATTATGGTTGGTAGTAGTTGATGTGACTCTTGACTTTTGTTAATTTGTACATTTAATTGTCTCTTGTACGTTAAACAATTTATCTTTTTTTTTTTCATGTTGTTGAATCAAATCAAATTAAGCCCTGAAGATTTAAAACATTTTTACTATTTGTAAAAGACACCTTTTAACGCTTCTGTGTTTAAATGTGTGCATTTATTTTTATTCAGTTAACGTTTTATTTTTTATTGTTGTAGTGGTATTAAAGCGTGGGATCACAGAGAGTAACTATAATGAAAATATATGTTTGTATGTATGTACAACAATTGTGGTGGGTATATGGGTATGTTTAAATGTAACATTATACAAATATTACATACATACATACAGAGATTGGATACTCTCACTATATAAATATATTAACTTATATTACTTTAGTTTTCTTTTTGTTATTGTTCATTGCCTTTGCTAAATATTGTACAATATGCATATAGTTCAGGTATGGAAAATTTTGTATTTTTAAATACGTATATATTAAAAATATTAAAATAATCTGCTATTTTCTAATAGATAAAAGTGTGACTAAATTGATTTTATATATTTGTTGGCAAAGAAGATTCAAAGATAACCATAAAATTAACAAAATTGTAATAAAAATAATAATAACAATAATAATAGATAAATAAATAGTAATTATTATACCACAAAGTCTTTATAAAGTTATGTGCACTTAACGGTAGAATTTGCCAAAAATTGGTTTGTGAACATAAAGAAATAATAGTGAAAATATTATGCTAACATGCTTTTCTGTGTTATTAAAAAAGGTCGTTTAAAAAATGTACTTTATTCATAAAATCTCCACTCCTGCATTAGTTTTTGGCCGAGCGGGAAGCAGTTTAGTGTTAAATTCTATTCTAAATCTAAATCTATTTTTTGATAAAGTATCGTCAATAAATTTAAAAAAGATCGAGTGATATTTTTTTTTATTAATCGATTAAAATTAAACTTTTTCCAAAAATTCACCATTTTCGACTAACGCTGGATGGAGGGTGCAAGCCGTAATCAGTTCAAAATTTCTATATTAGCCATTTAAGAACTTTAAGAAAAAAGTTAAAGAATTGAACTATATTTTTGTTAAAAAATAGTCATTTTTCATACTAATTTCAGAGTGCTGAATTTGAATATTTTTCACGTCTACCCGAATTGAGATAATCCAAAAATTCTTTCAGCATATTATTTTGAAATATACAACAAAATACAGAATATTTAAAAAAAATTTACCTCATATACCTCCAGATTTATTCCCAAAAAAACGAGAAAAAGTCGAGGCAAAAAAAAAAAAAAAAAAAAAACAAAATATCCTTTTAACTGTAAGAGATAACTTAGGTAAATAAGTTAATTTTTCTTTATTTTGTCAAGCACTATACAAAAATATAAAAATCTTTAAAATCGGACTTCATTTGTAGAAGTTACTATTTTTTTTAAACTTTTACATACTCGAGGTAGTCAACTTTAACACCCTGTAGCTTATCTTGTGTTATTACAAGATGATTTTTCTGTAAGCGTAGGTCCTCCTCTACAACTCTTCCATACATTTTAATTTAATCAGACCAGAGTTAAGGAGATACAGATTTATTACCAAGATATTTGCGTTTGGAAGGGGGACCCAACAAACCCCTCAGCGGGCTCAAAGTATTAATCGGTTGCCCAATTTTTTATTCTCGTCCAATTTCAAAAATTTTAATATATTGTTGAAGGCCCTGATAAGACCTACAAGAAACATGCTTGCATGTCCTATTTATCTCTTATAGTTTTTGAGTTATTTATGTTTGAATTTTTAAGTACCTAAATTTTGCATGTTCTTGGTCCAGTTTTTTCATATATATTCTACTATTTCCGACCGATTTTATTAGGTTTTTCCTTATCTAGTTAAGGAACAAAATTATGTATTGAACAAAAATTTGAAGTCAAGTCCAAAAATAAACGATTTTGAATTTTAAAGTTTCAAAAATTACCACTTTTTTTTTAGCCGAAAAAGTATCTCAACTCTTTTTACTCTAAAATAAAATTTTCTTTAACAACATATAATAATTTTATACTTTTCTGAAAGGTATCTTCATTTTTTATTTTTTTTGTTTTCGATTTTACAATGGTTCTTGGACTATTTGAACAAAATTTCACCTTATATCGAAGGTGGACGGTAAAGTGGGCGGACCGCGCCCATTTTTGGTCACCGAGTTTATATCGACCCCCAAAATATTTATATAAAATTTCGTTGTCGTACATACTTTTGTTTAAGAGATATTAGCACATAACTTTTTTGTTTATTAACCGATTTTGCCCATTTTCAATTCCAAACAAAACTTGTTTAAGAAAAATATTTGTGCCATATTTTGTCCCTCTACGTTGTCCCGTTCGAGCCCTATCCTGCTTTCAACAGAGGGTCAGACGGACGAACATAGCTAGATCGACTCAGAATCTAACATGAGTCCTGGTAAATATATAATTTGTGGGGTCTTAGATGTTTCCTTCGACATGTTACACATGGAATGACATCTTTTTGATGGTGGGTATAAAAACAACTTCAATAACTTAAGTGGTCAACTCTCCTTAATATGACCCATTTTATATGAAAGTTTTGACTTTAGTCTATATTTTCTAAAATTCCTAAGCACAAATCGACAAACGGAATGCAGTTTAGGAATCTATAGTATGTTATTAAAAATTTTCAATCAAAATCTACGGTAGTTCGGAAAAATTTAAATTTTATAGCTGAAAATTTAAGAAAAAAAAAAAAAAACATTTTTGTGATTTTCGGCTTTTTTTTTTTTTTTTTTTTTTTTGAGAATTGTAGGATTGCTTTTACAAAAATCTTAAAGTTTTCTTCACTACAGATTTACATCCGGAAATTTTCGATTCTGCCCCACTGTTGAACAATTTAATATGTTGAATTTCAATTAATAATATAATTTAATATTAATAATTCGCAACTGAAATTGGATTTTTATATATAAAAATTGATTTTTATTTGTGAGAATTCTTCGATTTAAACAATTTAGTTATAAAAATATTTTATTATTGTTTTCAAGTTCTGATTAATTATTTAATTGACATCTTTTTGAAAATATTTTTTTCTGTGCAGTATATGTAATGGATATAATAATTTTGGTGAAAGTTGCAATTTTCAAAAAATTAATGAATTTTTTTGGTAATTGAATTCGTTTTTATCTTTTTTCTGCCTTAAAAATATATAATCTTTTATAGTATTAATTTATCCATCTCTGATTTTCATATTACTTAGTTTACTTTCAGTTTCATTTATATCTTTGTCGATGTGCTTGTTGTTACAATGTTCTCTCGTAGTTAGTTTATTGTTTACTTTTAATTTCATTCAAGTTACACTTCAAGTGTTGGCAAAAGAGAGTAAGTACGTTTCCTTTTTTTATCTCTGTTGATTTTTTGTTGTTTTTATTTTTATATTGTTATTGCATGTTATTGAGGCTTTATTTTGTTATTTATCTTTAAGTATAGAAGACTTGGTCAAGTAGTTTGTCTGTTGTTTCACTTGTAGGTTTATTTGAATTCTTTTTCAGTTAGTTTCTTTTGTTTTGTGCGTTCTTATATACTTGCTTTGGTATAAACATCTTAATGGTTTTTTATATTGTTGTAGGTACCTACTCCAACTTACTAACTAGCAGCTACAATAAATAAGGCAGCAGTGTAAGCTTTTACTAAGGTTTAATATATAAGAACTAAGTGGAGTAATGTACCTTTTTTATAGTACTAAAGAGTTATTTATGGTAGATATAATTCATTACATAGAACCATGGAGATGTGTAATCCTATGTTATTTATCTCGAAAACATATTAATTAGACTAAAGTAACCATATCTTAATGAGGCTGATCATATCACTAGTGAAGTTAAAAGTGGTGATTTAAATATTTTCGAAACTAATCTTTTTTATGTCGAAATAAAATATTTATCTTAAATAATTTTTACATTTTTTTCAAATTCTTTTCAACAAAATGTTTTTTTTTTTTCTAACATACAGTGCGCGAAAAAACCTAAGCATATACAATAAAAATATAAGAAAAACCCCTTTATTTATTTTATATCCAAAAAGTTTGTTCCACATTCTATTTTGAACTATTTGCAGTTATTTTGACACTGAAATTACAAAATTTAAGATCACTGTACAAATTATATTAGCATGCTTTATTTAAAACTATATACAATATTATAGCGGTTTAATAGTTTTTGTGGCTAATTGCATTCTTCATAACGTAATCCAATTGTAGCGGCATTGATAAGGAAGTCTGTAGGCAAAATATACGCCAACATTGTATTATTATTGTCCATGCTTTTTTTAGGGCCTTTATAGTGTTAAAGCGGCTCCTTTTAGCAAAAACTGTTTAGCATATAATTCCTCGCATACTTTCGAAATAATTCAGGTTTATGAAAAAACTGGCTCATCTACTATTAGAACAGTTCTTTCCGTAAAAAAATTTTTTGTTGACTTTTAATTTTTGATGAGGCGATATCTCGCTGAAATGTATGGATTAAGTTCCAATAATCCTTTTTGTAAGAATAGGAACATTTATCATAATTTTCTGTACTTATAAAACCCTTTAGTAATATTTTATTGTAACTATTTGCACGATATCACGCATAGAAAAAATATGGTTCCTGTGACCATAAACTAAGAGCAACATACTATGATTGTAATGTATGATTCCAGGTTACAAGAAGTACATTTGTACGTAATCATTATTATGATTCCAATTTATAATTTATTAGTAAGGTTCATAACCTTATTAATAGCTTTTAGTAAGTTTTATAATCTTTTCTTAAGTATTGCTTTCAATTTCATCATGTTTTTATCATTTAATAATTCCATGTTATCATATATATAAACTTATTTCATCATATATATAATTCCATTTTATCATATGTATATACAATAATTTCATAATATATATAATTCCATTTTATCATATATATTATTCCATTCTATCATATATATGAACCAATTCCATCATAAGTATAATTCCATTTTATCATATATTTAATCCCATGTTATCATATATATAATTCCTTTTTATCATATATATGAACTAATTTCATCATATATATAATCCCATTTTATCATGTATATGATCCCATATTTTCATATTTATATTCATTTGTACCACGATATGTGGTACATTCATCATACTGAATAAAAACAAAACTTGTCATTTTATATTTGTTCATATATAAACTAAATGAGAATTATAATTACTGGACTGATACACAAAAATGTGTATTCAAAAGGCATTAAAAATTAATAGCTCAATGGTTGTAGAATTAACTAAATTTGTAAAATGAAATTAATGGTTATTTAATTAACTAAATTGTTGTAGAATTGACTAAATGATTGAATTTATTCATCAATATGATTTCATATAAACATATTTAAATACATATTATAATTCAGTGAACCATATTAAAATTTTGATTGTGGGTAATCATTAAATGATAAAACAGAATCATAAACGTTGCTATCATGAACACAGTATATTTAAATCAATGAAAAACGGCTATATAATCATTGAATAGTTGTGGTGATCATGCTGTAACCATGTTTTTTCTCTGCGTGATTCTATAATAAATCCTTCCAGCAATTTGGTAAGTATCTAATTTCTTCATCTCGCCGTTTATTTTGCCATCCATCTAGTAGATTTAGATTTCTTTTTTCTTTCAGTAGCCTTCGTAATTGTTTGGACACATAAATATGATAAACTTAATTTCGGCTTAGTTTTCAGATATTTGACAAAAAAATCCAGCCACATTCTCTGAATGCTGTCAAACAAGCGGACTGTTATTTAGTTCAATAGATTCAATGGGACATTTCGTTAATTATTGTTATTGTAATACAATGAAACATTTTAAATCATACAGGATTCAATTACTAGAGAAACATTAATGCCAAAAAGTATTATTTTAATGAAATGCTGACTAATGCATCATGATTATCACAAAATTTTATTTTGTATGCTTAAGTTATTTCGTTCGAAGTTTTTAAAGATTTTTATATTTTTCCAAATAAACCATATAAAATATAACATTTTTCATAAACCCCTTAATGCACTTAGATTGCAGTGTTTAAAAAGATAATTTATATTTTTATTACATTTATAGATAGCAAAAAATGTAAACTTTTACTCTATATGCTTAGTTTTTTTCGTGCACTGTATGTATTTCTGTAGGGTATTCTAAATATGTACAAATTACGTCAAACATAATGAGCAACAAGTTACTGAATCATGGTAGCCTAAGCCCAACAAACGAACATTACATATTTTCTTATGTCTTGACTTAAGCATTTTTTCATGTTGTAATTTAAAGATTTTCTTTATTATATTTTTTTACTTCTTTCTACATCTTTTACTAACATCAATGATTTTCATACAATATTAAGCTTCTTTATTATGAACATGTTGTAGTTGCTGCCTTTGTCTGTCTGTTTGTCTATCAGTCAGTCGTTAGCCTTTGTTAAAATGCTACTTAGTTACTACATAATTCCATAGTGGGAAGATAAATGTTGGTTGTGCGTCTTATAAAGTTTATTCTCGACTTAATATTTATGACTTTATTGTAGAACTTGATAAAGACATCAAATAATTAACTCGTGAAACTGAGTTTATTTTTAGTTTTATTATTTCTTTTAAAATTCTTCTAATTTTTTGTGAGGGGTTTTTAACTTTAAAGTCAATATGCTAATGAGTTAGTTTAAAATGTGACACGGGAAGTAAGAAAGAAAATGTTGCCGGAAATGACTTAAAGAGGACAAAGTAAATGAGCGGCGCATTTCATTTGCATGTGCTGGTGTTTAATTTGAACATTACACAGGATGTAAATTGTTGTAAAATATTTGAATTAATTTAAGATTTTTTTTATTAAACAGAATGGAGAGTTTAGTAAAATGTGTTATTCTTAGGATGAAATGTTTTTATTTACTTGGATATAGAAGTAAAGTTAATAAAAGAGACAAATTTTTGGAGGATAATAAAAGTAGAAAAACTGAAAGAACAGCTATAAAAATACCAGATAGGAAATTATGTTTCATGATAATGCAAAATCAGGGAAGGAATTTTAATTAAAATATGCATGCAAAGAAAAAATATGGTTCCAGTGACCATAAACTAAGAGCAACATACTATGATTGTAATATATGATTCCAGGTTAAAATAAGTATATTTGTACGTAATCATTACTATGATTCCAGTTTATAATTTATTAGTAAGGTTCATAACCTTATTAATAACTTTTAGTAAGTTTTCTAACCTTAATTGCTTTCAATTTCATTACGTTTTAGTCATTTAATAATTCCATGTTATCATATATATGAACTAATTCCATCATAAGCATAATTCCATTTTATCATGTATATAATCCCATGTTATCATATATATAATTCCATTCTATCATATATATGAACTAATTTCATCATATATATGATCCCATGTTTTCATATTTGTATTCATTTGTACCACGATATGTGGTACATTCATCATACTGAATAAAAACAAAACTTGTCAATTTATATTTGTTCATATATAAACTAAATGAGAATTAATATACTAACAAACTATTGGACTGATACACAAAAATGTTTATTCAAAAGACATTAAAAGTTAATGGCTTAATGGTTGTAGAATTAACCAAATTTGTAAAATGGACTAAATGGTTGTAAAATTAACTAAATAGTTGTAGAATTGACTAAATGATTGGATTTATTCATAAATATGATTTTATATAAACATATTTAAATTCATATTATAATTCAGTGAACCATATTAAAATTTTGATTGTGGGTAATCATTAAATGATTAAACAGGATCATAAGCGTTGCTATCATGAACAAAGTATATTTAAATCAATGCAAAATGGCTATATAATCATTGAATAGTTGTGGTGTTCATGCTGTAACCATGTTTTTTCTCTGCGTGTGTATGTATGTTAAGGTGGGGCAATTATTTTTGTCAAATTCTAAAAAATATAAAATCAAAAACTAGCTCCCGCTGAGAGGCATAAAAACTAAGCAAAAATGCTCTAAATAGTCTTCCGGGAGACTAAAATCTCATGATAAAAAATTAAAAAACCATCTCAAAATTGTGAGTAAACTTTGTAATATTATTTGTCAGTTTTATTGTAACCAAATTATATCCCAGCCACTTTGTAGCTGTGGCAGTGTTTCTGTGTGTCAAAAAAGAGTCACCTCGTATTCGTTGAGGTGATTCTGTGTGCAAAAATGTGGCACCAAATAGTCGCTTAGGTGGCAATAGAAAATTATCGGATAAGTCATCAGATAATATCGGGAATATTCATCGCTAAGTAAGTCCAAATGTATATACTTTTTATATGTTCTTTTTGAACATCAGATGAATCCAAATTATCATTCAGCAGTGGAAATGAGAAATATTTTGGTAGAGGGGATTGAAAATGTCTTTTTTTTAAAGAAATTTTGCACATAAAAGCACTTTTTGAATCAAATTTAATGAATTTATTTACTTGTCTGCCTTGTAATCTAATGTTTATATTGTGTACCGCTTTAAACATTGTTGAGATATAAGCAAAGTACTCTGTAAATTTTTTTATAAAGATCTACATATTTGTATAAAAGGAAAAAGTCAACTGTCTTTAATTCGTAGAATTCGCAGTTTTTCTTCGGTATGAAGTAGTAATTTCTTATGTTCTGTATTTAAATCGACACCTAGGGCTTAAAGAATTTTATCTCATAAGGTTTTTTTTTTATAAAATTCAGATAAGGTTTTCGCAGCAAATATTTGTATGTGGATAATCTGAATGTACAATAATTTTATACACATTTTCAGATTTTCTCGCAGACTCCCATTTGGGAAACCTTGGTCTAGTGAGTAAGAAAATTCTTCTAGAAACATAACAAACGTTTTTGCCTGGGTTCAAATCTTAGATGAGCCAACTTTTTGGTTTATTTTTTTTTTAGCAGTTTTGTAGTATTTGATTAACTTCATATTTGATTGTTTAAAATGAATAATTTAGTAATGGGGATCTATGAATTTGTAGACATCTTCATATAAAGGTAAGTAGTTTCCGCCTTTTGGCAAAGTAATATGTTAGCATACCGGGTAAGTATTTTTTTTATTTTATGTAAAGCTTTAATGTAAACGGAATCAGGAATTAATCACTGTTCCCAATTCTTAATGTCATTCGTGTCGGAAAACAAAACGTATCCTTTTTACCATATTTGATCACACAGTATGGTAAAAAGGATAAGACTTTCAAGCCACATAGAACTTTACCATTTAAAAAACTTCTTAAAAGACAAACGAGTGTGAAGGGAAAAAATTTATAAATAAATATTTGTCAAACTTGAGATTCGTAAAATAATGACCGACGGAATTTGTACAAATTTTTAGTTAAACTTTTAACTTAAAATAACCAAGAATAATAATAATGGAGAGCGAATAAAATTTGGCGAATATTGATAATTAATATGCGGGCGTGACGGTGTTATACTGTTGGACTCTAATACATGAAATAGATTTCGAACAAAAGACTAAGTTTGACAACTCAATTCTGATTGGTCACTTTTTATACACCACATCACTATAGGTGGTTGGGCAGAAAAAATCTTTGGTCTTAGAATCACTTTCTGATCCGATTTGACAATGTCCGTCCATCCGTTCGTCTTGCCGGTTGTTTATTTTTCTATGTAAATCTTGCAAACGAAGCCCATACAAATGTTTCCAGGAATAAGGACTTAATATTACAAATGACTTAAATACATATACATGTCAATATATTAATAGTTTAATGAAATTCGATGCAAAGAAGTTTCAATCTTTATATCAAATTTCATTAAGATCAGTCCATCGACATGAGCAAATTAATTATAAAATTAAAATATATATAAAAAAAAAAAAAAAACAGCAAAAACTGGAAAAAAATTAAATTTCTCTCTCCTAGGCCAATGCCATGTTAATCCAAATTAACCGGGAATGTTTTTTGTTTCAGATATAGATGAAATTTTCAAATGTAGTACTATGGACCCTAAGAAAATTTACCTATTATATAAAATTTGGCTTCGGCCCCTATGTCGAGAAAAATGGTCCGTTACCATATGGTTACGTTACCATTATGTTACGAATCCGCTTTTGGATATTGGAAGATATGCACTCATTATAATTTACAGAGAGTAAATGGCTTTTGGACTCCTAAACTCTAAATTTCAACACAAATGCCATTTAGAAACGAAAAAACTCAGCTTATGTTTTTCAGGAAAACGTGTATTATACCAAAAAATAACATTTCTTCACAAAATTTTCAAAGAAATATACTACCAAAAAATGTCCATGTTGTGCCTGCCGTACCCATATGGTAACGCAAATATATACTTCATAAAAAACGGTATAAATTATATATTTTGTTTATTTATACCAATATAATATAATACTACTTGGTTATACTTATAAATATCATAAAATATTTTTTTTTGAAAGCTACACAGTGTTAAAAATATATGAAATACTTTTTCATGTCATCAATTTTTAAAATTTTTAACGATATTTTTTTTAAGAGTTTCAAAAAGGATTACTTGCTTCCAAACCTTCAATCTCATTAATATTATTAACAGGTTTTCCAAAAATCTTGAATATTTTCTATGCAATATAGCTTTTTATATAACCGTTGCACAGTGTCACATTTGACAGTTTAAGAACAACAAAAATCCAGTTTTGAAAATATTGGTCTGAAATTTTATATTCTATTAGTAGATAAGGCCATAAATATTCCCACTCAAAATGGGCGGATAGAATCACTGACACTCCCAAACTGAAAAAAATTAAAATTATTATTTGTATGAATTTCGGATATGTGTTTGTGAATTTTATAAAAATAAAGGATCTTTTAAAAGTAGGCGTGGCAATATCTAATCGCACCAATCTTAGTGCAACATTTGCATAACAAATTTTCCGCCATTACCTTAAAATGTTTAAATAATTCTTAAAAAATTGCTAATATTAGGTGCTACATATTTGTTTCAAATATTTTAAAAGATCGCAAAAAACGCAGCTAATATTATCAAATATAATCTTATAGATATTCTTTTATATAACAATAGCATTTTTAAATTGGAGCTCGTTGGAACTTTTTAGTTCCAGCACATTAAAAATAGAATTTTCCAAAAAAATATATTCTTTAAAAAACAATATTATCAGTATTGATTTTTCAACACAGTAAATTTTAATAGAATAATTTGGATATATTTATTATTATATACCAAAAAAATCATATTAATATCAGCAGTGTTTACTGAGATATATGGAGTTAAAGTTAACATAATTCTAAAAAAAGTTTTAAATAAAATTATAATGTTTTTATAAGTTGCAACTTTGAAGATCTATAATTCGAGATATGGACACTTTTCAACATTCTAGGTATTTTTTTTTTCCATAATATATGATATGTTTACTAATAAATGCGAAATGAATTACTTCAATTAATAAGTTTTTATTTTCCTGTTTTTGTCGTTTTAATTTGGGTAAATGTGACACTGTGCGTTGCTTGCGTTACCATTTGGGTGCTAGGTTAATTTGAGTTAAAGTGACAGGTCCAGTTCATACAAAATGTGTTATTTATTCCTTTTAGAGATACTATATAACTTTTCTTCAGTTTTTAAAGCCATCAGTATAACTTAAGCTTGTTAGAAAGTGAGATCTGGGATTGCTAAGGATAATCTTATATTTCTAAATAATGTTGCTGAACATAATGTTTTGTCATTTCGCTTGGTATCTAGACCTGATAATTATCCGGGAAATAAACAAACTTACATTGGGGACTCTCGCTTATTTATAATACTGTAGCTCCTTCTGTTCTTTGTTAAATTAAGTATTTTTTACTTAAATTAATAACCTCATATATAAAATTTCAAATCTAAAATATTTTAATTTTATTATTTGCTACAGAATAAAGGTGATTGAAAATGCGTTGTTTTTATGCTAAATATTGTAAATAGCTTAAAACGTGTGACATAATCTCATCAACGTAAACCTAATATTTAAATTTTTTGCACCCAACAAAGATAAAAATACATAACTTTTAACACAAGCAGAATTTCAACCCAATTAATATTATGAATAAAAACTAAGCCTATGTTCACACTTCAAGAATTAAGTAACAAAATTTTCTTAACAATTTGTGCATCTTACGGTTTATTTTGTATAACATTTATTTTTCAAAAGGTCAAATTTGTAAATTTTTTGGACCTTTCACAACAAATGAAAATGTTAAAAGAAGAAACAACAAAGAGTCTACTGAAAGAAAAGAGTGAAAAAAATAAATTATCATAAAAACGTAATAAATAAAATTACGCAATTTTTTTTGTTATATTTATTACGGTTACTACAGATTGTTATTGTTAGTGTTATTGTGGCCGCCGTGTTATTATTTGTTGTAACATTTACAACATTAATGCCAAAAATATAAATGGCATTAAGCGTAAGAAAATAATTTGCTCTGGTCCATTATTAAAACAAAAAAAAAAAAAAAGGAAAAATTATTGGTAGCATTGTTAACAGATTTTCCCATCAATTCATAAATGATGATGAGGCAAAAGAAGAAAAAGAGAAAAAGCAGAAGCAGATACAGCAGCTTGTCTCACGTCTAGTGTAAATAAGAGTAACAGATTTTTTCAATTAATTTTTTTAATGTTTATTTGGGGCAAATGTTTAAATTGCGGTTTATTTAATTTAATAACCTATACAAGCAAATGAAATGATTTAATTTTAATTGTAGCAAATGGAGAATGATGGATTTAAATTTAAATACATTAAATAAATGTATACACACAGAAAAAAGATTGGCTGGAAAACAGTTACAATGATGAACTTTTAATGATATTACCTAACATTTTATAATAGTTAATAACAATTTATTAATTGAACATAATTTCAGTATTTAGACAAGTAAGAACTTAATTATCATGAAATTATGGTACCTACAATTGTTGAATTAGTCAGTGTAACCAATTTGTGTATTTTTAAAATAAATTTTTCCAATTCGGCAAACAAAACCAAGCTAATCTCTTATTTTGAAGAACAAATTGGTAGTGGTAATAAAAAATTTGATCTTGCTCTGTTTTATTAAATTATAACTATCTTTTCAGTTGTAGTAAACGCAAAAATTCGGTTAAAACTGCAAAACTAAACTCGGTGTTTAGAACCGAATAAATATGATCATAGTAAAAGAATTTTAAAATATTTGACATTTTAAAAAATAAAAAGAATTTTAATAAAATTTATTTAAATGCAATAGAAATGAAATAAAATTATTATTGCAATAATTTCATCCTGCAGTCTTTAGCCGCATGTTATAATCAATATTACAGTTATGTAAGTGCCTACATACGTGTTAAATTGTTTTGAAAAATGTAAGTAAACATACATTGTGCATATTTGTGTGTATTTCAGTGGGTAGATAACGGATCCCAAATTGTGTGTTTCCCAAAATTGAGTACAACAATTTTTCGTGTGTTGGATTTGTGACAAATGGAGTTGTTATGGAGAATCGCAAGTTCAATAGCCTTTATAACATTTATCGCATTTTAAGGTTTGATTTGTTTTAGTTGTTTGTAATTTATAAAAATAAATAAATAAAAACGTCACAAATTGCGTTAATAATGGTTTTTCAGCTGCTGCAACCGAATTATTTGTGCCCATTTCAGTTGTATCCAAAGATATTTTCATTTATGTTAAACAAATATTTAGGTGTTAAGGAACGAAATATATGATAATTGCAACTAACTTGTAAGATAGTACATGCAACCGCCTAATTTCGATTGGCAATAAATTCGGTTGCAGCAACGAATCTCTTTTCTCTGTGTAGTTATGTTAAACGTTTAATTATGGTAGAGCGAAATAATTTAAAAAAATAATGAATTTTATAACAATTTATAATTATTTAAGGTCTGTTTTAAAGTAATTATATTTTAAAATTTTATCTGTTTATTACTATTAATGTTAAATTAGCCCAAAATTCTTTACAACACTTTGTATTTGAAAAGATAAATATCATTTCTATTTTATTATTCTAACATGTTATTTAGAACTCTTTATGATTCTTTTAAATTTATTTATTTTATCTATTAAAACATTTTCTCTAAATTTCTATACATCCACATTTATCTCAAAGAATTTATTTTCATTCTTTATAAATACTATTGATGTAAAATATTAAATTTAAGACAATTTCCTAAATTGGCTTTAAACCATTCTAAGACATAAAATACAATAAATTTTTTTTTTTTTTTTTTTGTTATTGTTACTACCAGGGAACTGTTTTCAACAATTTGAACAATTTGCATGCCAAATATGTAAATGGAAATAGAAATAGAAATAAACAAAATGTACGAAAGGAAAAGGAAATCACACTCACTCTCACACTCATGTCCACAAAAACAATTTTAAACTTTATTTATGTTAAAAATGAAATAAATAAAATATTATTTATATATATATGTTGTTATTGTTGCTCTTATTGTTATATTATTTTTACTATATACAACAGTATTGTGCTTTATATGAGTAGTAGTGTTAGTATTTCATATTTTTATAGAGATACCTACGAGATCACATGTATATTTATTTAATATAAAACATATGGCTTAAAAATATAGTTTATTATACCACAACTGTTGTATAATTTGAGATAAAATTACATAGTATGATGATAAAAAATTATATATTTTTTTAAATAAACTTTAGTTTATTAGAATGTTGTTAAAGTTCAACAAAAAAATGTTATGTGTAGGAATATATTTTATAACAAATTTGTGTTATTTATATACACTTATGTGTAGGGAGCGAATTTCTATGCATTTTTTTTAATATGCGCCTAAAAATGCACTTTAAATTTCAAAATATATCAATAAAATATTAAAAATATGCATTTTTTCTTAATTTTTATTAGACAAAAAAGGAAAAATTTTGTTCAGAAGAAGAGTTTTATTCTAAGAACGAGATCTGAACCATGAATTATTGAGTTTGAATTTTTTATTTTCTTCAATTCTTCATTTTTATTTTTTTAAGCAACAACTTGCAATTTTAATTTTATTTTTCAGCAATAGTTTTCGATTTTCCCAATAGCAACTTAAACAGTCGAAGGCCTCTTCGTAATAGTTCCAGAAAGAAATATATAGTTGTAAAAGACAAATGGGAGATTAGAGATTAGATTTAATATTTCTGAAGCTTTTTCTATAGCTTTAGGGTCATTATCATTAATCTCATCCTTAGTTTTTTTGAAATTGTCAAAATATTGTTCATAATAAATATTTTACAGCATCAAGCCAGAATACCTAACTCGTAATAATTTTGCAACGCGAGAAGGCGCTTTCAAATATATGTGTTTTCCATTTGAAATTAACGAATCAATATGATCGAAATTATTACGCACTTCCTTTGCTACTCGGTGTAATGTGTTGGCTAAGCAGGTTACACGCAAAAATTTTTGATATAAATCATTACATAGTGTTTACGTTAGACAAATTTTTTTAAAAACTAATTTCTAAATCAGTGCGAATCTATACAAGGTAACCTTAGTTAAACAGATGATTAATTTTTGTTTGTTGCAGTTGTCAAACTGCATTATAAAAAATAATAACAAGTTCGGCACAATGTTGTTTTTGAGTAACTGTTGCCACCTTTAATAAATTCATATTAATTTTGACATTTATCTTGATAAAATAATTGTCCAATGTATACACTATGCAATGGCTTTTGATTATACAAATATAAGGTGTTTGCGAATAACAGCTAAGCAAAAGTAAAAAATCTCCAGAACACCTGTTATGCGTATTTCAAAAATAAAATTTTAACAAAAAAGTGAACAAAATTTTAAAAATGTTCTTTCTTATTTAATGAACTGATGTAAAATAAATTGCAAAAGATGTTCGCAATTTGCTATTTTTTTTTTTTTTTTTTCCAAAATATAAGTAGAAATTTTAAATGAATGTTTTCTTATATTTGCCCTAAGTAGCCGTAAGGGTAAGAGATAAAGAACTGTAAAAATGTTTCAGTAAACATAAGGTTCTTATGACATTCATTGTAGCTAAAAATATTAAAATTTATTAATATAAGAGAAAAAATAAAATATATTAATATATTAATGATTAATATCATGATAAAACAAGGTACAACAAAATTGCCAAAAAAATTATAAAGCAAATAACTCTTCAAAATTACACTGGTCGACAAAAAAATGTTCGGTTTCTTTCAAAAAAAAAAAAAAAAAATAAAAAAAAAAAATAAAAAATTAAATAAATAAATAAATAAATAAATAAATAAATAATAATAAAAATAAAAATAAATAAATATGTGAACTAGATGGAATTCGACAAGATAAACACGAATTTGCTTCCAGTTTTTTCCCATCAGGTCGAAATTTTTTTTATGCGCGTGTCTAATATTGTGTTGATTACTCAAGTATATTTCATTATAATTCGAGAACGGTATACATGATTTATATAAATGATACACCATGCAGAATAAAATTGGCTTTTAGTCGTTCAAATATCAAATTTGTATTAGCTCAATAATTTATATCGAAATAATTGTCAAAAAAAAAAAAAAAAACATGCAAAATTAAAAATTTTTTACAAATACTTTTTTTTGAAAAGTGAAAACATCAAAAATGTTTCAGTTTATCATTTTTATCTCAAAGCTACTTCGAGTAAAATAAGCTACGTAGGTTCAAAATTGGTGCACAAATTCTGATTTCATTCATAGTTAAGTGAAAATACCCATGTATACACGCAGAGAAAAAACATGGTTACAGTATGATCACCACAACTATTCAATGATTATATAACCGTTTTCTCGTTGATTTAAATATACTGTGATCATCATAGCAACGTTTATGATTCTGTTTAATCATTTAATGATTACTCACAATCAAAATTTTAATATGGTTCACTGAATTATAATATGTATTTAAATATGTTTATATGAAATCATATTTATGAATAAATACAACCATTTAGTCAATTCTACAATTATTTAGTTAATTCTACAATCATTAAACTAATTGTACAAATTTAGTTAATTCTACAATCATTTAGCCAATATTTTTATTTGATTTTAAGTCATATTTTGTTTTGCACAACTGTTGAATGTTTGTATTTGAACATGTTTATGTTTTCCTCAAATATAAAATATTTGTTTTGGACTATAATTTGATTTCACACAACTATTGTATTTTTATGCACAACTGTTGAATGTTTGTTTCTGAATATGTTTATGTTTTCCTTAAATATAAAATATTTGTTTTTGACTATAATTTGATTTCACACAATTATTACATTTTTATCGTTAATCATATTTATCTTCTGTATAACTATTGAATACACATTTTTGTGTATAAGTTCAGTAGTTTGTTAGAAGGCTTTGTGTTTTCGGAAAAGTATTAAATTTTTTGTGTTCTAAGTTTAAAAAATTATAAAAATTGTGAAACAAAACCACAAAATAAGAAAATAAGTAAAAAAATGTCTTGGTGTGAGATATGCAAATTTGAGTGTTATTAAAAACTTATTTCGTAAGCACGGCTCATTTAAAATTTGTTCGTATTTAACAGCATGGAATTAATGTCATTACTGTTACGGATTATTTCACACCTTCAATATGAAAATATGTGTGTAGGAACTGGAGGAAAAAATGGGAGGATCACCGAGGTTTTGCTGGACGGAGACGTTAGTTTAGAGTTTTAAGAGTTGGGCTTAAGCAGGACGGGATAAGACGGAATGGGAACGAGGGTATAAAAGACCGACAGTTTGGACAAACAGGGGGAGTTACTCAGTGTGAGTCAAGCTGAGTTGAAGTAGCATTAACACAAAAGGAGTTTTGTGTTAATGCTAGGTTATTTAAAGTTTTGTAAATATAAAGTGTAAATAAATGTAAATATTAAATATGAAATAGAGTTGTGTATATAATTTAAAATAGAGGAGTTAGAGTGACACAGAGAGATGTCACAAAACCGAACCATCCAAGTGTTCAACAAAACGCTTGTAAAATCTACATGTATTTCAAACCAGGAACTTAAAACTGTTGAATTAAATTCTTATGTAAATATTATAAAACAACAAATTGTTAATAATATTTAAAAAATGAATATGTAAATATATGTTAAAAATTAATATGTAGATTATAAATATTATATAAAAAACTATTAATTACTTATAATTTAATAATTAAAAATTAATAAATTTTTATGCATGAAAAATTTTTTCAATATTTTTAATAAATAAATAAAATTTTCAAATAAATGTGTTTTATATTAATAATATTCAGTATTGCAAACTCGGGGATTATATATATGATAAAATGGGATTATATATATGATAAAATGGGATTATATAAATGATAAAATGGAATTATGTATATGATAAAATGGGATTATATATATGATAAAATGGGGTTATATATATGATAAAATGGGATTATATAAATGATAAAATGGAATTATATATATGATAAAAGGGGATTATATATATGTTAAAATTGGTTTATATACATGATAAAATGGGATTATTAAATGATAAAATTCGTTTATATATATGATAAAATGGGATTATTAAATGATAAAATTAGTTTATATATCTGATAAAATCTGAAGAAATATTATAAAAAAAGTTATAAATATTATTAAACTGAATCATTAAATGATGAGAAAATGATTAAATGGAATCAGAGTAATGATTATGTACAAATATACTTATTGTAACCTGGGATCATATATTATAATCATAGTATGTTGCTCTTAGTTTATGGTCACCCGAACCATATTTTTTCTTTGCGCACGCTGATTCCATATAATCATTTTCTCATCATTTAATGATTCAGTTTAATCATATTTATAACTTTTTTTATAATATTTCTTCCCATTTGATCAGATAAATAAACTAATTTGATCATTTAATAATCCCATTTTATCATATATATAAACGAATTTTATCATTTAATAATCCCATTTTATCATGTATATAAACCAATTTTATCATATATATAATCCCCTTTTATCATATATATAATCCCATTTTATCATATACATAATCCCATTTTATCATATATATAATCCCATTTTATCATATACATAATCCCATTTTATCATATATATAATCCCATTTTATCATATATATAATCCCATTTTATTATATATATAAACCCCGAGTTTCCAATACTGAATATTATTAAAATAAAGCACATTCATTTGAAAATTTTATTTATTTATTTAAAATATTGAAAAAATTTTTCATGTATAAAAATTTATTATATTTTAATTATTAAATTATAAGTTATTAATAGTTTTTATATAATATTTATAATATACATATTAATTTTTAACATATATTTACATATTCATTTTTTAAATATTATTAACAATTTTCTATGTTGTTTTATAATATTTACATAAGAATTTAATTCAACAGTTTTAAGTTCCTGGTTTGAAATACATATTTTCATATTGAAGGTATGAAATAATCCGTAACAGTAATAACATTAATTCCATACTGTTAAATACGAACAAATTTTAAATGAGCCGTGCTTACGAAATAAGTTTTTAATAACACTCAAATTTGCATATCTCACACCAAGACATTTTTTTTACTTATTTTCTTATTTTGTGGTTTTGTTTCACAATTTTTATAATTTTTTAAACTTAGAACACAAAAAATTTAATACTTTTCCGAAAACACAAAGCTATACCGTTTGCCTTCTAACAAACTACTGAACTTATACACAAAAATGTGTATTCAATAGTTATATAGAAGATAAATATGATTAACGATAAAAATGTAATAATTGTGTGAAATCAAATTATAGTCAAAAACAAATATTTTATATTTAAGGAAAACATAAACATATTCAGAAACAAACATTCAACAGTTGTGCATAAAAATACAATAGTTGTGTGAAATCAAATTATAGTCCAAAACAAATATTTTATATTTGAGGAAAACATAAACATTTTCAAATACAAACATTAAACAGTTGAGCAAAACAAAATATGACTTAAAATCAAATAAAAATATTGGCTAAATGGTTGTAGAATTAACTAAATTTGTAAAATTAGTTTAATGATTGTAGAATTAACTAAATAATTGTAGAATTGACTAAATGGTTGTATTTATTCATAAATATGATTTCATATAAACATATTTAAATACATATTATAATTCAGTGAACCATATTAAAATTTTGATTGTGAGTAATCATTAAATGATTAAACAGAATCATAAACGTTGCTATCATGAACACAGTATATTTAAATCAACGAGAAAACGGTTATATAATCATTGAATAGTTGTGGTGATCATACTGTAACCATGTTTTTTCTCTGCGTGCGTGTATCTACAATTTTTTTTTTTCATCTTAAACCAAAAAGAAAAATGGTTGATTAAATAGAATTTAACGTGCTTTGAGGTGTACTTAAATTAAAGAATTTTAAAAATCGGGAAAGTTTTGATCTATAACTGAAATTATTGAGCGAATAAAAAAATTGTTGCACTGAATTGAAGATTTCGTCTGTATTTTTTGGTGTATCATTTATCAAAAATCGTGCAAACGGTTTTTGAATTATAGTCTAAATTGAACAAACCATTCTCGAGCTTTATAGTGTGTTCTCTGAATAAGGTGATGATATTAGTCATGTCTTCACTGGTTAATTAACAGTCATTCAAAACAAAGCTAATTTAGTTTAAAATTAATGATAATGTTTTATATATGTACATTTAGCTTGGAATGTTAACTAAATAAATTGAGGGGAAAAAAGTAATTCCGACGAATTTGTACCCCCGGTAGAGCGGATCAAAAAAAGGTCTATAAAATAGACCTTTTTTAAAATTTAAAAATTCATTCGAAAAATTTCACAAAATATCTTGAATAACCTTTCAAACGATAGCCAAGATATCAAAAAATATGAAACTATTCACCTGTTGACAAATAATTTAGGTAGATAGAAACACCAAGCTCCCAAAAATTGGTGTTGCGAAAACGCATCAATGGTCAATTAGGGGTAGTGTGATTTAACTACATTACGCAATGGAGCACTGAAAATATGGAAATTTTTAAGGTAATATAGTATGTTAAAATTATGAAAACCATTATAGATGAACGAATATATAATTTTTTGAATTAAGACTTCATGTGCAATAGAATTTTTTACTCTAGCCTTTTAAAAGTTGTATTCTACATTATTTATGACTTATGTAGCAAAAAATAAGCAATTGTCAGCATATTACAAGTGTTTATATTTTTTACAATCATTGAGAACAAATGTAAGAAAAAGAATTTCCAAATGTTCGGCGCTACCTGAATATGAAGTGTATTTTGTGAAGGATGCTATTATATTGAATGTTATTACAAAAATTCAAGTAGTTACCTGAAAAATGTCGAAAACTGATGAATGAAACCAATAAAATTATGTAATTTGTTGCTAAATTTTTTCAATTGTCTTAAAAAAGGGATAATAAATTTTCTTCAAAGGTCATATAATTTTCTAAAGAAAAACATAATATTTGCAATTTTTATGATTGCACATTATTATTTTTATTCAAAGTATTAAACAATTTTAAAAACCAATGTGAATGTAGGTAAAATTTCATAATTTTCGAAACAGCCTTTTCCTATAAAAGGCTGTGTACTCTACTCAAAGTGATAGTTCATTTTGGATTTTCAATTAAATGAGATTAAGTGGATATCAAAATATATACAAAATAAAATCTCCAAGGATATTCACGGTATAATAAAGAAAAAATCTGTGAATATATGTGCACGGATAAATGAAAGCATACCAATTTTTTTCTTAGTCATTTGAAAATTGGTACATTACCCCAATTTTCAAATCCTGTTTAAATTGGAATGCATCATATTATGAGCCACTACATTTGGTACATTACCAGGATTTACGATTTTACAATATTCTGCAAGAATAACAGAATCGATTTACGTAACACTTGTGTTTGAAGCACAGCTGTACGAAGGACCAAAATGCTTTCCTGACCACCGTATTGAAATCCTAATTGAGATGATGCGCAAATGCAATGTACATTACATTCCAAATGCTTTAACGTGTAACATATTTTATTTAACATATAATCTATTTTATACATTATATGAAATTATTTAGTCTTACACCGTAAGTTATTTATTGTTTTTACGTCATTATTTAGTTGCCTTAAATTTCAATTGGAATGGTCCACTTCCAATTTTTTTGTTCACATTTAACATACAATTTTTAAAACAATCACAAAACTAAATTAAAATGACAAATAAAACTCATTTTGCCATACAATTTGTTTAAACGTCTACTTCTTATGTGAGCGAAACAACATACCCCTAATTGACCATTGATGGGTTTTCGCAACACCCAATATCTCGGAAACTAAAATAGCTGAGATCAAAAATCTTTCGATTTTATGATCACAATCACTAAAATAGACCCCATACCAAATTTTATTAATTTACCTTAACGGGATCGGGTAGTGATAAGAAATGGGTTAAAGTATAACACTCGGCTCAGACTCTCTTTAACGATTTAACGATGTTCGTCCGTCTGCACAGGACGAACAGATTTTGATGATATTTTAAAGAAATAAAAGTGGGTTTGAATGCAAGATTTACCGCTACTTCTAACATTACCTTATACCTGCAAAAATCTCACTTCATTAAAAATATGTCAATTTTTAAGAATTTCAATAATAAATTTAATGTTTTAGAAGAGCATTAATTAAAATCCATTAATTAAAAAGAAAATTGTTGACAGCTTTACGTACTATGTACAGTTAGGGACAAAACTATTTGTACACCTCATATATTTCGTATACCTTCACGCACATTTTCAACAGATCCGCTGTTTTTATACTTGCTTACAATGTATTGTACTGTGGACTTTTGCAAATTTACTAAATTACTTATATTCCGGAGAGATTTTCCTTTTTTATGTTCATCAATAATTAAATTTTTAATATCCAAACTCAACTCTTTTCGCTTTCCCATTTTTGATGTGCTTATTATTCAAAACGTTAAAACCAACTTCTTATTTTGTAAAATAAAACTCGATTAACGAAGAAAATATAACGGTATTTAAAAAAATCATCATACAAGAGTCCAACGTACAAATAATTGTACAAAGTACTGATGTACAAATACTTTTGTCCCAAAGATTTTTACTTAAATTGTACTTTTTTTTAACAATGTGTTATATATTAATTTATTTTTTATCAAATAATTCAATAAAAATGGACCTGAATTAAAACTACATATTATAATTTTTTATTCTTTATAAATTATTGAAGATATACGAAATGCATGGGTGTACAAATAGTTTTGTCCCTAACTGTATGTATTTCCAAAGAAAATTTACAAATAAATGTAATGGTAAGAAATAAATTCAAATGTGTGGGTGCAATTGTATATATTTAAGAGTCAACTGCAGACTCTTTGTATAAATTCGGTTCAGTTGTTTTAACATTTTATGATTTAAGATTTTTAAAAATCAACAAAAACAGAACAAAAAAACATAAAAACTCCCTATATTAATAACTTAAGTGGAGCGTAAATACTTGCCACAAGTGTTTTGTGGTTTACAAATGGCAAAAATTGCAAAAACAACAAGTAACATATTAAGCATGTAATCGCGTGTGCTTATATGGGTAGACCTACATTTACTAAAGTACATAATTACTACAGAGCACTTTTAAATAATGCTGAGTAATTTCTTTGCAAGAATATTTGCTGTTGTACTTAAGGAAAATATGTTCCTCGTCAAATAAATCATTACTATAAAAAATTTATGTGAAAATAAAAAATAAATCAAATCCATACTTAAGTTTTTTTTTTTTTAATTTTAAATTTTTATCATAAATTTAATTTCTTATCATAAATAAAATCTTTATCCTTGTTTGTAATCTAAACACGTTATTGTTGATCTGTAAAAATAAATAAAATCATTTTTAATTTATTGCTGTCACATTTATCAATAATATTTAATCGTGTGATAAATGTTTTTCAAACGGTTTTCTTTATTTTATATATTTATTTTTTTGTTTAGAGTAAAATTGTGTTCTTGTCATACATACATTCATCCTTTCATTCATTCATTCACTCATTCAATCATTCAACCATCTTATATAGCCATTTTTATCATGAATGATTTAACACGTTTAAAGTGTCAACAGCTGATAAGATGCTACACTATGTGTTGTTGCTATTGTTGAAAAAAATACATACAATAACAAAAACTTAAAACAAGAAAATGCGACCAAGAAAATCTTCTTACGCATTTTGTAGGCCAACAACCAGGAACTAAAAAAAACCGGGTTCATAAATTGGCTTTGAATTTAAGAGATTTTTCTTTTAGGGCGTAGAGAAAACATGCGCACTGGATACGGATATTTAAGAGAAAATGCAGAGACGTTGAAAAAGATAACTTAAGTGGTGAAAAGAAGTTTCGACTTTAATACAAAAAAATAAGCTAAATATGATTTTTTATTTACTTATTTAAACATTTCATTAGAGGTTGTAATGACAGCCTTTATATCCAAAAAATTTTAATTCAAGTTTTATGTGTTTGTCCACAGTGACGTATGATTAATATTAATTATGGTATTATTTCATAAAGCCTTTAAAAACTTTTAGAATTGTAAACGGATTTTTCTCAAACAAATTACATATTAAAGCTAAGAGAACATTTATTCTATTTTGTATAAATTAATAAATACATATACAAACTTAAGTATAGTAACCGTTTCCAATTATGTGGGATCACCTAAAGATCTCCATAACGAATTGATGTAATCTTTTTGGTTAACCGTCAGTGCTGTAAAGTAAAAAATGATTGTGCTCGGTAAGTCCACTAATAGATGCAGCACAATATAGAACAACTTCTTACTATACAACAAGCGTTTGTAAAGCAATATCCGAAATCTATAAATTTTTTAATACTTTTATATTCAGTACTATAAAATTAGAACACCATATTAAACATTTCCGATAGGTATTGTAGTTTTTTGACACTCAAAACCCTCAGTTGGCATGCAATGCATATCGAATTATTATAAATCTTTAGATATTTATAGGAAAAAAACAAATTGTTCAATCGAAATTGGAAACAAAAATTAAGAGGAACAACAAAATAGTCTTAATTTATACCTTTAACCTTGGATTTGATTTGAGATAAAAATATTACACTCTGACAAAAAATAGAAGGATTTACAAAATTTCTTATACAATTAAATAATAAAAATAACAACGGGTAGGACTATACAAAAGTGTTAGAAGGGACGTGAAATTTAAAGTAATAAGAAGTGGATTAATGTGCAATCAGTACCGCAATTCCGTATTTTTTTTAATTTACTATCAATATCGTTAATTAATAAAAATTTTCGGTTGTTTTATCGATTTTGCTATTCTCTACTACAAATTAACGATTTTTTTTGTCAGTATATTTTAACGACAAATATTGATAGAAATGATAGAACGTCATTATCTGAAAAACAAAAATTTTAAATTTTAATTGGATTGTTATTTAAAAATGTGAGAAAAAAATTTAAATATTATATAAATGTATGCAGATTGTCCTCCAACAATAAACCAATATGAGTATGTATACACAGAAAAAAGTTTGTACATAAATATAAAAATTATGTTTCATTGATCATAGAAATATTAAAACTTTTTTATATATGAATCAAAAGTCAAGAAGCCTTAAACAAATTGTTTAAATTTTATTTAATATTTTCATTTGTAAATACATAAATGTTTGAAATTTTCTTTGGAAAATTTTTAGTTTTTAATTATTTTTAGCTTCATATGTATTGGGATCATTCAACAAAACAAAAGCACTGTTTTATAAAATTATGTGCTGCAGAATGGTATCAAATTTGTGCAAATTTGTAACCATTATTTTCTAACAACTTTTTCTTTGGAAAATTGCAATTCATTGCTAATATTTTCTATTTTAAATAGTTAAAATAGTTAAAAAATAGTTTTTATTTAGCATTTACATTAGAATCGTATAAAAATAAATAAAAATTTTTGCAAAATTCCTAAAATTTCCAAGAAGAACAATTTAATAATATCTATGAACCAAATTTTATTTTTTATGAAAAAAGTTTGGAAAAAAAAATGTCATGTTCGATTCATAACATTTATGAACAAAATGCTTGAGTATATGTACTTTTTTTTCTGTGCATGTATGGTATGTTGTTGTTGGTACAATTTCAACTTAAAATGGGTTTATGAAAACGTAACGAAGATAATTTGATATATGATTGATATTTCCGCTCTGAATTACATTTTTATGTTCTTAAATAAATAATGATCTACTGTAAGCGTTGTTTTGAAATTTTCCTTATAAACAGGACACGAAAACATTAAAATTTTCAATTCCAATTGTTGTACTTCATAAACAGATATCGAATACATAAACCCAATTTATTGGGTTTGTTGAGAAATGTAAAACCAATCCGTGTTGGATTCTATAAACAGGCAGATTAATTTGGTGTTAAATGTTTCTTATATTAGTCCCGTTCATTAAAAATTTTTATTAAAACTTTAAATAACATAACTATGTGAAACTTATTTTTAAAAATTCCTAAATTCACTTAAATTACAATTTTCACAAAAAACTAAAATTGTTAAAAAATCCCATTTTTTTTACAAATTTTCTGAAAAAGGAGACATTTTTACTAATAATCAAAATTTTTAAAAAATTCTAAACTTTTACCTATAATTTAGTTTTTCATTAAAAATTTAAATTTTTACCAAAATTTTGTATTTTCAGTAAAATTATTATTTTTTTCAATAAAGAAAAAAGAACAATTCTCTAACACCTCATTTACATTGACACAAAATCTAGTTTAAATGAGATTTCAAGTAAAATCTACATAATTTTATTAGATTTTAAATAGATTTTCCATACAAATCAAATCTAGTTCCTAACAAGATTTTACCAAAATCTACCAAAATTTAATTAGATTTTGAAAAATATCGTTTTTAATACTGTTTTTATTTTAGTGTGTTAGTAAAATACAAAAATGTTCTAAATAAAAATGACATTTAAGTTTAAACAAATATTTTTAAAATTAATAAATAAATAAATAAAATTTAGTTTGAAAATGTTCATAAACAAACATAAAATCAAATTTAAAAAAGTTTTGTGGAGCACAAAGCTCATTTAAAAGTGTTTAGTGGATGTTTTTAATTTATATGAAAATCATTTGTCACACAAAATCTACCAAATTGCCTTAAAAATGTAGCGTAAACATGGTAGATTTTATTTTTCCAAAATCTCGTTCAAATGAGATTACAAGTGTAAGTGTAAATTGGGTATAAGAACTGAATGTTATTAAAACAAATTAGTTTTAAATACTAAGTTATAAACTCTCATTTTAATCTCCCAATTTTTGCCTAAATTCCGTAAAAACTTTTGGTAAACGAAAACTATGTAAAACCTTTTAAGTAAACGAACGCACTTACTATTCATTATATTTTTCGAATTACATTATTTATAAAACAATGTTATCAAAATTTAAAAAACTGTATTTAAGAGCCAAAATCAGCTTCTTTATAATACATTTTCAAAAACTTAACAACATTATTATTATCGTTATAGTTTTGCTACAGCTATTTTTTGTAGTTAGCTTACCAAAGCTTTTCGTTAACTACCGATGAGTTAAACGAAAAAAAAAAATCTACTTCAGAATAGCATTTAACGACAAAATTTGTTAACTAACGAATTTTCGATACTTAACGACAAATTTTTGTCGTTAAAAAGTTACGGAATAGGGGTACATGTAAACAATATTATTAACAACAAGTAGGAAAGATATAGTGGCTCAAACTCAACGGGAAGGGTCTTGAATGGGATATTTGTGTACTAAGTGTAATGCATATTATAATAGAAAAATTGTCCTTATTGTCACAATTTTATTTACTATAAATCACTCGGTCGAGAATAGCACTGTTAATATGTTTTAAGCATAAGATATTTTTAGCTTCCTCAAACTTAGGAAATGTTTCCTGAAGAGCTGATGTAAGCAACCAGCGAAATTCACATCGAAACTACAACAATAAATTCCAATTTTATCATATTTTATTTTCTAATTAATCCTGGAATAGTGTGTATAAAGAATTTACCAAAATTCTTCTTATTTGTACACAAAAGTCGAAAGTTTGAAAGATAGATTCATCAAAAACATACAAATTCTAAAGTTCTAAAGTTTGCTCTATCTCTCTTGCAAATTGTTCTTCTCAACAGAATCATTTTAGACGTTTTTCTAAAATTTTGAAAGGCTCTAAAGATGGCCATATATTGAAGACTTGAACAAATAACTAATTCGTACTTGTTTTATATACATATTGAAAATTTTATTTCATATCATATTTATATTTTCCAAAGTAAAATAATGTTTTACAATTTTAATAATTTATTTTGTATATGAACCCCGCCACTGGCAATCAAACACTCTTTTTCCCTACACCTTAAACTCAACTCTCAGCTGTTACACTAACACCCAAAATAAGAGCAAATCAGGACACACAGCATCAGTAGGTAATGTTTTTATACAAAAATAAAGAATCAGTACTATTTTAGATTTTCTAGGTGAAAGTGTAATGAAACAATTTTTAAGGAAAATAATAAAAAAAAGCGGATTTAAAATAAAAGTAAAACTACAAACAAGTGAAAGTTAAAATTATTGCTTAGAAATAAAAAAAAATAAAAAAATACATATATGTATATCCCATAAAAATTTAATAAAGTTTAAATTATCTTAAAAATTAAATAAAAAATTTTATTAGTATCAAAATATATTACCTACTAGTGAAGTTAAAAAAAAAAAAAAAATATCATTTTTGTTGTTATTAAACAAAAATAAACCATATGATGATGTTACTGTCATAGAATATATTTTTACTTTCTATAGCTTGATTTGCTTTTGTTTCAAATCAAAGTAAAAGTAAATCTTTAATCTTGACCATTACATTAGAACGTGTATCAACTGATTTATATAGTGTGTGTGTGTGTAAACAAAAAAAAAAAAAAAATAGTAGTAGAAAAAAAAAAAGACAATTGTATCACACAATTGTAAATGCAATAACAATATAAAATAACATTAAGAAGAAAACAATACGAATAACAACAACAAAAAACAACTGAATAAAACATAAAAACAACACATTTAGACAGACATAAATATTTGTATTGTATACTTTTATACAACACGCACATCCGCCGGAAGTCCGTAGACAACTTGAAATAAAAAGTTTAGGGTAAGTTTTCCTTTTGATACTATGTCTACTAACTAACATACATATAATATTGTATTTGTTAATCTTTTTATGGTTGAATGAATGTATAGAGGAGTGTGTTTATCATACATATGTATGTGTATAGGAGTATGTAAAAATATGCATGTGTTGTTATATGAGTATGAGTAGTCAGTAGCACTCATACTCATATTGTTTGTTTTACAGATTCACTATACTTGTTTGTTATTGTTGTTATACGCTGGAATTGTCTCAAACTGTTTTAGACTTTATTTTAGACATGTTGTCAATATTGTGACGAAACATAAAATTGGAACAACAGCATAATGTGATAATGTTGTGTGTAAAATGTGACCACAATTTACTTTAGTGAAATTCATAGGTTACATTTTAGATTAGATCTTTTTGGGAATTTGTGAACATAAGTTATTGATTATAATGTCATTTAAGTTTTTAACTGTATAATAAGTTTAAAATTAATAGTTAATTACTCTGATTTTTAATATTTTATTTCCTCTCATGTTTTTGAGTATTCCTTTCGAAATTTAGCCCCTCTGAAAAGCTAACACAAAAATCTAGTTTGGTATGATTTTGGGTTTGTGGTTAAATGAAAAAAAAAAAAAAAAAAAAAAAAAAAAAATCTGATATCCAATTGATATCAATTAATTGCTTTAATTAATTTTAGATAACACTTTGTCTGAAAAAATAAATATTTAGTTTAAAACTGCTTTTATGGATTCTAAATTCTACAAATAAAGACCGACTGGTATTACTTTCAACATTTTTATCATTTTTTATATTGATTCTCAATTTTTACTTGTGAAGAAATTTGATAATGGCATAAAGTTACGAATTTACACAAAGAAAACAGTTTTATTGTGGCAACCAAATTTTTGCCAATAGAATTTGGGTGGTTGTGCGTACTATCCCATAATTTGATTGGATCACGTATATTTGATGATTAACACAATAGCCTGAAAATAAATTCCTTTAAAATATTTTTAAAATGTGTTTGCATACCTTTACGTTTATCCAATTAAAATATACAGTCAACTCGCGAAAACGTGAACACTCGAAAGGGTGAACGTCTCAGAAACGTGAAAATTTTTTTTGTACACAGACTATTCTAAAACGTGAACACAATTCGAGAGCTCTAAAACGTGAACACTTTTTTTAGATTTTCGTTACTTTTTAAACCTGTAATTTTAATTTGGGAAATCCCCAAATAAAGTGTTCACTTGTTCGATCATGTTACAACGATCTTTTTTTCATATTGTATGTGTATGTACTCATTGAGCTGTTAGTTGTTCTTTGGCATTGCTGTGTAAATGTTGAAAGTGTTTTATTCGTGAAAGTGAAAAATGTAATTAAAAAAACCGAAAGTGTTATCTTTAAAAGATAAAGTGTATATTCTTGAATTATTGCAAAAGGGTTACAGTGTCAGTGGTTTGGCAAGAAAATATGGTGTTGCTAAATCAACCGTTTGCTCCATTAAAAAGAAAAATCGGGAATTAACAAATCGTGTAAATAATAATCTTTATGGTACCGGGAAACGTAAAACATTACGTGCTTCTGAACTTCCGAAAATGGAAAAAACCCTTTATAAATGGTTCCTTAGCATGCGAAACAAAGAATTGCCAGCGGACTGATGCTAAAAGCAAAAGCTTTGGAAATTCTCCAACAAATCAAAGAAAGTGATCGTGGTTTTAATGCCAGCGATGGATGGCTCCAAAAATTTAAGCAGCGGTTTGGTGTTCGCCTTTTGAAAATTTCCGGAGAAAAGCTTTCTTCTCAACCACAACTTGTTGACCCGTTTAAAGGAAAATTAAGAGCAAAAATGGAAGAACTCTCTCTATGTGAAGACCAACTCTATAATGGTGACTAAGAATCCTCGATGCTTCAAAAACTTTTCATGTGCAGTGAATTATAAATTCTCAAAGTCAGCATGGATGAAAAGTACTATTTTTTACGATTGGTTTCATCAATGCTTTGTTAAGGAGGTACATATAATTAAAAAAAAAAAAAAAAAAAATATGAATTGATAAATTAAAAACAAATTTTGCTTTAGGTTACTGAGTTCTTGACCAAAAAGAGGCTACCCGTAAAAGCCCTTCTATTAATTGACAATGCCCATTCATATTTGCCACCCAATATCACGTCATTAATTCAGCCAATGGACCAAAATATATTTAAAAATACAAAATTATATTACAGAAATAACCTTTTGACAATCGCTGGAAAACAAATAGATCTGTTAGATACTATTAAGATGTTATCTTTAAAAGATGCAATTAATCTTTTAAACTCAGCATGGAGTCGAATTTCACAAGAAATTTTAAACAAAGGCTGGAAAAACATTTTAAACTTAAGTTTTTCTTTTCACAAAAGTCTAATATGTTTTCACTGGTCATAGCTCCGGACAATTTAGAGGATTAACCTCTCTTGGTACAAAAACAATGTTATTGCTTACCGTATTGATATGATGCCAAATCAGCCCAAAAATATGTGGACTCATTGTGCTCTCTTATAAAAGGAAAAAGATTTTTTTTGCAAACATTCTTTGATGTATTTTCGTTATTTATAGAACCCACTGTAACAAATGACTTGCCTCTTTTGCCGCAACTGCATAAATCTTGCCACACCGCGAATTATTTAGGATATTTCGTCAGCTTTTTGATCCTAAACTTATCTTCAACATTTCCTCGAGCAAAAGCAATATAAAAATTTTGACCCGCAAGCTGCGAAAAATCTGCCAGTACATACGTTTCGTCATTATTTATACAACATGAGTATTTTAATTTCCGTGTCCTATTCTTGGCTTCTGAATTTTTTGCTGCATTCCAGTCTGGAACTATTTGGACTTTATATGTTCTTATTTCCGCATTAGCTTTAACTTTAGCTTTAACCAAATAGTCAGAGCACTGTGCTAACCGGGCTTCTACCAGATGTGTTTGGAGTTCTTTTCAATATGCTTTAAATTTTCTTGGCCTTCCCAATATCATGTAGACCTTTTTTCGTCCCGAACCAATTGTCGAATTTTCCTGATTTTGTTTAATAATCTTGGAAACAGTTTGACAGCAAAAATTTAATTCTTTGGCGAATTATTTGTAGGACCAATTTGAATTTTTTTTTTTTTTTTATTTTTTTAATAATTTATAGCACGTAGATCATTTTCGACACCCATTTTGATCAAACTTACTACAAATCAACCTGGTTGTCATTAAAAAAGAAAATAACTGAAATTTTTTCAAAGATAACTAGATCAAAAAAAAAAAGTTTAAATATTATAAATAAAACGTGTGTTAAGATTTTTTTGATCGTAATCCTTATACTCTGATATATTTATTTTTTTAAAAGTCAACCAAAATCAAGCAAGTTCAACTTGATATATAATAAAGTGTTTATTTTAGAAATATTTACATAGCCTTGTTTTTTTATTCTTTCTCTTCCCACCACATGAAATAAGTTTTGTTCCCCCGTAAACAAATATTGTCATTTTTACCTTAAACTATTTTTTTTTTCAAATACATATCAATGGAAATCCAAGACACTTTCTGTATTTTGAATATCATGAATTCCACGAAAGAACATGTTATCATGTCTTTCAAGTTTCTTCAAATTCACTAAATATATTTTTTGTGAACCTAATAAAATTTATCTAACTTAAAAAAAAAAAAAAAAAACAGAGATTTAAATACCATAAATGCCTTAAATAAACCTATATTATAAGTGTCAATCTTTGTGTCAAATTTCATCAAGATCGATTCATAATTGATCATAGCTCCCATATAAACCCCTCTTCCGAAAATTACATTAACGAGCATAAATCCCATACAAATGTCAGTATCCACTTAATATTCGAAACTAATAAGTTTTGTTTAAGTAGGAATCACAGTTTTATAATATGTAGCTCCCATATAAACCTATTTTCGGGAATTACCCTAAAGTGCATAAATTCATATAAATGTTAGCATTAACTCAATATTCTGTATTTGTATATTTTAATTTACAATTACTAAAATTATGATCCACAATTGACCACAGGTTTAATACATAAACCCCCCCCCCCCCCCCCACTAATTTTGATGCACATACATGATGGTGTAGATCAGGCTATATCTATCTTATTTTTTACTAAATGCGTTTTATATTCAATTGCATTTTACAGACGCAATTCATTTCATTTTTAAAGTGATTTATTTGTTTAATAATTAAATTTTGGTTTTTTTGTGATTGACTCTTTTTTGTAAAAATACCATGGCTTTTCATTCATTCCTTTAAGTATTTAAGATTTTATACGTTTACACAAAGAGTGTGCAACTTTAAACATATAAATCTCAATACGTAGATTTCAGATTTTATTGATTTAAAAAACATTTAACCTACTATTTTATACAATTTAAGCTAAGTTAGTCAAAAATGCGATATTTGTTACAAATTGCATTCAATTTTAATTTTAGTTGAATTGAATAAAAAATGTAATCAAATTAACTAATTGTTTTCTTTAAATTGAAGAATGTTTATTCATTTTAACATTTTAATTTTATTCAATTTGACAAAATTTTGTCAATTCTAAAATTCTGTTTGAACGCTTGTAGGAAAATTTTCATTAAGTCAAAAATAAAACAAATAAGAAATCTTAAACACTTTAAATATATCAATTGTGTAAAAAATATAATTCATATTAGAAATAAGCGTACAATTTACAAATAAATATAAAACAAATGAAATAATTAATTTCAATAATTAAGTTGTAATATATTACCTTCAGGTATAATCTCCATTTGTTTTATAATATGTAACAAAAGTTTGCTTGCTGGATCCTTGATATGAACATAAATGAGATGATGTTTTATGAAAATGCTTCATAGTTTGAATGAAAACAACCCACATTTTTTTAGGTTTTCCAAGGAAAGGAAAATTGTCGTGCAGTTCTCCATAATCCCAAACGGTCGTGGTCTAGCATTTGGTTAATTTAATTTGTTTATATTTCGAAATGATTTATAAAATAATTAAATATTCCTCAAATATTAAAAATTTGAAATGTTTAACATTACCGTGAAAAATATGAAAAAGTCTTCCAAATGTCCATACGTTTAACAGTGTTTTAGTTCTATGATTGCATTTTGTGCCATCCATAGGTTTCTACATATTTACTTTTCCATATTTTTTATTTATTAGAGTATTTTTATGTGCATATACAAAATATTTAAACAAAATTTAAATTTATTGACACAAAAACACGTGCACAAGTTTTATTATTAATCGTTCTTCATTATGAGTTTTCTGTGTTGAAGAAATTTCTTTAGTTCTTAACGAAATTTATTCTGTAGTAAATTTGAAGAAATTTATTCAAACTGATGAATTTTATTAAATTTGAATAAAATAAATTATTTAATTTCTTAAAATGTATGGGCAAATCTCCTTTTTACGTTTGCCTTTATGAAACCGACCTTCAACCTCAAATTTTTATTTTTTTATATTCTGACTTTTTTAAACAACTTTTAATGTAATTATGTTAACAACACTTGGTTGTGTAACACTAAAAAAATTCAAGACCTATAACGGTTCCATTTGGTACCGGCAAGCACACAAAGTCAAAAAATCCAACAAAAGTGTTTGAAACTAACAAGTTTTTTTTTTTTCTTTTTCTTTTGATTGCTGTCATCGCGGATTTTAGCATATACTTCCAACTCTTTCAATGTGAACTAAAAACACTTGCAGAAATATACGAAAGTATGTTCAATCAGTCTGTCGTTGACCAGTGTGGAAATACATTGTGGACAAGTTGTGAAACCAAAATTTTTATTTATTTTTTTATTATTATTATTATTTTTTTTTTTTTTTTTTTTTTTGCAGTTTTTTGATAAAAAAATTTTCGCGTTTCGTGTATCACAGATGTTTATTGCCTTTGTAATTAGGCATCGTTTGAGATATATCTCGTTAGTATTCCATCAATGGAAACGCTACTGAATGTGACCAAACTTGGGCAGACAAAAACGTGAATGACTCTAAGAGGTGGCTTTTTCGCGAGGTACACTCACAGCTTAATTTCAATGAAACTAAAGTATAGCGGGACCGAAAAAGGTTGCCAAATTACATTTTAAAATCACAGTGACGTTATAAAATATTAATTCGCAAACATTTTATGGCATTTTTAAATCGATCTAAAATTTTGCGTATTTTATATTGGAATTTTTTCGCACTATGCGTGAACTTAAATTTATAAATTAAATTTATAAAAAGAACACCTATATTGTTTCAGTTAAGCGAAAAATGGATTACAACAAAAAAATTGCATAAAATATATTCATCACCTGAGATCGCGGTGTCTAAAATATTTCATAAATCGCCGAAGCACACCCTAGGCGCTAATTGAAATCAGCAAAAAAGTATACCAATCTGTAGCTTATATTGGAATCAAGTGGCACTCAAAAATAATTACGCGTTTCAACTTAATGCAACTTTTAAATTTTTTGGGTGTATATTTTATAGCAATACAATTAATATTTGCAACTTTTTATTTATTAACATCATTTGAAGAGTTTTTTTGTGCTAAGACAAAAAAAACACAACAGCAAAAAAAAAATGCACTTAAAAGTAAATTTTAAAAATCTATGCGTACTTTGTTTTTACTCGATACTCGAAAGGAAAGTTTAAACAGATATATGATCGCGATTATGTGTACTAATATAAAACTTATCGAACTTTCTTTAATTTATATTTTTTTTTTTATTTTTGCGTAGGTTATATATGTGCATTTATTTTTGACATCGGACTTAAAATGTAATTTTTACGATTTGCGTACTTTGTTGATAAAATCTTTTTTAATGAAATGTTAAAAAGTCATTATGATCTCGACTATCTTCGGCGTCATCAACTACATCGTATCACATTTAATTTGTATTTTAGACATATTGATGTGGGTTACACAAGTGTGGTAATTTTTGAAATATTGCTAAAAATAGAATTTTGTAAATTTTTTATAACTTTTTATCTTAAACCGCCATAACACCGATGCCGTTCGCTAAAAGTCATTCACGCGAACAGATTTATATTTCACGAGCTGTAGACGCGCAACTTCGTTAGCGGAAATTTTTTATAAAAATCATACTATATAATAAATTTAAACTAAGATTCTTTACTCCCTTGGGAACATTTTTAATAATGGTGTTATGTCAATAATAAATAACAATTTCACTTTAATTTCAGGTTTCTAATCTTAGAATAACGAAAAATAAATATCAGAATTACGAAAAAATATATTAGAATAAAAAAAAGGACCACAAAAACCATTTTAAGTTTTCTGATTCACTTAGGACCTTACATCTACAAATTTAAGAAGTACTATTAGAAAAACAAAAAGAGATACCACAAAGTCCCTTCTTGTGAATTCTCGTTCATTTAGGACTACATATATTTAATTTCGTGTTTCTAGATTCATAATTATATAAAATTTAAAAAGTACCATTAGAAGAACAAAATAAGTACCACACAGACTCCTCTTATGAATTCTTTCTCACATAGGACCATGCATATTTAATTTCATGTTTCTACTTTAAATACTATTGGAAATTCAAAAAGTACCATTTGAAGAACAAAAAAGTACCACAAAGTCCACTCTTATAGATTCTCATTCACTTAGCACTACATGTTTTTAATTTCATGTTTCCAGGTTCACAATTATAGAAAATTAAGAAAGTACCATAGGAAGAACAAAAAAGTATCACAAAGTCCCTTTATATGGATTCACATTCACTTAGGACCACATGTCCTTAATTTCATGTTTCTAGGTTCATATTTACAGAAAATTCAAAAAGTACCATTAGAAGAACAAAAAAGTACCACAAAAATCTCTCTTATTCATTTAAGACCACATATCTTTAATGTCATGTTTCTGGGTTAAATATTATAGAAAATTCAAAAGGTACCATTAGAAGAGCAAAAAGTACCATAAAGTCCCTTCTAATGAATTCTCATTGCTTAGGACCAAATATCTTTAATTTTATGTTTCTATGTTAAATATTATAGAAAATTCAAAAAGTACCATTAGTAGAACGAAAAAGTACCACAAAGTTCTCACTTACGGATTCTCATTCACTTAGCAATTCATGTCCTTAATTTTATATTTCTAGATTAAATATTATAGAAAATTCAAAAAGTACCATTAAAATAACAAAAAAGTACCATGTTTTTATGTTCATAATTATGAAAATTCAAAAAGTACCATAAGAAGAACGAAAAAGTGCCAAAAAGACCCCCCATGTGAATTCTTTCCAACATCGGACCATGCGTATTTAATTTCATGTTTCTAGGTTAAATATTACAGAAAATGCAAAAAAGTACCAATAGAAGAAGAAAAAAGTACCACAAAGTCCATCCTCTTCAATTCTTACCTACATCTCTCATTACTCTTATTAATTCTTATCTACATTTTCTTAATTTCATGTTTCTATGTTTAATGTAATTGAGAATTCATTATTAAGTTTGAGTAAAATGTAATTTCCCGCCTTTACCCCTTTTATGGTACTTTTTTTTTACTCATCGAGGTATCAGAAATTGTATTCAAATAAATTTCTAAATTGTAATGGTATCCCATATTAAAATACTCATATGAAGATTTCAATAAATATGAAAACATATTTTATGAGAAAAGTACCAAAAATAGGTAAGATTTTTACCCCTTGAACGTTTAAATTTCTAAAAAGTACCAAAGTTGTATTTCTCATTTTTTGATAAGTTATGAATACGATATAAATTTTATCTGTATGTTGATTGGTTTCAAAGATACATATGATGCCAAAAAAGTACCAAAATACAGTTTTTAAACCCGTTTTCTCCCTAAAACAGCCGATTTTCAAAAAAGTACCAGACACCTGTCCAATTATTTTTTAAATGAATAACGATAGCTGTTCAACTTTTTTTGTATCATTATTAGTTTGCGAGTTATAAGGTTACCGATTTTACCCGTTTTTACCCTTTTTTACCCCCTAAACATTCGAATTTCCAAAAATCCCGTCTTATTGGATCTATATGGAGGGAGACCTACCTACGTTCCAAATCTCGTCTCTCTAGCTTCAGCCGTTTGGGCTGTGGGATGATGAATCAGTCAGTCAGTAACGTTACTCTTTTATATATATAGATTAAAGGCGGTTAATATTGATACAAAGTAATTGACTCTAGTTCTCACGATAAATGGCGATTTGTAAAATTAAGGAGATTGTTTTATATAACGAAGCATATCACAAATCAGACAATTCGTTTTTTTTTTTTTTTTTTTTTTTTTGTTAAAAAAAAATAATAATAATAATAATATTTATATATTAAAAGATTTTAATTAAAATTATCTTCAAAATTTTTATACATTACTTTTTAATACTATTAACAGTTATGGAGATACTAAGCCTACCTTTTGAAAAAAAAATAAATTTTATAAAAAATCTCAAGAATTTTTTTTTTTTCAAAAAATTTAAAAAAAAAAAAAGTGTTAAAAATTTAAAATTTTTATTCTTTAATCATAAAGATAAACTTAGTGCAAATAAAACAAGATATATTTTATTAAAATAAATATATAAATTTTCATTTTATTCACAAATTCGTGAAAATACTCATTAAGGAGTTACATAGAAAAATTAAAAAAATTACAAAATCATTTTATTATTTTATTTTATTTTTTTTATTTTTTTTTTTTTTATTTTTAATTCTTCTATGTAACTTGTAAATGAGTATTTCTACTAATTTGTGAATATAATTAAAACTTGTGCACTGATTTTAATAAAATATATCTTGTTTTATTTGAAACAAATTTATCTCTATAAATAAAAAATAAAAAAATTTAATTTTTTACAATTTCAAATTTTATGATTTTAAAAAAAAAAAAAAAAAATAATAAAATAAAAATCTTGAAATTTTTTATAAAATTTAATTTTTTCTCAAAAGATTGTCTTAATATCTCCATAACTATTGAATTAGTTAAAAAGTGATGGAAGAACGATGACGTTGTGAACCACATTGAGAAGATGATTACGTCATTATTAAAATTTTCGAGATACCCCCACAATCCAAAGTTATCATTAAAAAATGATTTTTATGACTAGCAGAAATAAAATAATAAAAATTATTTTTTTATCATAAGTTTTACATAAAAATTAAAATACAATTTTATTAATATGTCTTAAGTGTTAAAGCTTTAATACTTGTTTTATTTAAATCGATTTTTTTCATGCCTACTAACAGAAAAAAAAAACGCATTAATCATTATATGTATTATCACTTCACAGAGAAAATAATATAAATGCTAAATTATCATTTGTAATTTCGGTGATACGGAACGTATAATTAATCAATCATGTATACGATATCAATCATACGTTTAGGTGTATTTTATTGTTTATGCTCTATGCCTACTACAAAAAGCATTGTTCTTTACTAATTAAGGTCAGATCCTTATCGCGTTTATATTACAACAATGGTGGAAAAAATCTATTGTAGTTATGACTCTATGTGTGTACATTAGGGTATGACGTTTTTTCTTGTTATTAACCCAAAAAAATACAGCGTACCACATCATAGCTCATATTATGCTGACACTAAAAACTGTTTTCAAAAGTCATTTCAATTGAAAAACTTTCCGCACCGAAAACAATTTCTAGAACCATTTGAGATTTTTGAAAAAAATTATTTTCTTAACATTAATATTTTTCATATTGGTAATACAAATTGTCACTGTACTAAATATTCTGATCAGTATCAAATACTTCTTAATTACTTCCTTAATAACCACTATGAAATGAAATTATTAAAATTTTTTCAACAAATTTTTGAAAAAAAAAAAAAAAAGTTTTTATTGATGGCAATGCCAGTAGTGAGACAAGATAATTAGGTTTATAATAAGAAGAAATGAATTATATGAGCAAATTTAAAAAATTTTAAATTCAAAACTTTATCGCGCTTAGTTAATATTTTGGATACCCTATAACGCTATACCCTGTGAATTCTGATATTCACAAAAATTGCAAAAAGTTATATCCCTAATGTACATATATAAAGCAAAAAACATCTATTTAATTTGGTTTTTGGTTTCAATAAATTTTATGTTGAATGTGGCTATGTATGTATACACCTGCTCAAAATAATAGATACACTTAAGTTCGCTTTATGTAGGAAAGAAAAAAGGAACGTTTTCATTTACTTATTAATTTAAATGTAAAAAATTTGTTCATACAAATTTTTATTAATTAGGAAAGAAAATAGAAAGCTTAACAAGTCATATTGAATTGTACGATAATTTCATAATTACATTACATTACTGTGTAAGCAATTTTGTTGCTCATAATAATAGACTAATTAAACTAATTAAAACTAATTAAGTTTTTATCAAAATTATAAGGTAATATTGAGGAAAGACTAATATGCCGTATATAAATCATTATTTTGGACCACTTTTACTATTCGTCTGGACGTACTAGGCATCAACTACTGACAAGTTTCGTCTATATATTTGGCAACTTCTTTCGAAAGTCTTTTCATCGAATTATTTAAAAAGTTATCTAAATGACGACACGACGTTTCGTGTCGTTTCTAAACAAATTAGCTTTTACTTCGCCAGAAAATAATATGTTTCCCCATTTTACATTCGGACTAAAGCAAATGTATTTTTAACAAATTTTAACAAAAAAAAAAAAAAAATTATACGCATTGATGGAACTTTTCTGGCAATTCTTTCCAGAAATTTGTCTGCGGACCTACTTCATTAGAAATTGAAGCTGAAATGATCTTCAAAGAAATAAAGGGTTCTTTTCCAATAAAATAATCCTCATTTTCATTTCGTTTTTTTTTTTTTTTTCATTGATTTGAATAATACCATGTTCATGATAGCAACATTTATGATTCTGTTTCATCATTTAATGATTACCCACAAACAAAATTATAATATATTTGACTGAATTATAATATGTATTCAATTATTTTTCATTTTTTTTTTTTTTTTTTTTTTTTTGCATGCTTATACTTGCCATATTTTTTGTTAAAGAGGTATTGCCAGATCAAATTATTTACTAAAAGAAAAATACTCGGTGTATCTCTAAAGAATTTTCCAAAGTTATCTTCACTTTAATCTCGTCCTATAAGGTGTATCTATTATTTTGAGCAGGTGTGTATATTCTTATTTTTTAGGCTTTAGTTGTCTTGTCGACTAATTTTTGCCACATATTTCTTTTCTTTTATTTTTTATACTCATACTCTCTAAGTAATTGATGAGCTATGTTTGTGTATATTAGACTGCTTCTAAAAATATCTGACTTGAATTTCAGCCGTAACAGACATATTTAAAAAATTTTGCAAATTAATGTTAATATATTTATATTTTTATTTTTATAACTGTTGTATTTCATTACATATTGTGTATTTTTTTTTTGCAAAAAATCTGTCCATTACTTTTGGAGATAGTTACCTGAATAACAACATAATTCGCTTGATTTTCCTTTTTTTCAAAAAGAAAAAAAAAAAAAAATGTTTAAATTAACATATCGACCCTTCGCTGACTGAATTACCTATGTAATTTTCAATAACTTTTCAGAAAAGCTAAAAAACTGTTTAATTTCGCAGTTTTTTTTGTTATTTCGCTAAATTTTTACAAAATTTTTTCGTTTTATTATACGCATTATGAAAAAGAACAAAATGTTTGGCGCATTTTGGAGAAAATAAACGAAAACTTTGCATAGGTAATTTTGTAGAGCAATTTTTATTAAGATATAAGTTCATTATAATATAAGTTTGAGCTATGGAAGGAGGTATTATTGGTAATATCTTGGCTAAATGTCTACTTCCTAAGATGATTAGAAAAAAACTTAAAAAAAATTAAAAAAGAAAATTCACCAATATTAGTGTTGCATATGTATATCAAACGATAGCTAAAGAAAAATTAATGAAACCGTATTTCATGATTTCCAGAAAAAACGATTTTAAATAATTTAAAATTAATGATTTACTAAAAATTCCCGAACTGAATAAAGTTGCGTAAAGATTAAAAATATTGCAAATATACCCTCCTAAAATTAAAGATTTATGTGTCATAAACTAATTCCCAAAATATTAAGGATCAATTATTCCGCTTTCGTGAGCTAGACCAATTTTGAAGTACCTCTAAAAATATTATTTTCGATCAACACTATATATAATTTTTATCAATTGTTTTATATGACCAATGTAAGATTTCATGAAAAAATTTAAATTTTTTGTTCAATTTCCATTTTAAGAAAAACCAGTTTCGTATTACTATAAAACTTAGCACACTTCTAGTGAGCATAATGGTAAATGTAAGCCAGTTTACAGATATATTTATTTTTCACCACATCAAAAGTTATATGCCCAAGAGCACGCACGGATTTTTTCGTACGCAGTCCTTAATTGAAGAATGAATTATAAACCATTGCAAAGCCTGGTACACAGAAATTATTCTGAGCATTATTGTATTATTTAGATTAATTTAAGTCTTAAGATAGATTTGGGCATAATTTTTTAAAATAATTTAAGAAGTTTGTATCTTTTCGGTTGGTTATTTGCTGGTATATTGCGGATAATTTCTATATAATGCTATTTAGAGATATTACTCTCAATTGGTGCTAATTAATATAGCAAGAACTAACTAAAGTTGTATGCTGTTAAAGATAATCAAGCACTTTAATTATTTGCATATGTCCAGAGATCAGTCAATTAGTGTAATTTTGTTACTAAAGATGTTAAGATATGTTTTCCCTGCAACTAAACCCTATAAAGACATTCTATGCTCCAATTAAAATAAGGTTTAGTTGATCTCTGACAAATTAACTGAAAACCTCTGTGAAAACCTCTATGTGTTCAAATTAAACAGTGAGGTTATGAGACTAAATAGCAAATTTCTCCAAACTAAGGAGTGAGATCGAAAAAATCTTAACACACATTTTGCCTCATAACTTTTTTCGGAATCAATATTCAAAAATACTTCAGTTATTATTTTTAATAACAACCATGTTAATTTGTCCTTATTTTCATCAAAATAAGTGACGAAAAAGATTTACGTCCTACAAGTTTTAAAAAAATTCAAAAAATCCAAATAGGTCTTACAAATAATTGGCCAGAGAATTAAATGTCGTCCGTAAAATCGGTTCTTGTGTTATTAAACAGTATCTGGAGAATTTGACTATTGATGTGAAACCTAGTTCGGTAAGAAAAAAGGAACACATGATATTGGGAAGGCCAGAAAATTGAAGGCATGAAAGGAACTCCAAACACATCTGGTAGAAAATCAGCTCAGTTTTCTCAGTGCTTCGACTATTTGGTGCGAAAATTTAAAGCTTATGGGAAAGTCGATAACATATAAAGTTCAAAAAAATCCAAACTGGAATTCTGCAAAAAAAATTACAAGCCAAAAATAGGACTCGGAATTTAAAACCAAATTTCATACAAAAATACTCAAGCTGTATAATTGACGAAGAAACGTAGGTGCTGGCAGAATCTTTGCAGCTTGTGTCTCTAAAATTGTTATTGCTAATACTCGGAGCAATATTGGAGATAAGTTTTAGACCCAAAAGCAGCAAAAATTTTCTACAAAATTCATGGTATGACAAGCTTTTTGCAGTTGCGGCAAACAGAAAAGCCATTTGATACATTCGGATCTATAAATACCAAAATATGCATAAAGGAATTCTTGCAAAAAAGACTTCTTCTTTTCTTAAGAAAGCACAACGTGTCCATATATTTTTGGACCTATTTGGTATCATGTCACTACGGTAAGAAAGCTCTGGAGTGGTACCAAATCAATAACATAGTTTTAGTACCAAGAGAGGTCAATTTTCAAAATTGTCCATTGCTTAGACCAGTGGAGAGATATTGAGCTCTTGTGAAAAGTGAGCACTGAGTACAAGAGCACAGAAAAGGTGTCCCAAAACACCGAAGATTTTAACAGAAGATGTGCACACTGTTTCAAAAAAGTGACTGAAGCAACTATCAAATCTCCAAAGAAAGGGTTTTCAAGAATGGTCCACAATTTTATAATTAGTGGTTAGAACCATAAAAATTATATATTTCTGTGATCTGTGCTAAATTATCAAATGATTAAAAAAAATAATGAAAACTCTAAGATCAACCGTTTCCCAGTTATTGAATATTATGTATGTTAAGAATTTTTCGATCTCACTCCTTAGATAAAAGTTTAAAACATATTTTTAGTTGTGTCAAAAGCAGAGATAATCACTTTTAATTGGGTTTCATTAGAATTTCAAAAACTTGTAATTTTATAGCGTTTCAAAAATGAAAAAAAAAAAACATTTCGAACCACTTGTTAATTTCAAATTATTTATTTGTAAAAAATATGAAAAAATAGCACCAGGATAAATATTTTGAGAGGTAGTATCTCAGAATTAATTGGGCTTTCATTTGAGGTGAGAACATTAACATATTTTCTTTTGGGCCACTCTACTACAAATATTATACCGTCTTCCAGCATTGTTGTATTTTTTTTTTTGTTTCTCATCTATTACATATAACGTTAAAAGAGGGAGGATGACACAAGTTTCAAGAAAAGAAAAGTACTGAATGAAGAAATATTTTTATTAAACTTTGTGAGGATATTTATCTGTGTGTGTGACGGAGAGAATGTATGTGTTTATACCACTGAATATGTGAGTATGTTAGTGACATATATTCAAGAAATATAAAAACAAACTTACATAAATTCAGTCACAACATTATTTGTATTATGTTAAAAATGTATACTTACATTCATATGTATGTAGGATATACTTAAAAGGACTTTAAATGTAAATGAATGTTGTCTTAGTTACATTGAAAGCCTTCGAACATAGCATAATTCCAAAATTTAAATAGTGATCATAGATTGAAAAGCCGTACATAAAGTCATTTGTAAATACTTAATAAAAGTCTAAGACACGCAAAATTTACTCTCTCAAATTTGTATTTTTTATATTAAAGTCCTTCTTGAGGTGCACAAATTTAGAAATAATTTTGGACCTAACGACTAAGACTTTCATAAAATATATAAATGAAGACTTATCGCTTCACCTCCGTATCCTCTTAGGCTATTGTAAAAATTGTATGGAAAAAATAAAACTGCTAAGTTTGCTTAAAGTAAAAACAAACTAAGTATTTATAGGCAAAGACTATAGCAAAAAATAAAGCAAATTTTAAATCAGATAATGAGGTTGGTTATGTTGATTTCTATATTAACAAACTGAAAATCTCCAAGTAAAGTTAAAAAAGCTATTTTATAAAATATCTCATTTTATTCAAAATATTATAATCCAGCCAGACCATTTTTCCAACCACACCAATTTTACCAAAATGAAAAAAAAGCAAGCCTATTATCCCTTTTCTTCAAAAATATAAATCTAATCATATCACACACATCAAAAAATAAGCTTAACAAGAAAATGTTATCCTTTTTTCCAGACTCGTTACCAAAATCACAATAACTTCATAAACATTTATTTATAAAGGGTAAAATTTGTATCTTTCATTTTAATAGGCCAAAACATCTATCGGCATTTTATGACAAGTTTAGGGAACATTTTCCATTTTTCAATCTTATTTGTTCTGTTTTGATTGATGTCAACGTAGATAAATGAATAAAGAAATTTGTATAAAGTTTGTCACGAAATTAAAAGTTAAATATTAAGAAGAAAAAAAGAATTGGTAATATTAAGAGCACTTTTTATTAAATTTTTTTCAGCTTTTCAGAAAAGAAAAAGTTTTTTATTTTTATGTTTATTTTTTTATTCCTTTTCGCGTTTTTTATTAGAACTTGAGACAAAGTGAAAGCATAACTCTTAGAATTTTTTCTTTTCATAAGAATTGTTAAGATGTTTTCAAAGGACATTTTTATTTGTTGTTTGACAAGTTTGCTGTCGTGTGTTCAGCAAGCGAAATTTTTTAGTAGGAAATTAGTCTTATTCTTAGAAATATTTTTAAATATTCTATTGATTGAAATTAATATTGAGGCAATATGTAGTTATGACAAACAGTGGGTCATAAATTATATTAAAACTCGCCTTCTGTAATTTATCTCAAAAACCTTTCACAACTAGCTTAAGCATCAAACTGATTCCATTACAAAACGAACTGTAATCAAATGTGACACTTCCAATTAAAATACAATTCATAAAAGACATTGACTATTGGAAGTGCTTTTCAAATCATACATTTTCAGAATCATATCCCTCTTCAAAAATATCACTTTTTAAAAATCGAATAAAACTAAAAACTTCTCACAGGTTTATTTTTTTCTAACTGTTAAAAATTTTTTTAAATATTTTTTTCTTAATTGGCTTAAAATTACTAACTTTTTGATATACATTTCAAGACAAAACTCAATACTAATTTTTGGGCGAAATGTTCCAGACCAGTGACTTTCAGTCGCTGGTAAGGAACTGAAGATCAATTTTAAAAATTTTTTAATATTTTTTCCATATTAAACTAATTTTTACGCATCGTTTGAAGGAATTTCAAAAATGTATGTCTAGGGGACACTCTAATGTATATTATACATATGTAAATATTTACTGCCATACCCAATTTCTTCATAGATCTAACTGATAAATTAAATTTTCATCTCTTATTGCAAAGCTAAAAATACATTTGGTTTCAACTTTAATTCCAGCAAAAATGTTTATTGGACATTCATATAACATTTCAATGAAAAAATTCGTGGAAAATTACAAAATTTTTTCATTATCTCATTGTAACAGTCCAATTCAACACACATGTTTATTAAAATTTGTGTCACCTGCTTTAACGCCTGATTAGTTATTTCAAGTGACAAGTTGAACATTATCAGAAAAGCGTATGTACATTAGGGTGGTCCAAAATTTGCTTTTTTGAGCTACATTTAAACGAATCTAAAATTATAAAAGGAGATTTCATTAGGAACAACTTTACCAAATTTCAACTCCCTACGATGATTGGAACAGGATACAATCGTCCCTATAAATTAAGGATTCCAGAGCAAATTTTAAATTTCTTTATCACCAATCTTAATGATATATATATCAAACAATAGCGAAAGAAAAACAAATATACCCATATTTTTTAATTTTTCAAAAATAGCTAATAGGAATGTTGAAATCATATATTTTTTTTTAAATCTCTTATAAAAAATTACATAGAAATAAGAGGTAAAAGTTAAATAACAAATTTTATATAAAACTAGATTAACCCGGTGAGCTTTACTACCCATTTTGATGATATATTAGATATTAGCTTTATATGGGGCTACTACTTCCCCTCGACCTATCCTCTTTAAAATTTTAAATAAAATTTTTTTTATAAAAATTTTTGAGACTTTCACTAAATTAATACTCAGCAAAAACTTTGCTTGCCATGTAATGAGTTAAGAAGCTAATATAATGACTCTTCACAACTTACACATTAGATGAATAACTCATTAATTTAATACGGTGATGTCATTAGAGGCAACTACTTACTTTATATTATTACAGGTAGGCATTTCAGAAAGCCTTCACTTAGATGTCATTGCAAGAACTAATTACTTTTAAGCTATTCAATAACTCATTAATTTTAAAGTATTACTGAAGTCATTATTAGCCAAATGTAAAGTAACTAGTTACATTATCGGTTACAAGTAATTATTGTGAATAATAAAGCATTTTATTTTTTATTTTTTTTTTAAGTTAATTTTATTAACGATTAAAACAAAAAATCAGAGGCCGGATTTTAATACTAAAAAAACAATCTTTTTATATTTATTTCAATCGAAAAACAATCTTCAATGTTCAAAAAATTATAAAAATCCATCATAATTTTTTTTATTTTCATCAATATTTTAATTTTTTTCATCATGATGGAAATAAAAATATAAATATCTTTTGTGATATTTATTTCAAAAGTTTAAAATTATTTTGAACTTTTTTCATCAGATGGAAAAAATTCTAAACAAAAACAATTTCATTTGAATAAAAAAATATTTTGAAAACAAAACAAAAGTATGAATAAAAAAACAATCATTTGAAATTTTTTTCGAACTGATATTTATCGTTAAAGATATTTAATTTTTCCATCATTAATGGATATTTACTTTAAAAATAAAAATCCATCACATATTTTCTTCAACAAAATAAAATGCAAAACTAAATACGTACGTTCTTCATTTTTATTTTTGGTCTACTATTGACCGATTTTTCAATTTATGTATTTTAAAAACGGTCCAGTCATCAGTAGACTAGAAATATTTAAAGAAACATTAAAAACATACCAAGGTATTGACAATAAGTTCTGTGAAATATTTCTTACCCAAGATTTAAAGACGTTCTGCAATATGGGCAATAAGAGTTTGAAAAGCAGACAAATATATCATTAAAGGGCATAGCTTTTGATTTAAAATTGGCATAACATCCGGGGTAAATCGAACTGTTGTCCACTATATTGATTATATAGATTTAAATTTAGATCCATGTGAGGGGCTGTTGTTAATGTTTTTATGTACTTACCTCTCCTGGATTGTTTTTCTGTCTGGGAATGGTATTCCGTTTATAATTATCTGCAATGCTATTGCAATCGAGAGAGTGTTGCAATCTAAGAACTAACTAACTTTAAAATATGCTTGAATTTTATATTAATTTAGTGGAGGAATATATACTCACAAGCGAAATTGCTATTTTGAATAACATGCCCCAATTTTCATATGTTTTATGTCTAATTTCAAGATTTAAATATATTTTTACAAATAAAATTTGCTAAATAAAATTTTGTTTTAAAAATTATTTTTGAAATGTCAACAAAATATACAGTGGCTCACAGCATATTTTATGTAGAACATACTTTCATGTTTAATGTTCCATAGCTATGCTATGTTGGTGACAATTTTATTATTATTGTATTATTGGTATTGCCAAGATAACGATCCAAAGTACAAAGTTGGTATTGTGCAAAATTTGCTAATATATAAAGGCCCAAATTTAACGATACCCCCTGAACAATCGCCAGACCTCAATATTATTGAAAATTTTTTTATTTCATGTATTAGGGCTGTCACATAATAATTCTTTAGAATATTTGGTTTGTATGGGGGGTACCATCTCTGCTACCCATCCCCTTTGCATCTGAACTTGTGGAGGTTTTAGAGAAAGTTATTTTAACAAAATGTTAAAATTGTTGCTGTAATAGTTTCTAAGATGTATGATATTTAATATTTTCGTTGTGTAGGGTTATCATTTCCCCTGGTCTTATCCGTTCCAATTTCATTTTAGGTTTGGTGGTTGAAGAGAAAGATATTCCGCCAAAATTTTTAGACTTTTATTGTAACGGTATTTATGTTATCTTATAATTATCATTTTCTCTGTATGGGGACTATCACTACTTCTTAACATACCCGCTCCAGTTTCATCTCAATTATGTAGATTGATAACAAAATTATTTCCACAAAATCTCAGGTTTTTATCTGTAATAGTTCTGGAGATATGTGATAGTGAATATTTACTTTGAATGAGGGCCACCATTCCCCCTGCTCCTATCGAATAATAAAGTAGCCTATTTTACTTTCGGGTATCATAAAATGATACTGTGAAAATTTCAAGAAAATCGGTTCAGTAGTTCAGCTGTCTATAAAGCCCAAACAAACAAACACAGTTTCATTTGTATACCCTACAACATCAAAGGCAGTATTATGCGTTTGTGCTGATTTTTGTAACGCACAGAAAAAATATCCTAACATCAACCTTAAATTATACCGATCGACACAGAATCCATGTAAACCTTGTGCACAAAGTACAGGTCGCAATTTTGAAGATAATTTATCATCATATTTATTTTGGCATAAAAACGAACGCCATTGAAATTGGTCATGATCGGTCCATTATTTCACCTCACCCCCATACAAATGTCCTCCCGGAATTGAGTCTTCCTTAAAAATATGAATATTTTAATGGAAGTTTGCACAAATAATTTTTATATAAGCACAAATCCGTTTGCCAAATTTAATGAAGATCGGTCTATAATTGACCTTAGCTCCCATATAAACCGCTCTCCTGAAAATCATAAATCCGACAGAAATGTTAGTACTATGTTAATATTTAACACAAATAAGCTTTATATAAGTAAAAACAAAACTATATGGATCGGAATGGTGTAGGGTATCATATGGTCGATATTGACCGACTATACTATTTTCGTTATATATATGGGATTTCCTTTTCTCGTTCATAATAACATTTTATGAAAAGTTATAAAATATAGTTAAAATATTTTTTATAAGCTATCGTTTGATGTATTTCAATTATCATATAAAGTTGAAATTTGGCCAATATGTTCCAGATGATGTCCACTTTCATAATTTTAGGTACATTTCAGTTTGCAAATCATTTTGTTTTTCTTCATACAATTTTGAGCCAGCCTAATATATACATTTACAAAATTTCCAACGAAAAACAAAGTTTTGAAATGAAACAACTAAAATGGAAACTTGGAATAAATTTATAAATCCAAAAGTGACAAGGTAATTAAATGATTAAAATATATTAATGTTTCAACTGATGGCAAACTAAAAATTGCACATAGAAAAAAGTTTATGAAGTTTAATTTTTAAAAAAAGTATATGACTTTTATGCAGCACATGTGGCAAAAGTGTCGAAAAGTTTATCATTTAGTTTGCACGTTTTTTCCCTTACACCCACCCACATGTAATGACTATAGATCTTTTTAGTTAAAGAATCGCACAAATACAGTATTTTTCAGAAAACTCACAGCCAAAATTTCACTCTAATTTTAATTAACGCCTACGTTCTCATTTTTAATTACTTCTTTTGAAATATATTTATTTTTCTCATCGTTACCTCCATAATTATTCCCCAAACTTTTCTAAATTTTTCTCAATAGTTTAAAAAATTTACTCATTGTAATCGGTAGTCAAGGTAGTATTTAATTTACTTATTTTTCTTTGATATAAAAGAATTTAATTTCCTCTTGTTGTATGTTCTACTTCTTAAGTTTTTGTTTTTATTTTTTATTTTTTCTCATCTTCAACAACTTTTCTTGGTATTTAATTAAATACAAAATGTGAGTTCTTGTGTACACAATTAATTTTTCCAATAATATTTCATTTAATAAATTTCCATTAAACTTGTCTTCTAGGGGCATTTTTGTGATGATAATTTAATATTTTTCCATAAAAGAATATATGTACGTGTACAAAAAGGACAAAGAAATATAATATTAAGTTTTAATTAACATTTGATTTTGATTTTCGTAATTTGAAGATAATTGCTGCTAGATAAAGATTTTATTTTATGTAATAATGAAGATTAAAGAGAAAAGAAATTGTAGGAAAATAAACAAAAAAAGTACATAAAAGGGATGAATAAAGAAAAATATTCTTGTTAGGAGGGTACTTTACTGGAAGGAAAACTAATTGAAAGAATGAATAGCAAAGAATTTGAGACAAGCTACAGATGTTTTTTAAAGGGGCGAATGAATGATTAACATAACTCAAAAGTTCTTTGGTATTTTAGACAAATATTAAGCTAAAGATAACACTGGTCAACAAAAAAATTCTCCCCTAAAAACGAATAGTTAAACTTGATGCACTTTGATGCGCTAAACACGAATCTGCTTTCAGTTTTTTTCCATCAGGTCTGGATGGACGTGTCTAATATTTCGCTCATAGTAAGGTCATTATTATCATCAAAAGATGCAGAATAAAAATATCTTCAAATCACCCAAACTTTCTTTTTTTATGTGCTAAATATTTTCGGAGTTATTTTGAAATAAATGTAGATTTTTAAAAGCGTTTTGATGAACACTCTGATGTTTTTGTGACTTCTCTGTCACACTCTATCTACTCTATTTTAAATTATATACACAGATTTTCGACTTTATATTTACATTTATTTATTTTCAATATTTACAACACTTAGCATTAACACAAACTCTTTTTGTGTCAATGCTACTTCCACTCAGTTCAACTCACACTGAGTAACTCTCCCCGTTTGTCCAAAATGTCGGTCTTTTATACCCACGTTCCCATTCCGTCTTATCCCGTCCTGTTTAAGCCCAACCCTTAAAACTCCAAACTAACGTCTCTGTCCAGCAAAACCTCGGTGATCCTCCCATCTTTCTCCTCCAGTTCCTACATTCGGCCCTCCTGACAGCACATTCGACCCCGAATGTAGAAACCCTCGGATTCACGTCCTCTGTGACGTTGGTACATCTACCAGAATCCCTCAATCTCCAAACCGTACGACCATGTTGACCTCTTCCAATACTCCTATGCTTCTATAGGTCAAGATTTTTAATGAAATCTTGCCCATCCGACTATGCATCTTCAATATCACCTCAACTGTAGGCCTTGGGTTGGATATCCTCGCAAAGAACTCTGCACCATCAACACCATCACCGTTTTGCTTCCGTCAAACGTCAAAATCTCCTCGAACAAACATAAAAAAAAAACAAAATAATAATAAATATGTAAATAGAACTCCCAACAAAAAAAAATAACGTAAATACCCAAATATAAAAAAGGACCAAAAAAACCAATACGCACAATATTATCCCAAATAACATTGACAACGTATTTACAAAAACAAACTAAAAAAAATGTAACCCAAAATAAAAACAATATCCCAACAACCCAAAAACGATCACAAAAAAAAAATATGATCCCTCAAATTACAAAAACAAATACACGGACAAAATTAAAAACATCAAAACAAAAAGCACTTTCCCAAACACGTGTGCTTTGTACACAAACAAAAAAAAAAAAAATCACCCATAAAAAAAACTCAAAATTCTAAACCCTTTCACAAAAAATAATAATGACCTAACGGACAACGGAAACTAAAATTGCATTGCGCAGCTGCAAATACTACAAATAAACAAATCCCAAAAAAAAAAAAACACTAACAACACAATACTGCGCACCCAAAAATTCACCTAACGGACACTCATCTAAAAAAAATCAACACACAAAAAACAAACCAAATGCGTAAACAAATTGCACGTGCACACCAATACCCATACACGCACAATTCTCTTAAGAACGACTTGGAATCGAACAACAATCACACAATTTCTCCTTTGGGCGGTAACTCACACTCTGTCGTCGTTCTGTTATCGCACAACGATCAACCTTCTCCTTTGCTGCCTGTTGTATTGCCACATGCTTCTAACACCTTAGTAAATCTCTGCTATTTACTACTCACTCTACAGGTTATGCGCCTCTGCAGATACTCTATATCCTTTCTCTCTCCCATGCTCAGCGTTCATAGGCGATATAGGCTATCTGTCTCTATCACAATCCTGCATACACAAGTCTTCTCCCTTCATACGGTCAATTTACAACAGCGCCATCTATCAACAAGTTTATTTTACCTCAGAAACTCATCGCGCCATCTATCAGTGAGTAAATACCACCGCAGCAACTCATCGCGTCACCTGTTAACGAGCAAATTTCACTCAAATTTACTCGCTAAACTCTATACGCCATCTGTGCAGCAAAATTTCTCTAAAAGCACCCACATCTACTGCAAGTCATCTGCTCAGTTGTTGTTTTTGCTCATCTGTTCTGGTACTGCTCTCTCTCTCTCTCTCGGCTGTTATTGTTTTTCTTCTAACAAATAACTTTCTAGTCCTCTCACTCTTGCGCACCGTACTTAATATTTTAACGAATATTTTCGTACTGGCTCATGAGAACATCCCGGACGAGCTCCCAATTGTAGATTCTAAAAGCGTTTTGATGAACACTTTGATGTTTTTGTGACTTCTCTGTCACACTCTATCTACTCTATTTTAAATTATATACACAGATTTTCGACTTTATATTTACATTTATTTATTTACAATATTTACAACACTTAGCATTAACACAAACTCTTTTTGTGTCAATGCTACTTCCACTCAGTTCAACTCACACTGAGTAACTCTCCCCGTTTGTCCAAAATGTCGGTCTTTTATACCCACGTTCCCATTCCGTCTTATCCCGTCCTGTTTAAGCCCAACCCTTAAAACTCCAAACTAACGTCTCTGTCCAGCAAAACCTCGGTGATCCTCCCATCTTTCTCCTCCAGTTCCTACATAAATGTCGGAAAAAAAATTTTATGTAAAATTTTAGATTTTTTTGTTACTAAAATTTCTTTTTAAAAGTGAAAGCATCAAAAATGTTTCAGTTTCATCTTTATCTTAAAGGTGATAATGCTGCTAATAAAATAAGGCATGAATCTTTAAAATTGATTTACAAATCTTGAAATTATTCACAGTTAAGTAAAAATATCCATATATACATACAATTGAGTAGAAATATAGTGGTGGGCAAAAAAAATAAAAAAATTATTTTTCTTGAAACAAAAATAGGTGGATTTTGACGAGTTAAATAAGAATCTTCACTTTTTTTCTATCACTTTTTATTTATTTTTTTATGGGCATGACTAATATCATCACCTCATTCAGCGGTCAGATTATAAAACTCGAGAATAGTACAATTTAGACTATAACTCAAGAACCGATTACACAATTTTGATAAATGATACACCAAAAGATGCACAAGAAAATTGTCTTATAGATTTGTCAACATAGTATTTTATTAATTAAATAATATCAGAGTTATAGATTAAAATTTTCACGATTTTTCAAACTTTTTTTTTTTTTTTTTTTTGCTACTATTTACCGAATAACTACGGAAATATTAACTGCACAGAAAAAAATATTTCAAATATTTTTTTAATAAAATTATTAATTAATTTTATATTGGAATTTAATTATATGATTTATTAATATAATTAATTTTCTAATTGGTTTTCAGTTTTGTTTTTTAATAAATTGACAGCTGTTAATAAAATATAAAGAAAAATTAAATATTTGTCTATCAAAGTACAGAAATAAAATAAATTTAAGTAAAGTTTCAAAAATTTTCAGCTCATTGGATCTATTTAAGGAAAAGAAGTAATAATAATATCAATTATTATAGTTATTAATATTATCATTTTGATGATTGGAGCAAAATCAATTAAAAATTAATTAATATTACAAATTTCGTAATTGAAGTCCATTTTTACTTTTTTCTGTGTGCACAAAAAATTATGTAAATTCGCCTCAAAAATAATTTAAATTGCTATATATTGGACTTTAATTTATCTTAATTGGACAAACTGTTCTCGATTAATACAAGTGTGACTACCTAAAGGAGGGGTCATAGTGGTCATGCCCATAAAAAAATCGATACGTGATAGAAAAAAGTAAAACCTGATTTTTATTAAGTACGTTAAATTTCATCTAATTTCATAAATTTCAAAAAATTTTTGATGTTTTCACTTTGAAAAAGAAGTTTTAGTAAAAAAAAATCTTGAATTTAGCATGAACAAATTTTTTTTCGGACACTTATTTCGAAATATCTCCTAAACTATTAATCGGATAAAAATTTTATGTTATTAAAACGACTTAAAGCTAATTTTATTCCACATATTTTGGTGTATTATTTATATAAATCGTGCATACAGTTCTCGAGTTATAGTGAAATATACTCGAGTAATCGGCTTATTTAGGACGCAATATTAGACACGCCCAAAAAAAAAAAATATCTACCTGATGGAAAAAACTGAAAGCAGATTCGAGTTTAGCATGCGGAATTCCATTTAGTCCACATATATATACATATATATTTTTTTTTTTTTGAAGGAGCAAAAAAAATTTTTGTCTATCAGTGTAATCTTATTTAGATATTTAAGAGAAAACTAATTCAGATAATATTTGTAAGGATAATAACTTCTGAACTCAACTAGAAGGAGAAATAGACATTCAGATGTGTAACATTCAAATCTAAATGACTTGTAAATATTAAAAGTTGTAAATATCATTAAATCCTTTTGCGTAATAATTTTAACTTATTTAATTTATTAAAAAGATAATTTTCTAAATTTACTTTATATTAAAATATTTCCTAATATTTCTTTTCTTTTGATTTCTAGCACAAATATTTATATTTATTTACTAACCAAAGTATTAACGTAAAACCTTTAGTAGCGCCTTAAAAGCTTATCACTATAACATACAGAAGCTTTAAATAAATCCTCTTTCAGCAAATATTTTATTTGCCCTCAGTAAATCATGCATCAATCAAATCCATGTATTTTATTTATCCCCCAGACAGAAGTGAAAAAAGAGAAAAATTATTATTGAAATAAGATCATGTTTTCATGTCGTATTCAATCATTGTCTAATAACAAGAAAAAGCAAGAGAAATGAAGAATAATAATAAACCAGAAAATGTTTGTAGTCAATCATTTATGTATATTTTTTTTTTTTTTTTTTTTCATAACTAAATGTTATTTTATGTTTTTGCTAAAAGTTAAATAAACTTCAATAAAACAGTTTTAATCCCAGTTGTATGTTATGTACAATACAAATACAAATATATGCAATATAAGTAAGTAAAAGGATATAAAAATAACTGATTTAGTTTAAATATATGCCGAGCACATATACGCACTCAATTGCTTCATTTATTCATTTACTTTGAATGAGAGTGCAATACATTTATAACATAATGAATGGAACGTATGTTTATAGCCTCCAAGATAAATGTAAATAAAATGTTAGATATAAAGAGAATAAAGAAAATGCTTGGTAAAAACAAAAAAAAAAAAAACAAAATCCTTAAGCTAAACATGTCTTATTTATAAAGTAACACATAAAAATTATGGATTATTTTCTGCTTATATCTGTCTTTGTATAAATGAAAAATATGCCTTTTAGTGTTACACTGAATAAAAAGATTTTGGAACTAAAATTTCAAGGGAAAACTCCTACAAATGAAATCAAATATAGTTAGTTGGTTTTAAATAAAAAAAAAAAAAAAAAAAACTTTTTCTAGCAAAAAAAAAAATACTTTCACATATTTTTAGATCTTGGTGATTAAATACATTAGATATTTGAGTATTGATCCATTATGATTTTGTTCTTTTAAACTAGTTCGCTAACAAATGTTTGAAAGAACTTTTGTAGTCAATTATCTGTATTGCAAAATTTTATTTGTAAAGCTTTTTAAATGATTTTTGCAGAAGACAAAGATCGATATATATTTTATACATTACAAAAGAAATAATGGCGAAAATAGTATGCTAATATGCTTTTTTATGCAATTAAATAAAATCGTTTAAATAATTAACTTTTTTCATGAAATCTGCTCTCCTGCATTCGTTTTTGGCCGGACGGGAAACAATCTAGTGTCAATTCGTTCTAAATCTATTTTTCGATAAAATGTCGTCAATAAATTTAAAAAAGCTCATATGACATTTTTTTTTATTAATCGATAAAAATTTAACTTTTTTCCAAAATTCACCATTTTTGGCCAATGCCTGATGTAGGGTGCAAACATAAATCAATTCAAAATTTCTTTATTAAACATTTATGAAGCCTTATCTTTTGAAATATGTAAAGAAAAATTTTTTTTCTTAAACGAGCTTTGAGAAAAAAGTTAAAGAATTGTGCTATATTTTTGTAAAAAATAGCCATTTTTATACTAATTTCAGAGTGATGATTTTGAATATTTTTCACGTCTAGACGAATTGAGATAATCCAAAAATTCTTTCAGCATATTATTTTGAAATATATAACAAATTACAAAACATTTTTAAATATTAAAAAAATATTTTTACACCATATACCTCAGGACTTATTCCCGAAAAACGAAAGAAAGTTGAGACAAAAAATCGAAATTCAAGTGTAAATATTTTTTTAACTGTAAGAGATAACTTAGGTGAGTATGCTTATCTTTTCTTTATTTTGCACTTAACAGAAATATAAAAATCTTTAAAATCGGACTTCATTTGTAGAAGTTACGATTTTTTAAAACTTTTACATACTCGAGGTAGTCAAATTTGACACCCTGTAGCTTTTCTTGTGTTATAACAGAGTGACCACAAGATAATTTTTCTGAAAGCTTAAGTCCTCCTCTGCAACTTTTTCATACATTTTAATTTAATCCGAGCAGTAGTTTTGAAGATACAGATTTATTTCCAAAAAATCTGCGTTTGACCCCACTGTGCGATTGTTTAAAACACAAAATCATTATAAAAACTTTCGTTAAAATAAAATGAACTTCAAATTATATAATTATATATAATATCATTTAAATAACACTGGGCAACACAATTCTTGTTTCCATTATTATTACTTTTTTTTTTAATGTTATGGGACATTTTTATTGGATATGAAAAAAATACTGGGAGATTGCTAACAGCTTTACTTTTTTTTATTTATTATTATGACAAAAAAATAATACATACATATGTTAACAAAATTTCTATCAAACAATATCAAATGATCTTTTATAAGATTATCTTCACCCTGCTCCTCACTTAAATCACCCGGATTTTGTGGAAATCAGTCTAAATGGGAGTATATGATTTGTATACTCATGCTGCAAGTACAATAGGCTCAACATGGTCGTCAGATTTCTTCTTGCCTAGGAAATTATTCAAAGCCAAGACAAATTCCAAGCTTTGGATTAGACTTCTGTCATTGATTTCACAAAATAAGGATCTTTCACGAGTTGCCTAATATAAGTAGCCCATCAAAAATACCAATTTCAATTTTTCTGTACTTAATCCTACAAATGCTAAATTTGTAGTCTGGATCACTTCATGTATTTCATTCAAGTTCACATAGATTTGGATCATCAGAAGATTTAGATGTACTTGGTTGTACCTCTCGTGATTTTAAGAGCAGAAGATAAGTTTGGATATGACCGTTTACTTTGATTTCCAGGGTTAATTCCGTTTTTTTTTTTTTTCACAACGCAGAAGTAGCATTCGTCATGATTCTTGCCAAATCTTGGGTGCTACGAACATTATTGCGTCACTTTTACGATATTTTTCAAATATATATTCACCACAAATATATCTAAAACCAAGCACCCGAAAACGTTTTATTTTTATTTTTCAATCAAAATAAATATCTTTAATGTTCAAAATATTTTTTCATTTGTTGAAAAAAATATGTGAGGGATTTATATTTTTAAAATAAATATCCATCAATGATGAAAAAAATAAATATCTTTTACGATAAATATCAGTTCGAAAAAAAATTCAAATGATTGTTTTTTTGTATTCATACTTTTGTTTTGTTTTCAAAATATTTTTTTATTCAAATGAAATTGTTTTTGTTTAGAATTTTTTCCATCCGATGAAAAAAGTTCAAAATAATTTTCAACTTTTGAAATAAATATCACAAAAGATATTTAAATTTTTATTTCCATCATGATGAAAAAAATTAAAATATTGATGAAAATAAAAAAAAATCATTATGGATTTTTATTATTTTTTGAACATTAAAGATTGTTTTTCGATTAAAATAAATATAAAAAGATTGTTTTTTTAGTATTAAAATCCGGTATCTGTCTAAAACAATCTAGATAAAGCATACAACATCTTCTAGATGAAGCCATATCAATGACAATTTTTAAATTTTAGTGTCCAATAAATGACGAAAAACTAAGTAAAATATTAAATGAGGGTAGTTAATTACAACTCAAAAATTAAAGCTGTTATGGAAAGATTTTTACCGTATTTAAAAATTACGCGTCAATTTGAGATAGAAACAAAAAAAAAAATAATGACAGGAAACAATTTTTTTTTTTATTTTGTTGACCAGTGTAATTATTAAATGAAATTTTACTAAAATTTGTTGTCATATTTTCTTTTTTCAAACATGATATTTTATTTATTTCGGACATCTTACAATGTCAATTGGAAAGGTATATCCTGATAATAATCAAATAAAAAAGAGCTTTTGAAAATTTGCTACTATTTTTTATACGAATTTACAGTTTTTTAATAAATTTATGCTTTTGGGAACTTTTATTTGCTTAACTAACCATTTGCCATTAAAATTAAATTAATCAATTATGGACCGGATGCCAAAATACTACTTTTGCAACTTAAGGGATATAAGAATAAACATATCAATAGTATTTAATAAGAACTTTCCAATGTTCCCCTAAATATTAAATACGTTGGAAAATTTCCAAAATATTCAAACTTTAATAAAATGGAATTTAAAATAAAATCATAAAATATTTTAATAACATTTTAATTTCGGGAGAATGAAAGCAAATCTTAAGATTTTATTCTATACATTTTGACTAAGACATACGATAGACATATGTTGTATTTTTTTACAAAAGGTTGAAAATTGTTATCACTGTTGATCGAAAACCATATATTTGAGGTATTTTAAAAATGGTCCAGTTCATGGGAGCGAAGCAATTGATCAAAAACATTTTGAGGATTAGTATATAACATTTTATTTTTGGGGGGGTGGGGGGGTTACATTTGCCACTATTTTTTCCCCCATACAAGTTAATTCACTTTAACAGAGATACATAAATAGATATTTTTAGTATATTTAGTGGATATTAAAAGTTCTTTTTGTTAAATATCTGAAATTGTAAATTATTCGTTAATTTCTTTCAGTGCATTCACGCCTGATAGAAAAACTCTAAACAGACCTTTTAAACATTAAACTTGTGACCACATTGTTGCTTCATTAGTCGATGTTGTCATAATAATCGTAAAAATAAAACGATGGAGAAAAAACTGTCATAGTCACAAAATATATGTTTTATTTATAGCACTAAGGCATACACTCATAAGTATAAAAATAAAACCAAATAGGAATTTTGAAAAAAAGTATTTAACAAATGCCCAAGAACATGAGAGTTTGACAGTGCACAGTGTGCGATTCGAAAAATGAAATGGAAATAATTATGGAACTTCGGAAAGGCTGCTCCGATTTTTATGAAAGTTCACCTTGTCTTCTTTTTAAATATGTATAAAAATTTTTACAATACGAAAATTTGTTGAAAACATTTTGCAAAAAATATTGAGAAGGCATGGGTTTGTGATTTTTTGCATAATTTTCATTATTAATTATGCAATAAAATTCTTGTTAGTGAATATTTTTTAATAAGATTTCACACATAAGTAGATTTTTTGATGCTTAATTCAAAACACTATTCACTTTTTGTCTACAAGAATCCCGTAGTTCCCAAAAAACTTTAAAAAGTTTCCAAAAATGGGATTTTTTACTTTTTTTGCTATACCTTTCCAACCGATAACGGGGAGCAAAAATTTCTATTGCGAAAAAAATTAAAATACTTTAGACTAAATAAAAAGGATAATCTTTTTTTGATTCCAGCTTTTCGATTTGAGAAATTAAGGCGAAAATTCGAAATTAGTTGAAAAAATTGGTCAAATTTGGGAAATCCTGGTTCACGCAAAAATTGATTTTTAAAAGCTTTTTTTTCCTTTGAAGTATTTTGTGTTTAGTTATCTTTCAGAAATATATAAATACTGTATATGTTACTTAAGAAAATTTGTATACAACAGAAAGAGAATGTTACCACTTTTTTGGCAAACAAATGGGAAAAAATCAACCTTTTTTGAAAGTTTAAATTTAAATGCTTGTAACTTTTGACTCCATAAATATTTTTTAAAAATTCATTCTTTGCAAAATTTTTCCATTTGTTGTTAATGAAATAAAAAAAAAAATTTTAAAAATCGGGTGAAAGTTGGACCAGCTTTTTCAAAAAAACTTCACCAAGATAGGCTAAGAAGTAAAAATTTTAATATTTGAAGCTCAATATCTCTTAAACTAAAAAAGATAATATATACATACGACAATGTTTTTGTAGGTCTCGACTATCAGAACCCTCCCATATAAAAATCTGTTCAGATATAAGGTATCAGGATCGTTTTTTATACATTTTATACCCGAGGTGTCCAACTTTGAGGCCCTGTAGTCCACAGGGCTGCATGTAGGTCCAAACTCAAAACTTAAACTCGCCTATACCTCTGGTATGACCATGTGAAATTTCATGAAAATCGGAGCAGCCGTTCCGAAGTTCCATAATTATTTCCATATCATTTTTTGAATCGCACACTGTGCAGTGGTGGCATAGGCATATGGTGCGTGGGAGTATAAATGTGATTTAATGTTTACAGGATACGTGCTCCTGTAAATCTATTATTTCCTTCCGACCATTTTTTTATATCTTAGAAAACAATAATATTTGTTACGGAATGAGAATATTAATAAAGGGACTTAGATATAGAGACAAGATATAAATAAGTCTATGTAAAATTTAAAACATAGGATAGATATAAAATAGACTGTATTATTATGAATCCAAAAATCTTTTAATCCGAAATTCTTTTAAGAAAATATTTTTGGTATTCCTAATATTTTTTCCCATTCAGTGTAAATATTAAATTATTTATATATTTCCATAACAATTTACAACATAAATATTTCATTGATTTTTTATTTCATAATTTCTCATTATAATAAAAAATACCATAAAGACTTGTTCGTTTTACTCTTACTACAAAATAAAATATATATTCTCTCGTATTATATATTTCTTTTCAATAGTTAGACATGCATAATTTAAATGTCATTATCATTATAATCATTATCATCATCATAATCATCAACATTATCATTATAATGATATTTTTATTTTATTCATATCTTTCAAATTTCATTATATCCCTTACTTAAACTATTTTCAAGGAAAGTATTTGCGCGTCTTATTTCCAAACTTCCGTTACAATATACTGAAATTATCAGATTTACTTAGGAAGGCAATCTTTTAATTCTTTTAAGAAATAAAAATGGTGAAAGATAGATAATCATAGTCGAGCGGAAAAATTTTACAACGTTAAAAAAGGGTAAATTATAAATTTTTATTGTAAATTAATTTGTTTTATTATAAACTAACTAGATTTTCTTATAATATATTTTGATACATATATGACATATATATAAGAAACCCATGTAAATGTTTGTGTTTTTTATTAAATTTGACATTTGACATAAATGATACTAAAAACTACAAGTTTCTATGATTTGTAAGTCAAATGAAATGAAAATGTTTAAAATTTTAAAGATATTAGGTAAGTTAGATTTTATCGAAACTAAATCTGAAGAGCTCAATTTTAAGGAATTGATCCTTGAATTTTTATACACACCATCAAAAAGATGAGGGGGAAAATTAATTTTGTCATTCCGTGTGTAATATAACGAAAAAATCATTTAACACCTGATTAGATTATGAGTCGATCTAGCTACGTCCGTCCGTCTGTCAGTCAGTCTGTTGAATATAGGATAGAATTCGAACGGGTCCACCTAGGGGGATGAAATTTGGCTGAAATATTTATCTTAAATAAGGTTTGTTTAGTATTTAAAATCGGTTAATAAACAAAAAAAATTATGGGCTAAATACTAGAAACACGGGGTGTCCGTTGTAGCTTCATACTTTTCTGCTGATATCTCTTAAACAAAAGCATGTACGAAAACGAAATTTTGAGCAGATAGTTTGAGGGTCTATATAAAAAAAAAATGGGCATAATCCGCCCACTTTACCGCCCACCTCCCATATAACGTTAAATTTAAAAAAAAAAATTGTTTCTCCTTAAGTTTATTTCAATAACTGTAATATTTAATCTGAATTAAATTATTTGATGATTGGGTATCGTATTTAATCATTCATGTTGAGTACACAAATTACATTTGAGTTTTGCACTGAATAAAAAATAAGTAACTAAGTATCAAAATTTTGTATTTTAGTATTATAATGGTGAAAAAAATACTATTTTAAATTTATTTTGATATCCAAAATATTTTTATTTTCCATCACTGCTCCTAATAGTGCGGACTGAAAATTATATGGTCAACGTTTTCAAAGCAATTTAAAAATGAGTGACTAGAAAGTATTTTCAATATTTACGGAGTTAAGATTTTCTTATTTTTATTATATTTTCTTTAAAATAAATTAAATATAATTTGAATTAGCATCTATTAAAATATAGTTTATCTAAATTGGACAAAACGTTCACGAGTTATACAAGCCTGACTATATTAGTCATGCCCAGAAGAAAATCAATACGTGAAAGAAAGAAAGTAAGAGAAGATTCTTGTTTAGCTCATCAAATTAAATCTAGTCCAACTTTTTTTATTTAAAGAAGAAACAATATATTGTTTGCCCATCAGTATGTCTCCCCCTAATTGTAGGTAAACGGGATATTTTCCCTCAATTTTTAATAAAATCAAGATTTGTGCATAAATTTTGATAACATATGGTGTATTTTATTCATAATTACTAACTTTATGATAAAGGATTAAAAGCTGCACATTTTTTTCGGTTTCATTTCTTAAAAAAAATTTTAGGAAAAATAAGTTTTTCAATTATGCAAGAAAATTTATTTTTTCAGGCATTAATTTCTGAATAACTCCGAAACTGTTGGGTAGCAAAAAATAATTTTCGCCCTAAGGGGAATTTATTAGACATGCCCATAAAAAATCACGACTTGATGGAAAAAAGCTGAAGGCATAGTTTACCTAATCTACATATGTTTTTGCCAAATCTTATCATAAATTTGAAAAAAATAACTCCACTTTGAAAGAGATTATTTGGCTTCTTTTGACCTCCCAGCAAAAATTGCTGCATACCCAGAAGCAGGTTTGTAATGGAGAAATAAGAGAACTCTCCCTTACCAACCTGCTTCAAGAAGGCATGATTTTTATTCGTGATGTCCCACTTGGTAGGTCTCTTTGCTGCGCTACATATTAGGTTCATAAATGTCTCTATTATGCACATATATATGATGAATAGATGTGATGAAATCATGTCTATTTTATGTGAATCTTTAAGAGATCCCAGAAGCAATGAAATCATGCCTTTTTGAATTAAAGTAATGCATTTATAAAAGCTATTATTATTTTTTTATTTATTTGATTTATTTTATAATCAACTTTTGAATAATAAAAAACTGAAATTTATTAAATCAGTTCAACTAAATTGATTCAAATGGCTTTTTTTATTGGAGTAATCCTTAATTGTTGAATCTGCAAAAAAAAAAAAAAAAAATTAGTAACTAAAAATTTGTTATTATTTGAAAAAAGAAAAATTATCACAAAAAAAAACATGGAAAATGTTACACGTGCCGTACAAAATAATAACGAAAACACAAAATTTCTCCAAAAAAGTCAAACTGAGAATTAAAAATAATAAAACACAAAATACGTTAAAAATATATCATTTATTTTATATTATAATGAAAACGATAAAAAATATATTTGAAGCTTTAATACTTAATTTAATAAATAGTTTTATTTTGTTTTTAATGTGAAATAATTATTAAAAAATATATAAATTCACTTACATTTGTAATAGGTTTTTAAGTATACTATTATTTTTTGCGACTTCCACGAATAAACTTACTTCTTAATACTTTGAACACACGATCACAACTAATATTGTTGAAAATATTGCTTCATCCAAATAAGCAGAACTTTTTTCAAATCGTAAATAAAAATTAGAAGAAGAAAAGTCAATCGCTTACCATCCTGCATCCACGTAAGCGAGAGAGGATGCAGGTTGTAATTCGGTAAAAAAAAAATATGAACCTAATGTAAATTTCTCGCTTCCTTTTATAGCATACTCGAAAGCGCATCAAAGATGTGCTATCGGCAGACATGAATAATTTTTTACTGCTTACCAGTACCTAAAAAATTTTTGCTGGGCTCTTAGTGACCATATACATTCGATGCTCTGAAATTTTCTGAGTTTAAAAGCCTTTAAATATTTTCGCTCTATTTTTGTTCCACTTAAGTTCACATTTATTTGCTCCTAAAACCTTATTTTTGTAAAACCACATTTTGAAAGGATATTTGTATAAGGGATAAAGAAAATAGTACACCGATCCTAACAAATGTCTATCTTTCGTCATTATGTCGAAGTAAATGTTCGATTAGATTTTTGTTGTAATATCTTTAAAATTTAGTCATGTACAACGTTTACATAGACAGATAAACAGCCATACGGAAGGACGGCTATCATTATCTAAAATCAGATAACGATGGCGTTGAACGAATCTATTTATATTTACTACCACAATCTTATATATATAAAAACTTATATTCATGAAATATTTTGTTTTTCAAATTTTTCACAAAAATTTACCTTACGAGCAAATTTCTCATTTTTAATTTGACATTTGAAAAAAGGAAGTGTTTAATCTCTTTTTAACGATACCAAATACTTATGCTAAAACCAGCTAGTTTATTTAAGGCCAAGTTTTGTTCGGAGCTACCAGAGTGTGCATCGTTTTAAATTAAGTTAAATAAGATTCATTCGATCTTATTAACGCTAATCACTCTAAAAAGACTTTTCGAAATACCTTCTTAAATTCACATACAATAAATGCACAAGTGTATTTCGAATGTAAGTATATATGTTCGAATGATAAAAACACGTGCGATAGCTAGTAGTTGTATATTTTATAAAGCTTGAAATATAAGACTTTAAATGAATTTGCTACTACAAAACCATACAAAACTATGAACAAACCAACAAAAAATAATATGGATTACAATTTAAGTTTAGTAGTTTCCTGTATGTATAACTACGCTACTACATATATGCATGACTTCAAAACAATGAAATAAAAACTTCTACATAACAGCTCCAGTAATCAATTTTATTTGTATTATTTGGTTACAGCAATCATAGTCAAAAAATTCAAACTTAATCTTGCGATTTGCTTACTAAATTACTTCTTAGAAGTTAAGTTCGTGTGTGTGGTTTCTTTAATATTTTTAGAAAAAATAACCAAAAGTTTTACTTAAGTTATTTTAAAGCGTTTCATATTTTCTCATTACATTACAATTTTTTTAATAAATAAAATTCTTACTGGGAAATTTATACTTATAAAGAAAAGTATTTATGCTACACTTGTTTCTCGAAGCATATATATTTTTTTGTTAAAAATTTTCATATTACACTAGAACCAAAAAAATAAAATAATAAAAGAAAAATCTCAAATTTACAGAAAAAAATAAATATATATAAGTATACATCCCTTTAAGCTGACACTGTTACAGTTTTATGTTTTTGTGTGTGTTTTTTTTTTTTTTCTATAGAAATTCCACACAGATACACATGCGAACATACATATGTATTTATGTTTCCCTTAGATACTGATGGCTTCAAATGAAGCAACCTATTATTAAACAACTTCATCTTGGCATTGAGTCTCTATGGAAAAAATGCGAATAAAAAAATATATGTTTTAAAAATAAACTCTAGAAAATGAGAAATGATTTGAGGAGATAATAAAAGAAAATAAGCTAAGAATTTATATTTCCTAGGAAAATTAAATCAAATGTGAAGTTATTTCTTTTAATAAATTAACTTAGATTTGAAATAATTTCTATTTTTGTTTGCACTAAATTACAGTCTGGGTAAGAATGCAATTTCTTTTTTTCAATTAATTTTAGATGAGTTAAAATGAAATTTTATATGAAAGTGTTCATGTGAAAATAATTTACACGAAATGGTTATTCCAAACAAACTTGTATGTATGTGTATGCTGTTAAGATTATGATTTATTGCACATCATGGTGAGCAGCAGTTTTTGTTGTTGCAGGTGCTTTAATATAATAAAATAATCATAAAAATATACAGGTTAAAATTTGTGGAATAAGATAACGATATATTACAGAAATTTTTACTGGGCGAATATATCTTAGTACATAAAAGTTTCCCACATTTAAATATTACATTAAATATTACAACAAGAATTGAAAAAATATTCTAGATATGATTACAGAAAGAATGAATTTACAAAAAAAAATATATTTTTTAACAATTTCTTAGTAAATTGAAATAGACGTGATAATGGAGCTCCCAGCCTAAAAATTTGGGAGATAAATCGTTATATACATTTAATAAGGTTAACAACTAGAGAACGGGCAGTCTTATTTGGTTTAAAAAGGAACCTGAAGATTCGAATTTACTCCTTCTTATATCAAGTTATATCTACGCCAAAAAACAAAAAATGGTTTATTAAACGATTTATCAAAGACAAAAACTATTCCAACTACATTTTTAATTTTATTATTTATAAAATTTATTAAAATTTAAATTTCTAATATATTATACTAAAAGTAAAACAATTTATCGGCTTTCAATTATTTTTCAATCAATTGTATCAATTAAAAGAGTATTAAAAATAAAATTATTCAAATATAAATAAAGATAACTGATAACACTGGTCGACAAAAAAACCCTCCACCAAAGACGAATAGTTGAACTTTATGCACTTTGATGTGCTAAAAAGGAATCTGCTTTCAGTTTTTTTCCATCAAGTCTGGATTTTTTTTATGGGCGTGCCTAATATTTCGCCTATAGTAAAACCATTACTTTAGTATATTTCGTCATAACTCAAGAACGGTGTGTACGATTGACATATGTAATATACCAAAAGATGCGTACTAAAAATATCTTAAAATCACCCGATCAATAGTTTCGAAGTTATTTTGAAATAAGTATCCAAAAAATCTTTTTCATGCAAAATTTATTTTATTTTTTTTTTTACTTAAATTTCTTTTAATATTTTATCTTCAAAATTGATGCACAAATCTTGATTTTATCCACAGTTAAGTAAAAATACCCATGTTACATACAATTTCTTCTTTTCTTCTATCACGTACTATTTTTTTTTTTTTTTTTATGCGCATGACTAATTCCATCACCTTATTCAGCGGACACACTATAAAATTCGAGAATGGTTTGTCAAATTTAGACTATAACTCAAGAACCATTTACACGATTTTGATAAATGATACACCAAAAGAGGCATACGAAAATTATCTTCAAGGTATGTCAACAATATTTTTTATTCTCTTAAGAATTTCAGAGTTATAAATCAAAATTTTCACCATTTAAAAAAAAAAAAAAAATTAATTTGTTAGCTACTAAGGACTGCGCACGAAAAAATCAGTGCATGTTCTTGGGTTTATAACTTTTGATTTGATGAAAAATAAATAATTCTGTTTTTATAGTCCCATATCTTGGCTATAAAAAATTAGTTTAATATACATATTGCCTGGAAAATTTTATAACCTAAAAACTCCTCAAGGAAGCAAATTTTCTTTGGTCCTCAATGGGTTAAAAATGTGGCGTGATGGTAAATTTTCATTTAATTTTCTATACTATATCAATCCTTAGGAATACCAATTTTGCACAATTATTCCAAATATAATTTTATTATTTTTTTTTTTTTTTTTTTTTTTTTTGCGATTTTGTTGATTTGTGTAATTACATAAGGTAGACTAAAAATAATATTAACTATTGTGAATAAATAAAAAATTAATTTTAGTTTTAAAATAAATGATAGATATATGATGAGTCGCAGAACAAAATGTACTTTTTTGTTTATTTCAAATTATTGAAAAATTGAGAATTTTTTATTCTTTCACTTATAAAGCTTTTTAATTACAAACTTTTTGATTCAAGACTCCTTCAGATTAAAAAAAAAAATTGCAGTTTTGAAAAAATAAAGTCTTCAAACAAGTTCATCTGCTTAATTACTCTTAACTGAATTACACACAGAAAAAATCAAAAAATAAAATCAATCATCTAATATTTTAGAAAATAATTCATTCAATTAAAAGCTTTTTTAAATTTGCACCTCTCACCAAAATGGTTATATCAATTACTAAAAACTGTAAAAAATTAACAACAGAAAAAATTTCCAATTGAAAAATTAATTAAGTCAATTAAGTGAATGATTGAATGAATTAAAAATTTAAATGAGAAATAAAATCTTATTTAAATTTGATTCTTATTTTAATTTTGTTTGAATATATTTATTATATTTTGATGCAAAATTAAACAATTATGTTAATTGAAAAATATTTGGTAATAATATTTCTGTATACAGAGTAAAATTCTAATTAAACATTCAATTTTGCAATGATATTTAAATGCAAAAGCTCAAAGCTTAAAGTTGGAGGCATAAAACGATTTTTTTATTCAAATGTATTTTGGAAATTTTTAAAAACAATGCATTTTGAAAAATATATATTTTTGGAATTTGGATTTCGCATTAATATTGAATATGTTAAGTAATAACTACTATAAAAAAGTACGTTTTGATAAATATTAACGTTTCATTAAGCATCTATTTTTTATGAGTAAATTTTTTCTAGGAAAAAGATGGAAACATGATCCTAACAAAAATTTTGCAAACAGATTTCGACCTATTTAATTCAAAAATGACAAACAAGAAAATTTTTAAAAATATAGAAACGTTATAAGAATTAAATAAAAAATATTGCGTGTAAGATTATTACAATCACTTTTTTCGATAATATTTTCGGCACAATCTTTATCATTTCATATTTTAAGTTAAATTTTCCATTCCTTTTAAATTTCATATCGATTTTTTTATGTATATTAACATTAACACTAGAAACGCAAATACTGAGTTTCAGCATGATTTATCCGATGGTTCGCGATTTATAATACTTATCAAATAAGATAAATTATCTTTTCCGTTCGCGTACTTTTTTATTTACAACATTTTTAAGAGTAAAATTTTAAATTTACTCATTAAATACTAATTTTACCACATTATTACTGAAAAAGTAAATGAACATTTAATTTTCTTAAATTTTGTGTCAGGCTTAGTTTTGACGAGGATAATGTGTGTATCAATATTATTAAATTCGGAAGTGGTAAGAAAACCATCATTGATTAAATGTTTATCACTACATACGATTATTATATATCTTTATATTAAATGTCCAATTTAATAAATACTTTTTATTGACATTATTTAATTACATTATTCCAAAACAGAAAGTGACCTAATATCTATATTACTTGTTTTACTAAATCATCAATTATTCTCATTACCTTATCTTTTCTTCAAAAACTTATTTCAAAAAAGTTTTTGCGGTCTACTTTTGTATTTTCTCATCAATAACAGCTTCGCCATCTAATTATATTATTAAATTCCCACCTTCGTTTCCCTTTTTATACCCTACACCACTATAGGTGGTTGGGGTATTATGCGTTTGTGCTGATGTTTGTAACGTACAGACAAAATATTCGGACCACCACTTTAATGTATATTAATCGACTCAGAATCACTTTCTGAGTCGATTTAACGATGTCCGTCTGGACGGCTGATCTTGATGAAATTTGGCACAAGGACAAAGCCTATTGAAATTGGTTATGATCGGTCCATTCTTTCTCCTAGTCCCCATTCAAATGTTCTTGATATTGGTAGGAAACACAGTGCCAAATTTTATGAGGTTCGGTCCATAATTTATAATAGCTCCCATATAAACTCACATACGGGAATCACCCTAAAGCGCATAAATTCATATAAATGTTAATATTAACGTAATATTCTGTGAAAGTATCGATCCACATTTGGCCACATGTCTAATGCATACATAATGGTGTAGGGTATAATATGGTCAGGCTTGACCGACTATATCTTTCTATATCGTTTATGTATATAAAATAATAACATTATTTTCTTAAGAAACGTAGTGAAATAATTTATTTACTAGTTGACTTCATTGATTGATTGATTGATTTTATTAAGAAAGTTAAAAAAAAAAAAACATACAAAGAAAAAGATATTAAGAGAATAGAAAAATATACACTAACATCTTCCTTTAATCTGCATTAAATTAGAACAAAACTTTTCTTATTATTTGTAAGTCAAATTAAAAGACTTTTATTGACTCTAACTAGTTAAAATTACTATGTAAACTTTGTCATTTATATTTTATATATTTCTTGTTAAATTTTTAGCATATTTGTTTTATTCTTCTCCATATTCTATCAATAATAAATTGTTTATTTTTAGCAAATATAAAAAATAAACAAAAAAAATTGTCAAGCTTGCATTAAAATTTGTATAAAATAAATATACAATACATTGTTTACTTATTAAAATTCTCTTTTGTAAATAGAGTTTTTATTAAAATATTTTTAAAGTTGAAAAAAGAATAGCAAATAACAAATGGTAGACTATTAAGGATACAGTAAACTTATAACAATGTAGTAGTAGTTGAGAATTTGTCTAGAGCAATAAATTTGATAAATCAATAATGAAAACTATAGAAAGCTATATTTTATATTGCTATTGATTTTTTCATTTCAATCAATATTTTTTAAAAAATTCTTTATGATAGAAAAGTTGAAAAATTATTTGAAATTTTTTTATTGGATGGAAGATATTCAAATATGCCATTTCTTGAAAACGATGAAATTTTTTTAATGATAACTTTTTTTAAATAGTATTTTTTTATGTATGTTTATTTTTATACCCTACACCACCATAGGTGGTTGGGGTATTATGTGTTTGTGCAAATTACGTAACGCAGAGAAAAAAATCTTCCGACCCCCACCTTAAAGTATACCGTTCGACTCAGAATCACTTTCTGAGTCAATTTAACCATGACCGTCTGTCCGTCTGGTCGGCTGGCTGGCTGTCCAGGTAAAGCTTGTGAGCAAAATTCAGGTCGCAATTTTGCAGATACAGCTTAGAATGTGGTTAATTAATTTTTTTAAATGACCATAACTTTCACAGAAAAAAATATTTCAAATAATTTTTTAATAAAATTATTAATTAACTTTATATTGGAATTTAATTATATGATTTCTTAATATAATTAATTTTCTAATTGGTTTTAGTTTTGTTTCTTAATAAATTGACAGCTGTTAATAAAATATAAAGAAAAATTAAATATTTGTCTATAAAAGTACAGAAATAAAATAAATTTAAGTAAATTTTCAAAAATTTTCAGCTCATTGCATCTATTTAAGGAAAAGAAGTAATAATAATATCAATTATTCTAGTTATTAATATTATCATTTTGATGATTGGAGCAAAATCAATTAAAAATTAATTAATATTACAAATTTCGTAATTGAAGTCCATTTTTACTTTTTTCTGCGTTTGTTGTATAAAAGATATCAAAAAAATTTTTTTTTTTTTTTTGCTGTGGATTTGTCAAAATTATATTTAAAGACATATATTTCAATAACTCTATATCTATTTTTTCTTAGGAAGACTTATCGGTCTAAAATTTCAGAGTGGTCAATGCTTTTTAAACTTAAAATTGATTACTCTAAAGTTAATAAATACTTCCTAACAATAAAAATGTTTAATTTTAATTTAGTCAAACTCGCGTTCATTTCTTTATTAATTTAATAATTAAATTAAACAAAATACCGTATAAACTCGATAATCCAGATAATTGATAATCTAGATTATCGAATTATTCGGATTATCGAGACTTTATTCTGACATGTTGAACATTGTGGTACAAAGCTGTTCTAAATAAACTAAACATAAGACAAGAGAGCAAAAAAAAAAAAAAAAAACCTTCATGTAACCACTAATAACAGTTGCTGCAATAACTTCATATTAATAAGTAAATAAGCACCTGTAAACCACAAGAAAGTGGTTGAAAATTTAAACATTTAAATGAATTAATTCGTTAAAATAATTTAAAATGAAAAATACTTTAATAATAAATTAGTTGAAGATAAAAAAAAAAAAAAATTAATTTTAATACTCTTAATTTACATATTTATTTTTAAGCTGCTCAATCGAAAATAATTTAAAATATGTTGATATTACAAGTTAAACTTATTTTGTTTACCAAAAATTGTAAGATGAATTATTTTGAGACAAGAAGGTTCACTACTTAAAAACTACCCAGCAAAAACTTGGTAATGACATGTAGTTACTGATGTAGTTACTTTGTAATAACAACAACAATCTATCTGCATTACATAGAAGTTGTTTAGTAACTAATTATTTATAACCCGAATGTAAATAATTATTTATGATCAGATTTTTAAAAATATTAATTCTTATTGATATTACCAATATGCAGTTACCAATTTATATATTTGAAGAAGGGATACATAAATGAAAGGCAAGATTTGCGTATGAATCAATTTGTAATCTAAAATAGTTTATTTTTATTACATTTATTTTAATTACATTTTTTGTTGTTGTTAAGTTTTTTAAATTAAAATTGAAAAAATCTTTTTACAACTACAAAAAAATATTTTATATCCTGACATTTCATTACTTATTTTTAACTGGCATAAATCCCATTAAAATGTTAATATCAAGTTAATATTTAATTAATACAAATAAGTTTTATATAAATATAAATGATAGTGCCAAACTTTACGATGATCGGTCCATAATTTACCATAGCTCCCATATAAGGCCCTCTTTAGGGAATCACTCAAAAGTGAATAAATTCATATAAATGTTAGTATCGACGTAATATTCTGTATTCGTAAGTTATATTTTACAGTTAATATGAGTATCGGTCTACAATTGGCCCCAAGTCTAATTAAAGACCCCTTCTCGAATTTTGATGTACACAATGGTGTAGGGTATCATATGGTCGGGCTTGACCGACTATATCTTTTTTTCTCATTTAAAAATGTTGAATTTCAATTATAGCTAATAATAACATTGAAATTAAGCTTTAAATACTTAAATCAAATTTAACATATTTAAATTAAACATAACAATATTTATTACAAAAACCACTTACCCCATATTATAAATACACCTTTCAACAATTATTTACCCTTTATTGGCAACACTGACCTACATATTAAATACATACATATGTATGTATATATGTTGCATGTTTACACTTCCCCTTTCTATTTCTATTTATTAATGAGAGGAAGTATTAGTAAACACTCTTTATTAGCTCTTATAAATTTCACCTTTTCATTAAATCAAAACAAAAGCACTTATACTACTACAACAAAAAAGCTAATCTACCCAGTCGGAAATAGAAGGGCTAAAGATACATTCAAAAATGCCTTATTGAGAATCTATAAGGTCTGCCACTATTTATTTTTTACACGACTTGTCATTGGAGGCAAGGCCTTCCCTTCTGAGTTAATTGTAAAAAAAAAAACGGTAATAAATTTTTCTGTGTTCGCATCTAATGAAATGGAAACAAGAATTAGTACCGGATTTGTTTTTAAAGGCATTCTTTAAGGAATTTTTACAGAAGGCAAAAAGGAATGTGTTTAAAGTTTGTTCAGAGGCATTCAGAAAGGCCTGTTGGGAGGAAGCACTAACATATTTTCCTGCTGGGTAGTTATTAACATTAGCAAAAACATACACTTTTGTAACAATACATATAAATGAGCAAAAAAAAAATCAAGAAACAAAATAACAAGCAAGACAATTTTTAAATTTGTGTGTAAATTAGCCCTTTTAATTAAAAATTTGTTTCGTTAACTTATTCTCAAATAACTTGGATTATTTATTTAATTATAATATTATAAATATAATATAATAATAAAACTATTTTTATTTTTATTTAATTTAAACATATTTAACTGATTAGTTTTTAATTTTATTATAATGAATAGTTAAAACGTTTACGCATATTAAAGCCCGGACTAAAACTGACTAAGAAAATGAAATAAAGGTAAAATCGAAAAACACAAAAACATAAATAAAATAAATTTAAGTCAATTTTTAACAATTTTCAGCTCATTGTATAAATTTTTTCTAGTTAATTAATATTATCATTTTGATGATTGGAGCAAAATCAAAAAAATATTAATTAATGTAAACAATTTAGTAATTGAATTCCATTTTTATTTTTTTCTGTGTATTTATTTTAAAATATTTATTGTTTTTTTTTTTTTTTTTTTTCTGATGGTGGATATTTATATAGATTAACGATAACTGAATAACTTGTATCAGACTTTAGATTTTAAAATGAAGATTAATTTTAAAAATTTTTTAAATATTTTTTCCGTATTTTGGTATTTTGAGGGGGGTTTTCTATATTGAAATCTCAAAAAGCACTTTCTTGGGACACTCTAATTAATACTTGACACAAATAACTTTTATATAGCAGAAATTACAGTGCGAAATTTTTAGAGAATTGGTCCTAAATTGTCCATAGTTCCCATATAAGGCCCATGTTTGAAAAACACCTTAAAGTTAGTCTCAACATTTTATATTAAGTTGCATATAGAGGGTTTATATTCAAAATCGGTCATATGCAGATTTAAATTTTTTTTTTACGTCACTCTTTAGTTTTGTGTTTTTTATAATCTATATACCAAACATCAACTTTTTCAAATTTTACGTTATATGGGAGATTGGCGGTAAAGTGGGTGGACTACGCCCATTTTTGGTTTCCGAGTTTATATCGACCCTCGAACTATATGTACAAAATTTTGTTATCGTACATACTTTTTTTGAAGATATATCAGCAGAAAAGTATGAAATAAAGCTGCTACGGACACCCTATGTTTCTAGTATTTGGCCCATAACTTTTTCGTTTATTAACCTATTTTGATCATTTTCAATACCAAACTGTTCGAGCCCTATCCTGCTTTCAACAGACGGACCGATGGACAGACATAGCTAGATCGAATTAGAATCTAAACAGCACCCAGAAAATATATACTTTATGGGGTTTTTTCGACATGTTACATACGGAATGACAAAATCAATATCATTTTGATGGTGGGTATAAAAATTTATAAATAATGAGAAGTTTCTTTGCAATTTAAACTTTGTTTTAACATTTTGAATTAGAATCTTAAAATATCTCATAAAAATTACATTATCTCAATACAGTCTAAAGAAAAAAGCCATTAAAGTTAGATTTTGGAAATTTATAAACCATACGCGGGTACACCCATCAACATATTATGAGACTAAGTAGGAGCATTACACCTTAGATTTAAAGACAGGAATGAAATAATTGAAATAAATTTCGTGATTATAAGCAAAATATCTTAGATACAAAATGCAGTTTCTTAAAAAATTATAATTAAATAAAAAGTCATCGTGTTTGAATCACAATTCCTTTTTTTAGTAAACACACCTATTATTTCATAGCTTTCCTGCATGGTATGATATCATAAATTTTGCGCATGTCAATTTTTTCCCAAAATTATTGCCTTTTACTTCTTTAATTTCCGTTAAAAAAAACAGGCTATATGAACATTTTATAACACACATTAACAATAATAGCTGTTCATTGTGAATATTTTCATTCAAAACATTTGTTAATAATAAATTATTTTTTTATTTTATTTATATTTCAAATCATTTTATACTTTTTGTAATATAATTTTTAGTTACTTGAAATTAATTTGAATTAAAATTATTTAAATATTATTCCATTAATTTAAAAGTCAGATGAAACAAAATTTACACAAAAGTATTCGAATATAAATTTATAAAATTTAAATTAAATTCCAAAGTCTTCAACTAATTTGAAAATATATTTTATTTTTTTTTGTATTTGCAATTAGTATGAAAAATATTTGATATATTTTTGGAACTGATGTGTTCACTGGGTATCGAATAATATAGAAATAAAGTAATAGTGTTGTTTTTGCTTTTATAAAATTTTTATATTTTTTTTTTTCTTTTAATAATATCTCAAGTTATACATTTTTTCCAAAATTAAATTTTAAAATATAATATGAATATGTTGAGTTATGTACTTATTCCATTTCACAGAAAACAGTCACCAATTAACAAATATATATATATATATATATATATATATATATATATATATATATATATATATATATATATATATATATATATATATATATATATATATATATATATATATATATATATGAAAATAATAATAATTCATTCAATTATAAACTTGTTTAAATTTGCACATCTCACCAAAATGATTATATCAATTACTAAAAACTGTAAAAAATACAAAACAGAAAAAATTCCCAATTAATAAATTAGTTAAATCAATCAAGTAATTGATTGGATGAACTAAAAATGTATATATGATATAAAAGTATAGTTAAATTTTATTTTTATTTCATTTTTGCTTGAATAAATTTATTAAATTTCGATGCAAAACGAAACAACTATGTTAATTGAAAAAAAAAAAAACGTAATAATTTTTTCTGTGTTCCAAAATATTCAAAAAATAAAATTTATGTCTTAAAAAATTACGTATTTGAAATAAGTATGTTAAATTCAATCATGAATTTTAATACAGGAAATATGGAAAAGAAGCATATGTTAATTTATAAATTTTTTTACATTTTTAAAAAAAGAAATTCAACCGAATTATGTTGTTTTTCAAATTATTATCTCCTAAAGTAATGGACAGATTTCTCTAAAAAATTTACACAATATGTAATGGAATACAACAATTCTAAAAATTATACATAACTCAAGTTATGTAGTTTTTCCTTTTGGCCACAGAATTGCTCTATATTTTATTTTTAAAAATAAAATAAAATCGGTTTCAAAACATTCAATTTTTTTTATTCATAGAAAATTTTTGAATATTTTTACAAAAGTTGAAAATTATTTTGAACTTTTTTCATTGGGTGGAAAAAATTCTAAACAACAACAATTTCATTTGAATAAAAAAAAAAATATTTTGAAAACAAAACAAAGGAATAAATAAAAAAACAATCATTTGAAATTTTTTTCGAACTGATATTGGATATTTATTTTAAAAATAAAAATCCCTCACATATTTTTTTCAACAAATGAAAAAACATTTTGAACCAAAGTATATACAAGTAGTCCGACTCTTTGGCAGGAGTACCTAACTCTAAGAGTGTGTTAGTGAAAAAGTACCTAACTCTAAATATGTGTTGGTAACAAAAATGTAAATGTGTTGGTGAATTTTTATTTTTCCCATACGCACAGAGTTCTATAAAAATGTTCTAAAATTCAATTTGTTTGAATTTTCAATACTAAAAAAATGAAACTCTGTTCTACAATTCAACCTATAAATCAAACAAAATAAAATGTCAAAAATTAATATTAAAATTATTTTTTAAATTTGTGCAAAATGGACCTGTATTTCAAATAAAAACCATCTTTTGGTGATAAAAAAAATTTTAAAATGTTGTGAGTGAATGCAGTAACTTGTAAAAGTTCATAAACGTTTGGATATCTGCAGTTAAAGTTTGTGTGTTTTTTTCTTTTGTTTATAGTTCTCTCTGCTCACACGGCACCCATATATGTGAGAGAGAAATTTCATAAATAGAGAGTCGGACTACTTTGTATACTTTGTTTTGAACATTAAAGACATTTATTTTGTTTGAAAAATAAAAATAAAACGTTTTCGGGTGCTTGGTTTTGAGGTTGAATATTTTTATTTCTTTGGAATTTTTGTTGAATAAAATATATCGTCCATTCCATGAAAGAACGCCCAAAAATATACCAAGTTTTTATAAACTCCGATTTTTATAAAATTTTATACGTATAAGGTCTATGGGTATCTATAAATATTTCCGTTTTCAGATTCGCTAAATTCAGAAAATTCGCGATTTTATTTCGCTTTTTCACTTTTGAAAAAATCTCAAAAATCTCAAAAGTATACAATTTAAATACAAATATTTCTGGGAATGCTTTGCAGAAATTTATGATTTAAACAGCGTTTGAATTGTAACTATGTTAGCTTAAACATAAATATTTTATAAATAAAAAATATTTTTTAAAAATGCATTTTAATGCAATTGCATTTTTTTAATGCATTTTTCTTTAAATATGCTATTCAAATTTGTTAATTTTTTAGCATAATTGAAAAGTTTGAAATCTTTACATTAAAATAAAAATCTCAAATTTTTGGGACGCACACATGTACAGTGCATATTTTCCCCTTTTCTTCAACTAGTTTAAATTTTTTCATATAAAAATTATATTTTTCTGGTATTATGAGTATCTTAACGTATTTTGTTAAAAAAAAATTATTGTGTTATTTTTAAAAAAAATCCTGAAAAATAGTAAAACTTTATGTATCAGACTATTTATTCTTTAAAGTTTTAATAAACGAAGCATTTTTAAATACACTTTTGAAAAATTAAAATTTAATAAATTCGCTACTAACAAAAATGCATCTAAAAACTGCATTTATATTTTTAAAATATTATGGATCGAAGACATGGTTTTTGAAGTGCTGGCTAAATTACACAAAAAATATACAATGGCCTTTTAAATACTTTTTAAATTACAGAAATCCATCAATAACTTCAAGAGATATGAATATTTAAAATCGCATACTTATTATATGATGTTAACTTTTATACAAATTTTAAAGAAAATTTCAAAAATAATAAAAAATTTAATTTTATATGAAAAATTTGAAACCTGTTTTTATAAAAATTGGATTATGCATATAAGATTTTCGCGTCCCAAAAATTTGACACTTTTATTTTTTCATCTATGTTAAAAAATTAAAAAAATTTAATAGCATATTTAAAGAAAAATGCATTTGAAAAATGCAATTGCATTAAAATGCATTTTTAAAAAATCTTTTTTATTTTTAAAATGTTCGTCGTAAAGCCGCCATACGCGAAATTTTAAGGCCGTTTAAATCATTAAAATTCACAAAGTCTTTCCAGAGAAATTGCTATTCAAAGTTACATACTTTTGAAATTTTTTTTTGTTTTTGAGAAAATTAAAAAGCGAAATTAAATCGCGAGTTTTTGCAATTTCACAAAACTGAAAATTGATAAAAGGCTTAATGGAGTTTTTGTATACAAATTTTTATCGAAATTGAAAGCCAATCAAGTAAAAAAATATACTTTTTCGGGCGTTCTTTCCAGTAATGATCGATATAGTTTTAAATAAAAATCAGAAAAATTTGTTGAATTTTTTTTATTTAAATAAAATACATATGAATATTATTCAAGGTTAGAATAAACAAATAAAAAATTTCTTACTTTTAATTAAATAAAATATTTTAATTATTAATTTGTTTTGTTCAATCAGATACAAATTTATAATAAATTCAATTATTTTTGCATAAATAAAAATCCTTAATATTTTTAATTAAAAATTAACAGATTGATTAACAAATATTTTTAATTAGAAATAAGAAATGGTAATGCAATAAAAAGTATTTTTATTTTTTATTTCATTCACATGTTAAAAATAAATTAAGACAAAACGGACTATCTACCATAACTTCGCGAATAATGGGGTTAAAAGATTTTATTTTTCAGTATGAGGTTTAGTAGACGTATTGTTAATAACTCGTAGAAGACCAGATTGCAAAATGTTAAAAAAGGAGTGAAATAAGTATTTCTGCTCTCCCATTTTGTAAGCCCTAGATATGTATTTTTTATAAAAATATGAATTATATTTAATGATTTATCGGTCCACAATTTTAATGCACATAATCAATGTTGTAGGTTATCATATGGTCGGGCTTGACCGACTATACCTTTCTTACTTTTTTTTTAAATATTTTTGTTTAAAAAATTCAAAAATCTAAATGTTTTATCAAAAATTGCAAAACTTTGGACTTATTTGAACATTGTCCAGATCACGAAAGGATAATGTGAGAACGAAAATTTTGAGAAACATTATCTTAAAAAAAAGTAAATTTTCATTTGAGATGGGAAAATCGATATCTTATTTTCTCTCCATACAAATGGGGTCACACTAACAAACTATCATTTCATACATTTGGAAACGTTTTGGAAAGATTGACCACTCCAAATAGAAAATTCAATCATTATATACTCGTATATGAACTTATATTTTAAATTTATAATGCATCAAAAAATTTATTCTTTTATAATTCTGCTAAATATCCAAAACAATAGCATGTTAATACACACTTATTTATGAACTTGTATTTGCTAAACTCAAATTAGGAATATTTACACGTTACTCATGTGATGTGATTAGACGATACTCGAACTATTGATTTTGTTTATATGTATGCAGCTAAAATATGATGTTGTTGATTGCACGTAAAACCAACATAATCATTGCAAAACAAGAAAAAGAGGGTGGTTTCCTTGTTAATTAAACACAATCAGTGTTTTACTATACTTGTAATAACAGTTTTCATGTTTAAACACTTTTCAACTGCATATTAAACTTATTCTCGGTGCTGTATATACGAGTATATTAAATATTAAGCTTAACTTTTAACGCTTGTGGAATAAACATTATTTTTTATAGTTTTTAAACTAACTTGTATGTATTTACACAAAGTAAATATTTGCAAAACTTTAATGACCTTTTTTTTTATTATACTCTAACCCAAAAATTCTTAACTCAAAGGGGAATTTGGAGTAGAAAGAAAATGCCAACAATATTTAAACTAATTTAAGTTTTGAAGTTTTTTTGTTCTCATAAGGAAAAACAAGAAAGAAGAAAACATATGTATTTAGTATAACAATGAATATGCTAAAAGATTAACATACGTGCTTTTTTTAATTGTAGAATGCAGTTTACGTTTGGCATTAAATTCAATGATATCAAATCATTTTAAATAAGAGTGAACTTAAATTTGTTATTAGACGAAGAAAAAATAACAATCGTTAATTTTTTTTAGAAAAGTTTAGAAAAGATTAATAAAAAGCATTTCAATGTGAATGGAATTGTTATTTTTCTTAAAATAATATTTACATTTCTTAAACAATGAAAACAGAATTTTATTAAAAATGTTACATTTTGTTAAGGTAAATATTTGTTCTACGACCTTCAATAAATTCAACAATGGTGGGAAGAACATTTTCAGAATTCTATTTACTCAATTGTATATTGATTGACTGCATTAAGAAGCAATTCTACGCTGAGTGCACAAACGTTAATATAAAAATACATACAAATATACTATTAAATTTTTCACAATCTTTCAATTCTATATGACAAATAAAGGACGATAAGAAAAAAGTTCAAATACACGAGAGATTTCAATTTATAACAGTGATTCACTATAGTAGAGACCCATCGCGTTTATTTAACAATAAAAAATAAGAAAATTATTATAAACATGACATTTAAAAGTTCATCTTAAATTGCCTAAACTTAGTACATGTCTGCAATTCTCCCTTGTGTGTTTTGTTTTCTAAGAAAAAGTTTTGGTTTTTTGTTGGAAAAATACATATATTGTACATTAGAGTTTCCCCTATAAAAGAATTTCGTAGGAAGACACTTCCAACGATGCGTATTTGTGTTAAATATGTAAAAATATAAAAAAAAAACATTTTAAATTGATCTTCAGTTCCCTACCAGCGATTGAATGTTACGGATCTAGAACATTTTGTCCAAAAAATTCTGAGTTTTGTCTCGATATGGGTATAAAAAATATTAAAAAAATGTTCGTAAAAAATGTTGGTCCATAAACCATAATTTTATTTAATTATTCGAATAATAGTTCGATATTTTTTATTACAAAATGGATAAAAATTTTACAATTTTGTTCCTTTTATAGGTAAAATATTAAAGTGGTTCATAATAAATTATTTTCGAACAATTTTTATACAAAAATGCACTAAAAAGTACTCTAGGGGGAATTTTTAAATATTTTTGGAATAAAAATCTTTGAAGAAAATTCAACTAACTTTAGTTCTTCAATTTTTGGTAGGAAACTGAATATGCATTCTAAAATTCTTTGTTCGTCCTTTTTCAGGTCACTGATAAGCAAAAAAAAATTTTTTCTTCATCTTAAATAAAAAATAGGTAAATTAGATGGAATTTAACTTGATAAACAAGAATATATTTTCACTTTTTTCTATCACATATTGATTTTTCTTTATGGACATGTCTACTATGATTCCACCTTTAGGCAGTCACACTTGTATAGTTCGAGAACAATTTGTCCAAATTAGATGAACTAAAATCCAATAGATAAAGATTTAAACTATTTTTGAGTTTTTTATACCCTACACTACCAAAGGTGGTTGGGGTATTATGTGTTTGTGCAGAAGTTGTAACGCAGAGAAAAAATCTTCGGAAGTACACCGTTCGACTCAGAATCACTTTCTGAGTCGATTTAACGATGTCCGTCCGTCTAGTCGGCTGGCTGGCTGGCTGTCCATGTAAAGCTTGTGCGCAAAGTACAGGTCGCAATTTTTCAACACAAGGACGAATTTGGTTATGATTGGCCCATTATTTCACCTAGCCCGCATACAAATGTCCTCCCGGAATAGAGTTTTAACACTTATAAATAGATTTAAAAATAACATAAATTTTATGAAGACATTTAGATATTTTTTCAAAATAAATATTTATCTAAAAATGGATACTTTCGATATAATTATAGATACAATACATCTTCAATCTCTATTTAAAAGAAGTAAAAAAGTATGAAAATTGGTCATGATTTGTCTATTATTACACCTCGTCCCCATACAAAGACCCCACGAAATGCCTTATTTGTATCACTATTTCAACAAAATTTAGTACAAATAAGTAAGTACCATAATTAGGCATAACTACCGTATAAAGCTTACTTTCGAAAACTTTAACTCCCAAAATCCCATATAAATTACAGTATCATGGTATTACTTTACACAAATAAATTTAAAATCAGTAAAAATCAACAAATTTCATATTAGGTCGGGATAGACCGACTATAACTTTCTTACTTGATTTTCTATGTTTGCTTTGAATTCAGTAACCTCAAAAATAAACAAAAAACTTAATTTTAGAAAAATTACGGCAACAATTTTTAATATTTTCAATAATTTTATAGAATACAGGTTTCAAAGTTTTTATGTATTATATATAATTTTTTTTTTTTTTTAATTTCTGATTTCAGTTTCAAATTAAATAACTCTAAAACTGTCTATACACAAAATTTCAAAATGTTGGTAGCCATTTTGGTTCCGCCATTTTGAATTTTTTTTTTAGTTCATTTTTGATCAGAAAGCCCAATTACTTTGAGATATGAATTTTTTTCCATATCCGGCAACGATAAAGAGTTTTAGTCACGCACGTTTTTGACTTATGGTAAAATATTTTAGAATAATTAGCTTATTATGGGCAAAATATTAGACACGCCCATAAAAAAATCCAGACCTGATTGAAAAAAACTAAAAGCAGATAGGTTTAGCACATCAAAATCCCTCAAGTCCAACTATTCGTCATTGGGAGAGGATTTTTCTTGACGGCCAGTGTAATCATTGTTTAACAGGAATTCCAACATCGAAATCACCAAAAAAGAGTATCTACGGGACACTCTATTATACACAGACGCGGATCCAGCTCAAGCTTTTGGGGGAGGAAAATATAATGATTTCCCAAACTATTTCCTTAAATTTTATGAAAAAGTACAAATTTTTCATTAAGAGTTTTCATTTTGGGGAGGGAAATTTCCTTTTTTCCCTCCCCGTGGATCCGCGCCTGATTATACATATTTATGTATGTACTGTTGCCTTGTATTCTTAAGCAAATAAAGGTTTTAAAAAAGAATTGCTAAATGTATGTAAAGTATTTTCTTTAATAAATGCAAGTATTTACATGTATAACGAAATAAATAAATAAGTATATACTTCTTATGATTAATTACACTGGTAGGCAAAAAAATTTGTTTGTCCTCCTTGAAAAAAAAAAAAAATTGGACTAGATGGAATTTTATTTGCTAAACAGGAACCTCTTTTCAGTTTTTTCCATCAGATTGCGATGCCTAATATCTCCCCCTTAACATTTTTTATCAATAACTCGATAATATATTGTCCGTTTTAGGCAATTGAAACATCAAAATATGCAGTCAAAAATGATCTTTAAATGATGATTTTTGTTATCTGCCCAACAGTTTCGGAATTATTTAGAAATTAGTGTCTGAATTTTTTATATTTTTTTTGCCTACCAGTGTTTTTATTAAATAATTCTGTCTATTGCATCTGTATAGAAAGATACATTAACAAAGTATTATTGTGGCTTTTATAAATATGAAAAATACCTTAGACTTTTATAGCAACTTAAGCTCTTAATAGCATTAAAATTGCCATATGTAGTTAGAGTTTAACATGCAAAACTTCAAAATAAAACTTTTCAATGACTGTTTTTCAATTGTAAACGATGATATTAAAATACAACGAAAATAAACTTAATTTTTATGAACAAAATTTTGTGGTAAACTTCTGCACATGTTTAATATTAAACGTGTTGGTTTTGTTGTTCGCAAAAATACTATTATTTACATATACATACATATGTACATATATGAAAACCTAAAACTTCAAGTAACTGTAACATCCAAGAGATTAAAGTTTGTTATAACTTAAACATTTTGTTAAACGTTTAACAAGTTTAAATGTTTAAATATTTTAGGAATTAAATTCTTTGTAAACAAAGTTACAAGTTCAAATTAAATAAAGGCATTTTCCTAATAAACTTTATACAATATAGAAATTTTAATTTACTAAAGCAATTTTGTAAATTTATGTTAACTCTAACAAACTATAATAATTTTTCATTTAAGTATTGTAAATTTATCGACATATTAACAGAGTTTCCTAAAAGAATCCTTAAATAATTTAATCCCCAAGCTTAAAAAATTATTGAAGACTTTTAACATAAATAAAGCCAGCTACAACCTGATTATAATTTTAGTTTGTTTTTGAGATTATTTTTTATGTATATTCAACGTCAAAATAGTTTTAATGCTGCCAATCAAGAAACTATTGTTAAAAAAATTTTTCACTTTAAAAAAGGATACGAAAATTTTAGTAGAAAAAAAAAAAACTTTATAAAATTAAAATACAGTGAAAAATAAAAAAACGTAAGAAGCTTAATTCAAATTTAACTTGTGGTAAAATAATGTCACAAAAATATATAAGAAATTATTAGGAATATTTAAATTAATTGGCATATTTTTACAGTTTTAAGAGTAAGTACAGAAACTTTTTGATTAATTAAAGATATAAAAGGTTTGTGTTAAATTTTTGTGTACATATTTAAATTCCAACAGCATATATTATGTATATTAGTTATTACAAATGTAGTTATTTTGAAAAGCATTGTAAGTACTATGTGGTAATGATCTTATAAACTTCTTATTCATCCCATTACTTGAAGTAACAAACCTTTACATTCTGGTAATGACCTTTAGAAGTACTACTGTTTTATTAATACAACTGAATTAATTGAAGAAATTGTCAAATTGGGGACCATAAAACACAACGCCTACATAGAAATACATTAAGTAAAATTTTCTTATCAATTGATGCATAGAGATGCAAGAGAACTAATGAACCATAAATAACATTTTACAAGAGAAAAAAAATTGCATAAAATCATAAAACATATTTTTCTTTACTTTTTATATGCATTTAGTAAGACTATCTATATGTAAAATTTAGCGGCGGAAAGTACCTTAAAGTGGAATATATCCATATATTTTTATTGATCAATAGTTATAAAGGATATATAAATGCTTTATATTGGTTGTGTGATGATTTCATTAATAAAATAAACATAAAATAGAGTGCCAAATTTCTCGAAGTTTGAAAACTGACCATCATGGTTATACATGGTCCCTCTGTCAAAAGTAGCGTTAAAATGTGTGCCATATTAATGCTTGTATATTAGGCTATTTTAAAACAGTCGGACCAATTAGGCGTATTTTGGAAATCATGTTACATACACACATCAATTATACCACCAAATCTTACAAGAACAAGACAATCTACAAACAAAAAATAAGCTACATATTTTTTAACTTATTGTAAGCAAAAACTAGGTACATATTTTTATATACTGTAAACTAAAAAATAGCTACATATTTTTTAGTATACTAGAATTAGAAAAATAACTACTAGAATTCGTAGACAACTCGAACAAAAGTAACTAGTTATTGAGTCAACAAATAAGTAGTTTATTTTTATTTCCAATTATACCTGCTAGCTTACCAGGAAAGCAAAGTTTTTGCTGGGAAGCTCTTTGTAAGTGTTAGAAAATATATTTCAATTATAATATTTTTTTACAATAAACTTATTATTATTCATATTATTTTACTTTAAATATTCAATCAACAAAACAATTAGTTTCATTTAATCTCAAATTCCGGAGCTCCTCTTAATTAACAAAAAAAATAAATAAAATATTGGCGCAAAAACTAAATATTTAATTTTTTTCTGATTTTATTTCAATTTATTATTTATTCAAAACAAATGTACAAGAATAAAAACATAAAATGTACATGTATTTTATAGCGTTTTATGTTATGAAATTTTTTTCTACAGGAAATAATAATAAATATTTATGAAATAAAAGTTAATAGTTTTTTGTTCATACGGTATATTTTATAATGTTTTTAGCTATATTGAAAACAAATGTCAATTTATATACATACATACTACAATTAAACAAAAATGTTTTTTTTATAAAATTTTTTTATAAAAAATATAATACAGATGTTTAACTACAAACTGTGTTTTATTACAACCATTAATTATTGCTGGTGCTAATTTCAATTTATTTGTTTCCACTTTTTCGATAAATAATAGTACATTAAATTAGTAGAATAATTTATACCTACATATGTATATAAAAAGTATACTTTTCTTTAGAAATTTTATATTTTAAAACAAATAAATAACATATTATAATAGGTAGTTCAGGGATATTTTCAGAGAAAAACGAGAGAGAAGCTATAGTCGGTCAAGATCGACCATATGATACCCTACACCATTGTATGTATGAGCTAAAAACATGTGGCCAATTGTAGACCAACACTTTTACTAAATGTAAAATAAATTATACAAATACAGAACAATGCATTGATACTAACTAGGGTATTCACTCGAATATTGTTTGCTCGATTAATCGATAAATTAAAATCAAAAAAAATGGTTCGATTAAATAAAAAACAAAAATTTGGAATAAAAGTTTATTCGAGCAAATTATGCCGATTAATCGAATAATTCGAGTAAAAAATATTTTAAATATTTAATTTCTTAACTAGTTTTTATGATTTTTTAGTTTTAGTTTTCTAAAAAATGTTGCTTAAAAACAATGTTTCAAAGTTTTTATAGAATGTTTAGTATCTAAAAGTGGCACCACAATTCGGAAGTTTATTAAAAAAATGTTGTACACATTTTGTAAAAATAACCGAATATATGCTTAAATTACAACACGTAGTTAAAGGTCGTTTTTATGTAAAATTCAAATAATAATAAAGAAAATGGATTCTCCTTTTTATATTAAATTTTTTATAAGAAATAAATTTGGAAGATTGGGTCTACGAATGAAAATACATAGTTGATATACCAATAAAATCTCAGTCTGGTGTAGAAGATATAATGGAGATAGGCTTGGATATAATTTATAATATAAAAGGAATTTGGACTTAAAAATAAAAAATAGTCCAAAGAGCTTTTTGTCATTTTCAAAATGTAATAACTCAGAAACTAATAAACATATTTTTACAATTCTTTCAGAGTCTAACTGACACAAGTCCAAGTAATATTTGCGTAAAATTTTTTAATGAGTCGTATTTACTAAATTATAACAAAGTAGAAAGAAATGGGAAATAAAATATTGAAATTTTTTTTTGGAAAAATTATGGTTTAATTCAAAATAGAGCCAATTTTAATTCTAACGCGTAAATTTAGGAGAAAGAATTATATATTTTAAATTTACAATAAATTTCTCTATTAAATGGAGAAAAGTTGTTAGTTTTAAATAATTGTATATTTGTTGATAAAAATTGTTAAAAAATTAAAAGTTGCGAACATTTTTGCACAAAATTTAACTGAAACATAATCATGAAATTACTATAATACAAATAAGAGTAAATTATCTTAAAAACTATATACATTTGTATAATATTAAATGACTGTCTAATACTTAATTTAATTTGTTATGTTTGGCGATCAGTCTTTATAGTATATGGGTAATACGTTCCCAAATTTCAATTAGTGTAGTTTTGATACTAAAGATGTTGAGATATTTTTTCGCTATTACTAAACCATTTAAAGACACTTTATGCTCATAATAAATCTGGGTTTTGTAGACCTCCGATACTTTAAAATAACATCTTCAATATATCTGAAAACCTCTGTATGGCACATAGATTAGTATGTGTCCAAACTGAAAAGTTAGGTTATTAGACAAAATCGCTAATTATTCGTAAGTGGATAAAAACTCAACATTAATTGTTATTTTTTATCAGAAGCATAGATAATCTCCTTATGGTAAATTAAGGACCGATTCTCATAAATTTTGGCAATGTTGTTTCTACTTATATAAAACTTATTTGTGTCGAATATTAACTTGATACTATCGTTCGTGTGGGATTTATGCACGTAAAAGTGATTTTCAGAAGAGGGGATTTATATCGAAGCTATGGTCAATTAAGGACCGATCTTGATGAAATTTGGCACAACGACAGCAACAACAAGCAAAACTCCTTTGTACCGAAATATTGCTACCCAGCAAAAATTGTTTGGCTTTTAGTAATGACTACTACTTACTAGACTCATTACCTGGTAATGAGTTGTAATTATTTTTCTCATTTCTTCGAGTAGTGGAATAACTAGTTACAGCGTAGCACTCAGAAGGTTGTCGGTTCAACACCAAACTAAACCCATAAATTTTTTTAGAAAATTATTCGAATTTCTATTGGTATGTTAAAACTATTAATAACGCACACAAATTTTAACGTATATATGGCGTAGTGAGTAAGACAGTTGTCTTTGAAACATGAACGAATGTTTTTGCTTAGGTTCAAATATCAGTTGAGCCAACTTTTTGTTTTTGATTTATTTTTAATCAATTTTGTAGTTTTGAATTATTTGTAGTTTTGTAGCATTTGACTACTTATTTGATTGTTTAAAATAAGTACTTTAATAATGGGGACCCATGAATTCGTGGAAATCACCATATAAATGTAATGAGTTTTTCACCCGAATTATAAGAAGTTACCGTCTTTTAGCAATGTAATATATTGGCTTACCGGGTAAGTAAAGTTTTTGCTGGGTATATTTAAGGAATTTATGATCGTTAAACCCCTATTCCGGGAGGACATTTGTATGGGGGCTAGGTGAAATAATAGACCGGTCATAATAACAATTTCAATAGACTTCGTCCTTGTATCAAAATAATTAATTTAATTTAATTTCATCAAGATATCTTTAAAATTGAGACCTTTGTTCACAAGGTTTACATGGACAGCCAGCCAGCCAGACGGACGGACATCTTTAAATCGACTCAGATAGTGATTCTGAGTCGAACGGTATACTTTAAGGTGGGGGTCCGATAATTTTGTCTATGCGTTACAAACATCAGCACAAACGCATACCTCAATCAGCTATGGTGGTGTAGGGTATAATTATATTGATTTATTGCAAATTAAATCTAATTTCCTTGCAGTGATGAAAAGAAAAGTCCAAAAAATCAATTTTGCATAACATCGTATACATGACTTCCTATTCAGTGAATAGGTATCAAAAAAGGGAACATCTTCCAATGACAAGCCTATGGTAAATTCATTGAAAATTAACCGAATTTTGACTACTTTTATTTTATATTCATCTTTCAAATGAAACATTACGTTTGTTTCAATTTTTTTTTTTTTTTTAACTCCTAAATTAGTTTCTTTGGAAGTAGTCAAAAATATTAAACTAGTTCAAGTAACTTAAGAAAGTATTTGTAAACTAACTATAAATCCTTTATACATCATCTTAAGTATGCCTGACATTAAATAATAAATATATGTACATAGTACAATAAAAAAAAAATTTATGCTGAAATAACAAAATATCAGTCTTGCAATGACAGTGTAGTTTTATAATATTAAATTCTTCAAAATATCCCGAAAAATAACTTAAACTATAAATACAAAATATTTGACAAAAAATATGCTAAAAAGCTAACAATTTCAAGAACATAAACGTGCTCCTGTCACTAGCATCATAAATATATTTATGTTTGTATTTTAACTGTTGTTTAAAAAATAATATTTTTTTTTATGTTATATTTTATACCTAGTTTAATAGAAATTTTTTATATATATTTTTTTTTTTTTTTTAATATAAACAAGTCGTAAATACTTTTTATTAAAACAAGATTTGCGCATTAAGAAAAACTAAAAGCTAACAGAGGGTAGAGAAGAAAAAATTATAATAAATTTGTATTTTTAAAGGGAAATTATGATTCCAATAAAGTATACTCATGAATTGACAGCGTACAATATTTTTTGAATAACAATAAGGTATTTTTTTTTTTATAAGAAGCACTACGGGCAAAAATTTAAAAACGACAAGTTTAACATAATGTTGGTAACAAAAGTCGTTAAGAGTTATAGTCTAGACTAAGATATAGTATATAAGTATTAAAGAATATGATATAGTATGTAGACTAGACTATTGAATAGTCTTAAATCTAGACTTTGAAATAGTCAATAGCTTAGAGTATAAAATAGTCAATAGCTTAGACTATAAAATAGTCTACACTATAAAATAATGTATATTATGAAACGGTCTATAGTCTAGACTATAAAATATTCTATAGTCTAGACTATGAAATAGTCTATAGTCTAAACTATTAAATAGTCTGTAGTCTAGACTATAAAATAGTCTATAGCTTAGACTATAAAATAGTCTATACTATAAAATAATCTATATTATGAAACGGTCTATATTCTAGACTATAAAATATTCTTTAGTCTAGACTATGAAATAGTCTATAGTCTAAACTATTAAATAGTCTATGGTTTAGACTATGAAATAGTCTAGAGTTCAGATTATAAAATAGCCTATAATATAGACTATAAAATGGCCTATAGTATAGACTATAAAATGGCCTATAGTTTAGACTATAAAATAGCCTATAGTCTGAACTATAAACTAGTCTATAGTCTAGACTATAAAATAGTCTCTAGTCTTGACTATAAAATAGTTTATAGTCTAGACCAGTGAATTGCGCCCATAGCACTCAGGAGCCTAGTGTTTACGGCATTTTCACATACATAACACGAATATTAACGAAGATAAACAATTGAGTATGAATATAAAACAAAAAATCATTTAGTTGTGTTCGAGCTTTCAACAAAGGAAGATCATGTCGCATGGTTAAGCAAAAATAAAAACAAATCACATAACAAAGAGAAAAAGAAAAAAATATTATTTTTTTGTGCGCTAGATATAACAAACACATTCGCAACAAAGAGCGTAAAGAAATAAAACAAACAAACACATTAAATTTTTTATGTCTCTCTTTTTGCCTTTCTTTGGTCTAGACTATCAAATAGTCTATACTAAAAACTAGCCTATATAGTCTAGAATATAAAATATTCTATAGTCTAGACTATGAAATAATCTAAAGTTTAGACTATGAAATAGTCTAGAGTTCAGATTATACAATAGTCCAGAGTTCAGATTATAAAATAGTCTAAAGTTCAGATTATACAATAGTCCAGAGTTCAGATTATAAAATAGTCTAAAATTCAGATTATAAAATTGCTTATAGTATAGACTATAAAATAGTCTATAGTCTAGACTAAAAAATAGTGTATTGTCTGGACATGAAATAGTCTAAACTATAAAATAGTCAATAATCTGAACTATAAAATAGTCAATAGTCTAGACTATAAAACAGTATAGTCTGAACTATTAAATAGTCTATAGTCTAGACTATCAAATAATCTAATCTACTAAAAAGTCTCCAGTCTAGACTATTAAATATTTAATATTCTATACTAGAAATAGTCTATAGTTTATGGTGTAGACTATTAAATAATGTTATAGCTTACAATATTTTTTGAATAACAATAAGATGTATGAAATAGTATTTATTCAAGACTATGAAAAATTCTATAGTCTTGACTATAAAATAGTCTATAATCTAAACTATGACTTGACTTTAAAATAGAATAGCCTTATTTTGTCTATAGTCATGCCTAGTTCTGCCTAGTTCAGCTCATAAAATCCTCACTATACTATACTTTTCAAAGTGGCAGTACTAAAAGTAGTGCTTTACGGGGAAGTATTATTTATAAAGCACAAAAGTCACTTTCCTCTCACTATTATAAATTCGTTTCAATTGCTGCTTGAAGGTTACAGTTTGAAAAATATTTTTTCTATTAGACTTGTAATATTTAAGAATTTGTTTACTTATTTATTTTTTGTCTTGAGTATTCTTATTTTAACCTAAATTTGTTTATTTTATTTTTAACACAATAAATCCATTTTCAATAACATTATTTGTCTGTCTCCAGCCAGTTTTGTTTGTTTTCCTTAAATGTCAATTAAGGACGTCGTGTTAACTACATTTAGTACTCGTATAAATAAACAAAATAGGCAAAAAGAAAAAAAAAAAAAAACTGCCTTGAAATTTAAAAAATTTGGGTCTTGTTTTCAGCTTCATTCACTTCATTGTTAAATTGGGTGCCAAAAAAATATTTTTCTGACAAAAAATATAATGTATTTAAAATATTTTTAGTTTATAAAGAAAATTCCTAGTGTTTGATGAAGTATCTTTAAAAAAGAATGGCATGTTTTTCTTTAAAAGACAAATATACATATAAATATTTATTTTCTAATAAAAGCTAAACATACTTTTTGTTTTGTAAAAAAATATTTACTACAGTGGTGTGCGATGTAATAGGAATTTTAAGTAGTTTATTTTTAAATTTAACTTAAACAAATATACATTTATTTAAGCTAAAATGATTTTAATATGACAATATTTTTTAATAATAAATCTTTTAATAAAATTTTCTAATCTGTTTACATCTTTTATTTTAGGTATGTAAATTGTCGGCACAATTAAGGTATTATTTTACATTATATAATAAAAAAATATAAATTTACATATTTGAACATTATTTATTAATATAAAAAAATATTTAGAAAGTATCCTGTGGGAAATTTTTGGCAAATATTCCAATAGTATTAAGATTTGAAACTGTTAAAAAAAATCGAAGTCGTGACAGATAAAAACGAAATAAATCACTTAATATAAAAAGAGTTACTATAAACCTTTTCAAGATTTATAAATACAAAAAAATTATTTTGAATTCAAATAAAAATCTCCAGTAAAAAATTTTAGCTATCTTCATAGCCTTACTTCAAAAAATGTGCTTATATAGAAGTACAAAAGTAAGAGAATAAACGATAAGTTGAAAAAAAAGAAGATAATAAAAGAAAAAAAAAAAAAGAAGATTAAAAAAATATAATGTTTTATTTCAAAAATATAATGCGGGTACTCATAAACAAGAACAATCTCTGGTTGAAGTATTTGACTTGAGGTGCCGTCATCAATATTAACGAAAAAAATATTAAAATAAAAATATAAAAATAATAATTAAAATATAAATTATAAAAAACGGCCACCATCTAGGTCTCTCTTATGGAAAGTGTTAGATCAGAAATTGGTCCATATCACTTAGTAAATAGTCCGTGACATATTTTTTGTTAGTTCCCTTCATCCTAAGGAAATGATATATAGATATGTCATTACATGTTTAACTACAAAAAGAACGAGAAAAAAGATATAGTCGGTCAAGCACGACCATATGATACCCCACACCATTGTTTACATCAAAATTTGGGGAGGGGTCTTTAATTAGACTTGTGGACCGATACTCATATTAAGTGTAAAATAAAACTTACGAGTACAGAATATTACGTCGATATTTACATTTATATGAATTTATTTACTTTTGGGTGATTCGTGAAAGAGGGCCTTAAGGTGTGAGATCGAAAAAATCTTAACACACATTTTGCCTCATAACTTTTTTCGGAATCAATATTCAAAATTTTTTTTTTTTTTTTTTTTTTTTGATCTAATTATCATGGAAAAATACTTCAGTTATTTTTTTTAATAACAACCATGTTAATTTGTCCTTATTTTCATCAAAATAAGTGACGAAAAAGATTTACGTCCTACAAGTTATTAAAAAAATTAAAAAAATCCAAATAGGTCTTACAAATAATTGGCCACAGAAATAAATGTCGTCCGTAAAACCGTCTATAATATTATTAAGCAGTATCAGAAGAATTTGACTATTGATGTGAAACCTAGTTCGGTAAGAAAAAAAGACCACATGATATTGGGAAGGCCAGAAAATTGAAGGCATATTGAAAGGAACTCCAAACACATCTGGTAGAAAATCAGTTCAGTTTTCTCAGTGCTTCGACTATTTGGTGCGAAAATTTAAAGCTAATGGGAAAGTCGATAACATATAAAGTTCAAAATATTTCAAACTGAAATTCTGCAAAAAAAAAATACAAGCCAAAAATAGGACTCGGAATTTAAAACCAAATTTCATACAAAAATACTCAAGCTGTATAATTGACGAAGAAACGTGGGTGCTGGCAGAATCTTCGCAGCTTGTGTCTCAAAAATTGTTATTGCTAATGCTCGAAGCAATGTTGGAGATAACTTTAAGATCCAAAAGCAGCAAAAATTTCTTACAAAATTCATGGTATGACAAGCTTTTTGCAGTTGCGGCAAAACAGGTAAGTCATTTGATAGATTCTGATCTATAAATACCAAAATATGCATAAAGGAATATTTGCAAAAAAGACTTCTTCTTTTCTTAACAAAGCACAATGTTTCCACATATTTTTGGACCCATTTGGTATCATGTCACTATGGTAAGAAAGCTTTGGAGTGGTACCAAATTAATAACATAGTTTTAGTACCAAAAGAGGTAAATTTTCAAAATGGTCCATAGCTTAGACATAGCTTAGTTATTGAATATTATGTATGTTAAGAATTTTTCGATCTCACTTCTTATATGGAAGCTATGGTAAATTATGAACCGAAAATCGGCACACAGATTAAAACTTTTATGAGACTTATTGTGCCAAATTTCATTAAAATATTGCTATATTTAATGTATTTAGGATCGTTAAACCCTTTTCCGGGAGGAAAATTGTATGGGGGGCTAGGTGAGCTAATGGACCGATTATAACCAGTTTCAATAGGGTTCGTCCTTGGCCTAATAGTAGATTGTGTGCTAAATTTCATTGACTTATCTTTAAAATTGACTTATCTTTAGATTGATTACAAGGTGTACATGGACAGACAGACGGTCAGACGGACGGACGGAAATCGTTAACTCGACTCAGGAAGTGATTCTGAGTCCAATGGTATACTTTGAAATTTCGATTTCCATCACATGTTTTCAGATGACATAAGTAAAAGATATTCTTTAAAATTTAAATATATGTTAAACGTTTGGTAAATTCTGCATGTCAGTGGTGCTCCAAATTGAGAAACCATAGCGACGATATGACCTGCTATTTTAATATAAAAATTAGTTTTAATAAGTATTTAGTAGGTCTGGTTAAACCATTTATATTAGGAATATAACTACTGAAATAATTGCCTGAGAGTGGGTTAAAGTATTGGCAACGATAAAAGGTTGTTCTTACATTCTGTTGATAAACAGCAGTACAGTGGTTTTTTGTAGAAACTAATTGCTTGTCAAATAATAATTTTACTTTTACAAATATTATATATATTTTTTGGATAGATGGTCAATCTATTTGGAAAAGTATTAAAAATATATGTTAGCTTACCGGGTATGTAGAGATTTTGCTGGGATGTTTTATAGAAATATAAATTACAATATAAAGTCTTAAAAATAATACAAAAAAATACGCGTACCAAGTTTCATCAACATATTTTGAAAATTTCGGCTTGCACTTGTTTAAGATGTTAATTGAAAACAATGCTTACTGAAAACTCGAAGGTGTAATGTCCGAGTTCGTTTATTTCTCTGTTAAGCAAAGTTGCAAATTGGGAAAAGTTTTGTGTTTACCGGTCCAATCAATTCAAAATTATTGATTAGTTAGTTGCAAATTTACTGCTAAAAAATATAACCAATTCAAGACAATCTGCGGCATGAGGTTTCTCAACTCGGACACACGGTGGTAAATTGCAATTTATAAAATTAAGAAGGTTCCACAATATACTGAAGCATATCCCGAAAACTACTTTTCTAATTCTGTGATGTTTTAATATTTCTACGTAATTTGTAAATTAGTATTTTCACTAATTTGTGAAAAAGATTGTTTGCAATTTTTGATTGTTAGAAAATAGGCTTAATATTAAATTTTAGACCAATATCCGATTCCGATGAGATAACTTTACGTTCAAATCACAATCATAAAAACAAACCTTGATTGTGATTTAAAAGCTTAGATAACTTTAGTTGTGAATTGTAGGGCTTTGCAAATTTCAGAAATCGTACCATTATTGGACCCGAAAATTTTTTCTGAAAAATTTTTTAGCTCAAACTTATAGTTATTTACCTCTAGAATGGACCAATAGCATAAAAACACTTTTTCGGAAAGAAGATTTAAAAATATCACTGAGATGACCATTGATGCGTTTTCGCAACACTAAGCTTTTAGGCTATCCGAGTGGCTTAAACACCCAATTTTTAACACAGTATTTATAAAAAACTAGATTTTTTTCTCTTATCTTTAAGGCAATATATTAATCTAAAAATAATTGTAAAAAAGACACAATTAAATGCAAAATTATTTAATAAGGTGATATAAAAGTTTCTTATGCGAAAACACAACAACGCACATTGAGGTAAAAGGGGTCGAAAATGGCGATTAATTCAGGGAAAGGTGATATCAATATTTTAATGATCACGTTTTATTTATTTGTTTTTTTATTATTAGGTAAAAAAAAAAAAAAATTTAGAGTTTTAAGATTTTTTTTACCAGAACGGTAATGTCCGTCCGTCTATACATTTGAGTTCAGGGAAGAGTGGTACCAACACTTTAATGATCACGTTCAATTTCCCTATTTATTATTAAGTAAAATAATGAATTTTTAGAATTATGAGATGTTTTTTGGCTGAATGGTAATGTCCGTCCGTCTATACATTTGGGTTAAATGGGACGAAAATGACGCTTAATTCAGGAAAAGGTGATATCCAAATTTTGAGGATCACGTTCTATTTTTTTCTATTTATTAGTTAGTAACACAATGCACTTTTAGAATTCTAAAATATTTTTTTGCAGAATGGCAATGTCCGTCCATACATTTGATTTAAATGGGTTGAAAATTGCACTTAATTTAGGGAAAGGTTATATTAAGATTTTAATATTTACATTTGGGTATCTTATTAATCAAAAAGTGAAAAAAAATATATATATTTTTTTTGAGTTTTGAGATTTTTTGAGAGAATTCTAATGTCCGTCCATCTGTCAGTCTGTTTGTTAATTTTTACAAACTTTCCAATTGAAAATCGTTTAACTTTTGACTCAATAAACATAACGACTAAAAATTTTCATTGTTCGATATATAATTTTATTTTTTAACTAACTGCATAAAGTATAATAAAATCGGTTAAAAATGTTTGGCTATATATGGACAAATCTTGACCAAGATCATGTAAAATTGAGATTTTTGAAATTTCAAATGTATATAACTCGAAAAATATATAACATAAGTAGTATATACAAGTATGTTTTCTTAAGGTTTTATCAAGGACTTTAAGGTGGTATAAAAATCTTGGAAATCGTTTAAGGAACAAAAATTCGCTAATGGTTAAATATTTTTTATGACATTAGTACCCTATTTTGAACTCCCATAGTTCCGCTCATGAATCGTGTATGGGATCCTGCTACTATACTCAAAACGCTACTGTCCTCTGCTATACCTATGTGAAATTTCATATAAATTCAAACAACCGATTAGAAGTTACAGATTTATTTCGATTTTGCCCCAATGTTTAATGTTTGATAAAGCAAAGAAAATGTCTGCACTTCAGCTGTTTATATCCTACACCACCATAAATGGCTGGGGTATTATGCGTTTGTGCTGATGTTTGTAACGCATAGAAAACGTTATCTAACACCCACCTTAAAGTATAACAATCGACTCAGAATCACTTTTTAAATCGATCTAACTATGTCCGTCCGTCTGGCTGGCTGTCCATGTAAATTGTGCACAAAGTACAGGTCGCTATTTTGAAGATAATTCAATGAAATTTGGCACGTGGAACTTTTATCATACAGGGAAGAAGTCTATTGAAATTGGTTGTGATCGGTCTATTATTTCACCTAGCCCCCATACAAATGTCCCCCCGAAATAGAGTTTCAACACTCAAAAATATCCTAAAAATAAAAATATTTTAAAGAAATTCGGTGCAAAGAAGTTTTTTGTAAGTATCAATCATTGCATTAAATTTTATGAAAATCGGTCCCACGATTAACCATAACTCCCATATAAACCCCTGTTCCGAAAACCACTTTATGCATAAATTCCATGCTAATGTTAGTATCAAGTTAATATTCGACACAAATAAGTTTTACATAAGTAGAAACAACATTGCCAAATTTTATTAGAATCGGTCCATAATTTACCATAGCTCCCATATAAACCCACTTCCGAGAATCGCCCTAAAGAGCATAAAATCTAGTACATGTTAGTATCAACGCATTATTCTGTATTTGTATATTTTATTTTACATTTAGTAAAAGGTTTGGTCTTGGTCCCCTTCCCGAATTTTTATGGCCATACATAGTGGCGTAGGGTATCATATGGTCGGTCTTAACCTACTTTACCTTTTTTTCTCGTTTTTGTTTAAAATTTACTGGAGTTTTTTCGAAAAAAAATATTTTCTCAAATCGAGCTATATATGCGCATGATTTTTTTTTTTTTTTTTTTTCATAGTATTAAAGTGGAGAATATCTACTATTTTTCAGAACAAACATCATGTAACATTTTAATTTCAAAAAAATAACAAAAATATTAAGACAAAATATAATTTACAAATACTTGAAGAAAATTAAACTTAAGTACCTGAAGTTGGTAGTTCCATTATAAAATGTTTACTTTAAAAGACTTTTTATTTAAACTAATTACTGTGAAGGTTGATGAAAATTTAATTTTTTACTATTTTAAAAAAAATTTTAAAAATTGTTTAACTTTGACAGCTTCCTATAAGAAAACAACACAATCTGGCTTGAAGATTTAAGTTGATATTGATACATAATTTTGTCTATTTTTATTTGTTAACCAACTTTTTTACAAACATTTAAATTTTAAAATTCAATTAATCGCCACTTTTGACACATTTTACCCTAATGTGCAGCGGTCCAAATTGTGATATATCCATGTCAACTAAAAACAAGCGCGAATTGTATTCGGCCCGGCCGAATCTATATACCCACCATCAACTTTTTCAAATTTTACGTTATATGGGAGGGGGCGGTAAAGTGGGCAGGAAAGTGGGCGGACCACGCCCATTTTTTGTTTCCGAATTTACATTTGTCCTTAAACTATTTGAACACAATTTCGTTGATTTTAACCTTATATGGGAGGTGGGCGGTAAAGTGTGCGTACCGCGCCTATTTTTTGTTTTCGAGTTTATATTGATCCCCGAACTATACGTACAAAATTTCGTTGTCGTACATGTTTTTGTTGAAGAAATATCAGCAGAAAACTATAAAACGGACACCCTGTGCTTCTAGTTTTTAGCCCATAACTTTTTTGCCATTTTCAATCCCAAACAAACCTTATATAAGACAAATATTTGTGCCAAATTTCGTCCCCCTACGTTGTCCCGTTCGAGCCCTATCCTGCTTTCAACAGACGGACAGACGGACGGACATAGCTAGATCGACTCAGAATCAAACCAGAACCCAGAAAATATATACTTTGTGGGGTCTTAGACGATTCCTTCAACATGTTACACACGGAATGACAAAATCAATATACCCCCCATCTTTTTGATGGTGGGTATAAAAAGTGGGTTAGATGCTTATTACTTATTAATACCGTATATCCGAATTGACTGACAAAGCCCGTGCTGCAGAATTAGTGTAGAATCAGTGTTTCTCTGTATTATTTGAAAATGGTAAAAATACATTCTGAATATTTCTTACAAAAACCAACAACACCACTGTGCTACCAAAAAAAAAAAAAACTCCGCATTGTTTCGCTTTAATTTCTTTATATTCCCTCATAATTCACGCTGTGTTTACAATTGTTCCATATGAATATGGCAACATAAACTATTCATTCTATTTATCTTGGGATTCTTTTTCTCGCTTTTTGTAAAATTTTGTTCTTCAATAATGTATATAATGGCAACAAAACAACAGCAATAAAAAAATCAAATAAAAATCTATTGTTGAAAGTAGAATGGAATGGAAACGGAATGGATTATGAGTATATTGTTAAAAAAAAATGAAGGAGGGAAATGGAAACTACTACTACAACTAACACTACTACTGGTAGTAAGAATGTGAAAACATCCTTTATTGTATACTCGTGTATTCAATTATAAACATAGAATAGAAATTGTAACAACAGCAACAAAATAAAAATAACAAAAAATTCTTTTAAACTTGTTTTCTTTCTTAAATATTTTGGGTAAAACGACTTTTGGTTTTTCTTTTTTCTTTTTGCTACGATATAAACATGTAGGAAATAGGAAAATTTTTAGAGGAAAAATGTGTAAACAATTTAAAGACTTTTAAGTTTACATTATTGAGATTAGTTTATACTTTTAAAAACTTTTTTTCTGCATTTTTTTTTTTTCTTTTGTAAATTTTTTTTTTTTTAATTTAATTTTTTTAAATAATTTTATCTTATTAATTACAGAACAATAATATTATTTTTATTAATATTAAAAACTTTTTATATAAATAACTTTTAAACTGCTTTGCAAATACATCACAGTAATTAAATATTTTCTACTTAATTTAATTAATCACTTGAATGGTTGCTTTATTTACAAACAAAATTTCTAATTAATTTTCGTTATGAATTTCTATTTGTTTATTATTATTGTTATAAAACAATTTTCCCCAAAAATCTTGTTAATATAAAATCTCAACTCTAAATAAGTACACAAGTATATAATAGTACTCGTAAAATGTTTTGAAAAATTGGAAAAGTTTTTATGCTTATAGTTTTTTGTTTGTGTATAATTTTCTACTATTTTTAGCTCTTGGCCCTTCTATACGCTTTTTATAGCATACTTTTAGATGCTTGACATGAAAATTAATGATGCCTAAACAAAAGGGTATTTGCACTAGATTTTTATGTATAATATACAGTTACACAGATACATAAATGTAAATATTAAATATACTTATAGTGAATATGTACTTTGTGTATTTAGCGTAAATATAGTATACTATAGTTTAGTACATTGACTACACTGATATAATAGTTATGTCTTTAGAAAATAATGTAAAACTAGCAAAAAAGTAAAACAATTGTCTGTTGTTTGTCTACGCATAAATTAAAACTTTTGTTTAAATTTGTTCATTAAAATTCAAAACTTTAACGATAAATATTGGTTTTATTGTAAAATTAAATTTATTTTAAACAAATATTGTTTATTTGTTTTTAATATGAAAATATTTTAATAAATGAAATTTAATTGTTTTCGAATGAATTGGAAATTTGTATATATAAATGTGAGTTTTATTGCATTTAATGTAAACAATTAATATTTTATTAAACATTTTTATGATTTAGTGGCTCTACTAACAGATACGTATATTGAACACACATTATTTTAATATTTGTTACAATATACAGTGGAGCAGAAACGGGTTTTAGATTTGACACTGGTTAATGGCACGCTAATTAAATCCATGCTGGTCTTTTTCTGCAAGTGTTTATAGCCTACATTAGAAGAATTGAACACTTATGCTAAAATCCAAAGAAAGAAAAAATAGTTGTCAGTTTCAAACACTTTTTTTAGATTTTTTGGCTTTGAGTGCCGGCACTACATGGGACCGTTTCAGGACTTGAATTTTTGTTCTGTTACACCATCAAGTGTTGTTAACATAATTACATCAAAAGTTATTTAAAAAGATCAGAAGTTAAAAAAATATTTTAGGTTTAATGAGAATTGTCCATATATCCCAAATTTTTTAATTTATCTGGTAAGAGAACAAAATTATCTATCGAATAGAAAAAAAATTGAAGTTAGTATCTGTTATAAGTTCCAAAATAAATGTATTTAAAATATCAAAAATTATGGAGGTCCAAAATTCCTTTTTGTGAGCTGCATTTAAACAAGCAAAAGGCACAAAGAGACTCATAAAAAGTTTAATGCGTTTGTGTATTTTATTTGTTTACGCTCTTTGTTGCGAATGTGTTTGTTATATGTAGCTAGGGTTTGGGGTTTCCCGTGATATTTTGTTTCCCGGGAAATGGGAATAAAAAATTCGATTTCCCGGAAATTCCCGGGAAATTTAATTTTTAACAAAAAAGCAATGATTTCTTATAAAGAATCTTAATTTGTTCTATTCAATACTATAAAACAACAGTATAAGTCAAATTTATGATTAGTTAAGGGGTTTTCACTATAATACTTTGTATTAATACCAGATTTTCATTATCTGTAATACATATCAAAAACTGTATTAAGGAACGTATTATTAAATGTTATATTTTTTATTTTCTTTATTAAAATATTTTTTAAAAAATTAAAAACGAAAAATTTAACAGAATTGACTACAAATAAAACTAAAAATAAAAAAAAATAAAAAAAATGCGCAGAAATTAGCTTTAAGAGATGCAATTACATTTCAAAAATTTTAAGACTTCAACATACAAAGTATTGAAAATATTTACAGCATAAAACATTAGAAAATATTTTTGGTATTAATATTATAATGTAAAACCAATTTAAAATTTAAAAAAATTTAAATATTTCATACAAATAAAATAAGTGCTTATTGTAAGCAAATGTCCTAAAGGTTTAATTCACTTTTCAAAATCGAATTAAATTTATTTTCCCAATCATTTCTTTAAAGCTTTTATAACAATTTAGACTTAAATTCTTTGCCTCCACAAGAATTAATTTCTTAAAGAATTAACTACCAATTAAACAATTCAAGCTTAAAAAATATCTTGAATCATTCAAATTTTTTTCTATTAAAATCTATTACGAATTAGCTTTAGAAAATATTTTTTGATTTATTTTGTAAAATATTAGCTTTGTTCCCGTACTCTAAATTGGAAATAAGTTTTAAAATGGTACATCATCATTAAATGTTTAAAAGATTATAGAAATGTGTAGTTAAAAACTAGTGTATTCGTAATATGAATGAACAAAATAAAACGTTTTTTTCCTAGTGAAAAGTAGACAAATAGAACTTTTCATCAGCGTACCGAGGAAATGTTTTTCAATAATAAATATCACTTGTATCTAATTCTATTTATATTTTGTATTAACATCTAAACATGCCCATAGTGTGTTTACAATAATGTAAAAATTTTCACAAACAGTAAAACTTTTTGCAATAGGATTATACATGAATATTAAATTTCCCGTTTTCCGGGGAAAATTTGAAATAATTCCCGGGAATTCCCGATAAAAAATTCCCGGGATTTCCCGCCCGGGGATTCTCGGACCTCAAACCCTATATGTAGCACACAACAAAATAATAATTTTTTCTTGTGCTTTTTGTTACATGTTTTGTTTTTGTTTCTGCTTAACCATGCGACGTGTTCTTGCTTTGTTGAAAGCTAGAATACAACTAAAGAGCCCAAACACAACCTAGCGGATTATTTTTTTATATGAAGATTTGACAACTAAAACAACACAGCGGAATCCGCTGGAAATTAAAATCTATTTTAGAGCCCAAACACAACCTAGCGGATTATTTTTTTATATGAAGATTTGACAACTAAAACAACACAGCGGAATCCGCTGGAAATTAAAATCTATTTTAATTTCACAACGGATTCTCAAAAGCTCTCATTTTCTCACTCTCCCTCTCTGTCAGTGTTGCCGTTGTTGCAAAATGGATCACATAAGCTTACATTAAATTTATATAAGAAAGAAAGAGATAGATAGATTTGCCTTTTTTTTTATGTATGGAATTTAAGAGAGAAATATAAATATTTTTTATATATGTAGTTTTGTTGTTGCCAAACACAAAAAATATAAAGAAACAAAAACAAAATATATATATGAAATCCGCTGCTGGATTCCGTCTTCATTTAATTTGCATTTCTCTCTTAGAGCGGAAAACAACGTTGAATTCCGTTTGGTTGTGTTTGGGCTCAAATGATTTTTGTTTTATATTCATACTCAATTGTTTAGCTTCGTTAACATTTATATTGTGTGTATGAAAATGCCAAAAACACTCGGCTCCGGAGTGCTATGGGTGTTTTTGCTTGATTTAAACGGGTATGTCGTTTTGAACAACTTGGCTAAATTTTACGATGATTGGAACATGTACTACTCGATGATCCTAGAACAAATCTTAACAATTTTTTCTCACAAATAATAATGATTTATAACCAAACAATAGCTAAAGAAAAATAGTTAAACCCATATTTTTGAATTTTTCAAAAATAGTTAATAAGAAGGATACAATCGACATTTTAATAAAAATAAAAAATATTAAAAAATTACGTAAAAAGAAAAAGTAAAACTTTGCTAATAAGTTGTATATAAAATGTAATTTTTTCGTTCGTATTTATTTGTTTTCCAAAAATTATGAAATTTGGCTATAATACTTTCTTATTAGCTATCGTTTAAAATATCACTAATTTTGGTGACAACAAATTTTTAAAGATTTTTTCTTAAATCGCCCTGTAGCATCCTCTTCCAATCATCCTAGAAAGTTGAAATTTATCAAATATGCTCTAAATGTGTCCCCTTTCATAATTTTAGGTACGTTTAAATGTGCGATTCACTTTGGTTTTTTTCATACAATGTTGGACTACCCTAGTCTACCATTTTTTTCTCTAAAATAATTTTTTTCAGAATATACAACAATTTTACACATTTATGAAAGGTATCTTTACAAAGATAATCCCTTTTTAACAAAATCGTATAATTTAGGGAAACAAATTTTCAAATCGTCCACAAGCCATTTTTAGCACCAAAAATCTGACAATAGGGCCTATAATATATAATAAGAGAGATATATGCAAAAAACTGCTTTTTGCGACCTTTTACAAATACGATTATACAGTCATCGAAATATTTATAAGACCAAAGTTGATTTTAATATTTTTATGGAACTAGAAGTGCAATCCTAGTAAAATTTGACACACATAAGAAGACGACTAAGTGACTTTTTTCATAAGTAAAAAAATTGGGTTCGTTATTCCTGTTCAAAAATAACGAGACTTTTATTTACGCTTCGAATTGTAAGACCAAATATGAGGAGCTATTTTGGTCTTATAAATATTTCGATGAGTGTATCCCCAATAGTGTGTAAGTAGGTACTATTAAAATTTCTATAGTTATTTCTGTTTAAAATATTTCAAATAAAGCTCCATTTAGTATTTCATCAGTTAGTTCCTTTAAATTATAAAATTCATTTTCTACTTTACTTAACCTAGTAAGCATTGCTCCTAGTGTTTAGATATTGGCAACATTAATCTTTTCCAATTAAAATTCGTCATGGTATTTTGTTCTATTTACTCGTTTACTTGCATTGCTGATTTTCAAAATATCTTTAAACTTATACTCATATATGTACAAACATACTTATATCGTCAATTCCACGAAAGATTTTTAAAAAAATGTAAATTTTTTTACGCAGGGTCATCCGATTTTGTTTATATTTGGTACACATCTAACCTATGGAGCCATTTAAATATATCCGTCTTTATTTTTTTGAATTTTGAAAAATTCGCGAATTTATTCGCGATTTAAATTTTTCAAAAAGTGAAAAAAATGACAAAAGTGTCTAATTTTAAACATCAATATCTCAAAAAGTTTTTAACGGATTTTAATGATTTAAATTGCATATTTAAGAAGAATAAGTCCACTATAAATGTAGTAATTTAAAAATAATATTATCGTTTAAAAATGCATTCATAATGCAATTGCAATTTTTGGTTGCATTTTTGAAAAATTTCTACCCTTCCGATTTTAATTTTCTTTTAATATGTTAAAATGCAATATCTTTACTATAAAATACAAAAAGAACTGTTCTGGGACAATAAAGTCTACTATTTTAAATATTTTTTTAAAAAAATTTCCATAATTTTTTTCATACAAAAATTAAAATTTTTTTATAAATATTGATTTTTAACTTTAAATATTTATAACTCCTTAACTATACGTGTGATTTTATTGATTTAAAAACTAGTGTAAAGTTTATTACAATAGATATTGTAAATTATATTATATAAATCAAAAATAATTTTTTTGCTAAAGATGCACTCACGAAAATAATGCAATTTTCGGATGCATTTTTAAGAAATTTTTACCCTTTTGAAATTAAATATTTTTGCTTAATATTGAAGACAAATATGTTTATTATATAAAACATCAGCACTTAATCTGGGATAAATAGGTTTTCTACCGCAAATAACAAATTATGAATTATTATGGTTAAAATTTATTTAAAAATATGCTCACAAAAATTAAAAAATACAAAAATTAAAAAAAAAAAATAAAAAATTTGTATGAAAAATTTTGAAGAAATATTTTGAAAAAATTTTTTAAAATAGTGAACCATTTTGTCCCAGAACAATTTATATTGCAATTTTTAGCAAACATAATAATGTTTTTTAAAGCGAAAGTAGAAAAAAATTTAAATGGTAGACATTTTCCAAAAATGCATTCCAAAATTGCATCTGCATTATGAATGCATTTTTAAACGATAATATTATTTTTAAATAACTACATTTATAGTGGATTTATTCTTCTTAAATATGCAATTTAAATCATTAAAATCCGTTAACAAATTTTTGAGATATTTATGTATAAATTTAGACACTTTTGTAATTTTTTTCACTTTTTGAAAAATTTAAATCGCGAATAAATTCGCGAATTTTTCAAAATTCAAAAAAATAAAAACGGACATATTTAAACGGCTCCATAGCGTATGCGTATGCCAAATATTATTAAAATCGGAAGACATGAAAAATATTCTTGGGCGTTCTTTCATGGAATGGACGATATATAAAATATACAAAACGTAAAATTTTATTTATCTTATTGTCAAAATTTCAAAGGATTTTTCCTCCTTTTTTACACATCAGCAATATTGAAAAGCTTTCGTGCACTTGGTGGATAAAAAGGAATAAAAAAAATCTTAAAAAAAAAAATATTATTGTTTGTTTAAAATGCTTGTTTGTGTTTGTTGATGTTGAAAATAAAAGAAAAACACATCCCCCTTTAAAAGTAAATACTTTGGATGCATATGGATGCATGTGTGGTACAATAGTTACATTTAGAATAAAAAAATTAGTCTTGCTACATGCTGATTAAATTCAAATTGAAGTAAGGAAAAATTTAGTAAAACTTAAAACTCTGTTCTTATTTGAAATTAATTTAAAATAATTTATTATATTGTTTTGCTATTTATTTATCCTTTACTGTAAATATGCTGTACTACATATGACAATCAAAGTAGCGAGTAAATAATAAATGTAATAAAAAATGTATGAAAAAAAAGCGCAAATTTCTATAACTAGCAACTATGTCGAATGGCAAAATGAGATAAAATTATTATTCATACATGTCGTGTGTGTTTGTGATTGCATTCTCACACACACATATACAGAAACACATCATACAAATCGCTAAGTGAAACGTGGTTTGTGGCAAATATTTAGAACACGTCAAAAGGAAAAATCATAATAAATTATTTTTTGCATACGTATGCGTTTGTTGCTTTGACACACAGTCTCGAAAGTGGCAAGAAAAAGGTGTTGTTTGTCTTATTATTTTTTACTAGAATTCACATGAAAGAATTTATCAACCTTTATTATACCTTTCTTGAAAGGAGATAATTTTGGCAATATATTGCAGAAAAAAAAGAGAAGCAAATAAGTATATGTATATCACCACAAGTAAAATGTTCTTCTGAAAATAAAAAACAGCTGTCTTTTTATTCCTTACAATTACTTATTCATCAAACTTAGTCATATAATTTAGTCCTTTTATATTTTAATATTATTCAAAAGCTTTTAATGGAAGAGTATTTTCTTTAATATGTACATATCGAACACAAATTTATTTGTGTTCTATTTCTATTGTGAATTTTAAGCAAAACTCTTTCTACTAACAGTTCAATTGAGTTTATTTCAACCACTCAGCATATCATTAAAATTTAATTTTATAATTAATTCAAGAATTGACGCCATACTATGCTGTTTTTATACTTATACTAAGTAAGTAAATAGCCTTCAATATGTCATCTGTTTATAGCTGCTAGCTGTCAATGGAATATTAATGTGTCTCAATGATACACAGAGAAAGAAAATGTTCATGATAAAATTTTTACGAGCTAAATAATTTGTCCTCATGGTAAAAATAAATACAAACAAATAATTGTCAGAACTTTTTATAATAATGTGATTACATTTGTTTTTTCTGTGTTAAATATCAAAAAATAAAAATAGACAATTGAATAAATTACATACCAAGATGATTTCCAAACTTGTCTTCCTTTTTTTCTTTTGGATTATATTAAAAATTTCCTATTAAAAGTAAAGTTAAATATTTGGCTTTTACAGCATAATTTGGTTTCAAAAATGTCTACCATAAACTAAAACTGCTTTCTGTATGAATAAATATTTTAAATAAGTACAACCCATAAAAATTATACCTTTATTTTAATTTATTCTAAATAAGTATAAATTTGTTTTAATAGGTTTTTGTAATGAGCAAACCGCAGCAAAAATTCATTATTGAAAATATTATTTCTCAAAAATATTGGTCAGAATGACCTGTCAGTTTTAGAAATGTAGGTTAGATTAACAAAGTAATAAGGCATTCAATCAGTAGTAATGTAGACGTTATTAATCAGATTAACAGACTCTTATTTTGGTTTGAGATTCCAATTTCTACGACAGTTACTTTTCTATACACTAAAGTTGAAAGTAATGTAAAAATATTCACTCTGTCCTTTGATGCATTGAAAAAATAAAATTTAAGTACTTTGAATGATTTTATCAAAAAAGTTATTTAATTCAATGACGAATTCAACGCACTACTGAATGTTACGTTCAAAATTCAATAATTTTTTCAATTAATAATCTAATAGTAACAAAAATTTAAATTTTAAAAATTCCAAGTGGGTTTTTTGTTAGTTTTTGTAGAATGTTAATTCTTTTTTTAAATAGGTGGATTAAGTTCAGATAGTGGATTATATTGTAAAATAAAATTTATTCGGGTATATGTTGTATAAATATTTTTAATAATTTTGTAAAAATTACCCTAAAAATGGGGTATTTTCGAGTTATATGTAGAGTTTTAAAGAGTTATTGGGTACCATTGGGTAAAATTTTTTATATAGTGATAAAATATAAGATGTTAGCTTGTGTAATAAGGAAAAACATTTTTCCAATATTTGCCTAAACGAAAAATATTTAATTTTATATTAAAATAAACCTGTTGAAACTTAGCAAAAATCACAAAATGAAGATTTTAAACAACTGCAGCCATAAAAAGAAAAAACATTTTTACTATATTTCTTATAAGTTTGGGTCTGCTACTTGCCTAAAATATATTTTAAATAAAATAAATCGCAATTTCTTGATTTTCTGTATTATTTTTACGTTTACTATAAAAATTGCTTTCATTTTTAACATATTCAATAACAATAACTCTAATATAAAACGCATTTGTATTTTTTTCTTTAAAATTACCTTATATAAGGAGTGCGATCGAAAAAATCTTAACACAGGTTTTGCCCCATATTTTTTTTTTTTTAACCATGTTTATTTGTTGTGATTTTCGTCAAAATGAGTGACGAAAAAGATTTACGTCCTACAAATTATTAAAAAAAAAAAACAAAATAGGTCCTACAAATAATTGACCACAGAATTAAATTTCTGCCGTCAAACTGTTTCTAATGTTATTTAACAGTATCAGGAGAATTTGTTATGAAACCTGGCTCGGAAAGAGAAAAAAAGGACCACATGATATTGGGAAGGCCAGAAAATTGAAAGCATATTGAAAGAAACTCCAAACACATCTGGTTGAAAAGCAGCTAAGTTATCTCAGTGCTTCGACCATTTGGTGCGAAAATTTAAAGCTAATGCAGAGTTGATAAAGTCCAAAAAGTTCCAAACAGGAATGCTGGAAAAAATTTAAAAGATAAGAATAGGACACGGAAATTAAAACCAAATTTCAAACAAAAATACTCAAGTTGTATAATTGACGAAGAAACGTATGTGCTGGCAGAATTTTCGCAGCTTATGTGTCCCCCTCATGGGGTAGGGTCAAATGGTCGGGCTTGACCCTTCACCATTGTGTACATTATAATTCGGGTAGGGATCTTTATTAGACTTGGAGCCAAATGTGGACCGATACTCATAGCGTTAAATAAATGATTCCCGAAAGAGGGCTTTATATGGGAGCTATGGTAAATTATGGATCAATCTTTGTAAAATTTGGCACTATCATTTATGTTTATATAAAACTTATATGTGTCGAATATTAACTTGATACTAACATTTTAATGGGATTTCATTAAAATATTACTTATGGTGGTATAGGGTATAAACAAATTGTTTTCCAAGATATTTTTATTTTAAATTATAGTATTTTACTTATTTATGAATATCCATTATTAAAAAAATTTATATTTTTTAAATTAAAGCTTCCACGAATTGATCCCCTTTTTCGCTATAGTTCAACCCACTGTGCAATTTATGCATATTTTTTTTTTTTTTCTTGATCTCTTGATCAATATATTTTTTTTTTTTTTTTTCTTGAAACAAATTAAAAAACTTTTTCAAAATTGAAAAAGTTTGGATAGGGCTTGAGGGGAAATCGTTTATCAGAGAGCCTCCAATTTAGTTTTGCACACATTTGCGTTAAGAATTATTTTGAAAACATTACAAAAATTTTGCTGTGTGGAACAAAAAAAAAAATAAAATATTTTAGAAATTAAAGAATATTACCACCTTTTTGGACAATAACCCCAAAAACGTAATTTTTGTTTAAACTTTTTATCTTCAGATTAGTATAACTTTTTATTGAATATATATATTGATATGATTCTTGCAGTAATATTATTTAGAATTTTCTTAAAAATTTTAGGGTCCAAATAAAGGTCCCAAGTTTAAAAAACTTAAAAAAACGAGGCCAAAAATAAGGGTGAAATTTGCTTCTGCCCAAATAATAAAAAAATAACCTACAGGGCTTATCAATATGTCCGTGACATTTTGAATGAAACACAGTGTTTTTTGCAAAACAAAAATTTATTTTTCAACATAATCTCCTTTTAACTCAACACAATTAGTCAAACGTTTCTCCAGTTTTTGTATCCCATCCAAAAAATGGGATTTCTCGAGGTCCTTAAAATAGGCATTTTTTTGGTCAATAATTTCATCGTTGCAGCTGAATCTCTTTCCAGCGAGCCATTTCTTTAGGTTTGGAAATATTAAGTAGTCACTAGGGGCTAAATCCGGAGAATATGGCGGATGAGGTACCAATTCGTAGCCCAATTCATAGAGTTTTGCCATTGATACTGCACACGTGTGCACCCGTACATTATCTTGATGAAAAAGAACTTTTTTATTGGCCATATGCGGTCGTTTTCTTTTTAAATCCTCATTAAATCGTCTAATAAGTTGGCATAATATTCGGCATTTATTGTTTTTCCCTTATGAAGTAATCGATGTGGATTATCCCGCGTGCATCCCAAAAAACTGTAGCCATCACTTTATTGGCCGACAAATGGGTTTCACCCGGAGAAACCCATTGTTTACACTGCTGCTTGGTCTCCGGAGTACAATAATGTATCCATGTTTCACCTACAGTTACAAAATGCCGCAAAAACTCATTCTGATTGTGGCTAAACAACTCCAAACATTCCTTTGAAGTTGTTACACGTTTACGTTTATGGTCAATTGAGAGCAAACGCGACACCCATCTTGCAGACAACTTTCTTAAACCCAGCTGATCATTTAAAATCAAAACCACAATGCCATATGAAATGCCTATAGCATCAACAGTCTCACGCACTTTTACTCTTCGTTCGGCCAACACCATATCGTGGATTTTTTCGACATTTTCGGGTGTACTGACCTCAATTGGCCTTCCAGAACGTTCAGCGTCATTTGTACTTGTGCGACCACAATGAAAGTCAGTAAACCACTTTTTTACCATTGAAATCGATGGTGCAGAGTCCCCATCGTATTTATCGAGCTTTTCATTTTTTTTGCAAAAAAAAAAAATGTTAAATGAGCACTCGAAATTCACTTTTTTCCATTTTTAGAAAATACACGAGGTTGTATATTTTGAACAGCTGTTAAACGCAAAGTAAATGATGACACTTGCTCAAAATTTGACAGTAGTCTATTAACAGGTGGTATCTGATGGGAACAGTGTTGCATTTCATATAACTACGAGGGAAGTTAAAAAAGTCACGGAAATATTGATTCGCCCTCGTATGTAAGAAAGCTTTTTGTAAAGATTTTCAAGGACTATCCATATATATTTTTTTACATTCCAGTCATAAATGAATTTTTGGGTAATTTTTTAAAAAATTACATACTTTGGAGGACTATACTCTACTCCCGTGACCCGCTAAGAGCATCAACTCTAACCACACGAAATTTTATTTAGATGTCTTCAACGGTTCACAAGTTACAGAATTATTTCCAAAAAAAAATCAGTTTGGGACCACTGTGCCTTGGTAAGTGAGATGTCATAATAAGTACGAAATATTTATTTCAATTTGTATTGTTTCGTTTATAATTAAACAGAAAAATCGCCAATTGTTTCTAGAAATCATCCAATTTTAATAAAATTTGGCGCAAATAAAGAATTTTGTATGATTTGCACGAAGGTTCGCGAATTACAATATCTCTAAAATAAGATAAACTGTCTTTATAAAAATACGAATATCTTCCAAATTATAAACGTTACGACGTTCATTGAGATGTGCAGTTAAAGGTAATAAAATTACCTTCAAAATGATACCCGAAACATATTTTTAATTAGGGAATTTTTTCATATGTTACTATTTGTAAATTTTTTTGTCAATTATAAATACACCAAAGATCTGCTTGCATGTCAGATCTCTTTTTGTAGAGTTTATTTACAAACACTTTTGTATCTGCATCATAATTAATTGACTAAATCATCTTCAAAAATTTCCTAAAATTTTTGATTACTTTATTTAAATATAAAAGTGGTTCAGTGGTTTATACGCTTTATAGATATTGGTTTACAAAAAAAAATTAAATTCAAAATGTCATAACTATAAATTGAAGTAATAAAGGAATGTTTTGGTTATAATATGCCACAGCCATACTAAATTCCATATGTAAAATATATAAAATCTGCCATCATAAAAACTGATAACAAATAATATTCAAATAAAAAAACACACAGCCACAGAAATACAATAGCCTCTGTAAACAATAGCATATGAAAATGAATCCAACAAAGAATGAAATCATTTACAAATATAAAAAAACATTACGAATATACAATTTTTCATTAACTATTTTTTATAAAAATAATTCTTTTCCAGCTCTTCCTCTAGGCAAAAAATATTTTCGCCAATAAGAGATTTTTTTTTTATTTTCGTAAAATAAAACAAACAAAATAAATGTCAAATTTGTTCGAATTTATTTAGGTGTGATTTCGCTGAGTTCACCAAAATCTTTTTCAATTTGTTTGTATGACATTCATTTTGGCCAAACCCAAACCAAAACATACGTTCATAGCTAGAATTTAATTTACAACAAATACATACATATTTAGAGGAATTCACTACCACACACACACATCTACATAACAATTTCACACAGAAATGAAATTTAACAAATACTAATTGTTTAGGGAATTTCAGAGAGAAAGGAACGAAACATTTATATAAATTTAAACGATATGCTTTTTTTAAAACAAGAACAAAACAAACACTGACATACACTTTCAAATAAAAGCTCTCAGGCTCTAGGAGTAATGTATGAAAGGAGGGAAAACATGCTTTTAACTAATTTTTTACAACCATCATCATAATCATAAAAATTAAAGGGAAAGAGAACAATGAGTATATTGGAATGAAGTAAAGTAGAAAATATGACAAAAACATTTATACTCACTGACAATATTTAAAGCCTACTTATAGGCTTATTAACTGTATAATGTATTAGTATAAGCATACATAAATGTGTGTGTGTGTGTATGTGGGTGTAAGCAGTCATTTTTGTTTAAGTATTATCAATATTGGGTTGGCATGACAGTAATTTGGTTAGGTTTTAATAGGGAAATATGTGTATTTTAATGAAAGTTAATTGAATTATGTTGAGATAAAAAATACTGCTGCTACTAAAACAAATCATTAAAAATTTACTTCCTTTTTTAAAATATTTATAGATATTAAAATTTAATAAAATGTAAAAATGAATGGCAAAAATGACGTAGAAAATTCAAATTTAGACTACTTATTTAACTTTGCATCCTACGAATCCTAACGAAGCCGGATTTTTAAATTTATATCAGGGAGAGTAAATAAGCGGATTTATGTGACATTTTCTAAGCATTCGGGTTACTTATTAAGCTTTTCGTCCTATAAACCCTAACGGAGCAAGATTTTTTTATTTTTTTTTTTTTCAGGGAGCGGATATACAGTTTTCAGGCATTTTTCTCTTTATAGACCTTCTGAAGCTCCCAATGACGTAGACAATTAAAATTTGGCTTTCTTATAAAAATTTTCATTCTACAAATCATAACGGAGCCAGATTTTGAAAGGATTTATGTGTCTTTTACCAGACGTGGTAAAAAATTAAAATTCGGCTTAGCTATAAAACTATTCGTCCTACAAATTCTAACGGAGCTTTTTGGTTTCAAAAAGTTTACTAATTTAATACTTTGATCACTATTATACAGTCAGATTCTTACAGCTTCAAATCTTTAACTTCGATAAGGAAAGGAAAAGCCTCAACATGTAGTTTACATTTTCGGATTTGTTTGTGTATATTTTTATTATTATAATATTACATTTCCTGGCATTTAATTTCCTTTGGAAATGAATCTAGTTTTTAATAATATTTGTAAAATTTTTAAAAATTAATCTTTATACACAATATGTTTTGAATTTCAATGTTTAAATATTTAAATGGCCTACAGTTGCCAAAAAATTAACCTCTAGGGTCTAAACTGATGCTCCATATCCTGAAAAAAGATCTCAGTTTAAAAATTTATATACTTTTCGAAAATATATTTAAAAAATCATAAAAAATTTTTGAATTTCAATGTTTAAATATTTGTATGGACTACAGTTGCCAAAAAATTAACCTCATGGGTCCAAACTGATGCTCCATATCCTGAAAAAAATCTCAGTTGAAAAATTTATATATTTTTCGAAAATATATTTAAAAAATCATAAAAAATTTTCTATAAAAAAATTATCTAAACATACATACAGTGAGCAAAAAAACAACTTGTACACTTGAAAAATTAAAACAAATTTAAATATAAAGTAAAAAGTATGACGATAGTTTTATATTTATTGTATAAAAAATAAAGACTTAAAACTATAATAAATAAACAAAAAATTGCTTTTTAGTATTTTGTATGATGACCTTTAGCATCTTTAACAGCCTGAAGTCTTCTTGGCATTGAATGCACCAGATTCCTTGTTACATCGGCGGGAATACTGTTCCATATATCCATCAGAGCATTTTTGAGGGTTTCTTTCCCGGAAATATGGTAATCTTTCAATTTGGTTTTCATGTGAGCCCACAAGTGCTCTATCGGATTTAAGTCTGGGAGGGTGAGGAAGAACTTTTTTGGTGTTGTAAAGCAACCATTCCTTAACTAAAGCGGCCGAGTGCTTTGGATCGTTGTCTTGTACGAATACAAAACCATTTTCCAAACCCATCTTTTCGGCAGATTGTACCAAATTATTTTTTAAAATATTTAAATAGTCTGTTTTGTTCATTTATCCTTCTACAAATACAAGGTTTCCTACTCCATTTGCACTCATAGAACCCCAAACCATTACATTTCCACCTCCGTGTTTAATGGTATGTGTAATATTACGTGGATTTAACGCTTCTTTTTCCTTTCTCCACAAGTTTTTTCGGCCGTCACTTCCAAAAATATTAAATTTGGACTCGTAAGTGAAAATTACTTGTTCCCAGAAATCAATATTTTTGTTCACATATTCATTGGCATACGCAAATCGTTTTTTTATATTTGTTTTAGAATGAAGAGGTTTCTTACGAACTGCGTATGCCTTTAAATTATGGGTGTGCAGGAAGTTCCTTATAGTTTGTGGAGTCACATCGACTATTTCGGACTTTTTTAACTCATTTGCTATTTTAACAGCGGAAATTTTCGGGTCTTTTTTTCACAAAATTAAGTATTTTCCTTTCAACTTGAGCAGTGTTAATTTTTTTGGGCGGCCACCTCCTCTAGGTCTTTCCAAAGATCCATTTGTTTGGAATGTTTTTATAACATAATGAACCGTACTATGTAGTTTATTCACTATTTTAGCGATTTTACGTATTGATTTAGTTTCCTTATGTAGTTTTATAATAATTTCTTTTAAATCTTTCGACATTTGTTTTTTCGCCATGTTTTCTTTTATTATCACCAATTAAAAACAACAGATTGACTTAAATAAACACGTTCACTGATTTCAGAATCAAATGTATCACTTTTTGTACAAAGAAATTATAACGGTGCTTTTTTTTCAACAACATAAAGAGTGTACAACTTTTTTTTTTTTTGCCGTAAAATAAAGTTATTTCTCTCATCATAAGAGAAATCTTCTGTGCGTTAAGTAAAAAACAAAAGATCAAATATGCATTTAAAAAGAGAGACTATTTCCTTTAATTTGGTTATACAATATGTCCCATATTGTTAAAATAATTGCAATTTTAATAAAACTTTTATTTACTTTAAAAGGTGTACAAGTTGTTATTTTGCTCACTGTATAACAAAAAATTTTTTTCAAAAATTTCTTATTAAAATAAAAATAGGTATGTCGAAAAATTTCCATTGAAAGAAAATTTGTCGAAAATTTTCTATAAAAAAAGTAAATAAATAAACATTTCTTATAAAAGATCATTTGATGAAATTTTGCAATAAAATTAAATTCAGCATAAGAAAATAATTCTGTATTGAATGAATAGACAATTTATCAAAAATGTCTTGCACAAAAACAAGTAAAAAAGATATAGTCGGTCCCTAACGGTTATATGATACACTACTCCTTTGTGTATGAGCTTAAAATTCCGAAAAGTTGCACATGTTAGACCTATATTGGACCGAAACTTTTACTAAGTTAAAAGAAAATACGCAAACACTGAATAATGCGTTGATACTAACATTTATATGATTTTATTCAATTTAAGGCGATTTATAGAAGTGTGTTTATTTGGGAGATATGGTAAATTATAGACCGATTCTCATAAAATTTCTAGTTATATTTTGGTACAGATTTATAATTATTTATAACTTTTCCGTGCCAAATTTCATTAAATTATTGAATGTATTAATGTATTAAATGAATAAAAATAAAATAAAGTATAATAAAATAAAATAAATAAAAATAAAATTATTTGCTATATTAAAGGTATGTATTTATAAATAATGGACCGATCATAACCAATTTCAATAGGATTTGCCCTTGTGACAAATCCTCCCCCGTTATCCTACATCAATTTTATAGCAAAGCAGATTCGTGTTTAGCATGTCGAATTCCACCTAGTCCACTTATTATTTTTTCTTTTTTAAGGAAAACGAAAACATTTTTTTTTTTTTTTTTTTTTGTCAACCAGTGATATTAAGGAAAAAATATTTTTTATCAAATTGCAGCTTATCAAGTAAGAATACTCCAGCAGAATGGCATACGTATTTTTTGTTTCGCAATTGGTACAGGTTACTGAAAAGCGTCTTCAACACTGAGGTTATAGTGGTTGCATCATCCAGACACTAACAACCGGCTCTAAGGATTATAAATTGCATTGTAAATACAGTGTTGGAAAAAATAATAGGGACGACCCTTACTTTCGCAAACAGATGCAAGCAGTTTCTTTATATTATTATTTTTTTTTTTTTGGGGTCCTGCTATTTATCTGTTCCTAAAATAACGGAATTTCTTTATTTGTTAACTTCTTCTCTTTTGCGCTTTTATTTTATATTTATTTGCAAAAAAAAATCAGTAAAGTTGTAATTTCAATTGGAAAAAATAATAAGGACGCACTACAAAAAATTGCCATTAGTCAATAGAAATATTATTTTTAACATTAACATATTAAAAATCCGTAAAGCAAAGTTTATGTGATTAATTTAATCATATTGGTTTCGTGTTTATGATTTATGTCTTCGGTAAATAAATTCGAAAATGGGTCGTGGTGTTCATTGTACTGAATCTGAAGAAAATGTTATTCTTAAATTAAATTCGGGTGGGTTATCAATTAGAAAAATTGCACAGATAATGAAGTGTTCCAAAACTAAAGCATTCAATGCCATTCATTCGAAAAAAGTCATAAAACTAGAGGTAGAAAGCCTAAAACGTGGCGCGTCTTGACCAACGTTTAGTTCTAGTTTCCAAAAATAACCCCTTTATGTCATCAAGTAGCTTTAAAAAATAATTGTGTGCTTCAGTGACAAGGCGAACAATAAGAAATAGGCTGTAGGAAGTCGGATTAATGGGACGCAGTCTGAAAAAAGTACCACTGTTGAGCAAGAAAAACATACAAAAAAGATTGGAATTTGCCAGGCGACACCTGTGCCGTAAAAACTGAAACAACGAACCATGGTCAGACGAAAAAAAAGTAAATTTATTTGGATCTGACGGAAAATCATTTGTACGTCGTCCTGCAAATGCTGAATTTGATCCAAAATATACCAAAAAAAAAAAAAAACGTCAAACATGGTGGTGGTTCTATAATGCTATGGGGATGTTTTTCGGCCTCTGGAGTTGGTCAAATAGTTTGGATTCAGGGAAAAATGAATGCTGCTGACTATATAGACATTCTATATTCTAGAAGTGTCAAAACGTGGTTTCAGCAGAATGAAGTGCCTGTAATGGAGTGGCCGTCCCAATCACCGGACTTAAACCTCATTAAGCATCTCTGGGGAGTCCTCAAAAATAAAATTAGTAGCTTTAAATCAAAAAATAAACAAGAGTTGTGAGAAAAAATTCAAGAAACCTGGTACTCAATTCCGCCCGAGGTATGTGCGAATCTTGTGGGATCTATGAATCGCCGTTGTCAGGATGTTATAAAAATTAAAGGATCTTCAACCAAGTATTGAAAAAGTATTTGAAAATTATGGTAATGTTAAAAAAAAATATTTTTTCCAAAACTTTAAGTGTCCCTATTATTTTTTCCAGGCCTTTTTAAAAAATATATATTTTTTGGCAGAACTAGTTAATTACTTTTACTTTATAAGTTAAAATATTTGAAGTTATTTAATTTTATGTATATTCTTTTTAATATTTATGGAATAGTAAATAAAAAAAATTAGAATATATTGAAAAATTGGAGTGTCCCTATTATTTTTTCCAAAACTTTATATACCAATTTATATACGATTCAAAGGACCATACACAAGTTGATAACGATAATTTCTCTTGCTGTTCCTGTTAGCTTAGGTTGGTATAACGAGAACCACGCAGAACTGTGTGCGAGAGAATCAAAATTTATAAGTAAATATATAATAGGTTCCTTTAGCTCCTCACTCAGAATCATTTTCTGATTTAACGATTTAATGATGTCCTATTGACTGTCTAGCAGGCTGGCTGGTTGTCTGTCCATGTAAACCGTCTGGCTTGCAGCATAGTCAGCTCTTACTGTCCATGCAAACCTTGTGCAATTTTTAAGATAATTTCATGAAATTTGCGTTTTAACGATTTGTATGATTTAGTTTATATTAACAAATTTGAATTGTAATTGCCTTCAAGTTATACTTACATTACTTTTTAATAACATCAATAGTTATGAAGTTATAAAACCTACTTTCTAAAAAAAGAAAACTTACATTTTAAACAAAATTTCCAAAAAAAAAAAAAAAATCTTTTGAAAAAATCTTAATACAAGTTTTCATAACTCATAACAAAACATCATAACTTTTTTCGGAGCAATATTTAAATTTTTTGATCTAATTATCTCTGACGATTATTTCAGATATTATTTTAAACAACAACCATGCTGTTCATTGTGAATATTTTCAATCAAAATATTTGTTAAAAATAAATTATTTTAATATTTTATTTATATTTTTAGAAATAAATTTCTTTAAAATTATTTTATACTCTTTTTAATATGATTTTCAGTTACTTGAAATTAATTTGAATAAAAATTATTTAAATATTATTCCATTTGTTAACAAGTTAGATAAAATAATATTTCCACAAAAGTATTCGAATATAAATTTATAAAATATAAATCAAATTCTTAAGTCTTTAACTAATTTTAAAATATATTTTATTTCTTTAGTTTGAATACAATTGTTCTTTATTTTATTTTCCATTTTAAAAATAAAATAATATCTGTTTTAAAACATTCAATTTTTTTTTATTCATAGAAAACTTTTGAATATTTTTATTCAACATGAATTTGTTTGAATAGTTTTAAATTTACTTTGAAAAAGAAAAATAAGTAAAATATTTTTTTTATACTTGAATATTTGAAAAAATTTTATAATTTTTTGTTATTCAAGCCTTTTGAGGCTGAATATTTTTATTGTTTGGAGTTTTTGTTGAATAAAATAATAAAAATATTTATTTTAAATGTTTCTATTTGAATATAAAGTTTTTGAATAAAAATCAGAAAAATTTGTTGAACTTTTTTTATTTAAATAAAATACATATGAATATTATTAAACTTTAAAATAGTCAAATAAAAAACTTTTGATTATCTTCTTATAAAAATATATTTGTTTTTCTTTTGGTTAAATAAAATATTTTAATTTTTAATTTATTTTGTTCAATCAGATACAAATTTATAATAAATTCAATTGTTTTAGTAAAAACAGAAATCCTTAATATTTTTATTCAAAAGATAATAGATTGATTAACAAATATTTTTTAATTAGAAATAAGAACTAGAAATGAAATAAAAAGTATTTTTATTTTTTATTTCATTCATAAGTTACAAAATGAGTGACGAAAAAAATATACCTGCTATAAATTATTAAAAAATTTGAAAAAAAAAAACAAATTTGTCCCACAAAAAATTTGCCAAAAAATTAACTAGTTCCCAATGTTATTAAACAGTATCAGGAGAATTTTATCATTGATAGGAATCCTGGTTCAGAAAGAAAAAAAGGTCTACATAACTCTAAATAAATCTGGTAGAAAAGCAGCCTGGTTATTTCAATGCACTGACTATTTGATGCGAAAAGTTAAATCCAATGCAGGCATGAAGACATACATAGTTAAAAAATTTTTAAGTCAAGAATAGGGCACGGAAATTAAAATCAAATTTAATACAGAAATGTTCATGTTTTATAATGGACGACAAAAAGTATGTACTGGGAGAACTTTCGTAGCTTTTGGATCAAAATTTGTATATTGGTAATGCTTGAGAAAGATACGATTAGGACCCAAAAGCAAAAACAATTTTTGTTGCGGCAAAAAAATAAAGTCTCTTGTTACAGTCGACTCTATAAGTACCGTAATATACATATAAGAATGTTTGCAAATAAAAGCTTTTACCTTTCATAAGAGAGCCCAATGTGCACACATTTTTGGCCCTATTTGACATCTTGTCACTTTGGCAAAAAAGCTCCGGAGTGGTACCAAAACAATAACCTAAGTTTTGTACCAAGAGAGGTCAATTCTACAAATTGTCCGGAGCTAAGACCAGTGGAGAGATATTAGGCTTTCGTTGAAAGAGAATTGAAGAACACAAAAAAGTTGTCCCAAAATATCGAAGGTTTTAAAAGGAAAAAACTGTTCCAAAAAAGTGACCAAATTATCCAAATTATTGAATTTTATATATGTAAAGATTTTTTCGAAAAAAAAAAAAAATCATATGAATTTATAAATATCAAAAATGCAAATTTTTATTCTTTAATCGTAATTACATTGACCCTGTTTGTTGGTATTAAAACAGAGTATATGCACTTCAGATTTTGTTCCATATATATTCTATTACATTTTCTCCCATCCATTAATTTATGTGCACATAGTAATTTAGCCACAATTTTTATAATTTATAAATCCAATGTTCGGGTTTGAATGTCTATGAACATTTTACTTGTTTTAATCTTTTTTGCTCTACAGTTTGTTATCATAATAAGGTCATATACCATATATTTAAATAGTACTAATGTTATTTCAATTCATAAACAATAACAATAAACTAAATAAAATAGTTCGCATTAAATATACCAATTAGTTTGTGTTTAATTTATATTATATTTCAACCCTTTAGTTTGGTTTAATTCAGTTTTCTTTTTTTTAATTATAATTTGTTTATGCATTTTAATTAACATTTAGATAAATAAACATACATATATTTTATATAGCATATTTATAGATATTTTTTATTTATTTAAAAATAAATTACTTTTTAATGAGTATTTAAATTGACATTTAACTTAATATTTATAATCTCGTTAATAATTTCATTATACAAATTTGCTTTTTCCTTATTTGTTCGTTTAATGTTAACAAAATTAAATTATTCATATAAAACTATTTAAATAATTTAATATAGAAATTAATGAGCCAATATAACATGATGTGATTTAGATGAATTTAATTAAAACAAGTTTAGTTTTAATAGAAATGAAATTAATATTAACTTAATAAAAATTTTAAAAGTATTTCATTATTTAACAATCAAATACTTTATAAATTTTCAAGTTAACTCTGACAAATGTTATTTGGTTTTATTAGACATAAAATTTATTGTTATAGCTTTTAAATTAAGCCTCGCTTATATTTAAATTTTTTTGAGCAGCTTTTTATAGCTTTTAAGAAATAAAAAAAGAAATATAATAAAAATAATTTTTATAGCTCAATTCAGTATAGTAAAACGTATTAAAACATTTAATATTTAATAGAAAAAACAAAAAAAAAATGTGCGTCTTCAACAGACAACATGTTCATTAAATCTTCAACAACATTTTAATACTCCTTCAAAAATGAATTTCTTTTATATTCCGTCATGCTGAATTAAAAGACCAAAGGTTGTTGCAATAAAATGTTTGCAATCATTTTCTTCCTCTTGTTTTAAACACAAGAACAGTTTTATGAACTTTTATATCCTTCCATTGATTTAGCACCTTCCAATTCAATGGTTTTTTGTACTCAAAACACTAGCTATAAGTAAGTACTCGTACTTTTACAAATTCTATTGTCACATTCTGGAATTTTTTTTCTTTATAATTCCATGAAGACTGTGTAGGAGTATTGAATGTCGAAATTTAAAAAATTTTCAATGGTTTCTGCATTACGAGAAACTATTTACTATAGAAAAGTAAAATGTAACTATGATAACTTTTTTTAATAAACGTTACATTAAATATTTGTTAGTTAAATAGCAAAGGCAAGTGTTGCATATTTGGCCTGTTGAGCTCATGACAAGAGGTCAATTCTTTAAACATGTTCAAAAATAATTGATTTTATAGGGAGATTTTCATATTAAATGTAGTACAGCAAACATTACAATTTTTATTTAAATTTTGAAAAAGAAAAATTAAAAAAAATTTCTTTGTTTTAAATTTATATTCCAAGAATTTTTACTTTGAAAAAACTAGCAATTAAAATTTCAAACAAATTATTTTGTCATTATGTGTAACTTCCAAAAATTCATTTTAAATTAACATTTACTAGTTTTAATTAATTTGCAGAAAAAAATTTGTACTTTTGTTTTTGAGTATTTCAGTCGAAAAATGAATTCATATGACAAACTGTTGATATATTGGTCTTCGAAAAATAATTGGAAATTACTAAATAGTAATAGATTTTGAACTAGTTAAAAAATATTTAATAAAACTAGTTTCTTTTTGTGACTTAATCAAAGATATTTTTTAAATCTTTTATGTTCTCCGAAATTGAAATAAACAGTAATAAATGCTGACTGATTGGTAAACAAATTGAAAAATTAAATAAAAATTTGATAAAGAATCATTTCGTATACCTAATACACATGAGTTGTATTTATTAAAACTATGCAAATATTAAAGATTTCTTTTTGAAAATATCTTCCAGGAAAAAACTTCCAGTGGAGACCACTAGTTACCAAATATCGAATGAGGTCTTAAATAATTAATTACTTTTAAATTATTCTGGCTCAAGTTAATTGAAGTATATTTTAGAAGAATAAATTGGAAAAGTTTAGTGAATAATCGGCAGAATGGAATGCATTTTCCATTCTTCCATCATCAGCAGACTTCAGTAACCCACCATGGTGGCTCCTTCAACCCTTTCACCCCGAGGTTTTTTCAAGAAATCGTTTTTTTTTTTAATTCTGACGGCAAATTCAGTTATGCAGCAAAAATATAAGATTTTGGTTATATACGAGGGGTCGTTATCCTGGGATAGAAAATCCCAATAAGCTTTTATGGTGGTACAATAAAGCTAATCTTTTTAAAAAAAATGGCATTGATCAATTTATATTACGAGCGTATAAGCCTGCCTTCGACGGAAATATAATACTACTGTAATAGAAATATGCACAATAAATTTTAACGCTTTTCCTTCCCTAATCGAAGTTAAAGATTTTAAGCTGTTGGAATCTAATGGGATAATAGTAACTAAAGTATTAAATTGGTAAACTTAAGCAAATCAAAATTTCTTAACCCAAAACAGACCTAAAAAAAATTTGGCTCCTGTTACGATTTATAGGATGAACATATTTATAAGTAAGCAAATTTTTAGTTTTTTACTACGCCTGGGAGCTTCAGAAAGTTCTGAAAAGATAAAAAAAATTGCTTAGAAAAAGAAACATAAATTCGTTATTTCCGCTCCCTGATGAAAATTTCAAAACCTAGCTCCATTAAAATTTGTCAAACAAAAAGTTTTATAAGAAAGCTAAATTTTAATTTTCTACGACGTCTGGGAGCTTCAAAACCTGCGAAATGAGAAAAAAGGATTTGGAAATTACATATGAATGCTTCAGCCAATGGAACTATAAACTCCATATAAGTATACGATTCACGCGTTCAATACATAGCATTCGATTTTCACCCTGTTCAGCTTCCCTAGCCTCTGTTTAGTACATTCAGCGATGTGAATGTACAAACTCTTCGAAAAAAATCTTGAAGATATACTCAATAGCCGATGGCGTAAAATCTTATAACACCTCTGGATCTCTGTCCATAGTCATTGTGTAATCACAAACAAATGATTTGTGATATACAGACTAGTTACAAGTATGAAGAGTGGTAGATGCATCAGCACTAATTTCATCACCAACTTCAGTAGTTCCAAGAGAAACAGTAACATAAGAAGCAATCTCATTACCTGAAGCAACAGCAGTAGTATCGAGTAAAACAGCAGCATCAGGAGCAATATACATACCTTCAGCAAAAACAGTATCAAGTACAACAACAACATCAGCGGGAACATAGTCACTGGAATCATCGCTTGAGTCTGTTATATTATCTTCTTCTTTGTCATCTGATGGAGTATAATCGGATCAGGAGTCACTGGAGTCAGTACCATCATTTTCGCTTTCATCGGCTTTAACAAAATCTCGAGCATTTGGTCAGTATCTTCCTTGATATCTACGAAAGCAAAAATTAAAACTTGTGTTTGAATTGCTATATTGGGATTATATATCCCACTTGAAAATCTTATTGGGATAATATGTCACAGTATACAAAAAAGGTTTTCTAACACTTTACCGTTTGCACATATTCTCGCTGTAAATTATTAAAAACAATGTTTCATTTGGTTATCAAATATATTTGTGAAAAAAATACAATACCTGCAGCGTTATTTAAGAAATTAGATGACTATCAGCGAAAAACTTATGCTCATATATAAAAAAAAAAACTGCATACAAATGATATACTGCTATATTTTAACACAATTAACACACCATAGATAACACTTCAAACTTTATTGGGACATATAAGATATTAAAATATAAAGGTAAAACAAAGGTTATAATGTAACGAATATTGCTGGGACATATGATACCAATAGGGGCGAAAGGGTTAAAAGTAGTCATTTAACTCACAACTTTTTAAATAGTAGATCTTTACAGAGAACACGGTGAGATACTTACTGAAGAGTACTGATTAGCTTAGTTATTGCATACCAAGTAACAAGTAATGAAGGCGAAAAGTAACCATTAAAAAAAACTTCTAAGTAAAATGGGATTTCAAAATAAAAAGTCGGCAAAAGAGGGGATTTTTTAAAAAAAAAGGGGCCAACTGCTTTAAAACCTAAAAACATAGAAAACAACTAGAACTCCGTCTTGCTGACAAAAAACCTAACTCAACTGTCAAACAAACCTAACTCTTTGTATGTGTTAGTAGAATTTTATACAGAACAAATGCATACCTGGGGAGAGAGTAATTTTTTGTTGCTGAGCGAATAAAAAGAGTTGAAGTTTAAGTTGTTTTCTATGCCTAAAAAGCTCCGTAAATTTTTTTTGGCTGACAATTTTTTTTTAATATGTATTTGGCTAAATAATTTCTTAACGAAAAAATCCATTTTGTTAATTTTTATTTACAACTCAGCAAAAACTTGGTAATGACATTGTAGTTACGGATGTAGTTACTTTGTAATGACAACAATATACTGTCTGCATTACATAGAAGTTCTTTAGTGACTAATTATTTATAACCCTTATTTATGATCAGATTTTTTAAAATATTAATTTTTATTGTTATTTATAATGCAGTTATCATTTCATATATTTGAAGAAGGGATACATAAATGAAAGGCAAAATTTGCATATGAATTAATTTGTAATATAAAATAGTTTATTTTTATTACATTTATTTTAATTACAATAAAGATATTAATTATTTTGTATTTATTATTTTAACTTTACCATTATTTTAACTTTACCAAAGTCTTGCAAAACTTAGATAGTTAAAATCTCAAATGCATATACATAGCTTCAAAAATATGAAATTAATAAAACTTAAAATTTAACACTCTTCTGCTACGCCTATTAAATTTTAAGTAACACCAATCGGTCGATTTGAAGTCATAGATTTATTTCCCAAACAATTTTCAATTTCTACCACTGATTAATGTTTAATAAAGCTATAAAAATAAAATTAAGCTTTATATGCGCTAAATTTTAAACTATTTTGTATATTTTTATTCGGTAACCTTTTTTTAATGAAAATTTAATTTAAAAAATTCAATAATGATAATGATAAAATAAGGCCAAAGTAATATAATATGTTCTGTATAACTGAAATGCATGAGTCAATTTTTTAATCGTACTTGTTCCAATTTTTCGAAACATATATACATTTTTTGTTTGAAAATAAATTACATGGTGTTATAAAAAATTGGATAATTACATATAAGAATTTTCATTAGCACACCTGCTATCTGATTTTCAGTTGATACTCATTTTTCCTTTGCTTAAATTGTTTTTAAAAACTTTTTTAACATTTTACTTTTTTACTATTTTATTTTTAGTACTTTAATAGCTTTTACACTAGAATTTCTTTTTTATATAACTTTTTCAAAACCAAACTTTCAATCAAATATACATTATGTTGAGGTAAAGTCATTTCCATATAATAGTAAATTTGCTTTGCAATGTAACATACATTTATTTGAGTGTTACAAATGTTTAACAAACACATGTATAATATTCTAGATAATATCTCTAAGGTGCTATTAAAATGCAATTAGTATTTTACATACACTACTCACACATTTAATATATGCAATATATGTTGTCCTTGTTGCAAGTAGTTATATGTATGCAGTAAAAATCATGTATGTTTCATTCATTTATGTGTATATAAGTAGACCAAAACAAGCCCTGTAATGGAATTTAAATGACACAAAGAAAACCAGAAATTATTACATTAATAAAAATAAAGAAAATTGTTTAAATTGCAATTTTCTTTTTTAATGCTTTTTTCAGAATTTTTATACTTCGTATTTGTGGTATTTTCAAATACTATTAATTTAATAATAAAATAACTTTAATAATCTACTTCTACACATTAAAGGGCTGCATGAATGCCGAAAAATGAATGCTTAATACATTCATCGTAAAAACAGTTAGTTCATGTTGTGTGCTTATCCACAATAACTGACCACGAAAACTCAAAACATATGAGTAGAGAATGCAAAACCATATAGTACAGAACCTATGTGAGTTGTGTGGATATGTTGTATACGATTTCATTGTGCAATGAAATAGATAATTCATTGTATTTTCTTTTTCGCTTTTGTTTTGATTTGTATATAAAAAGTGCGTGGCAAAAGCAAAGACAAAATCCACCACCAAAGAAGCACAAAAAAAAGATCAAAAGCCATATATGAGTTCGTACATAAAGAAATACAAAAAATACAGAGCAATACATTAGTTTATACATGTGTGTTCTTTTTATAACGTTCTTTAATTTGAAGTTTTGGTTGTTTGTTTACTTATGGACGAGTTGTGACCTTTTTGTTACTGTAGGGTATAGCATACGTGTTTTGTTGTTTTTCAAGTTGAAATACGTTGATCCGCACCGAGTTGATTATACATTTCTCAGTGACATATCTACTTTTAAAAAGGTCAATTTATATCTTAAACTTTATAAATTTAATTTAAATGTTATATGAAAATTTGATAATTGTTTAATAAATTATTATTTGATTTTTATTGAAAGTAAAATTTTCCATTATTTTGTTTTGTATTTCTCTGATGAAAATAAGTTTTATTTCTGTTAAACTAATAATTATTATTTCAGGCTTTTATATATAATATAATAAGTTTTGAATGTTTGTGAATATTTTCATCTAAAATATTTGTTAAAAATAAATTATTTTATGTAGTTTATTTATATTTTAGATGTAAAATAAAAAAATGTAAATTGCTTGTAAATAATTTGAAATAAAATTTTTTAAATATTTTTCTATTTGTCATATAAAATAAAAATTTTAAATCAAATTCCAAAGTCTTCAACTAAATTGAAAATATACATATCTTATTTCCTTAGGTTGGATACAATTAATCTATATTTTATATTCAATTTTAAAAAATCTTTTTCAAAACATTTAAATTTTTCTATTCTTAGAAAATATTTGAATATTTTTGATCATCATTAATATTTTGTAATATTTTTAAATTTGACTGGAATAATAAAAATAAGTAATATTTTCATTTTTATACTTAAATATTTGAAAAAAACTATGTAACTTTTTTTCAAACCTTCTGTGGCTGAATATTTTTATTTCTTTGGAATTTTTGCTTAATAAAATTATTTTTTTTTTTTCTATTTAAATATATTGTTTTGCAATCAAAATCATAAAAATTTGTTGAATTTTTTTCATTTATATATGAAAATTATTTAAGATTACAATAATCATATAAAAACGTATGAATATCTTCTTAAGAAAAAAATATTTGTTGTAATTTTGATTAAATTAAATATGTTCTTCTTTAATTATTATTTTTTTTTAATAAAATAGAAAATTATAACAAATTTAATTGATGTATTATAAATAAAAATACAATTAAAATATCCCAATATTTCATTTTGTAACTATATCAATATGTAAAATCTTTAGAATGTTACCATAAACTTCTGTTTTTTTTTACTACGTTATAAAGCAACCACCAAACAAGCAGAACATAATATCCATCACATAAAGCATAAACATTCATAGTATCTACTGATAATTCGAATTATTCATGAAAATGGTCGTACACTGAGTGAAGTTGATACGAACAGCGAAAAAAAAACTCACAACGAAGTAACTGTTAGCCTACGATCATTGCCAAAACATACACAGAATTGTTTTTTTATTTTCGTTTTATCTACTCACACTTTCTTATAATGAATGAATGGTATACTTATCTATACACATAATTTTTCACTATAACAGAGTTCATTGAAGTGAATGTTTTACGCCGGCAAGAAAATGAATGTGTTTGCGCAGCCCTTTACTACACATATACATTTGCAGTTGGCATATCAATACGTATACGTAATAATTAATTTATCTATTTTATATTAATCATACGTATATATGTTGGACCGAGTTGCTTAATAATTACATTGCTGACAATTATTTTTGTACATTAAATAGGAACTTGGGTTTTAAAATTATTTAAAAAGATACCAATATGAAATTACTGATATGCACATTCATATGAAAAATAAAGATTTTTTTTGTGAAATATACTATGTATGTTATCTCAGATTATAATTAATTTAGACGTAGCCTTACTAGATTGCCGCAACAATAAACGACAAAATTTTTTTTTTTTTTTTTTTTGTTCTTTCAAAATGCTACAAAAAATGTCCCATAAACCCACATGCACACCAATATATAGTTTGGTCAACTATTTGTCATTACGCTCTCTTTTTGATTTCCGATTTATTTTTAACTTTCGTTATTACCAAACCATAAAGCAACAAATGTATACTATTTTTCCTTTTTTGTTGCTGCAATATGTAACTACAAAACAAATTGCGACAATTTCATTTTTTCAGAAAAAAAAATTTATAAAAAAACTTTCGTTACTTTCTCATACTTTAAGCAGCAGAAAAAAAACGATAAAATACCAGAACAAAAACCCAGCATCATATGGTGGAAACGGATATTTAAAATATCCTCAAAAGTTAAGCACAAGTATTGAGATAAATCACTGTCAGTCTAAATAACAGTAAGTTTGACAGTTAGTCGCTGAGAAAGAAATTTATTAAACTCTTAAATATTTCTGTCAACTTTCTAAGACATCACTAGTTGCAAAGTAAATGCATAAAAGAAATGTTATAAAGATAAATGTTTATTTAGACGTTTAGATTTAATAAATATTAAACGATTTTTTAAGGTAAATAATTTTAATAAAAGAAAATGAAATGGTTGCAACACATCTGGAAAATACATATACATAGCGAAAAATGTGTAAGACTAGTTGAGTTATTTGTTTCACAAACAGTGTTGAAACTTAAAAGATATTAAATTTTAATGTTATTGTTTTTTATGATATTGTGACCCATTTTTTTAATATTACGAATTTAGTTTGTTGTAAAATTCTCTTCCCAGTAATATTATTTATGCAATATGTAACTCCTGTCATAAAACAAGTTTCGAATGCCTTATAACCATTACCACACTTAGACATCAATTGTTATGCTCTAAGCTACTCGTAACATGCATGCATTTATTTAAAATATTGTTGTTCTTTCATTTATATATTAATACTTTTTGTAGCTGCTTCTTATTGTTGATGCTATTGCAGCTGCTTGTATTGCATTCAAACATGTTTTAATATTTATTTATGTGAACAAAAAGCCACATTCCACTTATACTCGCACTACACAGTAACAAAAGCTTCCATATAATCATGTATGTTTTCATATAAAATACAAACTCTTAAAACGTGTATAACAAACATGTTTGTTCAACAACAGCTCTAGCACCAACAATAATATAAACAACAACAATAACAAGATTCACAGACATAAAGTAAATTTAACTACAGTCAAGACAATGTGTTGCGAATATTATTTTAAAAAAGATAGTGCTAGAAATAAATATTACAGCATATTTCAATAGATCGGCAGCATAGATCCATTGCCGGAAGTGATGTACTTAATACTGCCACCTTGTAAATTTTGTATGGTTTTGATATTACAGAAAATAGCAATTAATTGAAAAGCTATATTTTGAAAAAGTTTGTTCTAGAAAAAAAATAGATAAAAAAAATTGGCATTTTCCATGCAGTGCGCTACATAAGTCATAGATTTGTTTCCAATTTTTAATCACAGTAAAAAAACAAACTAAAATATTGATATATTTTGTTTTAATCGGTCAAAAAAAAAAAAATTATATAAAAATCCAATAAGTTTTTAGTTGAACTTAGATGGAAATAAATATTTTTATTTAAATCCCAAAAAACTAAAAAAGTCTGTCAAATCCAATTTTATTATACCCTAAACCAATTGGCAGGTCTAATATAAGGCCATTCCCCGAATGGTGGACGAAATATTGACACTAACATTTATATGAATTTATGCACTTTTAGGTAATTATGGACCGATCTTAACAGAATTTTGTTTTCTCATTTATACTTATAAAAAGTTTATTTTTGTGGAATATTTATTCAATATTAAATTGTTTAAGAAATGTATGCACGTTAAATTGATTTTATTAAGAGAGGTTTATATGGGAGCTATGGTTAATTATGATCCGATCTTCAGGAAATTTGGCACAAAGATTGATGCATAAACAAAATTTCATTAAAATATTGCTTTATTTAATTATGACCATTAAACTCCGATTCCGGGAGAATATTTGTATAGTGGGTAGGTGAAATAGTGGACCGATCATAACAAATTTCAACAGGTTTCGTTCTTGTGCTAAAAAAAAAAAAAAAAATATTCATATCAAATTTAATCAAGTTGTGTTTAAAATTTAGACCTGTACAAGGTTCACATTGTTTACATGTACAGACATCCAGCCAGCGGATGTACTTTGCTAACATACTGTAAGAAAGGGGACCGATGTTTTTTTCTGTGCATTACAAAAATCAGTTCAATATCTCAATCACTCATGGTGGTATAGAGTAAAAAAAAACCTTTTACGAATTGCGGAGAAAATAGAAGCAATAAACTGAGAATATATGCTTGTTTTCTCAACAAAAACAAAATAAAATAAAATAGAATTATTATATATTTTAGTTAATTTAACTTATGCTATGCTTACATTTGTTAAATATTTGACCAAATTTGCGTGACCAATACTTTAAAAAAAATGTTTGGGGCTATGTGATGTTGCAAATGTGTTGTAAGAGAAAACAGCGTCAAGAAAAATTCGATAGAATGTTAGCCACATGATTAATGATAAATTAAAATTAATTTACCATTAAAATGGAGATGTTAGAAAATATTTTTATAGTACTTACATTATTTTGGTCAAATAGTTGACAAGTCTGAACATACCTATACTATTTATTTAAAAAGAGATCTATAAAGAATTATAGAAATGGTTTTCTTAATAAATCACTATAATGCGCAAAAAAATAATATTGAATTTGTTTGTATGTTTTTTGTAAAAATTTTCTGTAAAATGTATACCTTAATAAATTGTATTTTAACTAAATTTCATGTTTATGTGGAAATTTGTAAATAAACTGTACTACTAATTTCTGGAAAAGTATATTTTTATAGAACGATTTTCATGAAATTTAATATGATTTTTACTTAGACTTTGTTAGCGCAAGGAAATATCATATACGAAATATCCTTAAGTTGTCTTAAAAATTGCGGAATGGACAACCGGACATACGGTGGTTTATGCAAAATAATAAAAATTTAAATTAGAAGGAGTATTTCTTAATGTGCGTACTTATAAAGTGACTTTGCTTCGTGTATTAAGAAGTACAAGTGGTATTTGATGGTACTGCTAGATAATTATTACGTAAAGGTGTTCATTAGGGTGATCGATTCAGTTTTCTAACCGGTTTTTTCAGTCTATGTGCTGTAGGTTTTTTTAAAATGTTCATTTTGCGAATGTCGAATAGACCGGTTTTTTTAAACACAAAAAATCGGTTTTAAAAATAGCTTTTTATTTCAAAAAACATTTACTAATTACTGATATTTGAATCGAAATTTATCAATATTTTTTTTTTTTTAATGTTCATAAAGTATTATTTCAAATGTTTAAAAAATATATTTTAAGGTTAAATCGAAATTAATTCTGTAAGATTAAATAAATAAATTGGTAGTAATTATCCTGAATCAAATTTGATTTATTTATTGTAACACCTGTAATATTTTTCCTCCTAATTTAAATGGTTTTGTCTTTTTTTTGATTCTATATTTTCATTTTTTAAAGATTTTGTTTTAAAAAAAGTTTCACCTGCAAAATCGTTTTAATAAAATTGATTCTGGCTTTTTTTTTTATATTAAATCATGGTTTCTGTTTATGCTAAGTAAAAGTTAAATATTATTTTTGATGATTATTTTCTTACAATTTATTATTTTCTTATGGTATTATGCGTTTGTGCTGATCGGTCCATAATTGATAGGTCTACAAAAAAATAAAAAAAAATAAATAAAATAAAAAAACTTTCCCCGAATTTTGATGCACACAATGGTGTAGGGTATTGTCGGGTTTGATCGACTCATTCTTAATGGGTTAATGGGTTCCAAAAATAATTATGTTTAATAAATTTTGACTTGAACATTATAAGATTTATTCATTTTTCTTTAAGAAATGTAGTGTTTTGATAGAAATATTATCTCCGGCAAAAAAAAAAAAAACGGCTAACCGTTTTTTCTGAATTTAAAAAAGTGTAACCGGATTTTTCAAAATGCAGTATAAACGCGATAATCCGGATAATTGATTGCAGACCCCTATCGAATTATCCGGTCTATCAAGGTTCTTTCTTGGTAACTTTTTGTAGAAAAAAACTTAAAATTAATTATATATTTACCTCCTGTTTTTATAAAACGAACGAAAAATTCGTTTCGTCAAAATGTATGGAAAACAACAAATAAATTTCAAATTTATTTGTTGTTTTCTATATAAATTGTCGAAACGAATTTTTCGTTCGTTTTATAAAAACAGGGGGTTAATATATGAATGAGTTGAAATATCAAATTTAAATTTTTCGTCTAAAAAATTCCAAATTTGAAGTATTTCAAAAAATTTTCATTTATCTTAAAAAAATATAAACTTCTATGTACACCATTTAATGAATAAATTTTGGGACAAATACTTAACTGAAAATGACTGAATTAAATTAAAATCAACCCTTCATCATAATTCTTATCTTATTTTCTAAACTTAACTAAAATTTAAATATATTCTTTATATAGGCAATCGGAATAATTTCGTTGCAATCAATCCGGATTATAGAGTATATAATGAATTGGGAAAGGCCGTCCAGATTACCCAGTTTCTCCAAAAAGTCGAATAATCAATCACATTAGTGAAAATGAGAACTTATCAATAATTCAAAATTATGAGGTTAGTTTATTCTTTTTTCACTTAAAACATATTTCTTGCAATTTATTCCTTGACTATTTTTATTTATTGATTTGAAGAAGTGATTAGAAAATAATTTGTTTGCCCAGCTTTAAAAATTTACACTTTTACCTATACCACTGAATCGTTTTGCAGGATAAAAGTGTACAATTGATTCTAAAAGAGTCTAAATAATTTTTGCGCATAACTTGTTGAGAACGGAGTTAATCACTATTGCTGCTACTCCAGACTATCCTTCTGAAATAATTTTTTTTTTTTTTTTTTCTTAAGAAAAAAAAATAATAATAATCTTAATGTTAATTTCAGAATTTTCTAATGAAGAATTTTAAAAGTTTTATCTGGTACCAGAGTTTCTGAAAATCAACTAGGGTATGATTCATTAACATTATTAAGACATTTATGTGTTCCATACCAAATGTAATTTCATTGATCAAATTTCAGTCAGTTTCTAAAAGCTGCATATTTTTGCTAGACAAAAATTCAAACTGAAAATATAACAGAAAAAATAAGTATCTATAAAACTCTTCCTTGTTCCATCTTTATGTTTGTTTAACTTTACATTTTATTTATTATACTCGTATCTGTGTAGTTTTATAAACGTGTAAACTCAAAAGTGCTTCATTTTGTTATGCTGGCTTTTCTATAGTTTCCATTAAGTTTTTTTTTTTTCTTTAATCTTTTTTAATTCACTTAAACACAGAGATAAATTTTAAATGATAAACATGTTTCATAAACAATTCATAGTTTTAATTACAATATTATTGTGCTCCTTTAAATTATTTCTCTCTTTACCTTTTGTTTAAAACGGACAACAACTTAAGCACTTAAAAACATAATAAAATATTTAAACAACAAATATTAAATTTAATTTTATTTTATACACCAGAGATTTACGTAATACTAATTAAAAAGTCTTAAAAATTTAAATTGAAAATAACAAACTTTTTTTATGACACTTTCATTATTTTTTCTTTCTTTTATATTAAAATTTAGATTTTTTACGGCTACAAAGATTTTTGCTTTGATTAGTCTTTTTCAACAAACTCTTGCATATGAATAACGAAACTTTTGCTCTTTTTGTTAAGCTTTTTTTTTGGGAAAAAAATATAAACTAAATGCAAACTTGTGCCTAGATAAAACATCAATTGTCAAACATTATTCATGTGACATTCTTTTATAAACTACATTTGAACTACGCATACGAATATGTCAATCTGCATCAGTTTCTATGTGCAACATGATGGAAAAAAGAAAAAAGACAAAATAAAAAATTGCATTTTATATTGTCATTTTTAGTCCGTATGACGGCAAACACTTACACATACACACCTACATAATAGTATTTCCCGGTAAAGGGCACAATTTTTAAAATATTTTTTGTGTTGTAAAATGTTTAAACAAATATCAAATTTAGCTTTTGTGAAATGTAATCTGTAAAATATTTTTTGGAATTTTTTTTAATACGAATTTGTTGTGTGAAATTACTGAAAACTCCACAAATATATAATGCATTGGTTATTTTCTTTTTTGTTATTAAAATTCAAACAAATTAAAATTTAACTACTTGCATATAATTCGGTAAAAAATAAAACAAGATATCAATCTTTAAAGTCGATTAAAATCTTAAAAAGTTGTTAAACATTTTCTAAAATTTATCAAAATTTTTAAATATTTTATATGGTGCATACTTTTGGGGTCTAAAATAAAAAGTATATGGAAAGTTAAAAAAAGTTATTCAGGATAACTTCCAATAAATTCTACAGTTTTTTTTTTCACTTTTAAAAAATAAACTATTAACAACAACAATGTCACATTTGGCAGTTTTAGAACGACAAAAATCCAAGTTTTGGAGATATTGATCTGAAATTGTATATTCTGTTAGTAGATAAGGCCGTAAACATTCCTACTAAAAATGGGCGGGTAGAATCACTGCCACTCCCACACTGTTAACTGCCAGTTAAATTTGTTTAGATATTGGAAAAAAACAATCATATACAAAATTATACACGCAAAGAAAAAATATGGTTCGGGTGACTATAAACTAAGAGCAACTTACTATGATTGTAATATATGATCCCAGGTTACAATAAGTATATTTGTACGTAATCATTTTTCTGATTCCATTTAATCATTTTCTCATCATTTAATGATTCGGTTTAATCATATTTATAACTTTTTTTTTAGAATATTTCTTCCGATTTCCCAATTTTTTTATCATTTAATAATCCCATTTTATCATATATATAAACCTATTTTATCATTTAATAATCCCATTTTATCATATATATAAACGAATTTAATCATTTAATAATCCCATTTTATCATGTATACAATCCCATTTTATCATATATATAATCCCCTTTTATCATATATATAATCCCATTTTATCATATATATAATCCCATTTTATCATATATATAACCCCCTTTTTGTAATACTGAATATATTTAAAATAAAGCACATTTATCTGAAATTTTTATTTATTTATTGAGAATATTGAACAAAAATTTTTCAGGTATAAAAATTGATTAATTTTTAATTATAAAATTATAAGTTATTAATAGTTTTTTATATAATATTTATACTCTACATATTAATTTTTAACATATATTTACATATTCATTGGTTAAATATTATTTACATATTATATTTTATAATATTTACATAAGAATTTAAATCAACAGTTTTATGTTTTCTTTGGTAATGCAAATATAGCCAATAAGATTTGATTATAAAATTTTATTGGCTAGAGAATAAATATTAAAACATAAAAATCCTCATAATCCTGCTGAAAGGCTTGAAAATGTGAGTTAAATCCATGGTTTTTTAAACTTAGGACACAAATAAATTGAACACTTTTCTAAAAACACACAGCTATACCGTTTGCCTTCTAACAAACTACTGAACTTATACACAAAAATGTGTATTCAATAGTTATGTAGAAAATAAATATGATTAACGATAAAAATACAATAGTTGTGTGAAATCAAATTATAGTCCAAAAAAAATATTTTATATTTGAGAAAAACATAAACATTTTCAAATACAAACATTCAACAGTTGTGCAAAACAAAATATGACTAGTAGAATTGACTAAATTTGTAAAATTAACTTAATGATTATAGAATTAACTAAATAATTGAAGAATTGACTAAATGATTGTATTTATTCATAAATATGATTTCATATAAACATATTTAAAAACATATTATAATTCAGTGAACCATATTAAAATTTTGATTGTGGGTAATCATTAAATGATAAAGCAGAATCATAAACGTTGCTATGATGATCACAGTATATTTAAATCAATGAGAAAACGGCTATATAATCATTGAATAGTTGTGGTGATCATGCTGTAACCATGTTTTTTCTCTGCGTGTACTTTGGGACCAGAATTTCTATATATCGCGTCAATTAAAGCATCAATTAAATGAAAAATGTTAGTTTAGAACTTAAAAAGCACATTAAATTAAAAAGATACGAAATTATTCCTTTTTTATATTTTATTCAACAATTTTCTTTCTTTAAACAAATGGGACCTTTTGATATCGATTTTGATGTTATCATTTTTTAATTGATTTAAAATATGATGGAAATCTTTTGGTGACATCAACGATTCTCCTTAAATTAATCACTTTCGTGAAAATTACTTTTACGGAATTCGTCTTCAGATTTTTAATAAACAAACGATTTTGAGTTTCAAAATTTGCAAAAATTGACAAACAGTTAGACAGGAGGACGGACATTAGTATTCTTTCAAAACAAAAAGTACTAAAATTTCAAAAATATATATGGAAGCTATGGTAAATTATGGACTGATCTGGATAAAATTTTGTATAATGATTTATATTTATATATAACTTATTTATGCACGTTAAAGAGATTTTTGAAAGAGAGGTTTACAATTGATTATGATCATAGCTATGATCAATTGTGGACCGATCTTCATGAAAGTTGGTACAAAGATTGATTTTTATACAAGACCTGTACCAAACTTAATGAAAATCTTCTTACTTTTAAGATATTTTGGAGTATTGAAACCTTATTCCGGGGGGACATTTGTATGGGGGCTAAGTGAAATAATGGACCGATCACAATCAATTTCAATAGACTTCGTTATTGTATCATAAAAGTCCCACGTGTCCAATTTCATTGAAATATCTTCAGCCAGCCAGCCGTCCATCAAGACGGACTTCATTAGATCGATTTAACAAGTAATTCTGACTCGATTGGTATACTTTAAGGTGGATGTTGGATAACTTTTTCTATGCGTTACAAACATCAGCACAAACGCATAATACCCCAACCACCTCTAATGGTGTAGGGTATAAATATAATGCTTGGAAACACGCCATATTCAATTCAGGTCTTCCGTAAGGGATAGGATAGGAAAAACGCCAAGCGCTTCGCTCCTGCTTGCAGAAGGTATAATTTTTATTGGCGGGTTTCCGCTGGGAAGCATTACATTTTTAATTACAACGTTATTTTTGTAATTTTAAGAGATAAGCCAATAAATATATGTCAGAAACTATTTTGGAAGTATATTTTTTTTAATAGAATTATTGCCAAAATTCGCTTGCTTACAACTTTCCGTTAATTATTGAAGCACCTTACCTTGGTGCTTCAATATCAGATTTGGAGGTAGTGCACTAAATTGTGAGTGCATTAAGCTTTTCACTAAATCGCACTACAGTGAAAAAATTTGAATTTTAACTATTTGCCACCACTATAGTTATAGTGAAACATTTATTCACTACCTTTAAAACATTTTAGTGATATTGCAATTTTTTCACTATAACCAAATTGAGTGGTAGTGAAAAAAATTGCACTACTCAATAGTGGAAAATCTGAACAGTCACTACACATAAGCTGCAAATAAATTTTTTTCGCTAAACATAAACATGACATTTTTCCAATCAATCACAACTCACTGAACTAATTTTAGAGATGATGGTAATTATCAAATTTACAATCATTTTAAAACAACACTACATAATTTAGAATTTCTTCTTGTGTGTTTTGGAAATCCTATAAGCGTATTTATGTATATTTAGACATCCATATATAAACGAGTAACGTTACTGACTAACTCATTATTCCACAGACCGAACTCCTAAAGTTAGAGAGATAAAATGTTGATCTCCTGAAAAATATATCCATTACGAAGGGATTTTTGGAAATTCGAATATTTAAGAGACTATATTTGTATACGATATATGTTTTAAAATACATTTTAATTTTAAAATTGGTTTGTGAAAATGGGGTTAATCTTTATTTTGTATTTAGTGAAGAATGTTTTAAAAAAAACATTAGGTTATCTTTCAATTTAGTGAACAATTTCTAAGATCCACTAACATTAGTGGAAGCTTATTTTTTGCACTAAAGTATTTAGTGAAGAAAAGAAATGTTGCACTTGAATTGAAAAAATTTTAACATTTTATACTGGGTTACTTCTGCTAAGGACTGCGCACGAAAAAATCCGTGCATGCTCTTGAGCTTATAACTTTTGATGTGTTGAAAAATAAAAAAATTCTGTTAACTGGTTTACATTTACATTTGTCAGTATGTTCACTAGCCATGTGCTAAGTTTCATGGTTATAGCGAAACTGGTTCTTCTTAAAATAGAAATTAAACAAAAAACACCTAAACACATAATTCAAATTTTTCGTGAAATCTTACATCGACCACATAAAATAATTGCAAGGAAGGCTATTGTGTCGCACAATACAGTTTTTTTGGTCATATTATTATACAAAGTAGTCATGATCACTGAATGGTAACCTGGTAGTGGAGGACAAATAGTATCTTCAGGCTATAGGACTCGGACAAAATAGAAAGGAGTTTCAGAGAAATTCCTCTCATCTCTGGAAGAAAAGTGCCACAAAAAGTTTTTTGCTTTGAATCTTTATCAGAAAAGTTGAAAAGAAATCTAGCCTGAAGACGTATAAAGTACAAAAAAATCGTAATAGAAACGCAACCAAGATTTTGAAGATAAAAAATAACGTGAAAGTACTTTAGATGAATTTTTTTCATAATAATGAATAAACGTTTTTACAGGCAGACTTTTTCAACTTCCTGGCCAGGAATTCTATGCTACAGATGCTAAGGTAGAATGTGGTAGAAAAATATAGTGTATGAAAAAATCAAAATTCCCAAAAAAGCTTTTAACTTGCATGTGCGGGAAAAAGCACTTTTTTCATAAAAAATGGTTCCATTAACACAGAAATATACGTGAATGAGTGCCTTTGGAAAAGACTTCTCTCTTTCTTAAGAAAATTTAGTGTATCCTCTTTTTTCTGGCCGGTTCTCACTTCTTCTCATTACAGGAACAAAACAATGGAGTGGTAATAAAGAATTGTTTGTGTTTGTACCGAAAGAGGCTAATCCATCAAATTGTCCGGAACTCCGGGCTCTAGTAAAAAATAATTTAAAGGACATTAAAAGCTCAGCTTATAATGAAACGGAGTTTAAAAATACGTGGACTTATTCGAGCAAAAAAGTGAACGAAGCACAATAAAACCTTTAATTGCAAGAATTCTGGAAAGGATCAGATATTACCTTAAAAACCAACAGGAAATAATTTATTCTTTTTTTAGAACTTGAACATAACTGTCATTAATAAAAATATAATTTAAAAAAAATTCGCTCATTGGTCTAGTTTCTACAAGCAGATTTGTATGCACGGATTTTTTCGTGCGCAGTCCTCACATCTTTTCAGGATGACAACACTGAGTTAAAAATATACACATATTTTTTTTATAGAAAACAAGAAATGTTGTTCAAATGTTAACCAGTTTATAAAATTTTCCTGAGCCAGTCTAATGTACTCAGATTTAATCCCTGCATGTAATATTTAAATCGTATTTGCATGTAACAAATATTTAAAATTCAACACGTGTTTTTATTATTATCTCTGTGTTTTGGAGTGAAAACCTTTTCTTATTTTTTTTTTTTTTTTTTTTTACGGAATATGCATAAAATTTCCATGTAGATACATAAAATTGAGTTTGTATTTAACTTTGTTTATCATGAATAAACTTCGTGGTATTATAAATATTCACTCAAACTATTTACATGAATAAACAGTTATGAAAAAATGAACAAAATTTTACTTAATTTTATATAAATATTTATTAGAGATTTAGTAACAGTTATTAATTTGTAAAATTACACTTAACATCTAATATATATGATAAATTCTTAAGAAATCAAAATATCAAATTTTTTAGTAGCCGAATAAATTTATTTAAATTTATTTGATAAATAACTTTATTCAACAATTTTTTTCTAAAAATATCTTTTGGTATATAACCAAATTAAATAGCTTATAGTTAAATTCCTTTTTTTTATTCTTTTCAAATTGTTTTTTTTTATCTAAATAGTTTTCTTTTCTAATTTGATTACAGATTCTTTGAGTGTTTCGGAAGTACATATACCAAAGGTTTTTGTTCGAGAATTTCAAAGGTAAGTTAAAAAAAAAAAAAAAAACACACACTTCAAATTGATAACTGTGAATAATGTAGGATAAAAAATGGATGAAAAGTAAAAAATTAAATAAAATACCAGTAGTATCCACAATATGCATACCATAGTTCAAAACTGAAAACATAAAAAGACACACAAAATAACTTTCTTCTAAATTTGGAATATAATAAAGGGAAGTAAAATGGACATGATTGTTAAAAAGCATTAGTAATGTGCAACTATTTTAAATAAATTTCAAATTATTTCTTATAAAAAAATTAAATAGACATGATTATAATAAAAACATATAAAGAGTTATTTTGTAAGAATTTCAAATTATTTTTGAAGAAGAATATTATAAAATTTATATAAAAGTCTGCTGAAAGAAATTGAGCTACTTCTAAAGAATTCTTAAGTGATTTACGGGCTGAAGTAGTTAGATAGTCAATACATATATAAAAATTGTTTTCTGTATTTTTTTTATAAATATCTTCATTTTGTATAAAAGGAAAATGTCTACTGCAGTCTTTAATTTGTGTAATTTCTTTAGCATATTTCCGGTATGATGTAGTAATTTCTTATGATCTGTATTTATACCGGCACATAGGGCTTTAGTAACTATATTTCTTGAGGAAATAGTTTTATAAAATTTACTAAGTCTATAGTAGTTTGAAGAGTAATTTTAAATATCTCAGATAAGGATTTCGCTGCAAGTACTTGTCCCTAAATTACACAGTGAGATTTAAGTGATTTAGAAAACCTGATTGCGAATCATTGATGCATCTACATCTGTATACCTTTGGAAGTGGTAAACAAGTAAACAAGTAAACAATAGTTCATCCTTTATTTTACTTTCTGCAATAAATCTGCAATAAAATAAAAGTTGGCTGATATTAGAAACTTCAATCGTTTCATTACATTGCAGGGCATACATTTTTTATGGGTTATCTAACAGATGTTTTCTTATGAATTTTTCTTTTAATAGATTTTTCCTCATTTAAAAAAATGTTTAGTTTTCTATATCAATTTCAATTTCATTTTTTTCGTTTTAGTAATTTTATATCAAGCCTTTTTTAAACAAAAATGTTTAGATTTTGTTAAAAATTTTATTTCATACACAATTTGTTAATATATCTAAACGTACACAAATTCAGTAAAATTGTGTTAAGATATGTGTAACAAATCATGGACCTATCATCGAGACTGTCTTCAGAACATCGATAACTGAGAGAATATCTGTTTTTAGGGATCAAGTTTTCATTTCCTCTCTTTTAGTATGAAGAACTTTTAATCAAGTGTAAAAGCCAAAGTTAAATTAGTTACTTCATTTCGCTTAAATCAAAAAAATTTAACTTCAAAAAATTTAAGTAAAGATGAAATATGAATACAAACACGGACAAAAATTAAAATAAGTTGCATCTCATTGCATAATATTCGTTACATTTCTTTTACTGTTTATGATTTGCGTCCGGCCAAGAGAGTGTCTGCCTAACAGAGATTAATATACTGCAAAAATGCCACCTAAACCATGGGACCAAACAAAATTGTCCGCCACCCGGATCTGTCCGGATATGGGAGCTGTCCTTTAAGGGAGCATTTACTGTATATAAAATAAAAATAATTATACAAAAATGTAATTAAATGCGTTCCCTGACGGAAATGAAAAATCAGTTTTCGATAGGATTTGGAGAGCAAACAATGAGTATTGCAAATGCAAATATCTTAAAACCCAAATCGACCTTAAAAAATATTTCATTTATATTCGCTCCCAGATAAAGAAACCTAAAACCATTAAGATTTATAGGATAAAGAGATTTACATGTAATAAAATTTTTATTTTTTTACGTCATCTGGGAGCTTCAGAAAACTCTGAAGAGAGAAAAATGCTTAGAAAATGATACATAAATCCACTTATTTCTGCTCTCTGATAGAATTTTTTAAATTTTTAAGTAAGTTTTTCCAATTTTTAGGAAAATTTAGGAAGCTCCAGAAAGTTTTAGAAAGAAAAAAAAAAATACTTCCTGATAGAAATTTCAAAATCTGGCTCCGTTATGATTTGAAGGAAGAACAGTTGTTTTATAAGACTAATTTCAGTTTTAGAAATGGCACATAAATCCGTTTATTTCCGGTCCCTGACAAAGATTTCATAATCTGGCTGAGTTAGGATTTGTACGATGAAAGATAAGTAAGCTAAAATTTAATTTTTTACGTCGTCTGGGAGCTTCAGGAAGCCCCGGAAAGAGAATAAAATACTTACGAAATTATATATATATATATATATATATATATATATATATATATATATATATATATATATATATATATATATATATATATATATATATATAAATAGATTTAAGAATATTAAGTACATATATCAATATAGGTTGGGTGTCTAGTGAAAACTAGGAATCCCTGCAATATAATAATATTTATACCCTACACCACCATAGGTGGTTGGGGTATTATACGATTGTGCTAATGTTTGTAACACACAGAAAAAATTATCGGAATCCCACCTTAAAGTATACCGTTCGATTCAGAATCACTTTCAGAGTCGATTTAACGATGTCCGTCCGGCCGTCCTTCTGGCTGTCTGTCCATGTAAACCTTGTGAACAAAGTACAGGTAGCAATTTTAAAGATATCTTGATGAAATTTGGCACGAATAATTATTTTGAAATTGGTTATGATCGGTCCATTATTTCACCTAGCCCCCTTACAAATGTCCTCCCTGAATATTGAAATTGGTTATGATCGGTCCATTATTTCACCTAGCCCCCATACAAATGTCCTACCTGAATAGGGGTTAAACGATCATAAATGCCTTAAATACAGCAATATTTCAATGAAACTCAAAGGAGTTTTGTATAAAAGTCAATCTTTGTGCCAAATTTCATCAAGATCGGTCCATAATTGACCATAGCTCTCATATAAATCCCTCTTCTGAATATCACTTTAATGTGCAAAAATCCCATACAATGTCAGTATCAAGTTAAAATTTGACACAAATAAGTATTATGTAACTAGCAATGACATTGCCAATATTTATGAGAATCGGTCCATAATTTACGAAAGCTCCCATATAAACTCACTTCCGGTAATCGTCTTAAAATGCATAAAATCACATAAGGAGTGAGATCGAAAAATTCTTAACATACATAATATTCAATAACTTGGAAACGGTTGATCGTAGAGTTTTCATTATTTTTTTAGTCATTTGATAATTTAGCACAGATCACAGAAATATATAATTTTTATGGTTCTAACTACTAATTAAAAAATTGTGGACCATTTTTGAAAACCCTTTCTTTGGAGATTTGATAGTTGCTTCAGTCACTTTTTTAGAACAGTGTGCACATCTTCTGTTCAAATCTTCGGTATTTTGGGACACCTTTTTTGTGCTCTTGAATTCACCTTTCACAAGAGCTCAATCTCTCTCCACTGGTCTAAGCTATAGACAATTTTGAAAATTGACTTCTCTTGGTACGAAAACTATGTTATTGATTTGGTACCAATCCAGAGCTTTCTTACCGTAGTGACATGATACCAAATGGGTCTAAAAATATGTGGACACGTTGTGCTTTCTTAAGAAAAGAAGAAGTCTTTTTTGCAAATATTCCTTTATGCATATTTTGGTATTTATAGATCCGAATGTATCAAATGACTTTCCTGTTTTTCCGCAACTGCAAAAAGCTTGTCATACCATGAATTTTGTAAAAAATTTTTGCTGCTTTTGGATCTTAAACTTATCTCCAACATTACTTCGAACATTAGCAATAAAAATTTTTGAGACACAAGCTGCGAAGATTCTGCCAGCACCTACGTTTCTTCGTCAATTATACAGCTTGAGTATTTTTGTATGAAATTTGGTTTTAAATTCCGAGTCCTATTTTTGGCTTGTAATTTTTTTTGCAGAATTCCAGTTTGAAATTTTTTGAACTTTATATGTTATCGACTTTCCCATTAGCTTTAAATTTTCGCACCAAATAGTCGAAGCACTGAGAAAACTGAGCTGATTTTCTACCAGATGTGTTTGGAGTTCCTTTCAATATGCCTTCAATTTTCTGGCCTTCTCAATATCATGTGGTCCTTTTTTCTTACCGAACTAGGTTTCACATCAATAGTCAAATTCTCCTGATACTGTTTAATAACATTAGAAACGGTTTTACGGACGACATTTAATTCTGTGGCCAATTATTTGTAAGACCTATTTGGATTTTTTGAAATTTTTTAATAACTTGTAGGACGTAAATCTTTTTCGTCACTTATTTTGATAAAAATAAGGACAAATTAACATGTTTGTTAACTGAAGTATTTTTTTCATGATAACTAGATCAAAAAAATTTTTGAATATTGATTCCGGAAAGAGGTATGAGGCAAAATGTGTGTTAAGATTTTTTCGATCTCACTCCTTAGATGTTAGTACAATGCAATGTTCTCTATTTGTATAATTGATTTTACATTTAGTAAAAGTGTTGGTCTACAATTGACCACAGGTCTAATTTTTAGCTCATACACAATAGTGTAGAGTATCATATGGTCGGTCTTGAGCGACTGTAGTTTCTCTCTCGTTTTAATTTAATTGTTGCAGCATAAAACTTAGGAAAATATATTTTTGAAAATTCTATCATTTAAAATAATTATTTTCCAATATATATCAGCCTGCAATAATCAAATTCACATGTGAAAAAATCATCAAATCTATAAAACTAGACACTATCCATCCAAAATGTAAAATGTTGCAGTACAAAAGTTTAGAAAATAACCTTATAAAAGATGTCTTTTAAATTGCGGTAGAAGTTTAAAAATACTTAGTAAGCTGCTTAATATTAACTATTGTTAATTCAAATAGTTTGTTTCTATTCTATTGATAAAAAAAAAATCCAATAGTTTCTCTGAACTATAATGTGAGTTAGAAAAATTTTTCCTTTAGACAACTTTAGCATAAAATAAATGTTTGTTTTGATAGTATTCATAAAATATTGCATATACCACAAAATATACATATATGCTGCGATAAAAAAGTCAAACATAAAATCCATTAAGTAATTGTGTTTTCCAATATTTTTAATTAAGCAACAATATGTGTTTTATATAGATTGGCTTTTGTAAGGTTTTTAGTATTTTTAATTTTCTTAAATAAAATGTTAAAAAAAAACTTATTTTATATCTGTTTATAGCTATAGGAGGGAATATTATATTTATTTCCAGGCAATTAATATGCTTTCGAACTTTGATATACACTCAACTATATGAATATGTATTATGTAAAACTATTTACCTGCGGCAGCAATTTCTCTATGTTTATAAATATGGAATTATTTGTTCTATATACAAATACATATGTATTTTCATGCATAAATATTTATTTAGTAAATTGAAAATAAAATATTTTGAAAATAATAATATTTACTTTAAAATTATAACAAAACATATGGAAATTTAACCGCAAGTTATTTTGATTGTTATATCATTTAAAATTATCAAATATTAAATTTCAAACAAATTAAGTTATTGATATTTTTCTCTTTTCTTATTTGCCTTAATAAATTGCCAACAATAAAAGTTTCTTATGTAAGTTTTAATATTTTTGGTTGCATTTAATTTTTTCTTCTAAAGTAAAGAAAGTTTATATAAATATGTATATGAAATAAATAAAATAAGAATTCCCAGAAATAAATATTTAAAACTTAGAAATCATATATTTCAGGATTAAAATTAAATAAATACATTTTTCTAAATGAAACATAAACGTTAAAGAGAAATCATCTTGTATTTGTAAGAACTTTCAAATTTAATCTTAGTACTACAAAATATTATCCAGACATTGACATACAAATTGATATGATAACTTTCTTTGTTTTTAAATAAAAAAAATATTAAACCATTTATATGATTTGTTAACAAAATTGAATTATTTTGGATTTAAACATTTTTCATCTGCTTATATATCAAAAAAAAAATAATAATAATAATTTCATAGAATCAAATACTTAGAAATATATATACCCACATTCAGCCATATGTTTTAAGTCTGATATGATCCCAAGGGTGTGAGTGTAGGATTGTAATAATGACTGTAATAATTTAGATGGTTTTGAATTTTTGAACAATATTTTATTTCAGTTAAAAACAACAATATTTCGCACATACATATATGTATATATAACATACTTTTGTATGTATGTAAGTGTAAAAGGATCCTTGTTTATTGTCAGTCCCATATTGTTGCCACAACTAATCGTCAACAACAGAGTCATAAACTTAATAATGACAAGTGATTACAATAGAAATAAAAATCATAAAAGTAAACATTATTTTTTCTCTTTTCTCTTTTTTTTTTTTTTTTGTTTTTTTGTACTTCCATGTAAACTTTGATAAAGACAAACATAAGTAAAACCATATACTTACATACATACACAAAGTTACACTTAATACCCAGTCGGAAAAAGAAGGGCTTAAGAGACATTCTAAAATGCTTTATTTTGATTCCAAAAGGCATGCCGCTCGCATTCCAACATTATTTCTATTTTACACGGCGTGTCATTGGAGGCAAGGCCTTCTGTTCTCCCTTCCAAAAAGAAGCGAAGGCAAGAACTCTTAAATAATTAAATATGCTCTCTTATGTACAATGCTATTACAAGAGTCTGAAATAGAATTAAAACAATTCTAGTCTAAAATAAAACTAAATGGTTTTGAGCTTTGTAATTCTCGCAACTACAACTTTTTTCTGTTTGTAATAAGAAAGTTCATAAGTGCGTGATACACCTTCTAATATGCATCTATTGAAAGGGAAATAAGAATTAGTAACGGATTTTTTTTTCAAAGGTAACCAAGGCATTCTTTGAGGAATTTTTATAGAAGGAAAAGTGGAATGAGTTTAACATTTTTTTGGAGAGGTGTGGAGGATTCAAAAAGGCCTGCAGGAATGCATCACTAAAATATTATCCTGCTGGGTACTTATTATATACTCACATTTAAAAGTATGTGTATGTGTGTACATTGTTTAAAGCTCATATTCACATGAACAGTGGGTCAGTGGGGAAAATATGACTGTAAGGAATAATTTTTATTCCGAGAAAAAAATATTCAATGAGGTTTCCCACATCCTGATTTTTGCGTGTAATACTTAAAAAGTGGATTTTCTATAAGCCAAAGGATTTGAAAGTGCCACAAAAATTATAATTTTTTTTTTTTTTTTTTTTTTTGAAGGACTAAAATGAAAAATGGTTGATAACAAATATTTGTTTTTATTAATTAAAGTGTGATTCTGCAAAATGTATTACTTTTTCCGGCTTTCCCGGGAATGGAAGAAGCCCGGGAAATAAAAAACTCTATATGCGTTCAAATTCTGGCTCTACTTTGACAATATCCTGTCATATGGTTATAAATGACTAATATGATCAGACAATGAATTTATATTATAAATCTTACATGAATTTCATTAGTTCTATATTGTGAAAACGAATACAATTAATTACCCAATTCACAACCCCATTATTGTGGTATTTTACAGAGACCGGATTTTAATACTAAAAAATCAATCTTTTTATATTTATTTCAATCGAAAAACAATCTTTAATGTTCAAAAAATAATAAAAATCCATCATGATTTTTTTTATTTTCATCAATACAAAAAATACAAATATCTTTTGTGATATTTATTTCAAAAGTTGAAAATTATTTTGAACTTTTTTCATCGGATGGAAAAAATTCTAAACAACAACAATTTCATTTGAATAAAAAAATATTTTGAAAACAAAACAAAAGTATGAATAAAAAAAACAATCATTTGAAACTCTTTTCGAACTGATATTTATCGTAAAAGATATTTATTTTTTTCATCATTGATAGATATTTATTTTAAAAATAAAAATCCCTCACATATTTTTTTCAACAAATGAAAAAATATTTTGAACATTAAAGATATTTATTTTGATTGAAAAATAAAAATAAAACGTTTTCGGGTGCTTGGTATTTTTTAAAGTTTTATACTAGGAAAAATAATAAAAAATAAAAAAACTTAAAGTATACTAAACGATCAATTTCCGAGTAGATTTAACGATGTTCGTCCGACTTGCATGCTACCTGGTTGGACGGCTGGCTCGTTGTCTGTTTATGTAAAACTTGTGCACAAAAAAACTAATCGTAATTTTAAAAACAATTTGATAAAATTTTGGAAAATATCACAATTATGATCGGTACATTATTTCACCTTGCCTCCAAGCAAATGTTCGGAGGCAAGGTGATGACTTTTCAGGCTTCATTTCGAGCTTTCTGCATGATCGGATCATTCACGTTATGATATATGGAGTCTCGTCGAAGGACTTCAAATTGAACTCGGGAGTACTTCAAGGCTTTCTCCTTTCTCCATCCCTGTTTTTGATCTTCATGGACGACTTGTTGGAAGTGACCACTAACCCCATCTATTCCTTTGCTGACGATAGCAACATATGTCACTCATATTCATCATATACCAGGGCTCTCCGAGGTTCGTCTCGCTAGAGCCAATACGGATGACTCTCTCAATCGTGACAAGACTTTAATATCGACATGGGGTGATTCTAATAGAGTTAATTTTAATGCACTTAAAACTCAATGTTGTTTGCTGACACAAGAGAGTTGATACCTCTCCTCCATTACGCCTCCAGATGAACGATATCAATTTGGGAGAATCAGACTGCCTTATGATTTTGGGTACAAGAGTACAGCGTGACGTTAGATGGAATCGTCATATTTTTGATATTGCGAAAGATTCTTTCAAATGCTTGGGGTTTTTGAGACATTGTCAAACATTTTTCTCCCCATCTGACCTACTCCGTATACATACCACTTATATAAGTACGTCCAAAAATGGAATACATTTCACTTATTTGGGCCGGCGCGGCAAAATCCAGTTTAGAATTATTGGACCGTGTTCAAAGGCGAGCACTGGAGACGACAATACTTTCAGATCTATTTGTCCCCTTCAACACCGTCGAAATGTTGACTGCTTATCCTTGTTCTATAGGTACTTTCATGGAAGATGTTCCGTGAAAATAAAAAACCTTATACCCAGTATACGTGTGTTCAGCCACCGCACACGCTTATCGCATAGGTCCATCCATTTTTTATCGATTGGAATACGAGTCGTATAACCTACTATAGGGAAAACTCTTTCTTTGGTCGAACCATGCGCATGTGGAATGTATTTCCAGTCCATGTCTTCCCAGCCGAATACAACATCGAACAATTCAAATTAAATGTGCACAAACACTACTCCCTCTATGCTGCTCCGAATACCTATAAATCCTAATATCAACAAATACACAGGGATATCCCCTAAATGTTCGTTATAATTAAAACAAAAATGTTCGCTCGGAATTGTGTTTTAATACTCATAAATACCTTATATATGCTACGATTTCAATAAAACTTGATACAAAAAAATTTTATAAAAGGGTTAATTAGAATGTCAAACTTTATCGGATCATAATTAAGCAATGCTTCCATATGCATAACTCCTGAAAATTACTTTAACTCGCATAAAAAACACATAAATGACAGCATCATCATAATTTTTTGACGGAAAATTTTGTATAGGCAGAAATCATAGTCATTGGTCACATATAAGGCCATTTCCCAAAAACTCGAAAATCATTTTGAGACTCAAACGCAATGGTGTAGGATATCATATTGTTAGACTTTACCAACTATAACATTTTGACTTGTTTTCATAGATGAATCTAATTTTGTAAAAATTTGATTTCAGTTGAAAATTGGATTTCAAGTGAAAAATCGAGTTTTTAGTGCCAAATCGAATTTTTAGTGAAAAATCGGATTGTAGTAAAAATATTGATTAATGGTAAAATTTTGGATTTTTCAATCAACAAATGTTTAAGCAAAATAGGAGGTTCCATAATTTAAAAAAAAAAAAAAAAATATTTTATATAACGTATAACATAATAACTCAAATAGTATATTTTGTGATTTGGGTAAATATAAATATATAATTAATTTTTTAATTATGCAAATTTACATTTATTTACATTTTAATTCTTTACTCTCCTTCCACACCTACCCACTGTTAGTGCCATCTACAGGATTTCAATTCCTGTAAAAGGATGCTGTAAACATAAAAAAGTTGAAAACCATTGTTTAAAATATTTTTATTTGTTTTTCTTTTGTCTTTGATACCAGATGACCGACCCATCATTAACATTTAAGTCCAAACATTTCTTGTGAAAGGAAATTTGTTACAAAATAATAAAGTCTTTTTTATTATTTGTTATTTTTGTATTGTCCAAAGGCCAAACAGCCAAAGTTTGCACGATTGAGTGAAACAGTCATGCACATCACACCTTTACAGGTGGGTGCAAGACAATTTTGTTTTTTTTTTTTTTCAACACAATGCCATTGCTGTGTTTAAGTACAAAGTGAATAAGGCTTTTTGTTCCAAAAGGAAAATATTTGTTTCATTCTTAAAAAGGAATCAAATTAATTTTATTTAAATTTAAAAAAATAGAATAAAATATTTTTAAAAACCTAAAATATTTTTACAATTGAATACACAATTTTGTTCCATGAAAAAATCTCCTAAGGCAAAACAAAAATAAAGGATATTTAAGTTGCATAAACGAGTAAACCACTTGCATATAAACTTTTCTTAGCACGTATGTATGTGTGTGAGCTTTTAAATGTTCAAGAGAGTGTGTTTGTTGAAGTCTGCTATACAATTGGACTTTTGCTTTTACTAGGAAGTGATTTTATACATCTACATACACATATAGTTGTATATGCATTCTCAGTGGTAAAAGGAAGGAGTAAAGAAACCTTTCAGAAGGCCTTTTTCAGAGCCGGGAGGAATTCCTCAAATCTTCTACTTGCATTCCTTGTTCATGTATTTTTTACACGCTCATTGCTATCAAGGCCTTACACATTTGCGACCCAATACAGTTCTTCTAAAAGGCCAAATAAAGCTTTTAACATAATTAAATGATTTTTTGTTTATTTTATGGAATTTGATCTTATTTTTGTAACTATTTTGAATAGTTTTGTTTCTGCTTAAATCAAAAATATTGTATTCTTACTTCCCTTCTAAGAGAAGCGAATTAAGGCGATGAATTTTTTCTGCAAAGAATTGTTGTTGCTTACAACAAAATATATCTAAAAAATGCAGCTCCTTTTTCGCCTTGTAAGAGAAGAGAAGTCGGAAGTTCTATCGGATATTTTAGAAGGCAAGGATAAAGCATTCTTGAAGTCCTTATTATAAAAGGCAGGTTAGCATGAGCAACTGCTTCTAAATAAGGTGTAAATATACCTTAAGGAGACCTGCATGATTGAGCCCTTAACAATTTTACCGCTGGGTTTTAGTTTGTTCTACACAGAGAAAAGAGATTCGTTGTGGCTACCGAATTTTTCGCTAATATAATTTAGCCGGTTCCATCCACCATCTCATATATAAGTTACAGTGATCGAATATTTAATTCTACTACTATAGTATTAGTCCACACATACAAATAGTTTTATTATCCTTAAAGAATTTTTCATCCATTATTCGGTCATACGGAACAATTTTGCAATTTTTGTATAATTATTCATAATGAATGTATTTGCGCGCGTATATTTTGTATATTATAGTAATTATTCTGTGAGTAGCGGGAAAAATAAGTACTAAAGCGTCCTCTTAAAAAGATATATTTTGCATCCCCAGGACCTCATGGTCACATTCCAAACTCGTTTCCATTTTACATAGCGTGTAATTGGAGGCAGGATAATTGACCACTCCCAGCCAATAGAAGCGGTTATCCGCTTTTTAATAAATCGGCTCTTTTATGTGTAATACTTAAGGAGAGTCGAACTTAGGTTTAAAAATATTTCTGCACGTGATGAGCATTTTTAGTTGTTACTAAATTACTTTTTACACCCTTCACCACAGGTGTAAAGGGTATATATAAGTTTGTCATTCCGTTTGTAATTTCCACAATTTTCGTCGGAGAGCAAAAAAAGTTTATATTTTCGAGATCCTTGTTAGAAATGATGACGATAGGACCATGTCCGTCCGTCTGTCCCTGTGTCGGTTGAAATGGCGTTTATGAAGCCCACCGGTAACTGGCATATATAATATATATATTAAACAATCGGAAATCCTTTCGAAGTATTGAAATTCAGCAAGAGCGGTTCATACATTGCGGAGATATGCTTAAAAAACCGGTTTTTAGAACCGTTCTTCCAGTTTCTGAATTTTTTTGTTAGAAAAATGAGATAAATCGGTTCATAATAACTGAGATATTGGGCAAAACGCATTTTTGATTTTTGTAAGCACTTGTATAAGCTATAGATTTTTATTTTTCTATAGATCGGTCATAAATATTTTTATAAAATTTCGGTTTTTTAATAAACCAAATTCGTTCATAATCAACATAGCTATGGGCCAAAAACTAAAACAAATCTGTTAAGAATATAAATACACACACAAACATGTATGTTAGGCATTGTAATGACTATTAGTGACGTTTTTATACCCACCATCAAAAAGATAGGGGGTATATTGATTTTGTCATTCCGTGTATAACATGTCGAAGGAATCATCTAAGACCCCATAAAGTATATATTTTCTGGGTCCTGATTAGATTCTGAGTCGATCTAGCTATGTCCGTCCGTCTGTCTGTTGAAAGCAGGATAGAGCTCGAACGGGGCAACGTAGGGGGACGAAATTTGGCACAAATATTTGTCTTATTTGTTTGTGATTGAAAATGGGCAAAATCGGTTGATAAATAAAAAAGTTATGGGCTAAAAACTAGAAACACAGGGTGTCCGTTTCATACTTTTCTGCTGATATCTCTTAAACAAAAGCATGTACGTCAAAGAAATTTTGTATACATAGTTTGAGGGTCAGTATAAACTCGGAAACCAAAAATGGGCGTGGTTCGCCCATTTTACCGCCCACCTCCCATATAAGGTGAAAATCAACCAAATTATGTTCAAATAGTTCAAAGGCCAATGTAAAGTCGGAAACTTTACTGCACAGTTTACCTCCCCCTTTCATATAACGTAAAATTTGAAAAAGTTGATGGTGGGTATAATTATATTCAAGCAAATTCAATTTTAATTCTTTTCTCATTTAAATTTTTAATTCATTCAATTATCTACTTGATTAACTTAATAAACGTTTTAATTGGAACATTTTTCTGTATTTCTTTTTTATAGTTATTATTAATTGATCTAATCATTTTAAAGAGATGTACAATTTTAAACAATCTTTAATTGAATAAATTATTTTGGTAATTGTTTACTTTTTTATGTGTAGAAGCCAAAGTGCTTCAAATTCTTTTGAAAAGAAGGGAAGATGCATTAACAAAGGCCTGAGTAACGAAATACTATCATATCTTCCCGCTGGATACTATTATTTGCCTTAAGTCCTTGGTTGTGTTTGTGGCTTCTTTTAAATTTAACTTCAAACTATTTTTGGTTTATTTTCCATTATTTTATACATATTTACTTTTAACTTGAATTTTATTTAGTTTTCTTTTCTTTTTAACATTCTATGACTGAAATATTTGTTTAAATTCTTAATTTTTTCTATTTTTTGTGACTAACATGTGGTAAAGAACTTGTCAATTTTTTTAGAATAAGAAAATGAAATAGACAGAAAATAATTTTTTGGGAGAAATTAAATAACCATGACTTTGTTTCAAGTAAAATACTTGAGATTTTTAGACATTTTTCTAAGTAAATTTGTAAAAGTATTGCAATATATTTTTGAGAAAAATTTTATTCTAAAAATAAAAGTGATACACAGGTATTTGCAAAAAGTAACAGCAGAGGGTTTCAGTAACATTTTAGAATTTTAAAATCAATTCCTTATATGGGAAAGGAGGTTAATATAGATTATGTTGGATTTTATTTATACCATGCAGAGTGAGCGATTAAAAAAATTAAATTGAAATATTTACAGAATTTCAGAACGGCTGTTCCGTTTCATAGTGATAGAGGAAATGAAAACGAGTTTAAGTTTAGAGCTTGAATGATATAGACCTACCGGGAGCGGGTCCACACGGTCCCAAAATTGGATACCTAGGTTATGAAACATTGTCGTGGCCTTCAAAGATTAATTTTTTTACTTTTCGACATAATTTGATGAAATTTGTTCGCTATAGCTGGAATTACAGATTCAACTTTGAAAAAAGTGGATTTTTTCCATTTTTTAAGTGGTTGCTTTTCTCCTGTTATATACAATTTTTCTTAAGTTACATATACAGTATTTATACTGTTTATAGTTCTTGTATCATCTAATATGTTTTTTAATTTTTTAGAAATATAAATTTTTACTCCTCGTTATTGGTTGGGAAAAGTAACAAAAAAAAAAAAAAAAAAATTTGGAAATTTGTTTAAGTTTATCACATCCAATTCGTTAATTTTCATCAATTATTTTTCACAAGTATTAGTTTTGAATATATTTAGTAGCATTATCAGAGAATTGTTAGATATTGCTAATAAAAATGAAATTATTTTTTCTACAAATATAGTAGAAAAAAAAAACTCTTTTCTTAGAGCATATTTTTAGTTGCCCTAGTTATCATTCTATATTAGAGATGTCAATATCCATTAATGTAAAACAAAGGTATCTTCTCAAGATTAAATGACTTCCATTTTAAACCTAATAAAACTAACTTTGCAATCCATTGCAAATATTTTGTTAAACATTTTTCTAAATCCTTCTGATAATCCTTTCTAATCTAGGCTAACAAAAAGAAACATAAATTTTTCTTCATTAAAAAAAAAAAATCTATGAAAAATGTCTGTAACGTTATTAATATAAATTTACCAAGAATTTCATTTTCACTTATTATAACCCAGAAAATATATCTTTAAAACAGAACACGGTAAAAGATACATAAAGAACAAACTAAGCGACAACATCATTACACTTAAATGAACATCCTCAACTCATGACAAAGGAAAAGTACAATTAAATGATAAGCGAAAAGATAAAAAAGGAAAATATATTGTTAAAAAAAAGAGAATGAACACCCACAAAACACCACCTACTGTTATAATGATATCATCTAATATTACGCCGTTGCTGCTGCTACAACTGCAGCACTCAATAAATGTTTAAATTAACTAATATACAATAACAATTACACAGCTTGTTAAAATGATGTTGTGATAATATTTTTTAATATTTAAATACAGGATTTAAAAGCTTAAAATTTTAATCTAACAATTGAATTAAATGTTAGTAGAGCGCATAAAAAACAATCTTAAACACACATTTATATACAAAAACGTATATTAATGTAAACCATTATTAAATATATTTATATACATATATTTTTAGTTTTTGCGCATTTGAAGAACGAGATAAAATAAGCTTAAAGGGATATAAAATATGGTTTTAAGAGATTATTTAAACAAAAGTAGAATAGATGGAAGAAATGTTGAAAAATGAGGAGAAAAAAAATTTACAAAAAAAAATAAAAAAAATGTGGGACAGTTTAACTTTTTCTTGGTTACAGGCTAAAAAAAATTTTAAATTTCTGGGGGCTGTAATTAATTTTTAATGTCAAGTGGAGAATAAAAAAAAGATATTAATAGAAATTTTAAAATATCTCATTTCGAGAGAAATATGCAAATAAAATGAAATATGTATGATATTTAGTTGTTTCTTTATTATAGTAGTACAATCATACATATTACTTTAAAATAAAAATCGCTCAATTTGCATAAATTAAATACCTTAATTCTAAAGCATCAAAAATAACACAAGGGAAAGCTAAAAATTCATAGGTACATAAACAATAAATTTGACAAAAGAAAATGCTACTAATAATAAACCTTCAAAATAAATAAAATATGATATTAATTAAAAAAGAATATTTAATAGGTATATAAAAATAAATAAAAGCTAAACATTTTTTAATAAATGCTTTTTTTTTTTTAAATACTAAATGACATTTCTTAACAAAAAGAGGCAAAATAAAATAGTCCTTCATATCACTAAAAAAGAAACAGCGACTTTTAATTTTTATTTCCTAATTTTGTTTCTTAACATTAAAAGCAAATAGTAACTGGTTGGTATCAAACAAATGGTGCTGCTATGTACTAAAGGAATCCGATCCACTAAACTGTCCAGAACTTACTTTTTTCGTTTAAAACATGAATATAACAATAGTTTTTAAAAATTAAAACTTAAAAGAAGTTGTTTCATTTTTATGCGCAAGCCTTAGATGAGAAGGATGTGTCCAAACATGACCCGATTTACATAGACTTGACATAAGTATATTTACATAAGTAAAACAAATGTTTTTTTCCAAAATAAAAAAAAGTAATTTATCATCAAAAACGTACCAGAACAACAAAAATAATAATGGAATAAAAAAGTGTTAATTATTAATATAATTATAATATAACACAGAGTTACAAAATGGGAAAAAATATCTGCGGCACGAGGTTTCTCAGTCAATTAGGATATACGGTATTAACATATACTAAGCCTCTAATCCACTTTTTATACCCTACACCACCATAGGTGGTTGGATTATTATGCGTTTGTGCTGATGTTTGTAATGCACAGAAAAAATTATCGGACCCCCACCTTAAAGTATACCGTTCGACTCAGAATCACTTTCTGATGAATGAACGATGTCCGTCCGTCCGTCTGGCTGTCTGTCCATTAGGGTGATTGATTATTCGACTTTTTGGAGAAACCGGTTTTCGAATAGTTCGAATAATTGATATTTTGAAAAAACCTGTTGCACTTTTTTAAATTCAGAAAAAACCGGTTAACCGATTTTTTTTGCAGAAATTAATATTTCTATCAAAAGACTACAATTCTTAAAGAAAAATCAATAAATCTTTTTTATTTTTTGGAAATAACTAAAACCCATTAAGAACGAGAAAGAAAGAAATATACGGTCAACAACAATACCCTACACCATTGTGTACATAAAAATTTTGGACCAGTACTAAGGTCAATTATGGACCGATCTTCATGAAATTCGACACACTGATTTAAAAGTATATCCTTGGATATAAGAAAACAAAATTGCCTACCTGTATTTTGATTACAAGTTTTTAAGGACGGACAGACGGACATAGTTAAATCAACGTAAAGCCGATTAGAACAAATGAAGGTAGGTCTTAGGCCAATATTTTTGCGTATTACAAACATCATTACAAACGCATAATAGGTATGTACGGTATAAAAATTGTAAGAAAATAATCATCAAAAATGATATTAACATTTACTTAGCATAAACAGAAACCATGGGTCAATATTGAAAAGGCCAGAATCAATTTTATTAAAACGATTCTTCAGTTGACTTTTTTAAAACAAAATCTTTGAAAAAAAAACTAAAACATTTAAATTAGGTGCAAAAATATTACAGGTGTTACAATAGATAAAACAAATTTCATTCAGGATAATTATTATTTATTTAATCTTAAACGTTTTTTGTGTTTAAAAAAACCGGTTGTCAACCATTGTGCCAAATTTCATCAAGATCGGTTCATAATTGACCATAGCTCCCATATAAATCTATTAATATATTTTTTTTTTTAATAACAGCTTGCAACTTTAATTTTATTTTTTTCAGCAACGGGGCCTTCTGCAGATTTGATTTTTGCAATAGCACTATCAATTAAACTGATTTGAGTACTTAATAAATTGAAACCCTCTAATTTAGTAATAGTTTCAGAAAGAAATCCATAGTTGGAAGAAACAAATGAGAGTTTATTTTTAATATTGCTTGATGTTAGTACTCGTTTAATTTTTTTTATAGCTTTAGAGTCGTTATCATTCAACTCATCCACAGCATTTTTGAAATCATCAATATATTGTTCGTAGTATTTTACAGCATCAATCCAAGATGCCCACCTCGTAATAACTGGTTGAGGCGGAAGTGGCAAATTGGGATAATTTTCTTTTAATTTTGAAACGTGTGTAGGAGCTTTTAAATATATCTGTTTTCCATAAGAAATCAGCGAATTAATGTGATCAAAATTATTGCGCACCTTCTCCGCCACTCTGTGTAATGCGTGTACTAAGTAGGTTACATGCAAAAATTTTTGGATAAAAAATCTTAAAAGCTTTTCCAGATTTTACCATATATGAAGCCGCTTCAGATAAAAATAAAATAATTTGATTTTTATTAAAATCCTCTCCCAACAATTTAACTGACTCATGAAACGTACGGGCAATTGTTTCGTGGTTCATACATTCGAGTTCTACAATATGAATCAAAAACTTTCGTTTGCTCGACTCTACGTTGTGATCCAAACAATTACATTAACAATGTACTAGGTGTACAATAGAACACCTGTTATGCACATTTTACATTGACCGGATTTTAATACTGAAAAAATAATCTTTTTATTTTTATTATTATTATTTTTTTTTTTTTTTTTTTCAATCAAAAAACTATCCTTAATATTAAACAAATAAAAAAAATCCATTATATATATATATATTTTTTTTTTTTTTTTTTTTTTCATCAATAGTTTATTTCTTTTCATCATGATCGAAATAAAAAATATGATATTTATTACAAAAATATATAAAACTCTTTTCAGCTTTTTTCATTGGATAAAAAAATTTTAAAGAACAACAATTTTATTGAATAAAAAAAATATTTTTGAAACAAAGCAAAAGTATGAATAAATCATTTGAAAATTTGTTCATACTTATGTTTATTTTTAAAGATATTTATTATTTTCATTATGATGAATATTTATATTAAAAAATAAAAATCCCTCACATATTTTTCTAAACAAATGAAAGATTATTTATTGAACAGTAAAGATATTTTTTATACTGATTGAAAAATAAAAATAAAATAAATAAAAATAAAAAAATAAAAAATTATTTTTATATTTTAAAAAATATAACCAAAAAATGGTTTAAAAAAAAAAAACGAAAAATATGCAATTAAAATATGCATTATTAGGTAAAATATCCAAAAATATGCATTTTCAACAAAATATGCAAAAATATGCATTAACAAATCGATGCCATTTTTTAGTAAAATTTCTGATTCGGATAGATAACAATATAAGTTCATTTTTAAATGCACCAAAAAAAAACATGCATTTGCATATAAATCCGCCCCTTTTTTCAATTTTAATTTTATGAAAATTAATTACGCTATTTCAACAAAAATTAACACGTAGTTACGGAGAATAATTTTCATCTATATATGTAAAAATTAATGTGTGTTTGTTTGTATGTATGTTTGTTTGAAGTCTATAGCCGCCTAAACGGCTAAGCCGATTTTCTTGAATTTTTCACAGTGTGTTCCTATATGCCTGGAAGGAAAAATAGGCTACTTTTTATTTTAAAGTTCCATGTGGGCGAGGTGCCACGCCTACTTACTAAATAACTATTAAAAGTAGTATATCTCGGAAATTGGTAATACTAGAGTCCTCAAATTTTGCACGAACAACTTTGACACCTATATGAACATTATGGAAAAAAATAGGCGAACTAGCAATAGGGGGTGTGGCACATAACACGCCTAATATTGCTTGCCAATACCAAATGCCGTAAATTTAGGAAACTATAACAGTTACATTTCCCAAACTTTGTACAATAAACTTAAGTGTCAATGTGAACATTTTGTGCAAAAATGGGCGGAAAAGAAAAATTGGGCGTGTCATCTCTCATATAAAGTTAATACCAAAATTTTTATATCTGGGAAACTATAAAAGTTAGAGAGCTCAAATTTTGTACGACTAGCATTAGCTTCAATATGAATATTTTGAACAAAAATTGGTACAATAGCAATAGTGTGCGTGGCACCTCCCATATAAAGAAAATATTAAATTATCATATCTGAGAAAATATAACAGTTAGAGTTCTAAAATTTTGTCGGAGCCACTTTAGTATCAATATTAATATTTAAGAAAAATATGGGCGAACTAGAAGTAGGGGGCATGGTACTTCCCATATGAATTAAATGCAAAAATTCGTATATCTGGGAAACTATTGGAGTTGGAATGCTCAAATTTTGCACAAAGAATTTTGACATCCATGAAAACATTTGTCTAATAAATTAGCGGATTATGAGGGTATGATCCCTCCCATAAAAATTAAATACAAAAATTAGTATATCTGGGAAACTATTAGAGCTTGAATTTTCAAAATTTTGCACGGGAAACAACTATCTATCTATTTATCTATCTACCTACCTATCTATCTATCTATCTATCTATCTATCTATCTATCTATCTATCTATCTATCTATCTATCTATCTATCTATCTATCTATCTATCTATCTATCTATCTATCTATCTATCTATCTATAAATCCATGTTTCTCACACGGACAACTTTACGTCGCATGTTCGCGAGTGGGAAAGCCCTCAGATTTATATGTATACAAACCAGAAGGTATTGTGCATCCCAAGGCATTAGAATAAGAATTATTTAATAAGAAAAATGTTATATGTTAAATGCTTACATTTTATTACAATAAGGTCAAGTATGAAAACTATATATATTGTACATCAAAAGAATTTATAATAAGAACTAATTTTTAAGAAAAATGTTATATTTTAATTACTAAATAAATATATTTTTTTAATTGTTTAATTACTATGTATTTCATTTCGGGGAGTGGCGAAGCACACCGGGTATTAGCTAGTGTATAATAAAAGTTACAAATCTTATAGCATGCACAAATTTTTTTTGCGTAGTCCTTATATAAATCCGTTAGTATCCAATTTAATGCTTTAAATAAGTATTAGTTAATAGATATGGACAGTAACGTAGAGAAAAGAAAATTACAATCGATCTAGTTAAGTCCTTAAAATTAGTTTAGCTATTTCTTACTTAGAGAATAAGACAGCACAAACAAACATTTTATATTAAAACAGAGTCATATTAGAAAAATATTACACTTTATTTTAATGAAAAAATATCTATCAATTTTAAATGTAGATGATAGGAAACATTTTTATACAATTATAAATTATAACACTATGCTATATTCTCTCTAGATTTCCTACAACTTTAAGAAAGAAATAATTTAATAAATAATTTTAAGTATAAAAATACTATAAATATTTTCTTGTTACTAATATATTAAAAATTATTTCCACTTTTTCTTTGTTTACTGCGAAATATTAAATTTATATATAAATATATAAATTAAAGATATTTTCACTCTAATTTTTGCATCTTCTTTTTAATTTTACTTTCTTTATTTCCTTTCATTTTTTTATAAATTCAATTTTAGTAAAAGTAAAATAAAAAATAAATTTATTTTCCAACTTATTTTATTTATGAATTTATAAATTGAATATATGAGGAAATTTTAATATTCTTCTGTTATTAAAGTAACTATTCCAAGAACTTTTTTTCATGATTTCAATTTTTAACCTTTGAATTTCATTATATATAATTTGTACACAAACACTTTAAGGATCCAATATTATTTGTTATTAAATTATATTGCTAAAACGTGTAAAGACCATTGAAACAATACAATGTTTCAACTATCGTTATATAAATGAAAGTAAAAATAAAACTTAAAATTAAAGTTATAGAAAGACGTGAGTAATATAACGATCAAGTCATTTTGAATTTTAATATAAAATAAAACCAAATTGTAAATGAAATGGAAAAAATCTAAGAATGTTTTTATAAGATTAAAAAATTGAATATTATATTGAATCTTATTTATAAACATGAAATGAAATCCTATTTTCCATAAAGGTTTTTTTTTATTATCACATTTAAAATTATTTGCCAGAGTCTGTTAAAAAAAGGAACTATACGCTTAAAAAAACAAAAACAACTCTAACCACAAATTGCTTATCTCCACCTGGCCTCAAGGTGTCAACATTTAGAAAAGTATATGCCACCTTTAAGCTTTTTTAAACGAAGGTACATACATATATATTTATCGCTATACAATGTAGTTGTGTGTGCAATATAAACCCGGGTATAAATAATAAAACTGTACAGTATACATACGTATAGAAGTATAAATAAAAAATAAAAATAATCCAAAGGACGTTTTAGTGTGATTGTTTACTTAAATTCTTAAGATTTTTCTTACAAAATGTTTTTTTTTTTTTTTTTTTCTCTCTCTCTCTCTCTTCGCTTTTTGTTTTATTTTTACTGGAAACAAAAGAAAAAATAATAAAAACCTGGAAAATGTTAAGAAAACTTATCATTGTTGATTTTTCCTAAGTCTTCTTGAATGTATGTACGTCACAACAGCAACGATTTTTAAGAAACGTATAGAACTTTTTTTTATTTGGCTTTACATGAACAATAAAAACACGTTTTTTTTGCCATTGGTGATGACTTTTTTTAATATCTTTTTTTTTTTTCTTCTTACTTTTGTTGGCATTGTTTGTGGTTTTCTTAAAACATACGATGTGATAATTCCAGGAAATAAAAGAAAGTTTAAAATTTAGTATTTTTTAAGACTACATCGTAATGAGAATGTGTCCTGAGGAAAATATCAATTTGTTTTAAAGGCTTTTTAGGGCAAAGCTATAATCAAATGAAACTGCTATTGAAAGAAATAATATATTAATTCTTTAAATGTAAAATTCTACTTCAAATCATAGAAGAAGTACTCTTAATAAATTTATATATTCTTTATACTTATATACATCTAAAAAAGATATCACCTAAAGAACAAGTAGAAATAATCTAACACATAAGATCTTTGGTATCGATTTTCATACTATAATTTCTTAATTGGTTTAAAATGTGATGGAAATGTTTCAAAGGCTTTAAGATTACCTTATGAAGATTCTTCTTGAATTAATAAATTTTATGAAAGTGTCATCGATAGCCAAAAAATGCTTTCAGCTTGTTCAAAGCAATCACAATTATACAAAATATAATTTTATTTTGTTAATATAATATTCTACTGATCTATTACATTTATTATTACCCAACAAAAAAAGAACTGAAAAAGAGCTGAAAAAATCATGAATTTAATATTTAAAATTTAAATTTTCTTAGAAATTATTAATCTTGTTTCCCACAAAAAATACAGTAATTTTAACTTTTTTGGAATTAATTATTAAGAACTTCCAAAAAAGTTCAAAATATCCACTTTTGAAGTGCTTAAAAAAGTTTTTTTTTTTTTTTTTTTTTTTGGTATTTTTACTGGGAAGTATTATTTTTTTGTTATTTTTTTCTATTAAATTGTCTAGGTATTCTATTATTTTGTATACTTTAAAAATATTTTCTTAAAATAATCTATTTTTCAATAAGCAATGTACTGTAGAGATTTCGTGCAATTCAAGGTTTGCCATTATTATTTTAATCTGTTATATAGGGTGATCGATTCGGTTTTCCAACCGATTTTTAAATCGGTTTTTTCTTTCAATGTGCTGTCGGTTTCTTCAAAATGTTCATTTTTCGAATGTAGAATAGATCGGTTTTATTGAACACAAAAAACCGGTTTTAAAAATAGCTTTTTATTTTAAAAAACTTTTACTAAATATTGTTATTTGAATTGAAATTTATGAATATTTTTTTAAAGTATTATTTCTAATGTTTTAAAAATATAGTTTAAGGTTAAATCGAAATTGATTCTGTTAAATAAATAAATTAGTTATACTTATTTCTATTGTAACACCTGTAATATCTTTACACCTAATTTTAATATTTTAGTCTTTTTTTGATTCAATATTTTCTTCATTTTTCAAAGATTTTGTTTTAAAAAAGTTTCACCCGCAGAATCGTTTCAGTAAAATTGATTCTGATTGATATGAAAATAACCCATGGTTTTTGTTTATGCTAAGTAAAAGTAAAATAACATTTTTTATGATTATTTTCTTAAAATTTGTATATTATATTATGCGTTCATGCTGATGTTTGTAAGATCCAAAAATATTGGATTTAGATCCATCTTAATTTGTAGCAATTGGCTTTAAGTCGATTTGACGATGTCCGTCCGTCTGTCTTTCCTTCCATGTAAACATTGTAATCAAAATATATGTCACAATTTTGAACATATATTAAATTTGAAATTTGGGACACAGGTTTCTTATATATATATATATATTAAATCGGTATATTATTTAACCTAGCGCCATGCAAATATCCTTCCGGAAAAGGGGTTAAACGATCATAAATTCCTTAAATGTAGCAAGAATTTTTACTTTTCTTTAATTTTAATTTTCTTGATATATACATATTAGGGTAAATTTCAAAATTTAGATTTTGAGATATCATACCTTTTTAGAAGGTTTTTGCATCAGTAAACATAATGGCGTATTTTGTTTTTTAAAATTCCAACTCCTTCCCCTGCATATCTTCGGCTAAAAACGCACATTTTGAGCGCAGAGATGAATACAATTGATTTATAAAAAAATGTCTTTTATACATCAATTCTACATAAAATTTTAGTAAGAATGAGCACTATTCAAACCGCTTAAAATGCATCGTGTCCAACTAGGGTGTCCGAAAAATTGACTTTTTTAAAAAAAAGTCAATTTATAAATAATAAATAAAACTTTTTATCTAAATCTCATAGGTATATGATCCTTGCACGAATATTGTTTAGAATTTTGTACAAAAAACAGAGGATATTTTAGACAAATTTTAGGACTCAAATTGAGTCCGCCAAGTTAAAAAAAAAAAACTAAAAAAAAACATGTCAAAAAATGGGTCAAAATTTTACTTTGGTCCAAATATCTCTTAAAGTATAATAGATAACCCACACATGTAAGCGCATTTTTTATGGAGAATTATAAGGACTATATATGAGCAAAATTTTTTTTCAATCAAATCATAAATGAAATTTTGGCGATTTTTTTAAGAATTTTCATACTCGAGGTGACCAACTTTGGAGGTCCACCCCCCGTCCCCCAGACTAGGTAAGAACCTGTCCTCCTCCAAATCAATTGGCATACACCTCAGAATTATCCATGTGAAGTTTCATTTAAATACATCCAGCAGTTCTATAGTTACAGAATTATTTCCAAAAAATTTCGTTTTGGGACCACTTTTTCATTTACAAGATCCATCTTAAAGTATATCAATCGATTCAGAATAAATTTCCAAGTCGATTTAACGATGTCCTCCCGCTTACATACTGCCTGGTTGCACTGCTAGCTTGTTGTCTGTGTATGTAAAACTCGGGCACAAAGAACAAGTTTTAATTTTGAAGATAATTTGATCTAATTTGGAAAATGCGACTATTTTGGTATAACGCTAAAGTTTACTGAAAAGGGTTATGATCGGACCATTATTTCACTTTGCATCCATGTAAATATTCTCCCGGAACAGTGTTTAAATATACATAAATACATTATTTAAGCCACGATTTCAATAAAGTTTGGTACAAATTAATTTTATAAAAGAGTGAATCAGAATCAGACCAAAATATTACTCTAATACGTATAAAATCCACATTAATGACAGAATTGGGATAATATTTGATATAAGTATATAAATTTAAATACATAAACCATAGTAACAAGGATTGATAAGAATAGGTTATTGGTCACATATAAGGTCATTGGTCACATATAAGGTCATTTCCGAAAAACTCGAAGATCATCTTTTAGTCAAAGCAAGAACATAGAATATTATTTTGTTGAACTTAACCAACTATACTTTTGGACTTGTTTTCATTGGTAAATAGTTTTTTTCTTTTTTTAATTTTTAGTGAAAAATCTAATTTTTTAGTTAAAAATCGAGTTTTTAGAGGAAAATAGAATTTTTAGTGAGAAATCGATTTTTTAGTGAAAAATCAGATTTTAGAAAACATTTTGCTTATTGGAGCAAAATGGTATTTTTTATGAAAAATCTTATTTTTTATGTAAATTTTTGATACATTTTATAAAATAAAAATTTTATAAAAAAAGGCATTTATTTAAAAAATCTAAAAATTTCTAAACAAAATATTTTTTAACATAATTCATAAACATAGGTTTCACAATGTTATAATGTTATTTTAAATTTCCATATAAATTTTCAAAAAAATTTAAAAAATGTGTTATCTTAAATAACATATAACACAATAACTCAAATAATATACTTTGTGAATTCACAGAAAAAATTATTATAATTTTTTTTTTTTTTCAATTAACATAGTTGTTTCATTTTGCATCGAAACTTAAAAAATTTATTCAAGCAAAAATGAAATAAAAAAAAATTTACTATACTTTTATATCCTATATACATTTTTCATTCATCCAATCAACTACTTAATTGATTTAATTAATTTATTAATTTGGAATTTTTTTCTGTTTTGTATTTTTTTAAGTTTTTAGTAATTGATATAATCATTTTGGTGAGAGGTGCAAATTTAAACAAGTTTATAATTGAATGAATTATTTTCATATATAATTGTTAATTGGTGACTTTTTTTCTGTGTTGGGTAAATATAAAAATACAAAATTTTTTATTTAATTTCTCTTTTAGTTTTCTTGTTTAAAAGCTCATTTTAAAAATATGATTTCAACTGTTTTTGACATATTGTTAAACCCTTATTATAAAATAATTATTTAAATGGAAAATTATGTGGCAAACAAGAGCATCCTGTTGCTATAGCTTCATTATTATCAAGGATTCTGTTTTTTAGTCAACAGATTTTCGAGCAAACAAATCTCTGCCAACAAGACTATTAAATTTGCAGATGAAAAATATGATGAGTGACAGATTTGTTTTAAAAAAATAATGGTTAGTGTTAAAAAACAGACAAAAAAAAACAACTAGAATACAGTGGAATGTCTTAATAGATGATAGGGTAGAAATAACAGAGATAAAAAATTTTTATTTTACTTAAAAAGTTTCTTAAAGCTCTCAAAATTGTTAACCATATCTACAGGAACATTTCAAGTTGCTCTAAATATTTATACACAGAAAAGAGTCACCAATTAACAAATATATATAAAAATAATTCATTCAATTATAAACTTGTTTAAATTTGCACCTCTCACCAAAATGATTACATCAATTACTAAAAACTGTAAAAAATACAAAACAGAAAAAAATTCCCTATTAATAAATTAATTAAATCAATCAAGTAGTTGATTGGATGAATTAAAAATGTATATAGGATATAAAAGTATAGTTAAATTTTATTTTTATTTCATTTTTGCTTGAATAAATTTATTAAATTTCGATGCAAAATGAAACAACTATGTTAATTGAAAAAAAGACGGTAATAACACTGGTCAAAAAACATTTTATTTGCCATTTTTTATGCCCTAAATATGCCGATTACTCGAGTATATTTCGCTATAACTCGAGAACGGTATGCACGATTTATATAAATAATACATCAAGATATGGAAAATAATATTAGCTTTAAATCGCTCTACCATCAAATTCTTATCCGCTGAATAGTTTAGAAGATATTAAAGCCAGGCATCATAAAAATTGATGCACAAATCTTGATTGGATTCACAGTTAAGTTAGGGTACCCATGCATACCTATAGCTAAGTGAAAATACACAAGTGGGCAAAAAAAAATAGTTTCGTCTTAAATAAAAAAATATGTGAATTAGATGGAATTCAACGTGCTAAGTAAGAATACGCTTTTACTTTTTTTCTATCACGTATTGATTTTTTTTTATGGGCATGACTACTCTGACCCCGCCTTTAGCCAGTCACACTTGTATAACTCGAGAACAGTTTGTCCAATTAAGATAAATTGAACTCCAATAGATAGCGACCTAAATTGTCTTTGGGCTGAATTTATATAATTTTTTGTCCGTAGTTATTCGGTAATTAGTACCGAAAATATTAAAATTTATCTTTTTGAAAAAATGGTGAAAATTTTGATCCATAACTCTGGAATTCGTGAGCGAATAAAAAATACTGTTGACATGGCTTTTCGTATGCATCTCTTGATGTATCACTTATAAAAATCGTGTAATGGGTTCTTGAATTATAGCCTAAGTTTGACAAACCATTCTCGAATTTTATAGTGTGACCACTGAATAAGGTGATAATATTAGTCATGCACATAAAAAAACGAGAGAAAAAGATATAGTCGGTCAAGACCGACTATATGATACCCTACAACATTGCGTATGAGCACACAAATTCGGGAAGTGGATTTATATTAGACCTGTAGACCAACACTTTTATTAAATCTAAAATAAAATATACAAGTACAGAATAATGAGTTAATAATATATAGAAGATTTTATGCATTATAGGGCGATTTCCGAAAGTGGGTTTATATGGGAGTTATGTTCAATTATGGACCGATTCTCATAAATTTTAGCAATGTTGTTTCTACTTATATAAAACTTATTTGAGTCGAATATTAATTTGATACTATCTTTCGTATGTGATTTATGCACGTTAAAGTGATTTTCGGAAGGGGGTTTATATGGAAGCTATGATCAATAGTGGATCGATTTTCATAAAATTTGGTACAAAGATTGGTACTTGCACAAAACTTCTTTGGATCGAATTTCATTAAAATATTTTTAATATTAAGACATTTTTAAGTGGGAAAACTCCATTCCGAGAAGACATTTGTACGGGGGGTAGGTGAAATAATGGACCGATCATAACCAATTTCAATAGGCTTCGTCCTTATATCATAAAAGTCCCACGTGCCAAATTTCATTCAATTATCTTCAAAATTGCGACCTGTACTTTGTGCACAAGGTTTACATGGACAGCCAGCCGTCCAGCCAGACGGACGGACGGACATCGTTAGATCGATTTAAAATGTGATTCTGAGTCGATTGGTATACTTTAAGGTGGTTGTTGGATAACTCATTCTATGCGTTACAAACATCAGCACAAACACATAATACCCCAACCACCTATGGTGGTGTAGGGTATAAATAGGTACGCGATAGAAAAAAGTTAATGAAGATTTCTGTTTAACTCGTCAAAATCCACCTAGTCCACATATTTTTGTTTCAAGAAAACATAAAAAAAATTTTTTTTGGTCACCATTGTATTTCTACTCAATTGTATGAACCATGGGTATTTTTACTTAACTGTGAATAAAATTTAGATTTATGCATCAATTTTGAAGATACATGCCTTATTTTATTCGCAGCATTACCAGCTTTAAGATAAAGATGATAAACAGTAACATATTATATGTTTTCATTTATTAAAAGAAATTTTATTAACAAACAATTCAGCACATAAAAAAATTAAGTTTGGAGAATTTGAGGATATTTTTAGTCCGCATCTTTTGGTGTATCACTTTGATCAATCGTACACACCGTTCTTGAGTTATGAGGAAATATACTAAAGTAATGTCCTTACTATGGGCGAAATATTAGACACACCCATAAAAAAATTCCAGACCTGATGGAAAGAAACTGAAAGCAGATTCGTGTTTAACACATCGAAATACATCAAGTCCAACTATTCGTCTATGGGGCAGGATTTGTTTGTCAACCAGTGTAATTTTTTCTGTGTAAGAAAAATTTGTTTAATTATATTTCTTAATTATGATGCTTACAATTATTGTAATGTTTGTAAAGCTTCAGTTTCTCTCAGTTAAATTTTATTTTACAGAAAATCCTATTGTTTGCGTCAAAAATTTTATAGCTTATTTCTCTCTAATCTAGAACTTATTTACATTAATCTCTCTTACTCAAAGTACTAACCATAATTTTTTATTATTATTTTTTTTTTTTTTTTTTTTTGTATTTGTTTTGCAACTAATTAACAGTCCATTAACGAGTGTTTTCACACTATTGAGTTATATCTAACTTTGATGCGTTCCTTCTGGGCACCAAATAAAGAATAATCTTTTTTGTTATCATATTTCATTTATTTCATACTCCCACACACGCTTTCAAATTCAACTAGATACACATACTAAAAGAAAAGTTCAAACCCACATATAATTTATGTTACCAATGGGAAATTTTTCTCTTAAAGTTACAAATGTTTTCGAAAGATTTTAGCTTTAACATCTTCAACATATAAATTTCACTTTCTTAAAGTATTTATTAACTTTTTTGTATACTTTGAAGCATCTATAGGAGCAGTTCCAAAAGCCCTTAGAAAACAAAAAACAAGTATCTTTTTTATCCTTCTCAAAAATCTTTGTGCACTTGCGTATATGACTTCGCTGGAAGTTATTCAAGAAGTCTTATACAACCAATAAACAAAGCCCTTTTAATGGCTTCTTTTACATCTTTTGTCTACTAGACACTTAATAAGTTAACGTTTCATTATAAAAGTTTTTGCTTGTAAGCAGAAAATTTACTTGTTTGGTTTTTATTTAAATCAACATTTTTCATATAACAGCATATGCTATGTTTTATGTCTCTTCACATAAGTATATTTAACATTTTATTTTTTCCATTTATTATAAAGAACTTAAAGTTAATTAAAAGAAATATGTCTCTTAAATTAATTGTATCTAAATGAACTTGTAGAATTTCATGTATCTTATTCTGTGAGAGTTGTTTAATTTCTTATGTAGCACATGCATAAGAATAGTTGAAGAAAAAAATTAAACCATGTCAAAAACTTTAGTCATTTAAGTCACTCTTACATAAAACTAAAATAATGAAAAAACAAGAAAATATAAATATTTTAAGATTGTATAAAGTTATATATAACAGCTTTAATTTGTAAATAACTTGCTAGTTTTTAACCAGATAAAATGTTTGTTGGGAAAACATTACAAAATGTATTATAGTTTCTACTAACTAATTAATATGTATCTCTCCTTCTTGCCCAATGTTATGATATTTAATTATGCTAATATAATTTACATTAAAGCTACAAGTATTCTAAATTCATAAGAATTTGGAAATGGAATTTGCAAGGTGTTCAAATAATTAGAATGTGATAGTTCATATTAGGTTATCTATATATATAAAAGAGTAACGTTACTGACTGACTGACTGACTGACTGATTCATCATCCCACAGCCCAAACGGCTGAAGCTAAAGAGACGAAATTTGGAACGTAGGTAGGTCTCAATCCATATAGATCCACTAAGACGCGATTTTTGGAAATTCGAATGTTTAGAGGGTAAAAAAGTTAAAAAACGGGTAAAATCGGTAACCTTATAACTCGCAAACTAATAATGATACTAAAAAAGTTGAATAGTTATTTAAAAAATAATTGGACAGGTGTCTGGTACTTTTTTGAAAGTCGGCCGTTTTAGGGAGAAAACGGGTAAAAACTCTATTTTGGTACTTTTTTGACACCATATGTATCTTTGAAACCAATCAACATACAGATAAAATTTATGTCGTATTCATAACTTATCAAAAAATGAGAAATATAAATTTGGTACTTTTTAGAAATTCAAACGTTTAAGGGGTAAAAATCGTACCAATTTTTGGTACTTTTTTCATAAAAAATTTTTTTATTTTTATTGACATAACCATATGCGTATTTTAATATGGGATCTCACTATAATTTAGAAACTCACTGGAATATAATTTCTGATACTTCTATGGGTGAAAAAAAGTACCAAAAAAGGGATACAGGCGGGAAATTACATTTTATTCAAACTTAATAATGAATTTTCAATTACATTAAACATAGAAACATGAAATTAAGAAAATGTAGTGCAAGAATTCAAGAATTCAAGAGGATGAACTTTGTGGTACTTTTTTCTTCTTCTATTGGTACTTTTTTGCATTTTCTGTAATATTTAACCTAGAAACATGTAATTAAATACGCATGGCCCGATGTTGGAAAGAATTCACAAGGGGGACTTTGTGGAACTTTTCCGTTCTTCTAATGGTACTTTTCAAATTTTCTATAATTATGAACCTAGAAACATTAAATTAGGGATATGTGGTCCTTAGTTAATGAGAATCCATAAGAGGGGACGTTGTGGTACCTTTTTGTTATCTTATTGGTACTTTTTGAATTTGACGTTGGTACTTTTTTGTTATTTTAATGTTACTTTTTGAATTTTCTATAATATTTAACCTAGAAATATGAAATTAAGGACATGAATTGCTAAGTGAATGAGAATCCGTAAGAGAGAACCTTGTGGTACTTTTTCGTTCTTCTAATGGTACTTTTTGAATTTTCTATAATATTTAACATAGAAACATAATATTAAAGATATTTGGCCCTAAATGAATGAGAATTCATTAGAGAGGACTTTGTAGTACTTTTTTGTTCTTCTAATGGTACTTTTTGAATTTTCTATAATATTTAACCCAGAAACATGAAATTAAAGATATGTGGTCTTAAATGAATAAAAATCCATAAGAGAGGTTTTTGTGGTACTTTTTTGTTCTTCCAATGGTACTTTTTGAATTTTCTATAAATATAAACCTGGAAACATGAAATTAAGAACATGTGGTGCTAAGTGAATGTGAATCCATATGAGGTGACTTTGTGGTACTTTTTTGTTCTTCCTATGGTACTTTTTTAATTTTCTATAATTGTGAACCTGGAAACATGAAATTAAGAACATGTGGTGCTAAGTGAATGAGAATCCATAAGAGAGAACTTGGTGGTACTTTTTTGTTCTTCTAATGGTACTTTTTGAACTTTTTATAATATTTAACGTAGAAACATGAAATTAAATATGCATGGTCCTATGTGAGAAAGAATTCACAAGAGGGGCCTTTGTGGTACTTATTTTATTCTTCTAATGGTACTTTTTGAATTTTATATAATTATGAATCTAGAAACATTAAATTAAAGATATGTGGTCCTAAATGAATCCATAAGAAGGGACTTTTTGTATCTCTTTTCGTTTTTCTAATAGAACTTCTTGAATGTTCTGCAATTTTTATCCTTAGAAACATAAAATTGAAGATGTAAGGTACTAAGTGAATCAGAAACCTTAAAATTGTTTTTGTGGTCCTTTTTCTTTATTCTAATATACTTTTTAGTTATTCTGATATTTATTTTTCGTTATTCTAAGATTAGAAACCTGAAATTAAAGAGAAATTGTTATTTATGGATGACATAACACCATTATTAAAAATGTTCCCAAGGGAGTTAAGAATCTTTAAATTTAATATATAGTATGGTTTTTATAAAAAATTTCCGCTAACGAAGTTGCGGGTTTACAGCTCGTTAATACATAATTATTTCTTGATAATATCAAATCTATATAATTAATAGGTAAACACATTTCCTATTAGTTATGCTCACAGTATATATCCGATATTAATAAAAAAATATAGAAACAAATTAGAAAGATATTTTTCATTGATATGCAGAATATACACAGAAAAAATTATTACCGTTTTTTTTTCAATTACCATAGTTGTTTCATTTTGCATCAAAATTTAATAAATTTATTCAAGCAAAAATTAAATAAAAATAAAATTTAACTATACTTTTATATCATATATACAATTTTAATTCATCCAATCAACTACTTGATTGAGTCCAAATCTTGATCAGTCTGTAATATATTTCTACTAAGAACTATATTAAAATATTTTATATATTTATGAATACTTACGAATAGAATCCTTATGGTTTTTGAATTCACGATATTTTTTGAAACCTTGGTATTTGAGGCCAATAACAAATTCCTCTGCGTCTTAATTGTTTTATCTGCACAAATATAAGTTAAATGTAATAAAAACTGTTCAAAACTAGAACCATTACTAAACTTACATATTAAGAAGACAAATCTCCAAATTCCTGCTTTTGAATAATTCATTTAATTTCGTGTATTCAATTATGCTGCTCGACTTCTCCTGTGTGAATAAATTTATATTTATGCATTTTAATAATTCTAACGTCTATGCTTTATAACTTATTTACTTTTTAATTATTTTAATTTTTAACGCAACACTGAATTTGTTTGTGTTTTGTTTAAAACGCGACTTTTCTTGTTAAGAGAGAAAAAAAAACTAAGTTTATTTTGTTTTCGTTTTACTAAGTATATTTCCCGTTAGAAAGCATATATTTTAACATAATTTAATGAAATATTTCATTATTCATTAATTCATTGATTCAATGTTTCTGTTCATTGCGTAATGCTTCTTCTTAATTAAATCAATGTATTAGTACATTAAATAAACAAATTTAATGTACTAATACATTCAGTTACTATTTTTATGTATACTTTTTTTAAATCAATGAACTAATACATTAAATCAAATAACTGATTTACACATTTTAAGGAGTGCGATCGAAAAAATCTTAACATATATAAAATTTAATATGGGGACACAATGTGTTCTCTTACGAAAGGAAGAATATTTTTTTTACAAACTTTCTTTGATGTATTTTTCGGTATTTATAGAGCCCACTGTAACAAATGTCTTGATTTTTTTGTCGCAACTGCATAAATCCTGCCAAACCAGGAATTCTTTAGCAAATTTCGTCAGCTTTTCGGTCCTAAACTTATCTTCAACATATCCTCGAGCATCAGCAACATACACATTTTGACCCGGAAGCTGCGAAAAATCTGCCAGTACATACGTTTTGACGTTCTTTATACAACACACAGTGGGGTCAAACGCAAATTTTTTGGTAATAAATCTGTATCTCCAAAACTACTGCTCGGATTAAATTGAAATGTATGGGAGAGTTGCAGAGGAGGTATTAAGCTTTCAGAAAAATCATCCTATGGTCACCCTGTAATAACACAGGATAAGCTACAGTTTTTTTTTTTTTTCTAGATATGTTGCCCTTAAAAAAATATGTTGCATGTTAAACAAATTAGACACAAAACTCACATATTTGCATAGAAGAACTAATTTTTAATATTTGGTGCTTTATAGTTAATATTGCACAAAAATTTAGCATCCAAAATTTTACCAAGAATACGAAAAAATATGAAGATTTCCCAAAAATTTCAAATTTTACCAAAAATCCAAAATTTCACCAAGATTTTAAATTTTACAAAAATATGAAATTTCAACAAAAAATACAAATATTAACAAAAATACAAAATTTCGAAATTTCACCGAAATCCAAAAGAATAAAATCCCATCCATATTCCAAAATCTTATCGAAATTTCCAGATGCTATAAAAAATCTGAAATTTCGCATAACCCCATAAAAAAGCTTAGATAATTAAAAAAGTAATTTTAGTTGGCAGTCTTTAATTTTTCTAAATCGAACAAATAATTCTGGATTTATAGTTAAATATTTTTTTGACCACCATATTTGACATGCTATAAAAAAATCTGTGACAGACAAGCACACATATTATTTTTCAGACCAACAAATTTCAGTAAAAATTCTTTATGAGGCAAAATTTGGAAACACTTTTGATAGTCTTACTTAAAATGGCGTACTTATGTATTTCATCAAACACTTTCCAACTGTGAAAAGAGCTTGTGTCTCTCAAAATTATCATATAATTTTAATTAATAAGTCTGACAGATACATTTAAAATCTGATAATTGATTCCACGACAGATTTTACTAAAATCTTTATTCAGTCTAAAAAAGTTTGAATATTAACATTAGTTTGGTTCCATTTCAGTTAATTTATTGAGAAAAATATATAAAATACATAAATATTTATTCTAATAACGTGTAAATAAATTTTAATTACGTATAATATAATAAAAATTTCCTTTTGGCAGCAAAAAATTTTAGTTTAATTTTTAGTAATTTTAGTTTACATTTTTTATTAAAAAAAAAATCATTTCTCATAAAACTAAAATTTTAATTTCTCAAACTTTAATTTCTCATAAATTTAAAATTTTCAAATCTTCATTTCTTTGGTAGTAAAATTTTCTATGCTAAGAAAATTGTATATTAAAATTATTATTTTTATTAAACTAAAAGCAATTTGAAATACATATTTCATATTTACACAAACATTTTTAGTTCAATATAAGCGACAGTTAGTCGGGGTCCACACACAGCAATTTTTCTTGCCGCAATTCTGATCTCGTAGGCGAGAGAGGTAAAGAGAATGTAAAAGTTTAGTATTCCCTTCTCCTCTCTCTCCTATAAACTCAGAATTGCGGCAAGTAAAATTGCTGTGTGTAAACTCAGACTTAAATAAATTTACATATTTGAAATTACTTTCCTTTTAAAAACTAATACCAAATATATTGCTGTTTAGTTTTTAGTAATCAGAAAAATAGTAAATACATAATTTTAATCCCTAATTAATTTATGTACCACATTTAAGCGCTTCTCGAGAAAAGTTTTTTCTTTTCAAATGGTTTTTTACTGATAATTTTTTTTTTTTACTGAGATTTTATTTTTTTGTAGGAAACATCAATGGAGGCCCTTTTTCCATTTAAATTGAGATATTTTATTAACAATATTTTATTTTTAAAAAATTTAAATATTCATGAAAATTATCCTTGATTGTGTTTCTAAATTACAGCAAATAAATTATTGAAAATACAAGGTATTTAAAACTTATTTAAAAAATTCCTATATATAAATATTTATATATTGTAACACAATTTAATCCAAACTTACACACTTAATTTTATAATTAATATTTTATATACAGTAGCGAGCATTAAAAATGCAAAGCTATGTGATATGATCTTTGTACGCATATATTTTGCTTCTAATGTGATTTTATTATTTGTGATAATAGATACCTGTTGCATATAATTTTGTGGAATATTTTTGTGCGTAACGAAAATTATTGAACGTTTAGTAAAAGCAGTTGAAAATGTGAGCGAGCAAAAAAAAATGCAACTCTAAACAAATAAACATGATTTTTAAAATTTTGTTAAAAATTTTGATTGGAAATGGTTGGAAACTATAGTGTTGTTCAAAAACATGATTTTGCATTTCTTTTTTAAGCCAAAAAACATTTTCTATAAATAAGCGATCAAATATTTATGATGGTTTAGCTTAACTTAATAGTTTATAATTGAGTATGACCTTTCGACCGAAATAACGCAACCACTTTCGATTGTTATTGAGATGGAATCAACAGCTTAAAATAATTTTTCGCAATGATATGACATTATCGAATGCCCGGTATCGCTATAATGTTCAAATATCCCTTGATTTTGGTCCTGGAACAAATTCTAACACAAGGAAAAACAGTTAAAAAATATACCTATTTTGAACTCTTCATATGCTGAAAAATTAAAAGTACATCCTTCGTGATGATTGGACTATTGGACTTGTTTACTATTGGAAATTAATATTTGAGTAAGTATGTCTACCTAAACTGTCTAAAATTGAAATATATGGGTTTAGAGTCAAATTAATTCAAGTTATCGTAATAGGCTCTTATTTCCATTATACAGTACTCGTAAAAATAATAAAGGACCTGCCTCTTAAAGTAAAGGTGGTAGATTTATATAAGTAAATAATATGTGTTATGTTAGAAGGATATCCAGTTTCCATATTTACATTATTAAATCAACGATTGCTGGCAATAGTAGCTTTGAATGGCCAAATGTGGTCATTCAGATAATATAAAATATCTACTGTTAAATGACTTGTTTCAATTGTTACAGGCATGATCATTTCAATATTGTATCTTATTATTATATTAAGAATCTTCATATTAGAACTACATATTAATATTATTTCACTGCCATTATCAGAATGCTATTCTATATTTGCAGATATTTAAAAAAGTATGGAGAAAATAGTATTTTTTTAATATTATTAATATCCTTTGTAGTTAAAATTACCTTAAATTTATATGTATTGATAGTAATTAGTGGTAATACTACCAAATCATAGTTTTCAGCATTTTTCAATAATTATTTTTATCAAAATTTAAAAAAATCTGGTGATTTTTTAGGAGTTGCATTTTTTTTGCTCCCTTAAATTTACAACTTTTTAAAGAAAAAATTTATTAACTGTTCGTATGCGTAACAATTTGGAACAAGATGACATACAATAGTTGGCTAAGACCGCAAAGAATAAAATCACAACAGAATTGGCTAGTTTAATGATGTTCTAGCCCTAATCAATACGATCAAAAATCATATAGCCTAGCGTTGCATTTTTTATGCTCGCTACTGTATGTTTATTCAATTAAAATTGAATTTGTATTATATTAACATAATACCATTTCATATTAAGAAGAACAATAATAATAAGCTTAATTAATTCATATTTTTAATTTTAAAACATACTTGTTCTACTCATACAATTTTTATTTACTGGAACGTTATATTAGTAAAATTTAATAGCATAAAATCTTTTAGTTATAAAAATGTTTTTGTTTATTAAAATATTTATTTTTTGCTTCTTTAAACTTGTTTGCGGTTAAACTGCAAGAGATTATTTTTGGTTAGTCTTGCATTAAGGCAAAAGAGGAAATAATACACTAGAACAACAACAACAAGTAACACTTGAACAGCACAAAAGTAATGGGATGTTTTAAAAACTGTTGGGTTTAATAATGAAACAAAAGAGCAAAAATAAAACTAAAACAAACAAACCAAAAAAGTAATCCAACACCACAACTAAGTAGTAAAGCTTTAACATGCAATAGTTTTTAAAAATGTATAGTTACGCGTGACCTCAATAAAAGGAAGAAAAGATGCAATATTTTATTAAGTATGTACAAGGAATTTTAAAATCCTCGGATTCCTTTTTTTATGGGGAAATAACAATTTGCAAAAATTGTCTGAATATTTAAAAATCTTATAGATATTTTATCTTTATACTTTTCTTTACTTGGTACTTTAGTTTCACATTAAGAGAGGCTCTTTTATATAATACTTCAATTATATTTTGCAAAATGTATTCCCAAGTACACAACTAGCATTTTCCATTTTTATTAAATAACTTATGCTTGTACTTTATATGCTTACAACTATAAATTTATGTTAACATTTTTCCTAGTACTAACACATTTTGTCATATACACCCACTATTCTCTGAAGCATGGGATATAGCCATAATGTGCAACAAAATAAACCTAAAACATTAAAAAAAATTTACAACCCTAGTAAAATTTCTACCACAATTATTTTTCTTTTTTCTACTTTAGGGGAAACATTATAAAAACAACAATCAAAAACAATACACAAACATTGAAAATAAAAACTCAAACTCAACATAAATTCAAAAAATAATTGCAATCACCAAAAAAACAAACAAAAGTTGTATGTAAAAGTCACCATTGAACTTTTAAACAAAATAGCTTGAAGGCGTCAAAAGTTGAAAACAATTTTGAATAAACTGAATATAGTCAAGATTTAAAATAATAAAAAAAAAGTAATATAAGGATATTAATTCAATAATGCAGCTTAAAGTATTTAAATTTTATTTTTTAATTTTAGAACTATGTTAACTAATTCCATAATAACACTGGTCAACAAAAAAAATCCTCCCCCACAGACGAATAGCTGGACTTGATGTATTTTAATGTGCTAAACACGAATCTGCTTTCAGTTTCTTTCCATCCGGTCCAGATTTTTTTTATGGGCGTGTCTAATATTTCGCCCACTAAAATTTTTTATGTGTTCAATAGTTTCGGAGTTATTTTGAAGTAAGTGTCCGAAAAAAAATAATTTTCATGCTAAATTTTTAATTTTTTTGTTACTTAAATTTCTTTTAATAAATGAAAACATCTAAAATGTTACAGTTTATCATCCATATCTTAAAGCTGGTAATGCTGCGAATAAAATAAGGCATGTTTCTTCAAAATTGATGCATAAATCTAAGTTTTATTCACAGTTAAGTAAAAATACCCATGTTACATACAATTGAGTAGAAATACAATGGTGACCAAAAAAAATTTTTTTTATGTTTTCTTGAAACAAAAATAGGTGGATTAAGGGGATTCTGACAAGAATCTGCATTCACTTTTTTTCTATCGGGTACTGATTTTTTTTTATGTGCATGACTAATATCATCACTTTATTCAGCGGTTACACTATAAAATTCGAGAATGGTTTGTCAAACTTAGGCTATAACTCAAGAACTCTCTACGCGATTAAAAGATGCATACGAAAATTGTCTTCAAGGCATGTCAACAATATTTTTTCATTCGCTTAAGAATTTCAGAGTTATGGATCAAAATTTTCACTACATTTCAAAAAAAAATTAATTTTAAAATTTTCGGTACTAATTACAGAATAACTACGGAAATATTAACTGGACAAAAAATTATGTAAATTCAGCTCAAAGACAATATAGATCGTTATATATTAAAGTTCAATTTATCTTAATTGGACAAACTGTTCTCGAGATATACAAGTGTGACTGCCTAAAGGCGGGGTCATAGTAATCATGCCCATAAAAAAAATCAATGCGTGATAGAAAAAAAGTAAAAGCTGATTCTTATTTAGCACGTTGAATTTCATTTAATCCACCTATTTTTTTATTTAAGGCGAAAAAAAATTGCTTTTTGCTCACTAGTGTATTTCCACTTAGCTATAGGTATACATGGTTATCCAAGCTTAACTGTAAATCCAATCAAGATTTGTGCATAAATTTTTATAATACGTGGATTTGTTTACTCGTAGTTTCGCCACCTTTGAGATAAAGGTGATAAACTTTAATTGTTTTGATGTTTTCACTTTTAAAAAAGATTTAGTAAAAAAAAAGAATTATTGAATTTTTGCATGAAAAAAATTTTTTCGACACTTTTTTTCAAAATATCTCCTAAACTATTGAGCGGATAAAAATTTGATAGTAGAGCGATTTAAAGCTAATACTCGAGTAATCGGCATATTTAGGGCACAATATTAGACACGCCCATAAAACAAAATCCCGAGCTGATGGAAAAAAACTGAAAGTAGATTCGAGTTTAGCATGCGGAATTCCATTTAGTCTACATATTTTTTGCACCTGAGCGTATGATTATTATATTTAATTTAATATTTATTTATCATACGCCCAAATGAACTTTTTGTTTTCTTGATAAACAAATCTTTTTTTATCAATTCAATTTTTTAATTTTTACTAAACAAATTTTTTAATAATTTTTAATAACTAAAATCCAAATAATTTTATTGTTTTTGCCCATACATGCACACAGAGAAAAAACATGGTTACTGCATTTTCAATACGACAATATTAGGTTCCCATTGTTAATGTTTCCTAATTTTAATAATACTGTGTTCATGAAAAATTTCTTTGTTTAAATTCTATAAATAAATAATTATAATACTTATGTTTATTTTCAAATAGTGTTGAAAAGTTCATAACATGTGTTTTTAAATATATTTTGTTTTAAATGTTAGTCTTTCAACTTCATTATAATTCCGATTTAGTTTATATATGAATAAATATAAACAGACAAGTTTTTTTTAAAGATATTTAGATAATTTTTTTAATATAACCTATTCATAATAGGATAAATGCACCGGTAGTCGTCAGTTTAACTTTTCTATGCTTTCAAATTTATCTCCTCATGAACATGAATCTGCTATCTGAATAGAATGTGGATTTTCACTATAATAAATTCTACCCTTCCGGATTTGTCTAGCTTTTTCTGAAAATTATCTTTTAAATTATTACAATAAAATATTTTGTAAAATAAGTAGTGAGATCGAAAAAATCTTAACACAAATTTTTTTTTTTTTTTTTTTTTTTTTTTTTTTTTTTTTGATCTATTTATCATGGAAAAATACTTCAGTTATTATTTTTAACAACAACCATGTTAATTTGTCCTTATTTTCATCAAAATAAGTGACGAAAAAGATTTACGTCCTACAAGTTATTAAAAAATTTCAAAAAATCCAAATAGGTAAAAAGTTCAACAAAATCCAAACTGGAATTCTGCAAAAAAAATTACAAGCCAAAAAGTAAGACTCGGATTTTAAAACCAAATTTCATACAGAAATATTCATGCTGTATAATTGACGAAGAAACGTAGGTGCTGGCAGAATCTTCGCAGCTTGTGTCTCAAAAATTTTTATTGCTAATGCTCGAAGCAATGTTGGAGATAACTTTAAGACCCAAAAGCAGCAAAAATTTCTTACAAAATTCATGGTATGACAAGCTTTTTGCAGTTACGGCAAAACAGGAAAGTCATTTGATACATTCGGATCTATAAATACCAAAATATGCATAAAGGAATATTTGCAAAAGCACAACGTGTCCACATATTTTTGGACCCATTTGGTATCATGTCACTACGGTAAGAAAGCTCTGGAGTGCTTCCAAATCAATAACATAGTTTTAGTGCCAAGAGAGGTCAATTTTCAAAATTGTCCATAGCTTAGACCAGTGGAGAGATATGGAGCTCTTGTGAAAAGTGAATTCAAGAGCACAAAAATGGTGTCCCAAAATACCTAAGATTTTAACAGAAGATGTGCACACTGTTGCAAAAAAGTGACTAAAGCAACTATCAAATCTCCAAAGAAAAGGTTTTCAAAAATGTTCCACAATTTTATAATTAGTGGTTAGAGCCATAAAAGTTATATATTTCTGTGATCTGTGCTAAATTATCAAATGATTAAAAAAATAACGAAAACTCTAAGATCAACCGTTTCCAAGTTATTGAATATTATGTATGTTAATAATTTTACGATCTCACTCCTTACCTCAAGTTTATCTGTAGTCGGCATATATGTGCCTATTCTCGTCATGAAAGAATATAAGTAAAAGATACGCGGATATTGCAACTTATAGATCATTACAGTCAGAGTTTTCAACCCAGCCAAAAATTAGTAATGGAATGTAGTTACAGACGTAGTTACTTTTCAATGATAACAACATACTGTCTGCATTACATGAAGGTAGATTTGTAACTACTTACTTTTAACTCGATATGTAATCTATTACTTGAAATCTGATTTTTGGAAATGTTTCTTTTAATCAATCTTTTCATTTAAATTATAAAAATCATATATGCGGGAAAACGTAAAAATGTTCTGTATTTCGAAGAGATTTTAAATCGAAAGTGGAAATGATATAGAATGAAATTATATTTGATTTCATTTTTCATCGATTTCGTCTTAGTTTTGTTCCATTGAACTGACAGTAAAAAAATCGACTTTTTATTAAAAATTTGTGGAATTCTTCAAGAAAAAGTGGTTCTACTTGTCATTTTGGTCGCTATTTATGCCAAACTTTTGGGTAGAAGATGTTCCTTCAATAGATTTTAACAAACAATATGCTGGAGCAAATACTATTTTGAGACATAAGATAAGGCAGATGCTTCCATTTCAAGGCTTCAACTTGTTTCTTTTCTGCGGTGTTTTCTTTTTCTAATCTGCGAAAATCTTAATAAATTTAGAATCTTATATGTAAGTGAAAAGTAATTTCTTACTTTAATGTTTTTCTCCACCCATATACACAGAAAAAATTATTACGGTCTTTTTTTTCAATTAACATAGTTGTTTCATTATGCATCGAAATTTAATAAATTTATTCAAGCAAAAATGAAATAAAAATAAAAATTATCTATACTTTTATATCATATATACATTTTTAATTCATCCAATCAACTACTTGATTGATTTAATTAATTTATTAATTGGGATTTTTTTTTTCTGTTTTGTATCTTTTACAGTTTTTAGTAATTGATATAATCATTTAAATGTAGAACATCGCACCATAAATAAAACATTTGTAAATTATTTTATTTTCAATATTTATTGAATTTTGTAAACTATTCTGTATAAAAAATGAATTGTAGATTTATTTTTAATCTAAAAACCTTTCAAATTTAAAAATGTATACTGTATACAGTTAAATTGTTGAACTCTGTAATTTTAATATATTAAATTGTTTATGTTTTAAGTAAATAAATTTAAAAAATTTCAGCTTTTTTTTCCATATTTCAGTAGTTATTTGTAACCGATAATGTAGCTAGTTACTATTCATTTTGATAATAATGACTGTAATACTTTGAAATTAATGAATTATTGAACAGCTTAAAAGTAATTACTTCTTGTAATGACATCTAAGTAATGACTTTCTGAAATGCCTATCTGTAATAATATAAAGTAAGTAGTTGCCTCTAATGACATCACCGTGTTAAAATAATGAGTTATTCTTCTAATGTGAAAGTACTGAAGAGCAAATTATATTAGTTTCTTAACTCATTACATGGCAAGCAAAGTTTTTGCTGTCCAAACTTTGTGAAATTATCAAATAAGTTAATTGAGATAGTAATGAATTTAAAGTGGAAAAATTTCCGTCCTTTTACGAGATCACTAATCTAATAAATATCACTCAAATGCTAAGTTTCTGGGAATGCATATTTAAAATAATTCAGAAAAAATATTGATGCGGACTGTTGGATTTATAGAAAATGTTTAAGTTGAAAATGGTGAAAAATATTGTTTCTGATATCGACATCTGCTAAAATTAGATGAATTATTCATTTCTAACTTTAGTGTACACATAAAAAGCATTGTCTAAATTAATATTTACCATTGACATTGTTATCAGTCAAATACAATTTCAATTTATATAATTAAATACTTTTTTAAATAAACAGAAAAAAAGTACATATATTTAAAAATTTTGTTCATAAATATTATGAATCGAACATGATCTTTTTTTCCAAACATTTTTCATAAAAAATAAAATTTGGTTCATAGGTATTATTAAATTGTTCTTAATGAAAATTTTAGGAATTTTGCAAAAAATTTTGCTTAAAATTTGAATTATTTTTATAAGATTCTAATGAAAATGATAAATAAAATTAGCAATAAATGGTAATTTTCAAAGAAAAAGTTGCTAAAAAATATTTAGAAATTTGCACAAATTTTATGCCATTATGCAGCACATATATACATAATTTTATTAAAAAGCGCTTCTGTTCAGTTGGATGATCCCAATATGCAGCTAAAAACAATTAAAAACTAAAAATTTTCCAAAGAAAATTTCAAACATTTCGTTACAAAAGAAAATATTAAATAAAATTTAAACAATTTGTTTAAGTCTTCTTGACTTTTGATTCATATGGAAAAATTTTAATATTTAAGAAATTATTCTTAAATATTATGAATTAAAATCAATGAAACTAATTTTTTATATTTATGTACAAACTTTTTTCTGTGTAGTTTATTTACTATTTACAAATTCACTTAAATATCTTTAAGAAATACCAAAAACTAATAAGAACAAAAAAATAAATGCGTTTTTAAATAAAACTATTTATTAGCTTTTTTTTTTTTTTTTTTGCTTAATTTTCGGGACATTTAGCCTTTTCTGACCTTTTTTAAAGCCTAATTTAGTTTCTCTTTTCCTCAAGACCTGTCAACACTATTAACCACTACTATTAGAAAACAGAATATATTTTGAATATAATATTAATTTTGTATACATATTAATACACATGTATATATATTATTGTCGCTATTTTTAATAATTTCCATTTAAATTAAAACAAGCGCGAATGTTATATTCGGCTCGGCCGAATCTATATATCCACCATCAACTTTTTCAAATTTTACGTTATGTGGGAGGTGGGCGACAAAGTGGGCGGACCACGCCTATTTTTTGTTTCCGAGTTAACATTGGTCCTTGAACTATTTGAACACAATTTCACCTTATATGGGAGGTGGGCGGTAAAGTGTGCAGACTATGCCCATTTTTGGTTTCCGAGTTTATATTGACCCTCAAACTATGTGTACAAAATTTCGTTGACGTACATGCTTTTGTTTAAGAGATATCAGCAGAAAAGTATGAAACGGACACCCTGTGTCCGGAACTTTATACCTTTTAACCGATTAAGGTTAATTTGGGAATTAATTTTACTTTTGTGTACTACTTTTTTTTCCTATTTTATAAATAGAAATATATGTCCAAACCATTAAGTCCTTTCCGCAGGACTTAAGTATTGGTTTTCTATACTTAAAGGTTAAAGTTTAAACACTTTAGAGCTAAACGTACATATAGCCTACATAATATTTCATGCGAATCAAAGGTTATTCAATCCAGAGACTTATTTTCTAAATTTTTTTTTTATATTTTTAGACATAATCTGCATAGAACGTCCTATGCAGAAAACATAGGATTTTAAAGCTAAATTGTTATGTATTCTTTTTGTAGCGATTCTTAGGCGTTTACGAGAGTAATTGCGGTCAACGCGTTCATTGTGTTTGAAGCATTTAACCACCTTGAGAGTAAAGTGGCCATTTTATTAAAGATTTTTTATATATTTCTATATGTTTCACCTTTTTCGTATTGTATGGTAGTTACTCTTAGTTCTCCTATACTTAATTGTGCGCTATTTGCCATTCTTTAGGTCGAAATTGTGGTTAAATTAAAGTTTTCTGATTTTATCAAATTTTCTAATATAATCGAAAAAGCGATTCTTTATTTCTCTCATAATGTAACAAATAACTATCTCTGTTGTGCTAAAATCATTTTGCAACCATAAACTTCACTTACTCTTAACCAGAAATTAAAGAAATTGAGCCAAAAGTTGCTTGTTTACTTATTTTTGACTCGCCTGAAAACGACTTGTTTTCAACTTTCTCTAGAAAGAAACTTAAAATGGAATAATATTTGAAAAATTTGTCATTAATGTAAAAGAAAACAAGTTGACTTCATCAAAAGCATGTAAATTTTTAAAAATTGACCGTTAAATTTGCCGCTTTTTAAAGCGAAACAGAAATGATAAGTTTGTTTACTTATTTATGACACCCGCTGCATATTTTCTTAGTTTTTGCGCTGCATCATTTAAATAATAAATATTATTAGTATATTGATTTTGTCATTCCGTGTGTAACATGTTGAAGGAATCATTTAAGATCCCATAAAGTATATATTTTCTGGGTCCTGGTTCGATTCTGAGTCGATCTAGCTATGTCCGTCCGTCTGTCTGTTGAAAGCAGGATAGAGCTCGAACGGGACAACGTAGGTGGACGAAATTTGGCACAAATATTTGTCTTATATAAGGTTTATTTGGGATTGAAAATAGGCAAAATCGGATAATAAACAAAAAAGTTATGGGCTAAAAACTAGAAACATAGGGTGTCCGTTGTAGCTTCATTTCATACTTTTCTGCTGATATCTCTTAAAAAAAGCATGTATGACAACGAAATTTTGTACAGATAGTTTGGGGGTTGATATAAACTTGGAAACCAAAAATGGGCGTGATCCGCTCACTTTACCGCCCACATCCCATATAAGGTGAAACGGCAACAAAATTTTGCACAAATATTTCAAGGACCAATGTAAACTCGGAAACAACAAATGGTCGTGTTCCGCCCACTTCACCGCCCATTTCCTATATAAAGAAAAATTTGAAAAGTTGATGGTGAGTGTAAAAATTCGGCCGAGCCGAATATAACATTCGCGCTTGTTATTATTATTATTGCAAGGATTCTTAGCTTTCATCTGATAGCCCTATTGGGTTAAGATAATACATATGCATAAACATTTTTTATTTTATTATTATTTATTTTTTTTTTTTTTAATGCGTCCCTTTTTCAAAAATCTGTTTAAGAAGAAATTTAATGGCATGGAGGAAAACTGAGTACACAGCTTTAATACGTATTTCCTAAAGTTTCATGGATATATCGATTTTTTTTTATGAGAGAAAATGACTGTCACATGGTATTAAAATTATGAAAATTTTGCATTAATCTGAGTGTGGTGATATAAGTCTGGCTGCTTCAGAAACTTCGAAAGCTTCAGTTTGAAAATAATTACAAAATATTATACCACATTCTGTCCCATTCTCTTTCTTTGATGTTATATTTCGATTATTGATCTACCTATTCTTCATTGAGCAAATAGTCAATTTCCATATTATTGTAACGGGATTTTTCAATTAGTTTCGAATATTCAATGAAGCTTCGATACTTTCGATGTAAAAACGTAAGTGGATGATTACTTAAAAAAACGAAAATGTGGTTAATTAAATTGTTGTTGCATCTTATATCTCAATACCAGTGATATCAAAAACATATTTCCAGTAAATTTTGTTGTTTAAATATCACTAAATTTAGTAAATTTCAGCGAAAAAAAAATAAATAAAGAAAAAATTGTATAGTTAATTTATTTTTTACAACGATTTTTACGATGATTTAGTGTAATAAAATTCTTACAGCTAAACGTAAAAACGTAGAGAGACCTAATTGGAATATCCAAAGTCATTTACATTATTGGTAAAAATTTCATCGACCTCATAGAGATTTATTAATATGTGTAAACAAAAAACTTTTTTGCTATTAGGACTCGCAATTGTTTAGTAAAATTTCATAGCATAAAGACACAAAGTTCTCGAAAACGGTTCATTTTTGACAGAATTTGTTTTTTTTTTTTTTTTTTTTGTTTTATTTTTATACATATTTATACTTTAGTTTTAAATTTACTTTAATTTACAGTTCCATATAACTGTTGCTCTTTTAAAATCAACCAATGCATCTACCAACTTTATTTCAACAAAATTATTGTTTTGTAAACTTGTTTTACCCATTTCCTGCTTAAAGCAATTACAATTAACAACATATTTTCTACAATTTAAAAACTTAAACCTTCTACTTGCCACAATATATTTATAAAATATAGTTTCTCTTATTTTACTAATGATAACAAACAAAAACTATTTTTAGTTTTATTTATTATTTATGAAATGTTTTCTACTTTCTTGGCAAAACTTAAATTATACAGTTGCTCATTTATTTCTGTATTCTCACTAAAAACCAAATGAAATTTATTATTTATAAAATAAATAAAAAAAATGAAAAAATAAATAATACAAAAAAATGTGAAAAATGTTAAAGTAACTAAATCCCAACATTTATAACTTTGCAAACTTTAAGCTTGGAAACGGATATACATTTGCTACACACTCACTAAAGGCGGTTTTACACCAACAACTACATAATATAGAGAGAGAAAAAAAAAAAAGAAAAAAAATGTGAAATAATTATCCTGGTTATTTATATTGAGGTTGAATTTCACTTTTTTCGGTTTAAATTTTTCTTTATTTTTCTTAACTTTTCCTACTTATTTTTCAGTGTAATATTTCTCTTTCCTCAGGGCTTTTAATGTGGTTTATGTTTTCATTTTTTTACTGTTTAGGTATATTTTATTAACACATATATACATGCATACATACATTCATACCTATAGTTTTTATATACCCACATACTTACTTCTTTTTTTTAGTGTCTAGTATTTCATTTTGGTTTTTGTGGTATTTTTATAACAACTAAAAGCATTTCCTCTTAATAATATAAAAGTATGTGGCTCTAAAGTATCAAAAACTTGTTTTATTATATTATGTCCTATTGTTTTAGCTATACAAGTGGTAAATGTTATTTGAGGCTTGTTAAGGGATTCCTTTGTTGCTGTTGTAATGAATGTGTATACACAAAGGAGAACATTGTTACAATTTTATAACTATAAGCCTAATTTGGTAAATTTTTAGATTTGTTCGAAGAGGAGTTAAGAAAACATAAATTTTGGGTTTTTCATTGAAACTATGTATGGAATTTTAAGAAAGGTGTTTACAAAATAGTGTTAATTAAATGAAACTAAATATTGTATTGCAAAATAATACCATAGAGAATAGTTGAAAGAATTGTAACAAACAAAAATAATGTCAATTGTTTAATCTATTTGCAAAATGTGTAAATTACAGAAAATAGTATTAAATATTTAATTTACATTAAATTAATGGGTTTAGTATTTGTTTGGCTAAGATATTTATCAACATGAAATGATTAAAACATAAATATTATTAGGTGATACTTAAAAGGGTTTTAGCTAGGGTTTGGGGTTTCCCGTGATATTTTGTTTCCCGGGAAACGGGAATAAAAAATTCGATTTCCCGGGAATTCCCGGGAATCCCGGGAAATTTAAATTTTAAGAAAAAAAGCAATGATTTTTTATAAAGAATGTAATTTTTTCTATTCAGTACTATAAAACAACATTATAAATAAAATTTATGATTAGTTAAGGTGGTTTTACACTATAATACTTTGTATTAATACCATTAAAAACGAAAAATTGAACAGAGTTGACTACAAATAAAAAAAATGTGCCGAAATTTGCTTTAAGGGATGCAATTATATTTAAAAAATTTAAAGACTTCAACATACAAAGTATTGAAGGTATTTACACCATAATACATTTGAAAATATTTTTGGTATTAATACAAAGTATTATAGTGTAAAACCAATTAAAAATTTAAACAATCTTAAATATTTCACAAAAAAATAAAATAAGGTTTAATTGTTTAATTCACTTTTGAAAATCGAATTAAATTTATTTTCCCAGTAATTTCTTTAAAGCTTTCATATTTAATTCATAGACTTAAATTCTTTAACTTCACAAGAATTAATTGCTTGAAGAATCCACTACCAATATTACAATTCAAGCTTAAAAAATATTTTGAATTATTCAAATTTTCTTCTATTCAAATCTATTACGAATTATACTATGTTCACATACATTAGTTTCTTACTTGTTTTTTTAAAAACACAATAAATTTAAGCATCACTGTTCACATATCATTTTATCATATTTTTCCTTTTGGCCTGTTTTTCGTTAGCCAAAATATTTTCTCAAATCTTTGATTTAATTAAAAATTTCACACGCAAACAACTTCTAATTAAAAAAAATTAATTTGTAAACAAATAAAATTTATGAACAAATATAAAATTCATTCATAATTTTTAATTTTTTCTTTTTAAATTGTTTGATAATTTTTACAATTTCTTTTTTCAACAAATTTCTATGTACTAAAAATACTAAAAATTTCTTCTCTGTTTGGAAATTTACCCCCTTATTTTGTAAATCCCTTTACCTCACTTTGAAAAAATGTCCATACAAATTTTTGAAAAACAAAAACAATTTACATGAAAAATTTTTCAAAGTGAGGGGAAGTGTTTTACAAAATAAGGCCCTTAGTAAGTTTTTTGTGTGTTAAATAATTAAACAACTCGAATCGAGATGTTTTTTGGTTTTGAAATGTGTGGAAAAACAAGTCAATTTGTTTGTGTTTTTTAAGAAAACGACTCGTTTTACAGAAAACATTTATATGTGAACATAATATTAGATTTAGAAAATATTTTTTGGTTCATTTTTTAAAATATTAGCTTTGTTCCCGTACCTAAATTGGACCATGCGGGATCCCTATTTTACCGAAAAGTGTTCCCGTACTCCAAAATTGGGAAATGATAGAGCTTTTAAGAAAATAATGTTCTACTTCTTGCATGAAACAGCCCTGACTATATCTTTGGATAGACTTAGTAAATAGTCAAATAAGCAAAAAATAAAAATATACAAATAAAAACTTTGAATGAAAATAAATAACAAATATTTAGTTTTTGGTACTAAGAAGAAAGTTTCAATCAAAAAAAAATAAAAACGTTGATATATGCTAAAAAAATAAAATAACATTCACACATGAATTTCCAGATAGTTTGATGTTTACCTTCTAAATAAATTGTTTTTCGTGTTTCCGTATTTTTGTAAAATTTTTAGAGAAATATCAGCCTTTTCTCATTTTACCCAAAAAGTACGGGCACAAACTTATTGAAAACTAAAAAAATATATATATATATATCGTCCATTTCATGAAATATTTATAAAAAATGCCAATTTTTTGACGGAGGGTCATCCGATATTGTTCATATTTGGCACGCATATTTCCTATGAAGCCATTTAAATATCCCCATTTTTATTTTTTTTGAATTTCAAAAAATTCGCGTATTTATTCACGATTTTAATTTTTCGAAAAGTCAAAATAATCGGAAAAGTGTGTAACTTTAAACATCAATAACTCTAAAAGTTGTTAACGGATTTTAATGATTTAAACTGCATGTAGAAGATGAATATGTCCTCTTTTAACAGAAATAATATTACGTTTTAAAAATTCATTTATAATGCAAATGGAATTTTAGGATGCATTTTTTAAATATTTCTATCCTTTTCACCCATTCACTTTTGTGAATGGTGTTATGGAGTGAAAATTAGTATTTAAATGAAATTTTAAAATGGTACATCATCATTAAATGTTTAAAAGATTGTAGAAATTTAAAGTTAAAAACTCGTGTATTCGGAATGTGATTGGACAAAATAAAACTTTTTTTCCTAGTGAAAAGTAGTCAAATAGGACTTTTCATCAGCGCACCGATGAAATGTTTTTCAATAATCTAAAATATCACTTGTATCTAATTTTATTTATATTTCGTATTAGCATCTAAAAATTCCTTTAGTAAATGTAAAATTTTCACTTAGGCGATACAAACAGTAAAATTTTTTCCTATAGGATTATAAAACTACATGAATATTAAATTTCCCGTTTTTCCCGGGAAAATTTAAAAAAATTCCCGGGAATTCCCGACGAAAAATTTCCGGGAATTCCCGGGATTTCCCGCCCGGGAATTCTCGGACCCCAAACCCTAGTTTTAGCCAATCTGAATGTAAATAAGTCTTTCTAAGGAGTGCGTTCGAAAATATCTTAACATACATATATAAAATTCAACAATTTCGAATCTGTTGATCAAAGAGTTTGGCTTTTTTTATTTAATTGATATTATATTACAGCAGGGTTCCCAGATAGCGAATTTTCATCCCCAAGAATCCCCAAATAACTACTTATATTATCCCCAAAAAGCCCCACTAAAATAATACCTTAATTTTAGAGATTAGTATAAACTACATTACCTTTTATTTGTGCTTCAATAAATTTTTTCCAAATAGTCAATATTGAAAAAGAAAATTTCATAGAGATTTTCAAAAAAATAATATTTTATGGAAATGTTTAAACATTTTTATAGTTAAGGCAATTATTTCTTCTGCAAAGGTATGAAAATATGATTAATTAAATTCCAATGCAATCAAATTCCAGTGAAGATCATATTATTTAAATTTTTGTTTACTAAATTTAATTACCTTCATAGTAGGGTATCCAATCGATTAACCGTCATTCGGTTATCCGGTTAATTTTTGTCGATTAACTGTCCGAATAATTTAAAACTGTCTATTTTCGAATAAACCGAATAATTTCTATCGAACAACCGGTTAACCGAAATGTAGTTTTCTTGAGTTATAAATTAAAATTTTTTTATTTTTATGATAAATTTATGTAAACTACATCTTACTGTTACATTCCATTAAAAATAAATAAAAATAAATTTTAGTGAGGAACTTTTTTTCTGCTTTAGAAGTAATAAAACAGGATCCAATATATATAGAAAGATTTAAATAAATTGTTCTGTAATAAGACGTTGATATTTGGATGTTATATTTATAAAAAAGAAAAAAAACTGAAACAAATTAAATAATTTGCATAATTTTCTTTATTAAAATAATAATAAAATTTAAAACTAATTTCTTTGAGCCCTTAAACAAAATTTAAATATTCATAGCAATTTTGCACATAATGAACATAACATAACACAGGTATCAAAAAATGCAGTTCATTAAAAAGGTTACGAATTTGTACTACTTCTGAATCACAATTTCAGTATCTTACTGACTTCTTTGGACGGATTTTTTGTTGAGAATATTTTATAAAAAGCGATAAGAAAAGGTAATAATATTATATATTCATAAAAAATTAAACTTGTATCAATAGAAATTCATAAAATATTACTTGGATTAAAGTAAATTCAAAGTTACACTAGTCATAATACTTTTAATTTTCATCTCCTAAATGTACCCAAAAAATATTAATTTAGACTCGATTAACAAATTATCATTCGTACACAGAAAATACATTAAATAAAGCGGAATTAGGAGAATATTTTATAGAATTAGGAGAAAATAATTACGAAATGATCCCCTTGTAAAAGAACTTGATCTTATATTTTGTTTCTAAATAACTATTTCAATAGATTAAGGCCCGTTATTATAACTTTCCAATAACTAAAGTTAGGATGTTATCGTTCACTTTAACTGTTGTTGGTTGGTTGTTATAAGTATAAGTTAAGCCAAAAGTGACCAATAAGCTAAAGGTAAGAACATCTGACCATTAACTTTTATCGGACGGTTTATTCAGAGCTGCCATATTTTCTTTATTAAAGAAATAAATAAAATCATATTTATTCCGCTGTAGTTTTTAGTAATTTGTCTGTCTATATTTATATTTGCTCTGGCGTTGTCTTTTAGTTAGCTTAAACTCATTTATTTTAAAAATTTCTTTGTTTTTTATTTGTTTATATTTCCGTTAGTGGCAGTTACGTTCAAATAGTACATGTTGCCACTACGTTAAGTGGCCAAAAGTAATCGGTTTTTGCTTTGATATTGCCGTATTATCAAAATTATAAAAATTACCTTAAAACCAAGTTGTAATAACCAAAAGTGGATAAAGTTCACTTTATCGTTCACTTTAGTTTATCTTACCTTTAACTATCTGATACCTTATAGGTAGGTTATAATAACGGCTCTAAATGATATAATTTGAGTAATTCATATATTTTATTTATATAAATGAGGTTATTTGGTTAATCGAATAATTTCTCAATAATCGGTTATTAACCGATCAACTTTTAACCTCGAATAATTATTTGTCGAATAAACCGATTAATATGAACACCCGAATAATTGGATATCCTACTTCATAGCCAATTCGTACAATAAACATTTAGTTTCAGAGATTGTAATAATTTGTTGGACTTTATAGTATCAGCTCAGTCTGTAATATTTTTTATAAGCACGGTTGTTGAAATAAATATAGTCTTATCTTACCAAAAACCTCATATCTAGCGGAAAATTATGTTTATATACCCTACACCACCATAGGTGGTTGGGATATTATGCGTTTGTGCTGATGTTTGAAACGCATAGAAAACGTTATCCAACACCTACCTACTCAGAATCACTTTTTAAATCGATCTAACGATGTCTGTCCGTCCGTCCGTCCGTCCGTCCGGCTGGCTGGATGGCTGGCTGTCCATGTAAACTTTGTGCACAAAGTATAGGTCGCAATTTGGAAGATAACTCAATGAAATTTGGCACGGTGGATTTTTATGATACAAGGACAAAGTCTATTGAAATTGGTTGTGATCGGTCCATTATTTTGCTTAATCTCCATACAAATGTCCCCCCAGAATTGAGTTTTAACACTCAAAAATGCCTTAAAAAGTACAAAGAAGTTTTGTACAAGTATCAATCTTTGTACCAAATTGTATGAAGATCGGTCCACGATTAACCATAGCTTCCATATAAACCCCTGTTCCGAAAGTAACTTTAACGTTCATAAATCCCATACTAATGTTAATATTAGACACAAATAAGTTTTATATAAGCAGAAACAAGATTGCCAAATTTTATTGGAATCGCTCCATAATTTACCATAGCTCCCATATAAAACTACTTCCGAGAATCGCCCTAAAGTGCATAAAATCAATTAGATGTTAGTATCAACGCATTATTCTGTATTTGTGTATTTTATTTTACATTTAGTAAAAGTGTTGGTCTAATATAACTCCCTTTCCCAAAATTGTATGGTCATGGGTATCATATGGTGTAGGATATCATCTGACAACACTGTATTACAGTTCAAAGCTAAATATAATATTCTAATCATTACTTATGAGCCCGTGAACCTTTTTTGAGAACTCTTCTATTAGAGATTTGATAGTTATTTCAGTCACATTTTTGCAATAGCTTGCCTATCTCCTTTTAAAATCTTTGATATTTTGGGATACCTTTTTTGTGCTCTTCAATTTTCTTTTCACAAGAGCCCAATATCTCTCCAATAGTCTTAGCTCCGGACAATATGGAGAATTGACCTCTCTTGGTACAAAAAATATGTTATTGTTTTGGTACCACTACACAGATTTCGTACCGTAGTGACATGACGCCAAATCGGACCAGAAATATGTGGACACATTGTGCTCTCTTAAGCAGCAAAAAAGAACTGAATGATTTCAACATTGTGTTGTCATTGGAAGGAAGTGCTTAATGGTGAAAAAAAGCTGCAGAAGTTCTTTTTTTAACCCATTTCTGTCAATGATAGGATGTTATTATTTTATACTTCTTGTTCACTGCTTTTAAAGCACTTCTCTTAAAACTATGTCTATATAATTTTTTAATGAAAATTCTGTTTTTGCCCTATTAAATAAAAAAATGCTTTAAAATTTGTAAAATTTAAATTTTGTTACTAATCACTACCATTTTTTGTTCTACTTTTGAATTTGAGATGTCCTCAAAAAGGCCTATAACGTACGATATGCCATTTATCAAGTAATTTTTTAATGAAGCAGCGTATAACCAGACCATCATAATAAATCTTATTTAATTGATTTTTTTCTAAGCAAAAAGAAACAAATAAACATTCTGCAATAAATACTTAAATTAGCTAAAATAAGTTAAATACTTACATCAACTCCACATGAATAACGAACATTTATTAAAGTAACTAGGGAAACATGTTTAATTAGCCTACTTTAGGTGCAAATTAACTTAAAATGTTTCCACCTATTTGTCATGGTTAGTAGACACATATTATAAATGTAAGTCTATGTATGTATATAGACATTTATTACTTAGATATTTATATGGATATGTATGTAGAAGAATATGTTAACAACAAAAAACACATGCATAACACTTAATAAACACATACATACTCATAAACATATAAGTATTATATACATAAATATTATATACACAAGTAAACAGAGAGCCGACAGGGCATCCTAAACGAGTACACCTAACCCGAAGAAACTGAGATTAATAGCTTTTATAAATTATATTTAAAGTACCTATATATTACATGTAGACAAAGCATATTTGTTTGCAGTTTGAAAAGTTATTTTGAAAGAAAAAAATATTTTTTCTAAATCGGTAAAGTTTAACATTTCATTTATAGTTGCTTATTACTCGTTAATAATGCAGAACTTTAGATAAGTAGATATTTTTTGCTCATGTATAGCAACGTCTTAAATTATTTTTGATGAAATTTGGTTACTTAATTCTAAATGACTTCTCAGATTAATCTCATATTACTTAATACATTTCTTTGTTTCTTTGTCTACTGAAATGTATTAATATTTACACTTCTTATAGCAAAGTTGTAACCCAAAGGTTGGATGTCCTTTAAGAATATTGTTTGTAAATTAAACACATAAATTAATATGCGGCCACCTACATATTATATGGTTAAATTGTTGTGGTTGTTGCTGGCCTAGTTGTGTTGTGTCATTATTCTCACTGTAGATGTTCATGAACGTGTTAATTTATGAGATGGAATTAATTTCACTACAGTCTGTGAAGGAAAGGGTACTCACAGTTTATAAAACTCATTTAGTGCATTGTGTGAACAAAATGTTTACAATTTGCAAAAGTGTATGATTGACATAAGTGATATACCAAAAGATGCGCACTAAAAATATCTTCAAATCATCTTAACTTAATTTTTGTATGTTCTCAATAATTTCAATAAAAGTTATATTGAAATAAGTGCCCAAAAAAAAATCATTTTCATGCAAAATTTTAAATTGTTTTGTTACTAAAATTTCCTTCAATAATTGAAATTTACAGTTTATCATCTTTATTTTAAAGTTGGTAATGCTGCGAACAAAATAAGGTATGTATCTTCAAAATTGATGCACAAATCGTGATTTTATTCACAGTTAAGTAAAACTACCCATGTTACATACTATCGCATAGAAAGTGGTGGACAAAAAAAATAATAATTTTTCCTGAAACAAAAATAGGTGGATTTTGGCGAGTTAAGCAAGAATCTGCTTTTTTTAGGTCCATGACTAATATCACCTTATTTAGCGGTCGCACTATAAAACTCGAGAATGGTTTGTCAAATTTAGACTATAACTCAAGAACCGTTTACACGATTTTGATAAATGATACATCAAAAGATGCATACTCTTCAATGTATGTCAACAATATTTTTTATTCGCTCAAGCATTTCAGAGTTATGGATCAAAATTCTCACGATTATAAAAAAAAATTAAATTTTTCGCTACTAATTACCGAATAACTACGGAAATATTAACTGGATAACAAATTATGTAAATTCAGGTCAAAGGCAATTTAAATCACTTTCTACTGGAGTTTAATTTATCTTAATTGCACAAACAGTTCTCGAGTTATACAAGTGTGACTGTCTAAAGGCGGGGTCATAGTAGTCATGCCCATAAAAAAATCAATACGTTCCATCTAATCAAACTATTATTATTTTTTTTTTTTTTATTTAAGACAAAAAAAATTTTTTTGGCGGACTAGTGTATTTCCACTTAACTGTAGGTATGCAAGGGTATCCTAACTGTGAATCTGTGAAACTGTGAAATCAAGATTTGTGCATAAATTTTTATGATACGTGGCTTTATTTACTCGTAGTTTTACCAGCTATGAGATAATGATGATAAACTGAAACATTTTTGATGTTTTCACTTTTAAAAAGAAGTTTTAGTAAAAAAAGAAATTTTGAAACTAGCATGAAAAAAATTTTTCGGACACTTATTTCGTAACATCTCCAAAACTATTGAGCGGATAAAAATTTATTAGAAGAACGACTTCAAGCCAATTTTATTCCACATATTTTGATGTATTATTTATATAAATCGTGTATACCGTTCTCGACTTATAGTGAAATATACTCGAGTAATCGGCTTATTTAGGGCGCAATATTAGAAACGCCCCTAAAAAAATCTCGACCTGATGGGAGAAAACTGAAAGCAGATTCGAGTCCACATATTTTTTTATTTTTTTTTTTTTTTTTTTTTTTTTTTGAAGGAGCACGAAATTTTTTTTTTTTTTTTTTTGGTTTGACAGTGTTATCGTAATCTATATGGTCTGATAATAAGTATTCTATTTATTAAGATACCCCACAAAAATATTTCAAATAGTAAGGTACTTTATAGCAGCGTTTGATAAACTAGACTCAAAGTAGTCGTAGCAGCAAAATATGCTTAAAACTTGTAGTCGTTTATTTGCTTAAACTACAGCTACTTTTACTTTTTGATAGCAGCATTTTTAGTTGTAGTCAAAAACTTAAATTCTGAAAGTAAATTCAGAAAAGTATAAAGTTATTATATGATCTTAAATAAAATTTTGTTTAAAAAAAAAAAAAAAAAAAAACATAACTTTTGAATCTTCTAGTCTTTTCTATTCGATAGATAATTTTGTTCTTTAGCTAACAGGGCGAAATTGAGAAAGTTGAAATTTCAAATGCAAATAACTTGAAAACTATAAAAGATAAATAACACACGCAAGCATATTTTTCATGGGCCTTAACGAAAGCTTTAAGAAAATGTAAAAATATTGTAAATAACATTTGGCAAGCGGTAAAAAATTTTCAATACAGAGGTACCCTATTTTGAGCCCTAATAGATATCCGTTCCTAAGGATATGTGGGCCCCATACTTAAAATTGTGTACTACTCTGCTATGCCTAATTTCTTCGATTCTACCTCACTGAGCATTGTTATCAAAAACACGGTACATATTATTAAAATTAATCAAAATTTACAATGAGAACATAATATTGTTGTAGTGTTAATACCATAACTATGCTTTTTCTCTACATGTATAATATTGCAATTTTCTGTGGCTCTCTGTGATTATCCATATTACATTTACTTCTATAAAAAAAATCTTCAAAAGTAGATAGAAAATATTGCTGTGTGATTTAAGAAAACGTACTAAAAAATGTCCTTGATTTCGAACTTTTTACGCAAGTTTTGCTGCTTTCTCATTAAATAATTTATAATACATAAAAGCTTTTAACGGTAAAAAAACTATAGCGTTTGTTTTATTACAATGTAATTAAAAATATAGCTACTAAGTATTCAAGAAATTAATATTTAATTAATACAATTTAATAACATTTATAGTTCAAATTTAATTTAAATAATTCTAATTTCTTGTTTTCTCAACATCATATATCATTTTCATAAGTTCGCTATAGTTTTCAATTATAATAATTTATATACTTTTATCATAATAACATAATGCTAACGTATATATCTCTTACTAAGTTGTTTTGCATATAAAAGAAATTTGTACAAAAACAATTTATTACCTTTGGATGGTTAAAATAAATTTCAATTATTTTGCTGCTTGATATATTAATTGTATATAATAGTCATAAATCTTTATTTTACAGCTTTTAGGCAAGGTTATATAATATATAATTTGAAAAATAACAAATTATGATGATAAAATTATAATAAATCATATGTAGAGAATGTAAATATTCTGCAAAATTTTTGGGAATAATATGACTTAATTATATAAAATACGAAAGACAAATTTTTATAAGTTTCGAATAGAGACTTAGAGAGATATATGACAGTTGATTTTCAATTACCACTTTTATATTATCCACTTCCTAGGAACTCGTAGTCTGATTTACCTCGGTATACTAGTTATGCAACTCTTAAATAATTTTAATTTTATTAAAGATATGTCACTGAAGAGTTTGATTAAGTTATTTTCAAAATGAAGCAAAAAACTACAATTTCGTCCATTTAGTGTATGATCAAAATTTGTAACCAAAACTAGTTTATTTATTACCGGCTCAAAGTAGATTTTAAAACTGAACTGTGAAATTTAATCTATCATCTGTTCGTCTCTAGGCAAGACGATGTCATCAACATTTTTACTCCTTGGTTGCTATATCGAATATGATTGATATTTTGGCACTTACACACCTGCTCAAATTAATAGATACCTAAGTTCGGTTTATTTAAGGAAGAAAAAGACACGATTTCATTGATTAAAAAACTCTAAATTAGTTGATACATATTTTAATCAATTAAGAAAGTTAAAAGAAAGCTAAATAAGTTATAAATTATATTAGATTGTACGGTAAATTCATAATTACATTGCTATGTACGCAATTTTGGTGCTCATAATAATATGTAAATTTTTAGGAAATATATACATATAAATTAAAAACTACTTACATTTTTATTAAAAATTATTAGTTAATGTTAAGGAAGAACCAATATTTTTATATTTTACCCTATAATTCATCTCCATTTTTGAGAATTTCTTTCGACAGACTTTTTTCAAATCATTCAACAAGTTATCTATAGGTTTTAGATCCGGAGATGGACTTGGCCATCTTAAAAGATGGACGTTATTCTGGAAGAACCTATTCTTATAACTTTGTTTGAGACCATTATCTTGCTCGAATGATCAATATATGGCTTATAAAAACATAACAATTTCTGATGTACTCCAGTGCATTTATTTTATTTATCAATGTGATAAATAGGACCATTTGAATTCAATTAAAAACATTTCCAAATCTTTATATTTTCATCACACTATGAAACAGTCGTCTTTGTGAATTTGAAGCGGAATTTTTTCCCTACAGGGCAGCGGACACCTTTTTGGAAGTCGTTTCCAAAGAAATTAGTTTTCATTTCGCCAGTAAACTCCCCTTTTTCCACCTTCACATTTGGATTAAAATTGTGTATACTCTTTGATGGAATTTTTCTGGCAATTCTTTCCGGAAAATTGTCTTGCACAAAACGAAGAAGAACTCTTTGCGGACCTAATCTATCAAAAGTTTCAGCTGAAGTAGCCTTCAGAGCATTGAAGGGGTACTTTTTTTTCCTATAAAATAATCCTTCTATCCGATTTTGGGATTATTTTATGAGTTCTATTACAAAGTTTCAATCGTTTGATTTTCATATAAAGCAATTTGTTATGAGCAACAATTTTTGGTATCTAAATTGGAAACATATGTGTAAATTCATTTTTATGCAGAGGCTTGCCATATTTTTCATTAAAGTGGCATTGCCAGATCAAATTGTTTACTAAAAGCAAAAAAAACTGAGAATTTTTTCAAAGTTATCGTCACATTAATATCATCCCATAAGGTGCATCTATTATTTTGATAATATTCAAAACGTGAAAAGCAAACAAAACATCTAAAGTCACAACTTCACGTGCATCACAATTACAGATGACGTTGTTTTTGAAATTAAACAAAAAAAAAAAACTCTTGAGATACAGTAGCGAGCATTAAAAATGCAACGCTATGTGATATGATGTTTGTTCGCATATATTTTGCTTATAGCAAGTCCTAATGTAACAGTACTAATGTGATTTTATTATTTGTGATAATTGATACCTGTTGCATATAATTTTGTTGAATATTTTTGTGCGTAACGAAAATTATTGAACGTTTAGTAAAAGCAGTTGAAAATGTAAGCGAGCAAAAAAAATGCAACTCTAAACAAATAAACATGATTTTTAAAATTTTGTTAAACATTTTTATTGGAAATGGTTGGAAACTATAGTGTTGTTCAAAAACATGATTTTCTATCGTTGCATATTGTCTAAGATACATGAAATCTACAAATAATATAAATATTAGCAATAAATTCCAATTTTATTAAATTTTGATGTTTTTCTGAACTGTTTTGGACATTTTTCAATAGAGATTGATATTTTTGGAATTATTATTTATTTTGTTAGTTGTTTTAAAACCAACAAACATTTTCTATAAATAAGCGATCAAATATTTATGATAGTTTAGCTTAACTTAATAGTTTATAATTGAAAACCACTTTCGATCGTTATTGAGATGGAATCAACAGCTTAAAATATTTTTTTTTTCGCAATGATATGACATTATCGAATGCCCGGTATCGCTATAATGTTCAAATATCCCTTGATTTTGTCCTGGAACAAATTCTAACATAAGGAAAAACAGTTAAGAAATATACCTATTTTGAACTCTTCATATGCTGAAAAATTAAAAGTACATCCTTCGTGATAATTGGACTATTGGACTTGTTTACTATTGGAAATTAATATTTGAGTAAGTATGTCTACCTAAACCCTCTAAAATTGAAATATATGGGTTTAGAGTCAAATTAATTCAAGTTATGGTAATAGGCTCTTATTTCCATTATACAGTACTCGTAAAAATAATAAAGGACCTTCCTCTAAAAGAAAAGGTGGTAGTTTTATTTAAGTAAATAATATGTGTTATTCTAGAAGGATATCAAGTTTCTATATTTACATCATTAAATCTACGATTGCTGGCAATGGTAGCTTTGAATGGCCAAATGTGGTCATTCAGATTATATAAAATATCTACTGTTAAATGACTTGTATCAATTGTTACAGACATGATCGTTTCAATATTGTTTCTTTAAGATAATTTTTAAGAATCTTCATATTAGAACTACATATTAATATTATTTCACTGCCATTATCAGAATGTTGTTCAAAAATATTCGAAAATTCTTAAAAAGTATAGAGAAAATAATGTTTTTTTAATATTATTAATATTCTTTATAGTTAAAATTACCTTAAATTTATATGTACTGATAGTAGTTAGTGGTAATACTACCAAATCATAGTTTTCAGCATTTTTCAATAATTATTTTTATCAAAATTTAAAAAAATCCGGTGATTTTTTAGGAGTTGCATTTTTTTGCTCCCTTAAATTTACAACTTAAAAAAAAAAAAAAAAAATTATTAACTGTTCGTATACGTAACAATTTGGAATAAAATGACATACAATAGTTGGCTAAGACCGCAAAGAATAAAATCACAACAGAATTGGCTAATTTAATGACGTTCTAGCCCTAATCAATACGATCAAAAATCATATAGCCTAGCGTTGCATTTTTTATGCTCGCTACTGTATGTTCACATTTGTCAAATATTTAACGAAATTTGCGTGAGCATTAGTTTTACAAAAAAAAATCGTTCAATGTTTTGTAACAAAACACACACATTGGTCCCAAATCGATTCTTTTTGTAAATAATTCTGTAACTTGTGAACCGTTGGAGATATCTAAAAAAATTTCGCATGATCAAAGTCGCCAAAAATTGCATATAGGTAGTCCTTGTAAATTTCTACTAAAAACATGATTAGGTTTTTAGTTTAAGAGATATTTGGGTCGAAACTAATTTTTCCCTCATTTCTGTCTCCGTTTTTTTAAGTTCTTTAAACTTGGAGGGTTTTAATTTGGACCCAAAAAATTTTCTGATAATATTACTGCAGGAATCCAATAAAAGTTATATTAATCTGAAGACCATGCAAAATTTCATTTAGATATCTCCAACGGTTAACAAGTTACAGATTTATTTCCAAAAAAAAAAAAACGTTTTGGGACCACTGTGCGGTGGCAATCAATTTAAAATTTATCATCATAACTTTGTCGACATTTGTTTAAGTTAAAGTGAATTTTAAAATTGGGCTTATATGAAGCCATTGTAAACCCATATTTTTAAAATTTGACACACTATTTTAGACATATAAAAAAACTAACTTTTGCTGAATTCAAATCATTATTAATTTAATATATTTATGACAAAAAAAAAAACACATTTCGGAAGAACATTTATAAGGAGTATAGGGAAAGTAAGGACCGATCCTAAAAAAAATAACCATTTCATCCTTACAACAAATTTACAACGATTTTATAATGATATCGAATTGTAAAAGGAATATATGGGCAGGCTGCCTACTAGACTGATGGATGGACATCGTTATCTTGACCCAAATTTTAGGCTGAATGGTATACTTTGAGAAAAGTATTAAGCATTATAAATACCAACACAAATGCATATTACATTATGGTATAGTAAGTTATAAAAATTGCCGTTCATCCCTTTTCAAAAATTTGCCTTAAACAAAAACTTATTTTTCTTAATTTTATAACTGATAACCCCCTTCTTACGATTCCAAGCACCTATTCACCTATTCTGCACCTATTCTAGATTAGCTAATTCCAAGTTTTGTTCAGGACTACCACAGTGTGCTATTCTAAGCAACATAGGTAGGTCAATATTGGTATAGGGAATCCGATTATTTAATACCAGAGACAAATTTTGAGAGAACTATTCTATCTAGGGAAGGCTAGGTACAAATTTCATATTTCGGAAAAAACGCTAAAATTTTCGCTAATGATTCTTAGACGGAAAATTACCTTTAATGATTTGGGCTAACCTTTTGGTGCCTCTCTGATTACTAAAATCATGCATAGTTCTACAAGCCAAAATCTAAGAATTTCCTTTTCAAATGTGAATCAGTCCTAAACGAGAGAGAAACTATAGTCGGTCAAGACCGACCATATGATACCCTACACCATTAGACCTGTGTCCAATTGTAAACTAACACTTTTACTTAATATAAAATAAATTATATAAATACAGAATAATGCATTTATACTAACATCTATATGATTGTTTGCCTTTTAGGGTGATTCCCGGAAATGGGTTTATACGGGAGCTATGGTAAATTATAGGCCGATTTTCTTAAATTTTTGCAATGTTGTTTCTACTTATATAAAACATATTTGTGTTGAATATTAACTTGATACTGCCATTCGTATGGGATTTATGCACGTTAAAGTTATTTTCGGAAGAGGGGTTTATATGGGAGCTAAGGTCAATGATGGACCGATCATGATGGAATTTGGAACAAAGATTGGAACTTGTATAAAACTCCTTCGTACCGAGTTTCATTGAAATGTCGCTATATTTACGGCATTTATGATCGTTAAACCCCTACTCCGGAAGGACATTTGTATGGGGGCCAGGTGAAATAATGAACCGATCATAACCAATTTCAATAGGCTTCGTCCTTGTACCAAAATAATTATCTGTGCCAAATTTCATCAAAATATCTTTCAAATTGCTACCTGTGCTTTGTTCACAAGGTTTACATGGACAGCCAGCCAGCCAGACGGACGGACGGACGGATATCGTTAAATCGACTCAGAAAGTGATTCTGAGTCGAACGGTATACTTTAAGGTGGTGGTCCGATAATTATTTCTGTGCGTTACAAACATCAGCACAAACGCATTATACCCTCCCCACCTATGGTGGTGTAGGGTATAAAAACAAAATATTCAAACGTATGAGTAATAATAATTTATTTAATGTTGATTACTAATACGCTACAGTGTACAATATATGCTTTCAAAGTACATATTGCATAGTTAGCGTTTTCCTCCATTTCAATATCTAAAAGGTTCAGATCTATTTCTAGATAAAGTTGTTTAATAAAAAGAAAATTTTCAAAATAAAACTTCTTTTTCAAGAAATCTTAAAATAAACTTCGTTAATATATTCTATGTTTTACAATTTATTCACTTTTCAAAACGTGCACAAAATACAAACACAATAGTTATACCACAATTTTAGTGTTTTATGCTTTTTAACTTTCTGTTAAATGCATTCATATGGAAAAGTTAACTTAATTTATATTCAACTTATGCAAAAAAAAAAAAGTAAAACAGCAATTGGCCAATTTAAAAACAATGCTAATTTTATATCCAGTGCATTTATTTGTACAAACCACAGCAATTTTAACAAAGTAATCTAATAGTAAAACTATAAATTTCATTTGAAAGCGGTAGAAAAAAAGAGAACATAAACAAAATTTGTTAAGGTATTCATTTCTAACAATTGAAATTGTAGTTTTCTGGTAAAACTGTTTTAAGTTTTATTCTTAAATAAAAAATAAAAAAATTAATGGGATGAGCATGTTATTTACAAAAAAATATATATATTTCAGACAAAATAGTTTGTACTTTTTTAAGTTCAAGCAAAAAATGTCTTTAAATTTGCCAGTGTTGCAGAAAAAAAATCATTTACACTCCTAAATTTTAAAAGGAAATGAAACAAAATAACCATAGAAAACAAGGAAATTCATATTGCTTCCATAAGCACTTACTGTTCGTTAGGTGTAATACAAGTGTATTAAAAAAAATTCACACACACGTTTGAGTTAAATGAGTGTGTGAGAGAATCTATTGATGTAAGTACTTAAGAATTCAAGTTTCAGGTTGTATATTGGTTTTTGTTAGTCATGTACAAGCTATCAATTTGATGTTTCTTTCTTTTCATCTTCTTATGCTCATCACATGTGTTACAAACATTATCTTATTTAACATTTTCCTTATTTTTGTTTGTTCCTTTTCGAAAGGCATCAACACTTTAATGCAAAGTTATACTTAAGGTATCCGGTAACATAATATCAACTTGAATATAAGAAATTAGGTCATATTTGTTCAAGAGAGTATTTAGAAGATTTAGAATTGTGCTGATATAAATATCAAAGTCACTTCTTAAAAATGTTACCTTTGTTGAAATGTCATTAGGACAGTCAGGAAATATACTAATATATATCATAACTTATACGGTAATTTGTAAGGCTTTTAGGTAATGTACATCAAGTGTCTTGGTATGAATATGAGTAACTTTTGATGCATATGTGTGATGGAAAGTAACAAGACCGCATTTACGTAAACTTCCATAAACATAAATACAAAAGATAATTTGTAGTTATGCTTCAACATTTCAATTGCAAAATACTACAAACAAAAGAACAGAGAAACAAGTAAAATAAACATTTTCACACAAAATTTTGGCAAAATTGCAATTGTAGTAATTGACCGGTTTCTCTGTACCAGTTGAGTACCAATTCACACCTAACTCGTCACCAAAGTTCCAATTGAGAACCAGTTGACACAAACACACTCACTATTAACATGCTCGTTAATAGCAACTCTCGCGCAATAACAATCAGTGGCTGAGTGGTAAGCGTTGAAGACTATAAAACATAACATATGGGTTCGAGCCGGGGTGCCGCCATCGACATTAACGAAAAATTATAAAATTAAAATAAACATAATTTAATAAAGATAATAATAAAAATAATGTTTAAAAAGTAAACAATTACCTAATTTTTATAAAATTTTTATTACAATAATCGTTACTGAACCTGTCCTCTTGGACCTGTCCTAGGACCTATCCTGTGACCTGTCCCAAGGGGCTAATTAGCCACCTCCAATGACAACCCCATGTAAAAGTGACAGGTTCTTCTCATATAAAGTTCCGGAACTGGGACCGGTCACTAGCCCTGAGAACCTGTCACGTGACTAGTTTTGAACCGGTTCTCTTTACTCTAGGGTAAATACAGATGTAGGTATATACATCCCAGCAAAAATACTTAATTGACTTTAGTTCTCGCGACTAATCGCTATTCGCAAAATTATGGAGGTTGAAATATATCTCGAAAAAGATTTGTTTTATTTTGTTCAAAAAAAATATCAAAAAAATTTAATTATCAGTCAGTAACTTCATATTTGTACCTAACTCTGCGAACATAAGTACGTGCAACTGCGAAAGAAAAATAACACTAGTCAACAAAATTTTAGCTACTTAAAAAAAAAATATGTAGACTAGATGGAATTCCGCATGCTAAACTCGAATCTGCTTTCAGTTTTCTCCCATCAGGTCGAGATTTTAGTTTATGGGCGTGTCTAATTTTGCGCCCTAAATAAGCCGATTACTCTAGTATATGTCACTATAATTCGAGAACGGTATGCACGATTTATATAAATAATATAATAATAATAAAATTTTTCATGCTAAATTCAAGATTTCTTTTTTTTTACTAAAACTTCTTTTTAAAAGTGAAAACATCAAAAATATTTCAGTTTATCATCTTTATCTCAAAGCTGGCAAAACCAGGAGTAAATAAAGCCACGTGTCATAAAATTGATGCACAAATATTGATTGGATTTACAGTTAAGTTAGGATACCCATGCATACCACAGTTAAGTAGAGATACACTAGTGGGCAAAAAAAAAATGTTTGTTTCGTCTTAAATAAAAAAAAATAGATGGATTAGATGTAATTGAACGTACTAAATAAGAATCAGCTTTTACTTTTTTTCTATCACGCATTGATTTTTTTTATGGGCATGAATACTATGACCCCGCCTTTAGGCAGTTACACTTGTGTAACTCGAGAACAGTTTGTCCAATTAATATAAATTGAACTTTAATATATAGCGACCTAAATTGTCTTTGAGCTGAATTTATGTAATTTTTTGTCCAGTTAATATTTCCGTAGTTATTCGGTAATTAGTACCGAAAATTTTTAAATTAATTTTTTTGAAAAGTGGTAAAAATGTTGATCCATAACTCTAAAATTCTTCAGCAAATGAAAAATATTGTTGACATTCCTTGAAGACAATTTTCGTATGCATCTTTTGATGTATCACTTATCAAAATCATGTAAAGGGTTCTTGAGTTATAGCCTAAGTTTGACAAACCATTCTCGAATTTTATAGTGTGACCGCTGAATAAAGTGATTAGTCATGCACACAAAAAAAATCAGTACCCGATAGAAAAAAAAATGAATGCAGATCCTTGTTTAACTCAAAATCAACCTAGTCCACCTATTTTTGTTTCAAGAAAAAATAAAAATATATATATTTTTTTTTTTTTTTTGCCACCACTGTATTTCCTTTGAATTGTATGTCACATGGGTATTTTTACTTAACTGTGAATAATATATTTTATTACTATTTTTTAAGATAAAGATGATAAACTGTAACATTTTAGATGTTTTCACTTTTTAAAACAAAATTTTAGTAACAAAAAAATTTAAAAAATTTTGCATGAAATTGATTTTTTTCGGGCACTCATTTCAAAATAACTCCGAAACTATTGAGCACATAAAAAAATTAGGTTTGGGGAATTTGAAGATTTTTTTAGTCCGCATCTTTTGGTGTATCACTTTGATCAATCGTACACTCCGTTCTTGAGTTATGAGCACACGTACTAGAGTAATGGCCTTACTATGGGCGAAATATTAGACACGCCCATAAAAAAAATACAGACCTGATGGAAAAAAACTGAAAGCAGATTCCTGTTTAGCACATCAAAATACATCAAGTCCAACTATTCGTCTATGGGGGAGGATTTTTTTTTTTTTTGTTGACCAGTGTAATTTGTCGTAGCATACTTTTTTTAAATTTTAGTCAAATTTGACACATCGAAAAAAGGATATCCACTGTCCTCGATTTTTTGTTTTATATTTACAGAAATATTCCTCATTATGCTTCAAATTCTGAATAATTAATAAATAGATTCCATTAGACAAGAAATTCTGATGCATTAAAATATTTTATGCATGAAATGGCCACCAGCCTTATGTATGAGTTTAAATTCTGTATGTTTTATTGCAAACGAACCATAGTGCATTAAACAAATGTTTGTGGTTTTTCTATTTTTGTTTCTAGTCTTCCTCCAGTTGATATCAATTAAACTTTTTTTTTAGTATGTGTTGTGTTTCTATTGTCTATGTTTAGTCTACCATTTTTCTCTGTTAAAAAAAAAAAAAAATAATAATAATAAAAAAAAACACTTTTTCTACTACGAGATTATCTCATTAGCATTTTAGATTGTTAAAGGACACACTTTTTTCTAACAAAATCACAGACCTCCGGTAAATGTTCTTGTATCGTAATTTTATGTAAAATATAACAAAAAGTTTTTAGGTTTTTGCATTTCTATTGAATTAAGGACATTAGAGCTGAATAAAAAACTAATTACAAGAACACTTAACTGTAAAGGTAAAAAAGTGTTAGAATTTAAAGCTCTTTTTTGAATTAATAATATTGGTCTTTATGTTTTGGGTGTATTTTGAAACAAATAAAATTTATAAATTTATTTAAATTGCCAACATTTTGTATTTTTATTATACCTTCATTTGTCAAATTAATTAAAATACAAAAATTCTTAAAATAAAAATCTTGATAAAATTTTGTATACAATACAACATAGCAATTATTTGTGAATAAAATAAAAAATGAAAATACCCAGGAAAAATTGTATTAGTTCTACAACTAGTTCCAGAACATATGAAAATAGCCTGTACTTGTTCTACTTTGGCGTTACGACCAATGATTTTTGTTTGAAATTGTCACCTCCAGAACTAGTTCTGTGGAAGTGCTAGCTAGCCAGTACCCATTCTATAGAACGGTTCTAGAACTAGTTCTTTAATCAGTGATTTTTTTCGAAATTGTCACATTCGGAACTAGTTCCATAGAAGCGTTAGGAACCGGTTTCAGAATCTGTTTTTTTATTTTTTACTTTATTTTTTTTATTTATTAATTTTGTAAATACTCTTTTTTTAATTTTTTATACAAGTATTTTAAACAGTTCTAGGAAGTCATTCGAGAACCAGTAATTTGTTCTCAGAAGTAATGTAGAAGTCATACAGAATTAGTTCTTAAGCACTAGTTCTCTAAAACATTCCTTAAAACGAATTTAGAATCTGAATAATGTTCTACTCCATTAGTGTCAGAATTGGTTGTGATATCACTAGTTCTGAGGATTTTATTAAAAAAATTTGAAGTGGTTCTGATTACACCAGTTCTAGAACTAAAGATTTTAGAACATGTTCTAAAATTTTTCCTGGGTACTTTTTACTTTATTTCCATTTCTTATTTCTAATTTAAAATATTATTTTAATCAATTTATTGATTTTATAATAAAAACATTAACCCCCTGTTTTTATAAAACGAACAAAAAATTTGCTCGTCAAAATGTATGGAAAACAACAAATAAATTTCAAATTTATTTGTTGTTTTCCATACATTTTGACGAGACAAATTTTTCGTTCGTCTTATAAAAAACAAGGGAATAAGGATTTCTATTTATACTAAATCAAATGAATTTATTATAATTTCGTATCTGATCGAACAAAATAATTTAAAAAACTACTTATTTTATTTCTAAAAATACAAATTATATATAAAAATAATTTATTTTTAACAAAAATTTTGAATTAAAATATTCACAATGAACAGCTATGCAATACAATAAATGAAAATCTCATATGTGATTAGACATTTCTTATCCTTACAATTTCCTTTCAGATTAATACAGTATTAAACTCTATTTTTGAGGTTTATAGCTAGAGAGTATCATTTCAGTTCCATATATATAAATATAAAGATTTAAACGAGTCGTAATTTGGAGTATCTTATAATCCCAAATTAGCTTTAATCGTACACGTAGAGAAAAAATATGGTTAAAGCATGATCACTACATCTATTAAATGTTTGTATAGCTGTTTTTCATTGATTTAAATAAACCATGTTCATGATAGCAAAGTTTACGTTTCTGTTTGATAATTTAATGATTACCCACAATCAAAATTTTAATATGGTTGACTGTAATTATAATATGTATTTAAATATTTTTATATGAAACCATATTTTATGAAAAATTCAAACATTTAGTCAATTCTACAACTATTTAGTAATTCTACAACCATTCAGTTAATTTTACAAATTTGATTAATTCTACAACCATTAAGTCAATATTTTTATTTTACTTTTTTTTATTTGCTTTTAATTACTATTGAATGTATCACAGTGTTGCCAGTTTAGCCTTTTTAAGGCTAAATCTAGCCTTTTTATTTTGCTTTTAGCCTCAAAATTTTCGTTTTAGCTTCTAGCTTTTTTTCTAGCCTTTTTTATTCTTAACATAGCCTTAAAAATGCTAAAAATTTACTAATATTTTTTTTACAGAATCATCAATTTAAGCATTTTTGTATATAAATTCGCACAAATAAAACGATATTACTGATATTTAATGAAAATTTTCGCCTCCGGCGCTTCATTTTACAAAAGTATTGTGATTTTTGTTTAACAAACTTTGTTACCTATAAAAGCTATTTATGTTATATTTACAAAATCACTAAAATATCTTTAAGAAATACCAAAAACTAGTGACTGCTAAAAATAAATACGTTTTTAAATAAAACTATATATTAGCCTTATTCTGGCTTTATTTTTTGGGACATTTAGCCTTTTCTGACCTTTTTTAAAGTCTAATTTAGCTTCTTTTTTTCTCAAGTCCTGGCAACACTGGTGTATCAGTCCAGTAGTTTATTAGTATATTAATGTTCATTTAGTTTAGATATGAACAAATATAAATTATATTATATATATGATAAAATGAAATTAAATATATGATAATATGGGATTATATATATGATAAAACGGAATTATATATATGATAAAATGTAATAAAATGGATTATTAAATGATAAAAACATCATGAAATTGGAAGCAATATTATAAGAAAATGTTATAAATATTATTAAATCGAATCATTTAATGATAAAAAAAATATAAAATGGAATCATAATAATAATTACGTACATATATACTTATTTTTAACTGTAATCATATATTACAATCATAGTATGTTGCTCTTAGTTTTTTCTTTGCGTGTATTTATTGATATGGTGTCAAAAAAAAACTTTAATCATTGATCCGTTTATAGTATCAAATTACCATTCATTGTAGGTCTGTATATATACTTAAATTGGAATTAATGTTTAGTCTATTTATAGTCCCTAAATAATATTAAGGTAGTCTTAAATTAGCGTTTATCTTTTATTTATAAAATAATACCTCATTACTTTGGGGTAAAGTGTGTCAAAAGTGGCAATTAATTGAACTTGTAAATTAAATTTTAGTAATAAAAATGGGTACGGAATAAAAATGGACAAAATTATGTGTCAGTAGCAAAAAAAAAAAATCATTGATATGGAGTCAAAGTAAAAATATTTAGTTGTGGGAAAAAAAAGAACAAAAAATTAAATATCATAACAGAAGGTTATAAATACTTCCTCAAGTATTTTAATATTTTTTATTATTTTTTTATTTTTTTTTTTTTTTTTGAAATTTATATTATCGACGAATTTTATTATTGAAGCCAAAAAATAAAAGATTTTGAATTCAAAAATTATCCAACAGATGCACTATGGTTTCGCCGACCACTTTTCTTGGCCAAAACCAATTTTGGTAACATTTTCTTTTTGTATTTTAGTTATCGTAGTTTTATAGCAAACATTTTAAAACGCCAGAATATCGAGTTTTTTCTTACTTTCACTAATTTGTCGCCATAATACAATAGATCAAAGTTGAGTTTCTTAAGCAAATTTAAAATATGTATAAAAAAGGTGTCTTTTTTCGACGGTTTTCATTAATTTATAATTATTGAATACAACAATTTTTTTAAACAAGTTTATTATGGAAAATAGAACTTAGGATAAGTACTTTTTTAATTGAATACGAAATCAGTTAGAATTGTTGTCATCTTAGAAAAATACAGTTTATTTTACAAAACCCAACATGAAATTGGATTCGTAAAAAATTTTACATTTCTTTAGACTTGCAAGTTTTTGGTGGAAATTGGTAAAGAAAAATTCAACGGAAATAAATAAACATATATCTGGGGTATATTTTCCATATTGTCTCGTTTTGCGATTTTTTGCGATTTTCGAGAAAATCCTTTTTTTCCGTATAAGTTAGCATTGGAAATTCTTATCATTTACAAAGGTCTAACCAAAGAATGAAAATGCCAAGATAAACGAATTAAATAGCAGATATTGCTAAAATATAGTTGTGTATCAAAATTAATGCTGCTAAAAGAAAATGCTCGCCTTTAGGTTAAGTTATAAGTGAAATATGTTAAAACTTCCGTTGTAATGACTCTACTTCTGACACATAAAGAGTGTAAAAAATTTATAAAATTTTTTAAATACAAAATAAATACATTAATTTGCTTTGATTTTCATCTAAATCATATTTCAAACAAGACAATCTGTTTTTTTTTCCATTTTGGTAATTCTGGCCAAGAAAAGTGGTCAGCGAAACCATAGTGAGATGGGCAGACATTTAAATTATCTGAAAAAAATCCTAAAGGTATACATTAATATATTGATATCACCGGTTCCTGAATTATACGCCATTTCCAACTCCTTTTACCCCAATGTGCCTCAATCCGAATATTTAACGAATTTTCAATATTTCCAAGTCAGATTGCCCACGAGGAAGAAATTCTGATAGGTCAATTTCTTCAGAACCATAATCTATTAATTTGTCATCATTTAAATAACTACTGTTAGAATTAAAATATAAAAATTTTCCATAAACCATAAAAGTTTTCAGATTGTATTTATTTTAATATAATCATATTACCAATCTTTGGACTGATATATTAACAGAATACAACTTGGCTAAATTAATTCCCAACTTGTGCTATTGTTCCACCACTTTCGTATTATAATTTCTTCTGGATAATTATTGTATATAATGTTAAATATTTAAATCATTATAACTATGCTCATACATTTAAAATATATTTCAAATTTGCCTTTATCCCCTTTTATGCACAATTGCTAAATAAACCCTTGGCCCAATCACCATCTCTTATAAAATCCTTAAACATTATTAAACTCTATCAATTTAAATTCAAAATCTATCACTGCCTTTTTCATTTAATCCTCAACTATTTTTGGGTTAACTTGATTTCTTTTATTGAAATTTTCTTTAAAGATTTTCTCAGCTCAATCTCATATACATCCATATATTCTTAACTATAGTAATACCAACAACCTTCTTACTTATGCCTTTGACCTTTTTAATCTTGTTTCCATTTTCTGTTCATCAACGTTTACAAACGTTGAAGCTTAATTAATCTTCGGGCTTGTATGTGTGAGTGTGCTATTATAGCAGTATGAATGCGTATTACAAAAATGTTTCTTGCAAAGCATCATCATCATCATTGAATAAATCAATTCCTTCAATAGCTGCACATATTTATATTGTACAATATCCGAACATTTAAAGAAATTTCCATAAATAAATCAAAATTGTCATGTTAGTAATCAAGAACAAAATTCCTTTTTCCAAGGGTTAAAATGTTAAATATTATTAAAGACAAAAATGTTTATAAAAGGAAAATAGAATTAAATAATTTAAATCTCTAAATAAATATAGCTTTTTAAAGCATAAATTTGTTTAAATAATCAATTTTACTTTTTTTTTTTCTAAAAAATATGTTTCTTTTTATTTAAATATTTTTGGATTTATAAAAAAAAAAAAAATATATTACAAAAATATTTATATATTTATATGTATGTATATTAATACAAAATATATGTATATATGTAGGTTTATAATATATGTAAAATCTATATTTGTATTAGCGTTATTTTTTTTATAATTATTAAATTTGGCTAATGGCAATATAATTTGTATGTTTTTCTGGAGCAAAAGTTTTAATTACTTCATTGTTAAAAAAAATATACTTAATATTAAAAAGTTAAGCAAATATAATAAAAAATTCAAATATTTGTTTTAAAAATTAAAAAAAAGAAAAAAAATCTTAAAATATAAAAAATGACTAATTATAATAAAGTATAAATCTTTATTGCGCTGAATAAGATTGTTAATGACAGTATAGTAAAAGCTATTAGTAGTAGATTGATTATTTTATATATTTTTTAAGGAATAAGTTTGTATTGTAAAGAGAAATTATTAACTTTAAAATGAAAACAAAAAAAAAACATTTTTGATATAAATTAGATGTTCTGATCTTTTAAATGTATGGACTAATAAAACAAGAATTATAGTGAAAAAATATTTGTAAAAACTACCATAAAAAATTTAACTAAATTTCGTTTACTTTGCAAGGATTTTTTTAACTTAACATAAAATATTAAATTTTATTTTAAATGTATTAATATAGAGTTCGGCTTGTCCCGTTTCAAGGTTACTTATGTAAAAATTTCTTAGGAATGCTTAAATGTCTCTAATTGAGGTATATGACACATGAAGGACCTTTTCTTAAAAATAAACATATTAAAACTTTACTTATAATAGTTAGGTCAAAGGTCATAATAGAAGACTAAAAGGGTTTTTGTTTACTTTTATTAACGTCGTAATTTAAAACATAATTTAGAATATGTAGGGATAAATTTAATATTTATTAAAATTTTATTTCTGATTCGTAGGTCAAAGGTCATCATATGAATTAGGCTAAATAATTAATTTAAGCAAAATATGTTTAGACATTTTTGTAATTAATATTTTTGAACTTCAAAAGAGTTTCTAATTGGACTAGAAAGTAATATTGACTTGAAGGTTTTTATATAATTCACAATTGATTAAAAGTGTAAAGGAAATCCATCGAAATTTGTGACCAGTATTTTTAAGATTTTGAAGAAAACTTAACATTTGGCACAGTTACTTTTAATTTAAATTTGGAAAAGCATGATTCAAAGGGGACACAAATTAATTAATCAGTAATTTAGTAAATAAAAGAAACGTAGATTTGCATTCATAGAACAAGTAAATAAAATATAGTCGGTCAAGCCCGACCATATGATACCCTACACCTTTTGGTATATTGTATATTGCTTTAGAACATTCATATGTATTCATTACATTATATTGCTACTAACATTTATATGGGTTTTATAAACTTTTAAGTTATTCCCGGAAGTGGGTCTTATATGGAAGTTATGATCAATTTTGCACAGCTGCTTATAAAATATCATACTGTGGTTTCTTCTTATATAAACATTATTTTTGTTAGATAATAACTTTATACTAAAATTTTTATGGAATTCAATCACATTAAAGTGATTTTCGGAAGAGACATTTATATGGGAACTATGGTCAATTGTGGACCGATTTTCATAAAATACTTCTATAAAACTTAAAATATTAATATAAAATATTAAAATATTTCTATATTTAAGCCATTTATGATCAATAAATATTTATTCCGGAAGGGGCAGGTGAAATAATGGACCGATTTTAACCAATTTCAATAGGATTCGTCCTTGGGCTATATAAGGCAATTGTACCAAATTTCATTTATTATCTTTGAAATTGCGACATGTAATTTGATTGCAAGGTTTACACTCTGCTAATGATTCTAAGCCGATTGGTATACATTAAGGTGGGATTTATAGCAATACTTATAAATATCAGCACAAACGTTATACCCTCCCAGAGTGCAGAGTATAGTAATGTTATTAAACCAATCATACAAAATATAATTTGGGTGAAATTTTGAGCAAAATTTTTATAAAATATGTTTTTTTTTATGTTAAAAAAAATTTAAATAAATGAAGTAGTCAATATATAAAACTGATATTTGGAATATGACTCATCTAGTTAAAATTTTATAATTATATTTGGGATTCGGGCATTAAAGCATTAAAAGCTAAGTTCGGGTCAAATGAAGGTAAATAAATGCTTGTCCCGCATATAAGTATCAGAAAACTGGTACTAATTTTATAATTGAATGATTGATTTTATTTCTTTTATGATATTCATAATCTAGGTTGTGACAATAAGTGCAACTACACTTTGACCAAATACGCCAATTTTTTTTTTTTATCATGACAAAGCTAAAATTTTTTTCTGAATTGCAGATAATTTGTTATCTTTATCAATCATAGGGGAAGACTTATATTATAATAAACCAACGTTAAGAAAAAGTTATCAGTACTGCAGCGCTGACGTCTTTGCCTTGACGTTGCAATAATACCTATTATAAGAGAAATTTTGATTCTGATAAAATTTTAATATTTCTCTTGATAGAAAGTTACCTAGTCTGGGCGCGTCATAATGGTATCTTTGTTTAGACTAGATGGTACTTTTTTGTAATTCTAATAAAAAAAAAACATACAAAAGTATAATTTGGGTCTCATGTCTGTATTTCTGAGTTACATAAGAATTAATAATAAATTTTGAATGTATTTTTAGTCAATCATCTTTTGCAGTGTTAGAACAAAAAAAATATATGAGGAATTTAGGATAATTATATTCTTAAGAGGATAATTAAAGTTTTTTCTTATATTTATATAAATAAATGCACATAAAGAATTCAATTATGTAAAATAGGCTCTACATAGGCGGTTAAAATATGGTCTTTTAATTTTATTAAACAATAATTCTGTATTTTTTCATGTTAACATAAATATTTCTTTGACTAATTTGAGCCAAAAATCGGACAAACGATTTTCTGACAGAACTTAAATATTCTTTAAACAAATTTCTTAAGAACTAAAAAATAAACAAATAAACCAATCAATATCTTCTTATGTGGCAATTATAATATTATAATTAGTTACTTAAACAATACCACATTTGTGATATCTTAGTATCAAATATAAATCTTTCCATCAACTAAAGATATCTATCAAATATCGTTTGGTTTATCAAAAATAACCAAGCTACTACACACATATACATACAACATGTACTGTCATTTATATAACCCTGAAAATCTAACCATCATATCTCAATCAATCATTTCTAACTTTCTCTCCCTCCCCCCAACTCATTCTAATTCAAAAGATCACCACCATAAACTTGTATTAAAGCAATATTACTATCGGCAGGAAAATCATGTTGATTCACATCAAACTCATTAATATATACAGCACCCAAATAGGCAGTATCCTGAGCTTCAGCCGCCTTGCGATACAAAACACCAATATCCTTGACTTGTATGGCACCATCAAATTCTACAACATAATAACGTACACGCCAACCATTTGCTTGAAAATCTTGAAATGCCATATCTTTGGGTATCTGAGGACATTCCAAGGGACCACTCAACAATTCATTGTATTTGGGTTTGAATGGTGAAACATAACAACGACCACGTTGCAGACTCACTGTATCATAGTAGTCTCCTAAGAATAGGTAACAATCTCTGGCATTGTTGCCGGTACAAAAACGTAATATACAATCAAATTCACCATCTCGTTGATTTAATTTGTAAGCATAGGCAAATACTAAACCACCACGTAACATTTTAAAGTCAGCTGAGAAGAGACGAAAACTGGTGTCGTATTGTTGTATACGTAAACAGGAGCCACCATTGAAGGCATCATCATAATAACGTGTTGCTAAATCATGCAATGGCACGGATGGCTGCAGTGATTGACGTGATAAATTGAAAAATCTGCCATCAGCTTTTTCTACGGCCTGCACTTGGTCTGTTTCCATGTCATCGCCAGCTGAGGATGATGTTGCTGCAGTTGTAGCTGTTGGTGTTGTTGCTGTTGGTGTTGTTGCTGTTGGTGTTGTTGCTGTTGGTGTTGTAGCTGATGTTTTTGGTAAACCACTCACGTATGTTTGTTTTCCTGAGCCCAAACAAAAGTCTGAATAAAATGGCATTGTACTGTAGGGATGTGTAGCCAAGTGTTCCCACAATAACCACCAAAATTTCTCATTTCTCATTAGAAACGCCTCATTGGCCTGCTCATCACCCAAAGGTTTTTTGATATTATAACCATATTGTTGTAAAGTTTCATACGTCCAGCCGGGTGCAAAAATGCCTGTCGAGAAACGATGTTTGACAATGCGTGCCAATGTTTGTTTACTTTGAAATTTGGCAGTTTGCCCTCGACCAAATACATCAATGCCAAAGAATACATTTTCAAATGGTTCACGTTCTTGTTCACAAACCGTACGCGTCACTTGAAGGCTTCTATCGTTCCATGAATAGTTGACAAGTGTGCCATTGGCCGACTTAAAGAAACGCACATTTTTGTCATTGATCTCATTCTGCCACAACAGTTGACCTCCTTCGATAATACTGTCATACCAAAAGACTGACCCAGAATCTAATTCTTGTTCAACAACTTCACGTAGTCTATTCACAAAATAGCTGGAAAGATAAATGAAAATAAAAACACATTAAATAATACAAACAATAGATGAGTGGAAGAAAAAAAAAATTGATTTTATTTTAGAAACAGTAAAGATGTTCTATTTAAGTAAGATTTTATGTTTTATTGTCTACACCATTTCCAAATAAATTTTAGCTAAATTTACCAAAAGTATTGCTTTGGCCAATAGTTGCAAAATTAATGTTGTCTCTGGTATAATTCTTAACATTTAGACATTTGTAAATAAAACCATTATGGAAGTATTTTTTGCCTCTTGCAAATGGATTTAATTTTTGTTTTGGCATTAGTTTTCTTTATTTTCAACAAATTTGTTTACGAGCTTCTTTAGTTTAACAGCCTTGCTATTTTTGTTGTTTTTATTGTTTGGCGTAAATTTATCTCTGTTGGTAGAACCAAATGACATTGTTGCCGTTTCTTTTCTTTTAGTATTTTTTAGGCTTAATCTTAATACAGTTTGAAATGACTTTATTCTCTTTTTATTTTTGTTTTTTTATATTGATATAAATGTTGGAAACTTTTGCCAAAATGACAAAAGACTTAAAAAGTGGAGGGATGAATGGAATGGATAAAAAAAGGTATTTAAAATTAATAAAGAAAATAACTTAATGCAACAAAACAAGAGGAATTAATTGAAAAGTTGTTCACTTTATTGAATAGTTTTCAAGTTTAAGAATTTTTTTAAAGCAAATTCAAATACAAATCTTGATATACTTGATGCTTTTATTAATTTTGAAGAACCCAATTTTAAGCTCCAGGCGTCTAGTACAAGGCAAAAACTATCCCGTTCAAAGGACCATAAACAACATCCCAGCAGAGTATGGTGGCTGTACAAGTTACCTAACTGACTACACTAGAGTACCACTAGTCACTTTATTAGTTACGTGACTAGTCACTTTAACATGGCATTGTCGTAGGAGGAAGTCTATTTTCACCTCAACGACTACATGGTGTCACTTTTTTCGAACACACAATCACTACGACTATCGAAGGGACAATAAGCACTTCCACGACTTCGAGGTGGCTCTTTTTTTACATACACAATCACCTCAATGGCTAGAAAGTGTAAATTTTGTGCGCACACAACCACTTTACTGGTTGTAACGAGACAGTTAAAAATGTTTATCTTCTTTTTGTCTACTTAACGCTTACTATAGAGTCAATACGCTCATTGGTGACCGATGGAGAGCCGCAGGTGACTATACACTAATGAATCTTACTGTCTAAAAGCGGGTTAATTGCCACTAAAAAAAATGCTGGGATATAACAACCCAGCAGTCTATGATGACTGTTCCAAACTAGTTAATTAAGTGACTACATTAGGGCACCACTAGTCACTTTACTAACTATGTGACTAGTCACTTTAACATGAGCATATCCTAGGAGGAAGTCTATTGGCACCCCAGGACCAAAAAGTGGCGATATAGTGACTAGTACGAAGAAGTCAATTTATGAAAATCCTCTTAGTGGTTAGATTGAGTCAGTCACCTGACAAACATGACAAGACCAAAAAGTGGCGATACAATGGGTAGTTCGAAAAAGTAAATTTATGGAAATCTCTTTAATGACACCATTGATTCAGTTATTCATTATTTGAAATTCAATCATTCCGGTAATCTTGATTTATGATTTGTAGAAAAGCTTTTAAAGAAAAAAAAAACGCAAATGTAGAATATGTAGGTCTCTTAACATAAAAAAAATAAAAAAAAACTTAATTAACTTTTTTCTTACTTCCAAAGTGAAATACTAAAGACTCTGTTAGCACCAAGGAGTCAATAAATTGATATTTGACACTACACACATCTAAAAAAGATACATAGCAGCAAAATTTCCATCAGGTACTGACAACGGATGAAGGGGTTAAATTGACACCGAAAAAACTGCTGAGAAATAATTGAGCTTGTAGTCTCAAATTTAGCAATACTAAAGCAAAGTTTATGTATTTAATAATAGCAATAAATGGCAATTTTCCATAAAATAGTTGTGAAAAAATTTTTAGAAATTTCCACAAATTTGATGCCATTCTGCAGCACATATGTATGTACATAATTTTATTAAAAAGTGCTTATGTTGAATGATCCAAATAAGTCGCTAAGAATAATTAAAAGATACAAATTTTAAATTTTAATTTCGATGTGTAGTACTTTTTAATTAATTTTATTCCATTTTATTTCTTTACAGGTAATTACTTTTAATTTTAATTTTGAAGTAGACGTAAGTACTTTAAATAATATTTTCTTTATATTTACTCTTCATCCAATTTAATTTTTATACACTCATATCTATAAATATTGTGATGTAATGGCTAACTAATTATAAAATTATTTATACATTACTTGACATTTATACATACATACACAGTATTTTTCAGTAAAAATGTCGAATGTTAAACAAATAAAATTTTATTGAGTGCAAAGTTAAATAAATAAAGTCATCAAAATTTAAATTTATTTACTATATAAGAAATTAATTATGGATGCAAATATTAATATGCACAGTGTGGTGTAAAAAAATATATAATGTTTCAACAAAAGTGGCTCACATAATAAAGCTTAAAAATTATAATATTTATTTAAACTAAATTATAATCTTTTTAAATTTCTTAAAAACTTACTTAAAATTGTATTTTATATACATAGATGTGTATATAATACATATGTATATAAAAATGAACTGTGTTTGTTTGTACCCTATAGACAGTTAAATGATAGATTATTATATTATTTTTAAAATTTTCAATTTAACCCCGGAGTTATATACAAAAACCTATTTTTCTAACTTTTATAAATGAAGTTAATAGTTTTGCCATGGATACATATATATACTTTTTAAAAAGATATAAAACAGATATTCCGAAAAATCAATTGGAAATAGTACCTAACGTACAATGAAAATATTAGATATCGGATACCTTAAGAACTATTACATCAATCATTTTTTAGGTATAACTACCTCATCAAACTCCATAGTTAAGAATGAAAGTGGGTTTATTATAGTGAGAGCTTTCAAATGTCATGGAAACCGCTATCTTATCAAATTGCATTGATGAAATCAAAATAGGGTGGATAGGTAGGATAGTCCCAAACATGTGAGATATTAATTTTTGCATATCTAAAGAAGTATTATCATAAAATTCTTAAAAATTCTTAGAAATAATTTACATATCAAATTTGATATAAAGTATTTAAAATTAACGGTGCAACAGAAAAAGCTAGGATCTTATAAAAAAAATAAAAACCAGACATATTTTGCATCATGTATAATTTGAACAAAATTATTTCGTTTGAGCCACCTCCAATTATTCTTCTAATCAGTCTAAAACTGAGCAAATTTCTAGGAGGTAAAACCGAGAATTTGAACATATAAAAAAAAGGCCATTCCAATATAAATTTTTTTTTTTATTTATTATAAATATTATTATTGTTTTTTTTTTCCACATGCAAGTATGACAATTTATTTACCTTTTAAAATGTAATTGTCAACAATTAACTTTATATGTTAAAATTTAATAAAAACTCACTTCAATCGTTTTCAATACCCACTGTATAACCGTAACTGTAGAAAACACTTTAGAGACCATTTGTTTCTACTTTTAACTGCCTCTTCGTGTGGCAATTATAATTTATTGAAAACTTATTGACAGGTTGTTATATATTTTAATGCCTCAACAACAGCAAAAATGTATGTGTATTATACATAGTACATTATAATACAAATAGCAAAAAATAAAAAAGTGCACTATTGGGTATTACAACATAATAAAATAAACTTTTTTTAACACCATAAATAAGACAACAAAAAAAGTCATAAAATACGAAAAAATATCTTTACACACATATTGGAGCACAAAAAAAAAGTTTAATTAAAATAATGGCTCAAACTTGGCAATGAAAACTGGAGGAAAAAACAAGACAAAAATGATCAATAAAACCAAAACAAGGATAAAAACTTTAATTTAGCCAAAATACAAAAAATATTGGACTCATAAAACTTTGTTAATAAATTCCAAGTAGATTAAAGGCATGAACAAAATAACTAAAAAAAAAAGGATCAGGGAAGAAAATCCAATAACAACAACAAAAAACTATTATTAGTTGTATTGTTAAAAAAAAAAAAGATACATCTATAAGATACTTGGTAACTTTAAAAGTTTCTTCTTTTGATTTTTGCCTTAAAGTCTTAAATATTTAAGGATATTTTGTTATATATATGTAAGTGACTTGTTTCTGCCTTACTCAAGAGCAGATTAAATGTCATTTTTGGAAGAAGAAAGCTAAAAAAAAATTAAAAGTAAACTAAAGTCAATAAATTTTTTTTTTTAATTTGTTCTTTTGAAAAACACTTGAAAGTTTTGTTTAATGCCAAAACTATAATTTATAATAAAAAGCTTTTAACTATCGTAAGGATAGAGGTCAATAGCAAACATAATGATGAGCTACTGGGATTCGGATTATATATGTATTTTATTTTTGTTTTAGAAACATTTTCTAAGAATTTGTTTGAGAGATAGAGATAATTATGTTGAAATTAATATCAAAGAAAATATGATTTTTACTTTAATACTTTTTCTACGAATAAGTGAATTTTAATATATGCCTGAACCTTTTTTTAAATACTACTTCTACTCCTTAAAATCCAAATATTCATTAATTTAGAATGGCCTTAAATATCATAAATTCTATTACAAAGCCATTTTAATATTCCACTTCCATTAACAAAAACGTTTTATATTTCCTAAAAACTCTAATAGTACTATTAAAACCCATAAATAAGCAAAATATAAACAGCTCATGACTTATGACCAAAATCCAACCAAATTCATGTTAAAATAATATTGAACTTGGTGTAGTATTTTGTTGATTTAACATTTAAGACCTTTTAACATATACATGTATACTCACACATTTAGCACATATACATGATTACAAGTATCACACACATACACAACGACGTATTCTAAATAAACAACTAGTAAAACGAGCTTGTGATTCATGGACGCAAATGACAATTTTGTTGCCAAACATTAGAAAGAAATGCTGGTAACTAATATTGCGAAACTTAAGTTTAATGTACGAGGGATAGCAATCAGTTTATGAGAAAAGGATATAAAAGTGTAATTGATTTAATAAAACTGACATATTAATGCTTTTTAGGGCAGAAGGGGGATCATTCGCTATAAGGGCACATAAACAAAAAATCATTTTGTGATTTTTGTAATAAACAGATTTTGGATCTGCTTTGTTAATTGAATTTATTTTACATAAAATTCAGTATTAAAATAAAATAAAAAATATACAAGCAATTCTACCCCCATCACTTGGCAAATTTACGCCGTGAGTTGGGGTGAAACTGTTTTTGGTCACTTTACAAATTCATAAAGAAAACGAGTAAGTAAGGCGAACAAGACCGACCATATGATACCCTTCACCATTGTGTATGTTCATCAAAATTAGTGGCTAATTGTGGACCGCTAATTTTACTAAGTGTAAAATAAAATATACGAATATGGAATATTACATTAATGATTTTATACACTTAGGGATGATTCCCGAAAGTGGGCTTATATGGAAGCTACGGTAAATTGTGGACCGATCCAAAAAAAATTTGTCATATTGATTTTTACTAATATAAAACTTATTTGTGTCGAATATTAACTTGACACTAACATTTGTATTTGATTTATGAACATTAATGTGATTTCCGGAAGAGGGGTTTATATGGAAGCTATGGTTAATTATGGACCTATCTCCATGAAATTTGGCACAAATAAAATATTTGTTATAATTGATATATAACGTTAAACGCCTATTCCAGGAGGACATTTGTATGGGGATTAGGTGAAATAGTGGACCGATCATAACCAATTTCAATAGGCTTCATGCCAAATTTTTTCGAGATATCTTTTAAATTGCGATATGTATTTTTTCACAATGTTTACATGGACAGACAGACAGGCAAACAGAAAGCCGACCAGACGGACGGATTGAAGGATGGACGGACATCGTTAAATCGACTCAGAAAAATATTCTTTAAGGTGTGGGTTCGAAAATTTTTTATATGTGTTAAATACATCAGCACTAACTTCATAATAACTCAACCACCTATGTGGAGTAGGTTATAATGAACGTAACAGAGAGGTAGTCAAGATCAAAAGTTCTTAAATTAAAGCCATTATATCTAAGTTTTATTTAATTAATTCATTCAATTATAAACTTGTTTAAATTTGCACCTCTCACCAAAATGATTACATCAATTACTAAAAACTGTAAAAAATATAAAACAGAAAAAATTCCCAATTAATAAATTAATTAAATCAAGTAGTTGATTGGATGAATTAAAAATATATATAGGATATAAAAGTATAGTTAAATTTTATTTTTATTTCAATTTTGCTTGAATAAATTTATTAAATTTCGATACAAAGTTAAACAACTATGTTATTAATTGAAAAAAAGACCGTAATAATTTGTTTTGTGTACTAGCAGTCTTATTGCATTTTGGCCAAATAAGATGCTCTTTCATAGGCCTATCGTTTAAGTTATTACCAAAGTGGCTATCCGATATCACAAAATTACTCAACCCCCACCTCAAGCACTTTCTCGCTGGTAAATCTAACTAAAAACATGCGAAACAAAAACAGTAATCGATCGTTGTTTCTTTAAGAAATCCATTCTCTTGATATCGGAAACAATTTCCAAAGATCTTAATCTAAATCTACTTTAGCACTTTTACTTTTATATATTTCAAATTATTCAACGGAAATGCTGGATATGAATCGAGAGAAAGCCATATATATTGATAGAACTACAGATAGTTATGACATCAGTTTCGCAACAGTTCACAACTTTTTCATCAATGCAGATATTTTCAAAACTTAACAAACGCGAATCTTATATTCGGCTCGGTCGAATCAATATACCCATCATCAACTTTTTCAAATTTTACGTTATATGAGAGGTGGGCGGACCACTCCCATTTTTGTTTCCGTGTTTAAATTGGTCCTTGAACTATTTATACAAAATTTCGTTGACGTTTCACTTTATATTTTTGGTTTTATATTGACCTTGAACTATCTGTGCAAAATTTCGTTCTTGTACATGCTTTTGTTTAAGAGATATCAGCAGAAAAGTATGAAATGAAGCTACAAACGGACACCCTGTGTTTCTAGTATTTTGCCTATAACTTTTTTTTGTTTATTAACTGACTTTTCTCATTTTCAGTCCCAAACAAACCTTATATAATATAAATATTTGAGCAAAATTTCGTCCCCCTAGGTCATCCCGTTCGAGCCCTATCCTGCTTTCAACAGACAGACAGACGGACATAGCTAGATCGACTCACAATCTAACCAGGGCCCTGAAAATATATACTTTATGGGATCTTAAATGATTTTTTCGACGTGTTATATAACTTTTTGATGGTGGGTATAAAAAGAGTTTTAAAATGGTCCCTTAAGGCTTTATTACGAGTATTATTTTGTAAAATAGTTGTCTGCTGATATATGCAAAATAAAGAACAAAATATATATCGAAGTTTTCTCGTCACAAACCGATAGTTTTTTTAGTTATATTGCATTAAATATAGCGTCTTTTAAAATTTTTCTCCCTTTTTTGTTAAAAAAAAATGATCCAACAACAATTTTTAACCGATTCAAAAATTTTATATAGGTTCTTAATATATGAGAAATTTTGTGCAATTTAAAATTGGTGCCAAGACTTTTAGCAAAAGGCGTAACTGTGTGACATGAATGCCTTAGAAATGTTTACAGACATCACTTTACTTTCGTCAAAACGTCAGCATTTAGCCGACAGAAAAGCTATTAACTTTTCCGTGAAGTGACCTCTACGAAAACCATACTGCCGATCACAAAGTAAATTCTTAAATCCCGGGAAATTTCTGACTAGAATTTTGTTTCGGCACTTGTTTGGTTTTATACCTTAGAATGAAAATAAGCTAAGAAATAAATAAGCTCCAACTCGGCCCTCGTCTTATCCTGAATAAACAAACTGCTGTGGATTTTTTCACATTTCTAGGTGTAAACACTGACACTATCACATGCAAATATACTTAGTTATTGGCACTTAAACTTGTATCCGTATCAAAAAAAAAAACAAATTATCGTAAAAAGCTATTACTCTCAATCACACATATAAATCTAATATTTACCTTTGGTCTTAAAGTTTTTGCTAGTAAAACTATAATCAAAACTAAGCAAAGCACCTGACATACTAAACAACCGACAATTAGACAGAGAGACAGACGCACTAATAAAAAAGTAAGTTATAAAAACTTTCAAAAATAAAAGAAAATTCCATAAAAACTTAAGGATATAAACAACTGCAACTACTTACTTTATTTATGTGTATATGTATGTATGAGTATTTAAGTAAATATTAACACACACACACACACACACATTCAAATATATTAGAGCATATTTTATGTACGAAATAACCAAATTATTACGTTCCATTGGAGGTAAATTACTTTGTGGTTTTATTAGTTTTTGTTTTGCACAAAACTTTAAATAAATATGTAAAGTAAATTATACAGAATGGAAATGAAATTTTAAGCCTTTTGTTTTGTTTATAACAGACAAAAAGGAAATAAATTTAAAATCAATTAGTAAAATAACAGATAATATTAATTAAAGTTTAAAATGCAATATATAAAAAGACTATTAAAAAAAAGAAAGCAGAAATGATTAAATTTGTATTTTCAAGATATGTCAAACCTTTTGGAAACTTACTCAGACTTACTTTCTGAACTGATTTAGCGATGTCTGTCCTTAATTTTTAAAATATAATTTTATAACTAGAAAATAAGTTAAATATCTTAAGCAAGTTGGTGCTTTTGAAGTATTCGGCACTAATAACTTTAACATACATAAATTAAATGTTCAGATTTTCAACCCAAAAAAAAAATTACTTTAGATTGCAAAATATGAACTAACGCATATAAACTTCATATACATCCTTGTGAAGTTATACTTCTAAAGGTGGGATCACACGATTGTCGCAATGCACCAATTTTATACAATTTTTATTGTGCTGAATAGGGGCCCAATAAAGAAATTGTCCCAATCAAATTCTCTGCAGTCAGATGATTGTACATAAAGTTGGTTGTCGTAAATTGACGCAAAACGACTTAGTGGCAATAATTGCCGCATTCCAGTCACACGATTGTTCTAGTATATGCCAACTCTGAGAAACAGCTGTTGTGCTAGATTTGTTTTGTTTACAAAAATATAGAAAATTTTAATATATTCGTGGAAAAATTAGTTGTTCATTGAAAAAAAAGAAAATTGCGTCGGCTTTAATTATCGTGTGTGCACTTGAAGACGAAAAAAAATCTTAAAAGAAGTATATGGGTCAAAGAGTGGCCCACAAAAAGAAGCACTAATGGCGCATATAAAAAAACATTGATGGAGTTTCGAGAAATAGAAAACCAAAACTTTTTGTTCCACAATTTTTTAAGGATGAATGATGAAACATTTAAGGAATTATTGCATCTAGTGTCACCAAGAATAAAAACTTATTTTACTTACGAAAATAAATGCTGCTACAAGAAAATATTGTTGGCGCGTATTGTCGTCTTTAATTGCGGCACTAGAACACAATTAATATCGGTGTATTTTTAACGTTTTTATTTGTGCATGGTTACCTATCAAGCGTTCACATGATTGTCGCACCAGGGTTGCATTTGATTGGGTAAAATAAGAACAATATTTTTGTGGTTTGACATATGAGCCAATAAGTTGTGAAATCACACGATTGACGTATAAAATATACCAATAATTGGTGTATTGCGACAATCGTGTGATCCCACCTTAACATCAAAAAACCAAAAAGTAATATTTAAATCACAATTCATTACAATTAATTTTCTCCATTTACAAACCACAAGCACTACAATATGCATTTAATAACAATAATTTTATATCAATTATTTTACATGTATATACATTAAAATGTATATATGTATGTAATAGAACAATATCACTAATACTTACAATAAATTCTCCATTGATTGTGGATCCACTTTACATTCGATATTCACTAGCCAACCATCGAAATGATAGTGTTTGCATAATTTAACCATAGCTTCGACAATATTGTTCACCATTTCAGTTGATTGTAGAACTTCATGTAAAAGTTTCGAACCATTTGAGCCCTCAGTAATAAAGGTACCTGTAGAAAAGAGAGACAAAACAAAGATAAATGAAAAAATAACATTTAAACAACTGTAATAAATGTAATAATGACACTCGAACAACACTAAATACATATACATTCATATGAACAGTCATTTACAGTCTATACGTGTGGATTTGTTTTATTTTTCGCATGCTGAGTTTAGTCTAGATATATTTTCACATTTATACAACCATTAGTATCACAGAGGAAAAAACTGAAAGGCCCTCATGGCTCTGGTCCTCAGAAGGCACTTTTTACTTATACATTTTTCATTAATTTGCAAAACATTATAGCAAACTTTCTAAAAGTATTTTCTAATCTAATGTAATAATTACAATGCCAAACCCACTAAATTGTAATGAGTTTAAAATTTAGATTTAAAACTTATGATCTGTAAAATAAGGCCTTTTTTATAGTCTACTTCCCGTTAAAATCCCTATGTCAATATTATAATACTTTTGTAAATATCTATGTATGTATGTCTTCATTTAATATTGTTGTTTATAGTGTGTCATGTAAGGAAGTGCGATTTCCTGTTTTTATGTGTTTTTATTTTTCTCTCTATTTATTTTTTTGGATTATAAATTTAATTGCTTAAATGTTCATATGTATTAGTGTTTTCTATATGTATGAGGTTATAAAAAGATTTAGTATGTATTATTATGAGAATGTGAAAAATTTACCTAATACAGCTACGCCATGTTTGTGGGCAGCATTTATCCAACCACATGGTGGTATTGTAATATAATTGTGGCTAAAATAACAGAAATAATCAATGCCTGACCAATGATAAAAACGATAATCGTCATATTTTTTTGAGGAATGATAGTGTCTGAAAATAAATTGAAAAATAAAATATTCATAAATAAATGAATGTAATCATATAATAAAAATTTTATTATAATTCTATGAACATAGCGGTTTATTTAAATACATATTAAGAACTAAATTATTAGAAATTATATAAAAAGCGAACATAATTTTTATCAGCGAATTTAATCCTAATTTTTAGAACGAATTTTATTTTTATTTGCAAATTTAATTTTTAAATTTGTTCGAAGATCAAATGTTTTATTTTCTAAAATAAAAATATTATTCAGGAATTAATGTATGTTCGTAATGTATGTATGTATATTTATTTACATACAAATCAAACATTTATCGACATAAACAAACTACTTTTTAAATAATTATTTGCATGACAGCCAAAAAAAATCAGTTGATATACTTGCATACATACAAACTTACAAATTTAAAATAAAAATATCATGGAGTTTTTATAGTCATGTTTTGTTTTTCTTCTTTTCGACAGTTCATGCCGCTTAAAAATATTTTTTTATACATATCTACATGTATAAATGTACATGTACCGTTTGTAATCGTAAAATAAAGATCTTCCACACAAATACAAATTAAAAAAAAAAAGTTTTTTAGATTATTTTCGTAACTCAAATTAAAAAAAGTAAAGAATACAAATTTAATTAAAAAAATAAATTTTATTTTTAAATTTACAAATAATATTTAAAAGAGCGAATAAAAACTTAAAATTTTGTTCGAGATCCGAATTTTTCCATACCCTGATAAAAAGAATTAAAACTATGTAAAATTTCTCATGGCACAGTATCACATGTGGTAGTTTTAGAACGACAAAAATCCAGTTTTGGAAATATTAGTCTGAAATTGTATATGCTGTTAGTAGATAAGGCCATAAACATTCCCAATATAAATGGAAATGTTTATAGAATCACTACTGAAAAAAATTGCTTTATTTGTATGAATTTTGGTCATATTTTTGTAAATTGAATTAAAATAATGGATATTTTAAATGAAGGTGTGGCAAGATGTAATCAAACCAGTCTTAGTGTAACACTAGCATAACAAATTTTCTGCCATTATCTTAAAATATTAAAATAATTTAAAAAATTGCTAATATGAGGTACCGCATATTTGTTCTAATATTTTAAAAGATCGCTAAAAGTCACAGCCAAAATTCTTAAATATATTTTTTTAGATATTCTTATATATATCAATAGTATTTTTAAATTGGAACTCGTTGGAACTTTTTAGTTCCAGTCCATTAAAAATAGAATTTCCAAAATAATTTTTTTTTTTTTTAATTTTTAATATTTTTCTTTTAAATAAAAAACAATCAGCCTAACCACATAAGAAATTTAAAATTATATTTTTGCTAAAGTCAACTTTTTTTTAAAATAGAAGATTTGTTTTTCCAAACCATAAGAAATATTTAAAAATCAATTTTAAAAGCTTTTTAAAACTCATACATTGAAACATTTTAAAATATTTTTCAATGAAATTAAATAACAAAAAGAAATTTAAAAAAATTATAAAAACAAATTATACATGAACTTTCAATACAATAAAAACCAAAAAGTTTATTTTGTAATTTAAAATAAAATTTTAAAATTTTGTTTGAAAAGATCTTTATGATAAAAAACTTTAAATAATAGTCGACTTTTGCGTTTAAAATCGACTTTTCTGCTTTTATGGTTAGGCTGAATATTTTCAGTATTGATATTTTAACCTAGAAAATAATAATAGAATAATTTGGATACATTTATTATTACATACTAAAAATCATATCAATATTAGTGTTTATAAAAAACCGACTTTTCAAAAAACCGGTTTGACGGTTAACCGAAAATTTGCTAAAATTAAAAAACCGGTTTTTCGGTTAACCGTCTACTTAAAAACCGGTTAAACCGGTTAACCGACATTTTAATAATAACTCTAATTTGAAGCTTAATAAAAATATTTTTGGTTAAAAAAAAGTGTTTTTCAACTTATTAGTTTAACAATGCACCATATAATAAACAGTGCACTGCAGTGTTCTTTATAAATTGGGATTGATTTACATAGAAAATTTATAATACTTTTTTCAGCCTTTAGACTAGTTTTAATATAATTTATAAAAACATTTTTTTGGCATCTTATAGCACAGCTTTTGAAGCTTTATAAAGATCTAAAATTATTCTATAAAAATTTTTTTCATTTCTTTTTTTTTTTTTTAATTTTTCTAGCTTTAAAAATTAAATTAAATTATCGAAATTTTATAAAAAGGAAGCTTTAGACCTAGGATAATGTACTTTATATTATGATTTATATTCACCTCTTTTAAAGTTTTTCTCTCAAGGATAAGTTTATATAATTCTTATAATAAAAATGTGATAAAAATACCTGCATAAAATTGAAAAATAATTAACATTTCTTCTGCTAAAAACGGATTTGTTTTTAATTTTTGGAAGATTATTTAAAAGTAAAATTTACTTTTAAATAATCTACTTATCTACTTTAAATAATTTACTTATTTAGTTCTACTTTCGAAGTCTTTATTTGTTCCTATTATCCTATATAAAATCTTATTTTCTCTTAAGCTATACATTAGGTGTAAAGTTATTTTCTTCTTTTGGGAAATTTCATTCGCATGAAATTAAAGTTTTTGTAAATAGAATGCTTAATTGTCTATAAGTATATCTATCAACTGACTACTTGTTAACTCAAATAACAAGGATTTTTAGAAGTTTCAAAATATTTTCTTATATTTTAAATTCAGAAAAAAATAAAAAAAGACGAAATTTAGTGATATTTTAAGCAAATTTTGAAACCGGTTAACCGACACAAAAAAACCGAGTAAACCGGTTAACCGAAATTGAATATTTCAAATTAACCGGTTCGCAAATAACCGAAATTTGAAGAAAAAACCGGTTTTTCGGTTAACCGGTTTATAAACACTAATCAATATCTATAGTATTTAATGAGATACATTAAGTTAAAGTTATACTACTTTTTTACAAAAGCTGTAAATAAAATTAAAATATTTTTAAAAGTTGCAACTTAGAAAATCTATAATTCGCTTTATAGACACTTTCCAATACTTTGAGTATTTTTCCATAATATATGATATGTGTACTAATAAATGCGAAAAGAATTACTTAGATTAATAATCTTTTATTTTCGTATTTTTGTCGTTCTAATTTGGATTAATGTGACACTGTACATTGTGAATATAGTCTTAAAAAAAAAAAAAAATTCTTAAAAATTAAAAATAAAGTGATATATATATAAAATGTAGCCTTCAATAGCTTTTAAGTTTTTAAATATAATTTAAGAATATTTTTTGAAAATTGTGCAAATTATGTGAAAAATGTCGATCATTATAAGGCACAACATTGTTCCAAAGTTTAGATATTCTAACAGTAAAAGATCGATGCATGTAGGCGTGTTAAATCTAGGACATATAACTGCAGAAGCTCGGGATGAGTGCGAAAAGTCACCAGATCTTGCAAATAAATAGGGTATCCAGATCTTTTTATTTTATGAAACAAGCTTATTAATCGCAGATTGATAAAATCATTAAAATTCATCCCCAAAAAATCTCTAGTCTCTACAGAAACATTATTGTAAATTTCTAACTGATATACAAATCTTATTACTCTGTTGAAACACGTCCTAAGTTTATCTATATGCACATGTAGTGGAGGAGTACATCTCAATGCCATAGAGAAATATTAGCATTATCAAAGTCTTAGCAATTAGTTTTCTGATATGAAAAGGAAAAAAGCAACCTAATGAGTTAACCATTCTAAGCGTTAGCAAAACCTTCGATATTATACTGCGTATATGGTTTATTATCAACATATCCAGTTTTATGATAATTTTAATATAATAATTTCGTTCAAAAAATCAAACTAAATTTGTCAATTTATAGCAATATTTTTTTAATACTGATTTTTCGCACTTAATAATAGCTATACCTTTAAAAGACTTAATTCACTTTTCAAAATCGGAAGAAATTTGATATCCAAGACTATGAAGAATTATTTCCTTAAGGAATTTGCAATAAAGTGAACAATTCAAGCTTAAAAAATTATGTTGAATAATTTAAATTTACTTTAATACAAATATTTTAATATTAGTTTTAGAAAATATTTTTTAATTCATTTTGTATTTCTTAATTTTGAATTAAAATCAATTAAGCCAAGTTTTAATTTCAAAACTCTGGTAATATCGACCTCTTCACAATTTGTTTATAAAGTATTTGTGTAATGGAAAATAATAATTAATACAGATTGAAAGACTTCTGTGGCACGGGATATTTCAGTCAAATTGCATACGCCGTGTTTAGCTATAGAGCGTATTAGAAAATAATGTAATAATTTCTTAAAGACAATTTTAATTAGAACTTTTTGATATTTTTTTGAACCAATTCATACAAGTCGTTTTCGTGATATGCTTCAATATATATCGTGCAACTTTTGGGTGATTCCTGAAACTGGGTCTTATATTGGAGAAATGGTAAATTATAAACCGATCTTCATAAAATGTTGCATACTCATTGATACCTATAAAAAAAATTATTTGTGTCGAATATTATGTTGATACTAAAATTTCTATGGGATTTATGCACGATAAAGTGATTTTCGGAAGAAGGTTTTATAAGGGAGCTATGGTTAATTATGGACTAATGGTTAATCACAAAATTTGGCATACTTTCATATTTAAAACTAATTTGTGCCATATTTCATTAAAATATTCTTATTTTAAAGGTATATATGAGTGTTAAAACTCTATTCCGAGAGGACATTTGTATGGTGGCCAGGTGAAATAATGGGCCGATTATAACCAAATTCAATAGAATTCGTCTGCAAAAAAAATTCATATGTACCAAATTCCATCAAAATATCTACAAAGTTGCTACCTGTACTTTGCGCAGAAAAAAATATTGTTGACATACCTAGAAGACAATTTTCGTGTGCATCTTTTGGTGTATCATTTATTAAAATCATGTGAAAGGTTCTTGAGTTATAGTCTAAATTGAAAAAACTTTTCTTAAGTTTTATAGTGTGACCGCTGAATAATATTAGTCATACTCATAAAAAATCAGTACCCGATAGAAAAAAAGTGAATGCCGATTCTTGTTTATCTCGTCAAAATGCATCTAGTTTACCTATTTTCGTTTCAAGAATGTGCTGGTATACATGGGTATATTTACTTAACAGTAAATAAAATCAAGATTTGTGCATCGATTTTGAAGATTCATGCCTTATTTTATTCGCAACATTACCAGCTTTGAGATAAAGATGATAAACTGATACATTTTTGTTTTCATTTATATTTGTCGACCAGTGTAATTTAACTATGTTTTATAAATGAGTCCAAATTCAAGTTGGAGTCTCTTTTGGTTTAGGAGTTACGAAGAAAAATATGGTAAAAAAAACCTTTTCTTTGTATGTAAAAATTTAAAATATTTACAAAAATTAATTTTAAATATTATTTAATTTAAAAAAACTGAAATTTTAAATACAAAATTTGACTTTGGTTTATATTTTATTATATAACTTCTAAACTAAACGAGTGTTCAATATGGAATTTTATACGGATATTGACGGATTTTTGGCTTACAGCTTTAATTAATACAGCTTTAATTTTTAATTTTAATTTTATCAGTCTAATTTTGACCTTTGAACTTTTGATGTAAAAAAATATAAATACCGTTATAAAGGTAATATTTTTGTCTTTAATATGAAACTAAAGCTAGATATCTGCCATATATAGTTTAGAAGTTATTAGAAATCAAACAAATTGTAAAGTTTGTAGCTTTTTTTCGTTTTTAAACCGTCATATTTATTGCCCGGAAATGGACATGAATCTAAAATTTTATGATTTGAGAAAAACTTTCAATTGCCGTTATCTATAGTTAATTTCATCGGAGATGTCAAGTCCGATTGTTGTCCGTTATGACATGGAATCACTCAAATTCTTTATTTGATTTAAACCATAATAATAAGAAGTTAATTGTCTGGCAAGTCAGCCGAACGGACCATACAATTCAATAATGATATTTGTTACATGACTTAAATTTATACAAATTTACATTAAAATGGATTAATTGAATTCTGAGATATGTATTAATAAAAATGTTGTGAAACGTAATACCTAAGTTTATCTATATTTGCACATATAGTGGATGAGTACATCTCAATGCCATAGAGAAATATTAGCATTATCAAAGTCTTAGCAATTAGTTTTCTTTTAGTTTAAATCTTTTTCTTTTATTTAATAATTCCCTTATAATTTTTTTTCTTAGAAAACATTTAGTCCAAAAATGCGTTAGAACCAACATACGATATATAAATATGTCGTTTTATATTGATTTAAGCTCGTAGATTTTTTTCAGCTAAAATAATTGAATGTAAACAGCACAAGAATTTTATTTATTTTCAAATTGAAATAATTTTTTTAGGAAAATACACTTAGAATATTAGAAATAGTCTATAAAGTGAATTATAGATTTTTTTTCTTAAATCCTTAAGGAATTTTATTTTAAAACATCATAAAACTCTTTTCATATACATAAATAAATCTAACGTTTACTTCCCACACTGCTTTTACCACACATTTATTTCATATAATTTCAAACTTTTAAATTTACAACTGGTGAATCGAGAAATATAATATTTTCATTAAAATGCCAATCATGTTAGCAGCTTAAATTATAAATATTTAAAAAATTCTTATCTTTTTGAATAAAATAAAAATAATCAAACTTACCTGTCTTCCAAATAATTGCCCATCATATCGTGACATACTAAAACTTTTCTACGATTATGATCGCCAATGGGTTCTCTATAACTGCTTATCAAATTAAATTGTCTTTGTAAGAATACTGGACGTGAGCGGGATTTGATGGGCATAACATATTCATGCCACTGTATGTCTTTACTGCGTACATTAAAATCCAATAATTGTTGATTTGTGTGAATAGCCTCAGCCTCTAATTGATCTTCAAGAGATGTAAAACGAGACATTGTTTTTTATAATATATATTTAATATATAATTTAAACACTATAATAATTATGAAATTATAATTATAAAATCGTTGTTAATTGTTACAAGTTTCAATTAAAACTGCGCTCAAAATATTAGCATATTTAATGGCAAAATATTATTGTGTTATTTTGTTATTTTGTTTTTAATAGTTTCTTATCAAACTAAAGCAAAATAATTTTGTTTTATATATTTTTTGCAAATGTAATTTTTGTTGTTTTATTATAATTACTACACTTGCATTCAGTGATTTTGTAATTCTGATTAGAATTTTCTTACAACAAGTGTAATAATAAAAAGAAATGAATAATAAAATTAATATAAAAAAAAACTAAAACTAACAAACTAAATTAATGACGACATAACCCCATTTATCATTTCTTGGCGGCATAAGAGAAACGTTTCTTTTTCTATTCATGTCGTTTGTTATTCGTAGGTATGTACGTATGTATGTATGTTCAGACACATGCATTCAATTGCATTTTGTGGGTCAATTATAAAATAGTGCAATAATGAGAATAAATATACTTATATATGAATGTAAGTAAATGTAAAATAGTTTTGATAACGGAAAAAGGAAAAGAACAACAACAACAACAAGATAAATGTTTGTTTTATAAAACTTTAATTTAAATATATATTAATCATTTTTTACAATATTTCTCTTATAATTCGAAAGTCTTTAGACAAAACAACTAAGAATATTATATACGGCTTGGCTGAATCTATATACTTGTCATCTGCAACATTTAAACACTATAATAATTATGAAATTATAATTATAAAATCGTTGTTAATTGTTACAAGTTTCAATTAAAACTGCGCTCAAAATATTAGCATATTTAATGGCAAAATATTATTGTGTTATTTTGTTATTTTGTTTTTAATAGTTTCTTATCAAACTAAAGCAAAATAATTTTGTTTTATATATTTTTTGCAAATGTAATTTTTGTTGTTTTATTATAATTACTACACTTGCATTCAGTGATTTTGTAATTCTGATTAGAATTTTCTTACAACAAGTGTAATAATAAAAAGAAATGAATAATAAAATTAATATAAAAAAAAACTAAAACTAACAAACTAAATTAATGACGACATAACCCCATTTATCATTTCTTGGCGGCATAAGAGAAACGTTTCTTTTTCTATTCATGTCGTTTGTTATTCGTAGGTATGTACGTATGTATGTATGTTCAGACACATGCATTCAATTGCATTTTGTGGGTCAATTATAAAATAGTGCAATAATGAGAATAAATATACTTATATATGAATGTAAGTAAATGTAAAATAGTTTTGATAACGGAAAAAGGAAAAGAACAACAACAACAACAAGATAAATGTTTGTTTTATAAAACTTTAATTTAAATATATATTAATCATTTTTTACAATATTTCTCTTATAATTCGAAAGTCTTTAGACAAAACAACTAAGAATATTATATACGGCTTGGCTGAATCTATATACTTGTCATCTGCAACATTTAAACACTATAATAATTATGAAATTATAATTATAAAATCGTTGTTAATTGTTACAAGTTTCAATTAAAACTGCGCTCAAAATATTAGCATATTTAATGGCAAAATATTATTGTGTTATTTTGTTATTTTGTTTTTAATAGTTTCTTATCAAACTAAAGCAAAATAATTTTGTTTTATATATTTTTTGCAAATGTAATTTTTGTTGTTTTATTATAATTACTACACTTGCATTCAGTGATTTTGTAATTCTGATTAGAATTTTCTTACAACAAGTGTAATAATAAAAAGAAATGAATAATAAAATTAATATAAAAAAAAACTAAAACTAACAAACTAAATTAATGACGACATAACCCCATTTATCATTTCTTGGCGGCATAAGAGAAACGTTTCTTTTTCTATTCATGTCGTTTGTTATTCGTAGGTATGTACGTATGTATGTATGTTCAGACACATGCATTCAATTGCATTTTGTGGGTCAATTATAAAATAGTGCAATAATGAGAATAAATATACTTATATATGAATGTAAGTAAATGTAAAATAGTTTTGATAACGGAAAAAGGAAAAGAACAACAACAACAACAAGATAAATGTTTGTTTTATAAAACTTTAATTTAAATATATATTAATCATTTTTTACAATATTTCTCTTATAATTCGAAAGTCTTTAGACAAAACAACTAAGAATATTATATACGGCTTGGCTGAATCTATATACTTGTCATCTGCAACATTTAAAATTTTACCTTATAGTAAAGTGGGCGGAACACGACCATTTGCCTTTCGAGTTTATATCGATTCTCGAACTATCTGTACAAAATTTAGTTGTCATTCAAGATTTTGTTTTAGAGATATCATCATAAAAGTATGAACTGAAGTTACAATGAACATCTTGTGTTTGTAGTATTTGACCCATAACGTTTTTGTTTATTTCAATACCAAACAAACCTTATCTCTATATAATTTTCTAAGCATATTTTCTCTTTCCAGAGCATTCTAAAGCACCCTGACTACGTAGAAAATTAAAATTTGTCTTATTTATAAAAACTTTTTGTTCTTTTATTTTTGAATTTCCATCAGGGAGCGGATATAAGCGGATTTATGTGTAATTTTTTAAGTTTTTTTTTTTTTTTTTCTTTCCAGAGCTTTCCAAAGCTCTTTTATGTGGTAGAAATATAAAATTTGGCTCACTTATTTGTCTTACAAATCCTAATGGAGCCAGATTTTGAAACTTCTATCAGGGAGCGAAGATATCTATACACATGTTTTCTCTTTCTAGAGCTTTGTGAAGCTCACTCGCCCTACAACTTTCAATAAAGCCAGATTTTCAAATTTCTACCAGAAAGCGAAAATATACAGATTTATATATATAATTTTCTAAGAATTTGCTTTCTCTCTCTCTTTCCAGAGCTTTCTGAAGCTCCCAGATGACGTAGAGAAATCAGATTCAGTTTACTTATATAACTTTTTGTCCCTCAAATACTAACGGAGTAAGATTTTGATATTTCCATTAGGAGCGGAGATATGCAAAGCAAATTTAAGCGTAATTTTCTAAGCATATTTTATCATTCCAGAGCTTTTTGAAGCTCCCAGAAGACGTAGAAAATTGAAATTCTGCTTAATTATAAAACTATATTAAAATAAATAAAAACTTTCTATCTGGGAATGAAAATACGCGGATTTAGTTATTATTTTCTCTAATATTTTTAAAAGTCGGTTTTAGTTTTAAAAACTTTAAATATGCTAACTCATTATACTCCAAATATTACCGGAAACTAATTTTCCATTTACATCAGGGAGCCAATCTTCGTCGATTAAGTCTTCTAATCTTTTTTTTTTGTTAATTTAACATTTTAATATGTACTTTAAGTAAAAGGTTGTTCAAATATTTTGTTTAAAACTTTTTTTTTTTGGGGATTTTATTATATTGCAATTTTTCTTGGCATAGGCAGGCTCGTATAAGATAAATATTATGGCCAAATTTCGTCCCCCTAGGTAGTTGCCTCCGAGCCGTATACTGTTTTCAACAGACAGACGGACGGACGTAGCTAGATCGACTCAGAATCTTACCAGGACCCAGAAAATATATACTTTATGGGGTATTAAATTATTTCTTCGACATGTCAAACACGGATTTAGTTATTATTTTCTCTAATATTTTTAAAAGTCGGTTTTAGTTTTAAAAACTTTAAATATGCTAACTCATTGTTTGCTCTCCAAATATTACCGGAAACTAATTTTCCATTTACATCAGGGAGCCAATCTTCGTCGATTAAGTCTTCTAATCTTTTTTTTTTTTTTTGTTAATTTAACATTTTAATATGTACTTTAAGTAAAAGGTTGTTCAAATATTTTGTTTAAAACTTTTTTTTTTTTGGGGATTTTATTATATTGCAATTTTTCTTGGCATAGGCAGGCTCGTATAAGATAAATATTATGGCCAAATTTCGTCCCCCTAGGTAGTTGCCTCCGAGCCGTATACTGTTTTCAACAGACAGACGGACGGACGTAGCTAGATCGACTCAGAATCTTACCAGGACCCAGAAAATATATACTTTATGGGGTATTAAATTATTTCTTCGACATGTCAAACACGGAATGACAAACCCAGTACCTAAATGTTTTTGATGGTAGGCATGAGAAAAAAAACATTCAAAAGAAGAGTTTTCCTAAAATAAACTATGGGCAATTCTCTTTTTACGTTTGCCTTTATGAAACCGACCTTCAACCTCAAATATTTTTTTTTAAATTCTGACTTTTTTAAACAACTTTTGATGCAATTATATTAACAACACTTTTTTCTGTAACAGAAAAAAAATTCAAGACCTGAAATGGTTCCATGTGGTACAGGCAAGCACCCAAAGTAAAAAATTCCAAAAAAAGTGTTTGAAACTAACAAGTTTTTTTATTTCATTTTATTGCTGTAGTCGCGGATTTTAACATAAGGGTTCAATTCTTCTAATGTAGACTATAAACACTTGTAGAAAAGGACCAGCATGGATTTAAATAGCGTGCAATTAACCAGTGTCAAATTGTGTTGTTCAAAAGTCGTTAAACCAAATTTTAAAAAATTTTAAAATGTTGCAGTTTTTTCACTGTGGATTTTACTCCGTTTCGGATATTTCAAAATTCAAAACAGAGCCCAATAGCTCTTGAAATTATGCATCATTTGACATATATCTCGTTAATGTACCCTCTACAGAAATGCTGAAGTAAGTACCCAAACTTGGAGATAAAAAACGTGAATGGCTCCAAGAGGTGCTTTTTTCGCGAGGCACACTCGCAACGTTATTTGAGTGAAGCTAGAGTATAGCGTTATCAAAGAAGGTTTCCAATTGACATTTAAAAATCATTGTGGCGTTTTAAGATATTAATTTGCTAAACGTGTAGAGCTATTTTAAAGAATTCAGCAATTTTGTATATTTTTTTATAGGGGATGTTGGCGTTATAAATAAATTTTAAAAAAATTTAAACATTGATGCCGTTCGGTAAAAATCATTCACGCGAACTGATCTGTGTTCCACTAGAGCCAAAGAATATTGGTACTAAATATCGTTGATGTGCCATTTAAATATTTTCGGTATTTTTTTGAACATCAAAAGTAAACGAGTTTGAAGAATTTCTCATATATTGTTTATTATAAAAATATGCAAAAGATAGGAAATTTAATTCTTTATTTCCTTACATTTTATAATTTAGTTCTATTTTTTTAAGTTTAATTTTGGAGAGAAGAATTTCCTTTTCCCTGCCTATAAATCCACGCTTTTACTATCAGTACACATAAAATTTTAATTCTTAAATAGTTTAAATAACTTGTGTAGCGAATTCAATCTTTAAAATTTATTTTCTAAAAAGTTTTATATTTATATACTTATACAGAAACTACTAGATTTATGTGTAGTCATTTAAAAATATCATTTTAAACTTTCGGAATCAATAAAAATTGCTCCTACTTTTTCGTTTTAGAAATACCATAGTTTTTTTTTTTTTTTTTTTCAAAAGAAAAAATTTTTCCAAAATGATAAATTACTTTCTAAATAAAAATAACCTTTATGGGTGATTAAATTGAGATGCGCAGCAAGAGAAATATGCATATATTTTCAATTTTTCTTAAACATACAAAATTTAACAACGAAGGTGTTGCTTTATGTAAAAGCTAATACAGTTATACAAAATAGTAAACGCACACTTAAACATCTTTAAAGAACTGTTAAAAAGAAATATGCATACATAAATCAATTTTATTGAAAAAAAAAAATAAGGATTTAATCCATTTCCTTAATAATTGTACGTATAATTTTTCTTAGTACTGTATTGGAAACTATAAATAATTGTATAAAATGTGGGTGTATAATATGCGTTTGCTTCAACTCACACGCCCAAATACATACACAAGTATCAAATTATTATGTTAAGAATCTTACATAGAAATATAGATTATTTACGGGTTTTAAATTTGTTTCACTTTCATTTTAAAAAAAATATATATAAAAGTATTTATGTGGGTATATATGTATGTATTATATCTATGTATGTGTAAGGTCAATAAAATACAATAAATAACCATGGTCATTGTTAAAGACAGATACAATAACTTATCCGTGTATACTTTAATGAAATGTAATAAAGGCAATCTGAAAATATGTTTAAATATCTAGACTATTCCATTGGCAACCTTCACCGAAAATTTTGACCCGGAAGCTACGTCGTCCATTATATAACATGAGTATTTTTGCATGAAATTTGATTTTAATTTCCATGCCCTATTCTTGGCTCCTAAATTTTTTGCAGCTTTCCTGTGAGGAACTTTTTGGACTTTGTATGTCTTGAAGCCTGCATTGGCTTTAACTTTTCGTACCAAATAGTCAGAGCACTGAGCAAACCGGGCTGCTTTTCTACCAGATGCGTTTGGAGCTCTTTTCAATACGCTTTTAATTTTCTTGGCCTTCCCAAAATCATGTGGACCTATTTCTCTTCCCAAAACAGGTTTCTTATCAATGGTCAAATTCTCCTGATACTGTTTAATAACATTGGAAATAGTCCTTTAATTCTTTGGCAAATTTTTTGTAGGACCAATTTAATTTTTTTTTTTTTTTTAATTTTTAATAATTTTAGCACGTACTTTTTTGTCACTCATTTTGATTAAGATATTAATGAGTGTAAAAACTCTATTACGGGAGGACATTTATATGGAGGCCAGGTGAAATAATGAGACGATCATGACAAAATAGGCTTCGTCCTTGTGCAAAAAATTATATTCAAATTATATTCAAACCTGCGACCTGTACTTTGCGCACAAGTTTTACATACATACAGACGGACGGTCGAACATCGTTAAATCGAGTCAGAAAGTGATTTGCTTTAAAGTGGGGGTACGAAGATTTTTTTCTCTGCGTTACTATATTTACACATAATACATAATACCCCAACCACCTATGGTAGTGTAGGGTATAAAAATAAATCTTGCTGCCGAAAACAGTTTAGATGCAAAACGTATGTTAAGATGTTTTCGATCTCACTCCTTATTTAATAGCATTTTCAAAAGTGGTCTTTAAAAATTTTAATTAACAACAGTGTTGTGTGAAGATTTTTTAAAAATCCCTACGCCAATTACAAAAATTTATTTTTTTTTTCCTTATGCCACAAAAGGAAAATACCTAAATGTTTCTCTACACAAGAAAAATAGTAAAATTATATATTTTACATTCGTCTTATTTAAAACATTACAGATTTACTTTAAGCATTATTATGTCAGAAAAAACTGTAAAATATTTTACACAAATATTGTTTGGACTTGTGTCAGTAAAGCTGTCAAAATATTGTGTTTCTGAATTATTTCATTATGAAAATGACAAAAATCACTTCGGAAATTATGGTTTAATTTAAAATGGATCCAATTATAATACTAACGCATACTTTTGAGAGAAAGAATGAAATTTAACATTATGTCTAATTTCATATGATATTCGCGTTAGTGGACGATTGATAGCCTTTGCAAAATAGGCATAACAAAATTTTTGAAAAATAGTACTTTTGGTTTTAAGTATTAAAATAAAAAACAAACAAAAAACTAAAATTTTGTGGCAAAAGCAGTTTAGTACTTTGAGGAATATAATAAAATAAACCTTATCAGGTACTTAGGGATTTTAAGTACTTTAGGACAAGCACCAAGGACCAAAAATAATAATATCAATAATTATGGTAATAATTAAGTCAAAGCAGTTTATAGCTATTTACGTATATGACTGTAAAATCTCGGTCTTCAAAAGTTTAATATAAATATTTTATAGGTACTTTTGTCGTACATGAATTTTTTATTGATTCCTGAGTTATATAACATATATAGGTGGATGAGTAATTGTATAATTCAATTCAAAAAGAAAATTGTTCGAATTTATATGCTTTAATATCTTTATAATATTTTTTTTCGAAAAATAACAAATCCTTAGAAACGGAAATTTTCTAGTCCAAGTAATTTTGGCATTTCCACATATATAACACTGTGTGACAGTCATTCTCACACGTGAACAAATTCATATACATACGAAACTAGAGAGCATACGTCGTAAAATTGTTCTCTAAAAAGGAATAAAAAATTTCGAACGATAAACATTTAAAAACAAAATATAAAATGAAAGCAAAAAATTTCTACAATATCATTATATTTTTAGTTTGAATGTTGCAGCAAAAAAAAGAAAAAAATAATTAAATAACCTTTTGAAAATGTTTACGTGCTGTAAACTCGCTACTTCGTCAGCAGAAATTTTTTAAAAAAACATACTGTATAACAAATTTAAACTAAGATTCCTAACTCCCGTGGGAACATTTTTAATAATGGTGATGTGTCGGCATTAAGAATCATACATTTTTAAATTATTTTACTTAAAAAAGTACCAAAAATTACAATAAATAATGTAAATAAAATAATGTTTCTTTTGTTTAAAATTATCAGTCGCAGAAGAAATATAAAAATTTTAAAAATTCAGAAAAAATTTTTTTGACGCAATTTCAATCTTGGATGTAAAATTTTTTAACTGGTTTTGTTCTTTATTAATTTTTTATGACAACCATACCCTGTGTGTTTTACAGTATTTTATCATAACCTTTATCCCGATTCACTTTTCGATGCCAAATCTAGTCAGAGTGTTAATCAACACATTATTTAGTATTTTAATTTATAGATTATGACATTGTCTTTTCTTTGATGTAACATTTACCGAAATTATCATTGTGAAACTAGGATTTTTTTTTTTTTTTTTTTTCTTAAAGTTGGTTGATTCAGTGTTCAAAAAAATTTTCTTAAATTTAATTTTGTGTTATTTTCCAATTTTTATGATTATGAATTAACAGTTTGGATTGTTACATAGTTAAAATCTTCGGACTTCGGAGATTCAGAAAAGTATCCGATCTTTATTATATTGCTTACAGCGAATGAAATATTTGCGTTTTAAAATGTAAAAAAATTTTCGTTTACACATTTTTTTAAGAAAATTGTCCAAATTTTTTTTTTTTCTGATGTTTTGCAATTTTTAAGATATTTCGTTGACTGATATCTCAAAACTCAAAATGTAAATATACATATATTCTAAAGACCTTACAGAATCACAAAATTTTTAGATTTTTCCAATACTATATACTGAGGCTTAAATATAGGCAATTGAAATTTCGTTCGAATTTTTCGTTTACATGCTTTATTTCTATGTTTTTGGTTTAAAAAGTGCCAAAAAGGTACCAATTTTTTACATTTTTAACGTTCGAAAGTTCAAAAACTTCCAAAGTATTTCTATTATTATTTTTTAGTATAGAAGAATGTGACTAATAGGGCTTAAGAATTCTCATCCGTAAATAACCATATATTTTTAATTTCATGTTTCTAAGTTAATTATAACAAAAAATTCATAGAATAATATTAGAATAACGAAAAGTCAACAGACTGGTTTAAAAGATACATATGATGTCAAAAAAGTACCAAAGAACAGACAAATTAAAGATACAAATCCCTGCATTATAATAATATTTTTTATTTAAATGTTCCGGTACAAAAATTTACGAAAATATTTTTCTAAAAATTTAATCCTGTAATGTTATATTTATTGCTTAATTACGCACTTTTCATAAATGATTTTTTCTTAAAATTTTGTTTTGAACATTTAAATAAAAATTTAGGTTATATTACATGGAATCATAGCTTTCATTTGATATACATATAATTTTGGTAAATATTTGATTATTATTATTTTTTTATACCCACCATCAAAAAGATGGGGGTATATTGATTTTGTCATTCCGTGTGTAACATATCGAAGGAATCATTTAAGACCCCACAAAGTATATATTTTCTGGGTCCTGGTTAGATTCTGAGTCGATCTAGCTATGTCCGTCTGTCCGTCTGTTGAAAGCAGGATAGGGCCCGAACGGGATAACGTAGGAGGACGAAATTTGGCACAAATATTTATCTTATATAAAGTTTATTTTGTATTGAAAATGGGCAAAATCGGTTAATAAATAAAAAAGTTATGGGCTCAAAACTAGAAACACTAGGTGTCCGTTGCATACTTTTCTGCTGATATCTCTTAAACAAAAGCATGTACGACAACGAAATTTTGCATAAATAGTTTTGTATAAATAGTTTGAGGTTGGAAACAAAAAATGGGCGTGGTCCGCCCACATTACCTCCCATATAACGTAAAATTTGAACAAGTTGATGGTGGGTATAAAGATTCGGCCAAGCCGAATATAACATTTGCGCTTGTTTTTTTTTTTTTTGTGAAGTATTAAGTTTTTTTTTTAACTTTTGACACCATTTTTTTAAATTGGATAATGCACTTAAAAGTTATTAAACATTGAACATTGTAAATTTTTGACAAAAATACCCGAGGTGTCCCAATTTAGAGGTAAAATATGAACCGTTAGCGATATGGCACTGTGTTATACACCATTTAAAGCGCATGGAAGAGTAGGATATGTGTATTGAATTTCATTAAAATCGGAGATGGTAAAAATTCGAGCTGGGTCGACATTTTTTTTTTTTTTTTTTTGGAATTACCCCATACCTTTAAATTTGATCAGCTTTCTTTTCGTCTATCATTGTCACAAAGGGAATTTAGCATTGTTTTTATTTTTAAATAACGTTATAACGTTATAAATTAAAAAGGATAACTGAAGTTTTTAACAAATCTGTAAAAGAACGACATCCTTTCAAAAGATCGGAACAAAATAAAATCGGGTTTTCAAACAAAATTCAACTGAAAAAAATATATATATTTTACAAAAATCGGTATCTCTTTAAGTCAATTTCATGTTCTGATAAATCAACAGACTTTTCAAACTACCTTGTAATAAATTTTTTGTTTTATATTCTATTTACTCATTTAAATATAAATATGGAAATTTCTTAATACATACATACATACTTACAAATACATCTACTTATGTTTATAAAATTATCCCTTTACAAAATGATGTATGTATTTAAAATTTATTTTATTTTTGTAAATATAAAATACAATTTTATGTTGTTGTAGTTAATGGCCGCCTTATGGGCAAATAATACTTATTCCCTTCCAACAAAATACATATAAATTTATTTTACTCATGCATATAAATTGAAAAAAAAGGACAAAATTTTACAATTTTATCCAGTTTTAATACTTAATGGTTGTACGAAAAACTGCTATAAATTAAATGAAATGACAAAGTGTCCACTACCATTTTGATGTTGTTTTCTTTCAATCTTCTTTCTCATTTATTTCTACTGCTGCTGTGTACATGTAAATTATTATAAATTGTTATGCACTGGGGCAACACTTTTCTTACTTTGTTGCTTAATAAAAAAATATTTTTTATTATAATTGCAATTTTGTTCAGGGACTGCAAAGTTTGCGGAATTTTAAATGTCTTTTATGTCATAAGTAGTTGTAATTAAGTACTCTATGAATTTTTAAAGGAAAATATAAAAAATAATAGTTATACACTTAAAAGAGAAATAAACTTTAAAAACCTATTTGCTTTTTTGTGAAAATTAAGACATTTTCTACATATCCCTTTATTAATCATCGTAATAACAGCCAATAAATCTTTAAAATTTTCTTTCTTCTTCAAACCCAAAAAATTATTAATGTTCATCATTGAAAGTTAAAAATTATCTCTGACCTTTAAAATTTATTGACCCCTTTTGTGCCTTGATTAAAAAGGAAATGATCATTTCTTTTGATGTCCTTTTTGGTTGAAAATGGTTTTTTATTATTGTCATTTTTTATATACCACAATTACCTTTTTATGAGCATTTTTAAAGTGCACTAAAAACATCAGCTCATATTCAGCCATCAGCAATTTTTTTTTTTTTTTTTTACGTGACATACTTTTTTTTTCTTTTGGTTTGTTCTGCTCATGTCCTTATTACATAGAGTTGATGGAGTCATTAAATTTAAACAGTAGCAGTAAAGATTTACGAGCAAATACCCGCATACACAAAAATGGTTTTGATTTAAAATATTGTCGTTTTATTTTTCGAAGCAAAATTAAAGCAGTTTTTAAAGAAATTGACAATAATAAAATTGTTTATAAAAAAGAAGTAATAAATGCTATTTATTTTAAATATCTTTAAATAAAATAAGATAATCTTCGACTATTTCTAAATAAAATAGTCATTTAAGATTTATCAATAAATCATTATTTTTGCATTCATATCACTTTATAAGCAAATTGGGCTTACTTAATAATCTATAATGTTAAACATAGCTTTAGATTAAAAAAAAAATCATGAACATAATTGAGCTGCAAAATAAATTGTACTTTTTTGCATTTGAAGAATGTATTTTTGCTATTTTTGTATTATATGAGTTGAACAATATTTTTTTTTTTTTTCACATATAAAAATTCTATGCATAACAAAACGTTTTTCAAAACGTACTTTATTCATAGTAAATATTACTCAACATATTCAATATTAAATAAAATTCAAAGCCAAATACAAAGAATACTAAGAAGAGAAGGCTTGTCAAAAAAACCTAACTCTGTTGTCAGAAAAAACCTAACTTTAAGATTGTGTTAGTCATATTTTATTTATATGTATTCGTGCTGAAACCACTTTCACCATACATCATAATCATACATAGTTGCACAAAAGAGTATTTAAAAATTATTAAATATAATTCATCGCAATTATATTCGCAGATTTTTATCTTTTGATGCGGGTTACATCCACAACTAATAATATAATTAAATTTTTTGGCTTTTTGTTGATGAATATGAAAATAATTTAAAATTATTTTAAAATCTGTTTTATTTTTAATACCAAATTTAGCAACATTGTTCGTTCAATTTAAATTTCAACATACAAAAAAAGAATGTCAAAAAAAAATATTTTTCAGTTTGTGGAAAATATTCGTTTAACGGGAGTGAAAATACTATAAACGCGTGTGAAAAAATAATAAAAATATCGTGTGTTCGTGGAAAAATGTGTCGCGTGTGTAATTTTCCTTAAATTTTAAGGAAAATATTTGTTTATTTTGTGTTGTTTCTCTTTCTCACAAGTGTGTTGAATTCACACATAACTTGTATGTGAAGAGAGAGAAATGTTGTTGTTGTAGGAAAGAGTACTATTTTCCATTCTTAGTATTCTTTGGCCATATACTTAAAAATACAGTACTTTACCAAAAGGATATATTGCTAGAAAGTCCTTTTCGATATTTAAACCAACTTTGAAAAAGGACACTCATTAAGATTGGAATAAATGAACGTCATCCTACAGCCCAAACGCCTGAAGCTAGAGAGACAAAATTTTAAATTTATGTAGGTCTCCCTCCATATAGATCCACTAAGACGGGATTTTTGGAAATTCGAATGTTTAGAGGGTAAAAACGGGTGAAATCGGTAACCTTATATCTCCCAAACTAATAAAGATACAAACAAGCGCGAATGTTATATTCGGCTCGGCCGAATCTATATACCCACCATCAACTTTTTCAAATTTTTCGTTATATGGGAGATGGGCGGTAAAGCAGGCGGACCACGCCCATTTTTGGTTTCCAAGTTTATATCGACCCCCGAACTATGTACACAAAATTTCGTTGTCGTACATGCTTTTGTTTAAGAAATATCAGCAGAAAAGTATGAAATGAACACCCTGTGTTTGTAGTTTTTAGCCCATAACTTTTTTGTTTATTAACCCATTTTCAATACCAAACAAACTTTATATGAGATAAATATTTGGGCCAAATTTCATTCCCCTACGTTGTCCCGTTCGAACCCTATCCTGCTTTCAACAGACAGACAGACGGACGGACATAGCTCGATAGATTCAGAATCGAAACAGGACCCAGAAAATATATACTTTATGGGATCTTAAACGATTTCTTCGACATGTTACACACGGAATGACAAAATCAATATACCCCCATCTTTTTGATGGTGGGTATAAAAAGGTGAATAGTTATCGTTATTCATTTAAAAAATAATCGGACATCTGGTACTTTTTTAAAAATTGGCCTTTTTAGGAAGAAAACGCTTAAATACTATATTTTGGTTTGTACTTTTTTCATAAAACACTTTTTTATATTTATTGACATAAACATATGCGTATTTTAATATGGGATCCCAATATAATTTAGAGATTCATTGAGAAAAAGTACCAAAAAGGGGGGTAAATTACATTTTATTCAAACTCAGTAATGAATTTTCAATTATATTAAACTTAGAAACATGAAATTAAGTAAATGTAGTCATATGTGGATAAGAATTCACAAGAGAGGAATTTGTGGTACTTAAAGATACATGGTTCTGTGAGTAAGAATTCAAGAAGAGGGACTTTGTGGTACTTTTTTGTTCTTCTAATGGTACAGAGGGGACTTTGTGGTCCTTCTTTGTTTTTCTAGAAATGTACCCAAAATTTCCTCTAACGAAGTAGCGAGTTTACAGCTCGTGTATAAATAAAAATCAAAGACAGAAAATAATCATTATTCTTGAAAATTTAAACAAAAAAATCACATACAAGGAACGACCGGATAAAAGTGTTAAATACAGAAATGTAATCTTCAGAACAGGTTCTATCGAAATCCGAAATGATTCTTATTTTTTTTTTTTTTTTGATTTTTTTTTTTTTTAAATCAATATTAATGATTATTTTTGATTTTAATTTTTTCGATCAACTCATAAAGATTATTTTTTGATTTTTATTTTTTCTCTCAACTTTTAATGATTATATATTTTTTTTTTTTTTGCTCACAATATAAAACTTAACATGAGAAATGAAACTATTACGCAATTTTAAATAACAAAGATTTCTCATCGTAAGTTAGATTTATTTACTAAAAGGCAAGTGTGATGATAATGATTATTTGTTGAGTTTTATTTTAAAACTCATAATCATTACGGTCCCTGATAAAAATGGACTTAAATTATTTGGATTTTAAAATTCATTTTTTGAGATGTAAAACACTGAATGTTATGCCCCCAACTTTAACCTTTGAGCTTTCGAAATTAATTATCTTCATACATATCATTGCGAAAAAATTAATGAATTTTACTTGGGATAATTCAATTCTTTGAAAAATATTAATTTTTTCTCATTTTTAAATCGCCATTTTTTTGAATCTGTAAGTGTCCTGAGTCAAAAAGTTTGTAATTTAGAAAAACCTCCAATATCTAATATCTGTACTGAATTTCATAGGCGGAATTCACACACTATAATTTTACTTGCCGCAATTCTAAGTTTATAGGAGGTAGAGGAGAAGAGAACACTAAACTTTTGCATTCTTTTTACTTCTCTCGCCTACGAAGTCCGAAGTGCGGCAAGAAAAATTGCTGTGTGTGAACCCCGTCTTAAGCAAAAAGTGGTATTTCTCGATGATTTAAAATATTTTGCAATATTATTAACGTTTAAAAAAGTATGCACAACAAAACTTATTTTTTGGAATTTTTTTAACAGAACGTTTTTTTTTTTTTTTTTTTGTCGAAAATCCTTGGATCTCACACATCCTTAACACTATTACTTAAGACGATTTTTTGCAGTTTTATACATCTTATGGTAAGTAAACAAATTCTTATTATTTTTACCTTTATGGTGCTTTATAAGTGAATGTAAAAAGTAATTCTCAATTTCCCAACTATTTGAAATGAACAAAAAAGTACGTTTTTTTCGGCGGCTCCTCAATTATTTAAAAAAAATGCAAATGTATCCACACAGAAATGAAAATTAGTATTTTCTGAATCAATGCTTTCATTTACGTGAATAGGATTATCAAAATTTACGTTATAAGAAAATTAACTTCAAAATATAATTGAAACATATGTATTAACGCTTGGTATTTGCATTTAATTAATTTTTACATCTCTTTTCATTCGCGAAATATTAAGATATTTCCAAAATATACAAAAAAAAAAAAACGAAAAAAAAGATATAGTCGGTCAAGACCGACCATATGATACCCTACACCATCGTGTATAAGCATAAAAATCCGGGAAGGGGAATTTCATAAGACCTGCCAATTGTAGACACTTTTACTAAATGTAAAATAAACAAGCGCGAATGTTATATTCGGCCCGGCCGAATCTATATACCCACCATCAACTTTTTAAAATTTTACGTTATATGGGAGGGGGCGGTAAAGTGGGCAGTAAAGTGGGCGGCGTGTTTCCGAGTTTACATTGGTCCTTGAACACAATTTCCTTGATTTTCACCTATATATAGGAGGTGGGCGGTAAAGTGGTCGGACCACGCCTATTTTTGGTTTCCGAGTTTATATCGATCCACAAACTATATATGCAAAATTTCGTTGTCGTACATGCTTTTGTTGAAGAAATATCAGCAAAAATATAGGATATTTATAATTTTACACAAAAATATTAATAAATTATATTTACATTTTCTATTTAAAAATATTTGTACCTAATTTTATTTCATTAATTTTTAATCTATGTTTCGTTACAAGTTTAACATGAACCGAAAAACATATATCATATAAACTACTAAAAAACAATTCCAAAATGAACAATATACTAAAAGTTTGATGAGCGACGAATAAATTTAAACACTATATCCCAGCAAAAAAAAAAGAACTTCTAAGAAAGCAAATAGAATTCTTAGTGATCAAAAATATCAAAATTCTTAATAAAAGTGTCCAAAAACTTTTCAATTATTATTCAGTCAAAATATTTTGATTTGTGACATTTGCATATATCAAAAATTGGATTCTCTTGTTAGTCAGCCTTCAGCATACAAGTGAATTCGCTTTACATCAAATACCAGTGAATATTTAATCCAAATCACTAGTCAAAGCATAAAGAATAATTTTATCAGTTTAAGAAATGTTTCAAAATAATTTATTTATTTAGACAACTTCTAATATTTTTTGCTGGGATACAATAGTACTACTTACTAATCCCCTTTTTAATCTTAACGATATGTATAGGATATAAATAAATACTTAAAACATTTTCTCTATCAATCATTCTCATCATTTTGTTCAGTTTATGACCAATAAATAAAATTGTCTTGTTATGACTTTACCAAAAATAATGGTTTTCAAAACGATAATGATTGTTAGGAAATATTTTCAAATTACTTGTGATGAAGATGAGGATAATCTTCCTTATTATGATTTTGTTGTAGACAATAAAAGTATCTTTAAGTTATTTATTTTAAAAGTCATTTTAGATACATTTTATAAAATGTTTTTAATGGTCTTGATTTAAAATATTAAATGAGTATAAAATAAAATTCATGTTAAATATTTAGCAACATGATACTTTATTGTCATCAAAGTTGTTATTTTAATTTGTGTGATTGTTTGTTAAATGACAATGAATTTTGAAAATATTTTCAAAAGTTTATTTTGGCAACGTGGTAAAGTGAATCTTTAAGGCCATTATTATAAATCAAACAAAATTTGTCATCATATTTTGTGGTAAACAACATAATTGTAGTTGCTGCTAAGTATATTTATGGCTTTGTTTGTTCGTTTTTTTTCTTTTATTATTATATAAAAATTGTTCTTAAAGGTTTTATTAAGGACATCCGTGTATGTACATGATGATAAGAGAAATTGTTTTAAGCGTTGGCTATTATTCAAATTTAAAGTATTACCAATATTTTCTTTAATTTAAGAATGAATTTTTATAAAATGCAAATAAAAATCATGCTTGAATGAGGGAGAGAATTCATGAAATTTTGTTTAAAATAACAGCCAAAGATGGTATATCCTATTAAAATCTTCAGACTCTCCAACAAGCCAACACCGGATGACCACCGATTTCATAGTTTTTTTTTTCCAAATTATGTTTACTTGGAAAGAAATTCTTAATTCAATTGTATATTAAAATGTAGTTTTAAAACTATTTTGTACAATAACTACGTTAATTTAATTCTCTTATTTTAAAAAATAACGTTTATCATAATCTGTTTTAACAAATACTTCCATATAAAAAAATTGTATACATCTAGGCATTTCCTTTTAAAGTCTTTAATTATAATAAAAAAAAAAATAGTTTAATAAAATCAAACTATTTATAGAAAATTAGAATTAATATTTATCATTAGGTTTTTGTTATTATAAATTTATTATATAAAATTAAGTTTTATTTGTGGATTAAATGTTTGTTCCTTCTTTCCCCTTCGGCAAAAACAAACATGTGTAGTAAACCCACCACCAACAACGTTAGTTTTTGTTTATGTACTTTTGTTGTTATTTACATTATTCTTGTTAGATTTGCAGCAACAACAAAGTCAGTGTGAAACAGAGATGGAAAAATTGATACTATTGTAAATAAATTGTTATGAAATTTTAAATAAAAAAAATTTTGTGCTACTTAAATATTAACTGCAAAACCAAATTCTAATTTTTGAATATAACTAAAATTTATATTATTCAATGGTGCATTCAGAGTTTTGAAATAATTTAATCTTAGCTTGATATCCTTAAAAATTAATTCTGAATTAATAAATACTATTTTTTCATACCATAATACCATTCCGAATAACATATTTTTTAGGTACTTCAAATGTTTTTTATTCAATGAGAATTAAAGAATTAATGCATAAAGAATAACATTAAATTTTTGTTAATTCAAATCTCCAAATCGAATGAAAATATTTTTCTATCATTAAATTTTTAAATTAAGTTTTTGTAACAGATTACAAAATGAATGAAGAAAGCTAATTTGTAATATATTTCAATGAAAGACAATTTGAATGACTCAATGTATGTGTTTAAGCTTAAATTGTTTAATTGATTGTAAATTATTTAAAGAATTAATTCAGTACATGTGAACTACGAAAAATTTAAGTCTATGAACTTATTATGAATGCTTTAAAAGAATGACAAGGACACAGATTAAGATAGAAATAAAACTAGAAAAAAACTATATTGAATTTATTTTGGTTGTTGTCAACTTAGATTTTTTGACAGCCGACTTAGGTTTTTTACAATAGAGTCTCATAACTATGTTAATCTATGGAGTAGGATAACAAATTTAATTTGATTTTGAAAAGTGAATTAAAGAAACTTTGGGTGCATTGAGCAAACATTAAATTAGATTTATTCAGGACCTAGTAAGTAATAAAGGTCCACGGTGCATTAATATACACAATTTGATAAATGTTCAATAATGTTCAGAAAAGTATTTTTAATCAAAGGCCTTTAAAACATTTACAAAAAATTCCACCAAAAATAAAATTTTCAAAAAAAAAAAAAATGTTTTTTTTTAAAGTCGTATTACGTTCGAAAAAACAAAATCTATCCTGTTTACATTACGTAATTACGACAGTTTTGTAGATTTTGTTTGACAATTGCTTTTTGTTAAAATTAAACACACACTAAAATTAAACCAAAATGCTTTGCAAAACTTTTTTTAATTAAGTTTATTTATGAACATTTTAAAATATAAATTTATTTATTTCTAATTTTAAAAATATTTGTTTAAACACAGATGTCATTTTTATTTAGAACATTGTTGTATTTTACGAACACACTGAAATAAAAACAGTGTTGGAAAACGATATTTTTGAAAATCGAATTAAATTTTAGTAGATTTTGGTAAAATCTTGTTAGATACTAGATTTTCATTTGTTTGGAAAATCTAATTAAAATCTAATAAAATTATATAGATTTGGCTTGAATTTTCATTTAAACTAGATTTTGGGCAAATGTAAATGGGGTATAAAATAGATTTTCTTTAAATGCAGCCTTTTTGCAGAAAAAAAAGATTATTAGTTAAAAAGTAAAATATGGGTTAAAAATCAAATTTCTTTGAAAAAACCAACTAAACTTGATGTATTGGCTGCCAATGGATCTTAATGTCAAACAAGTTGCCACGATTTCGGCCTCGACTTAATATTTAATGCAGTTTAAACTCTAATAGGATAGAGTTTTGAAGAATATGTAAAATATAACTAGCACTTTTTCTTTACAGGCAATTATTTTAGATATGTGAGGCTATAAATACCGCGACCCCACAGGAACTTTGGTGTAGTCTAAAAAAAATCATCATACTGGGTGCAGAATTCGAATGAATCTAATTTTCCCCATTGGTTAACAAGATAGTCCCGAGATATCTCCTTTTATAAAATCCAAAGGTACACGCAAAGAAAAAATATGGTGAATAGCAACCATAATCGAGTACTGTCATATTATGGTAGTATTTTAAGGTTGTCTGTAAATTATATTATGGTTAGATGAAGCACCACAGTATGGTTGAATAACAATAAAAATTTTGTTTATCTGCAACCATATTTTTGTTTTATATGTACATGATTCATGTATACAGCAATAATATGGTTGAATTATAAAAAAAATGGATATATCCATCACCGGTGAATGATGTAATTTGAGAAATTTCTTAAATATTCGTACAAGGTGATACTTTCTTTTGCACTCCGAAGATAACCTATTGTGTAGTTTTCTTTGTCTATTATCCATTAAAAATATTTTCACAATCTGAAACATATGTAAAATATTTATTTTTAGTTTAATTTTTTTTTAAATGATTTATTTAAAATAATTCAATTTTTTAAATATACATTCAGTATATTTTCTAATATATTTTTAACACGCCGACAGATAACTAACTCTATGCAAGAAGCACACTTAACTGAATAAAACAGTAAGTATACTTATCGTCAAGTACTAATAGTGTATATTGTTGCCAATACAAATCAAATATTTTGTTGTCAATTCAAATTTACAAACACATGGTATTGAAAATAATTTTTTTGCACATGGAGTTTTAACAACAATAATGTGGTTATAATTTAAACATATCGCTTAATATGTTGTGCCAACAATTTAATTGTGAATTGAGATCAAATGTATAATTGCTACAACAAAATTGCTTTTAAAATAAAATATATTCAACAACAACGATGTTTGCGATGAAAATATATCTTTGCCCCATATTGAGAAATGTTTTGTCTCTGCGTGTAGGACAACCGAAGACAATATGTTCAGAGCTCTCATCATGCATTATGCAAATCCTGCAGATTTTAGTTTGAACATTTCCCAAAATAAATTGTTGATATCACAGGCCATAATCTTCGGTAAAAAAAATCTAGTTAGTACTCTACGATCGTTCTTATTCAACAACAGTAACCTTTGGAACTTGCTACGGGAAAGCGTAAGAAATCGCTTAGCCTGTCTGACTTCTGATTTAATTTCCCACTAACTAATGGATTCAGAGACAACCCACGATCTTCACCTCTTATTAGCATAAACCTGGGGATACCAAGGAAGAATTTTGGCAGACTATTCTCAGTGTCGATTTCAAAAATGCATATGTTTCAGTTGAGAGTACACATCTGAGTTTGAGGAGGGGTTTATTTGGGGGCTTCTATATTTCTACATATAAGGCATGCAATGAGGATGTCCAAATACTGATTAATGATTTAAGTATCTTTGAAATCTCTACATCCATGTTAAATGCGAACATTTTACAATGAAATGGCTAATCTGGGTGCTAATCTGGATGCTAATCTTTTGCGAATAAACTTGCCGGATATGCTTCTCTCATACCTTACGAAGAGCCTGTTTGGCAACGAATTCTGGTATCTATGGTAACTCTGCACTTTACTATTGGTATACAAGCTAAAAGATTAAGTCTCCCTTTTAATGGCTACTATCGGAGTTATCGAAAAGAAGAAGAGGTGAAGTCGGTGGAGGATCTTAATGTCACTGCAATTCTTGCACAAAAATTAGAACTGCAAATTTTATAAATTCTTTATAAATGCTTAGACGGGGTTTAAATACATATGTAGAAAAGTTAATATACTTTACAGCTACCCTTTCGACTGTTATTAATTACTTCTAAAAAAATTAAAAATAAATATCTTTTTAATAAAAAAAAAAAAATTTATTATATTTAAAATTAGTGTTAATGTCATTGCTTTTGAAGACCTTTTTTGGCGGGTATAAGCATAAAAAACATTTTAGTTACTACTTTTTATCTAAAACTGTACGATTATCATTAGGCCAATGTATGCAGTATGCGGCCGCTCGGTCCATATAATATTTTCAATATTTTAAATGTTCCTTCTTCAATTTTTGTAAAATGATTGATATTTAAGCTGGTAATATTTCTGACGGCCGTCGTCTTATACCGTGTACATTGACCTTTCACCATTAGTCAGTACCATTTCAAAGTTTTCATTCATCCATCTCTGCTTTGCAGTGTTCTTCTCATCATAATACTCAACTTAGTTTTGTGTGCATTGTTGTTGTATGATTCTACCTACATTAACCCTCTTAGGTAACAAAATTGTAAATAATCTGTCTGTTGCTGCTGGTTTTTCCTACTTCAGACTCTGACTCATTTAATTCCAAAAAACAAAAGTACAAAAATAAAACAACAGTAAAATATAAATAAAACAATTTGTACGTAACACATTTTTTGTTTGGTGTTTTTTTTATTTATTTTACGGGTACTTACTATTCGTATTTTATGCTATTTAAAAAATAAAACTACCAAAAACAAAAACTAAATACAAAAATCCCAGTTTTTTGTCTTATCTAAAGCAGATGTTGTCGTCGTCGCCTGTAAATTTTAAGTTTAACTAATTTTGTACATTCTTTATCACTGTTTACGTAGTTTGTTTGCCAAATAAAATTAAATAAAAGTACAATGATAAACAATTTAAATAAAACTCATTAATTAAATTTCCACATACACCAAAGTATGAAAAGTACTTTTAGAAATAAAAATTATTATTAAATAAATTTATTATAAGCACCACTGAACAAGCACATGTATGTTTTTTTTTTTTTTTTTCTCTCCAGCATTTTGATTATAATATGCTTAAATTATTAGTAATTTGATTTAAATTTAAATAAATTGCTAAACTTACTGCAACAAACATCTTTATTATCACACATTTTTTTATTTATTTTTTTTTTTTTTTTTTTTTAGATTGTTTTGTTATTTATTTTTTTTTCTTTTTGTACTCTATAAAAATGGTTTTGTTTATGTTTTTTTCAAAGCACTTTTTCTTTTACTATTCACTTAGTATGTTTTTGAGATTTTTGTTTTTGCCACTCACAGAGTACATCGCACAACAAAGAAATCAAAGACCGGTGTGAACAGCTGACAGTGCAGCGTTGTCAACTTTTTTGAACTAAAACGCGCCGGTCATCATTTAAAAACGCGCTAAAAAGCGCTAAATTCTATTTGAATAAAATTTGTTTTTATCTTTTAGTTAAATATGTACATATTTTTATTAAGAGCAAAATAACTTATTACATATATATTTGTTATTTTAAGTTCATGTGCAAATATTTAGTAGTTATATGCAATATTGAACATTAACGTTTTATAAAAACAATATTTAAGGTACAAAGAAAGATTATACATTTGACAATAACTTTCAGTTTAAAGCTTTTAAATTTATAAATATGTTAAATTAAAATATGAAGGTTTTAGGCCCAGCATTATACTGCTCACTTAGTGGCCAAATCCTGTTTTAAAACTTTTTTTTTATCGCTTAAGCTTTTCCTAAGTATGAAAATTGTGTGACGTCTGAAAAAAATAGTTATTGAAAATAAAATAAATAGAAATACAGAATACATATCGATGGATGCCCTTTTCGTAATTTTACAGGAAAAGGAAAATACTGAATAAAACCTATGAAACTTTAAATTCAAACCAAGTACCGAAACTAATTCTAACTTTTATTTATGGACTTTTCTACGCCTTAGTATGTTATCTTAGATAGGGGTTTTTTCAGTAATTTAAAATTTGAATAAATGAATAAATTAATAATTGGTGCTTTAAATTACAAAAATTAGTGTTTCAATAAAAACTAAACTAAAAAAATTATGTGTTTTAAAGTTCTTTATCTGGAGGCATGATTGTTTTTAGATATTGGAAATCGACTCTTCCTGATATTTGAGATGTTTTTGATTTGAAAGACTTGTTACAAAGAGCACTTTTAGAAATACTCAGATATTGCTATTTTTTATTTCCATTTTCATTCCATTCATCTTTGTTTGGAACATTTGAGTCACAATTTAAAATAAGACATTCCAACACAATATGATATGTGTATGTTTCACAAACATTATTTTCATTAAAAATTCTATATTAAGTATGTACAACAATATTAATTATACATTTGAAGAACAAAATTTAAAAATGTTTAAAAACTTAATTTTCCTTGTATTGTTTATATTTTGCATAAAAAAAGTTTCTACATTTCAAATTCAGAAAAAAATACAATACAAAACGCGCCAATGTAGCGCCTTTTTAAGAAAAAGCGCTAATGTAAAAAAAATGCGACTTTTGGGTTGCTGAAAAGCGCTGAATCTAGCGCGAAAAGCGCTGAATTGGCAACGCTGTGACAATGACAGCCACTAATAGAATGATGCCAAGTTGACAAACTGGCACAAAGTTTGATAAGAAAATGTAAATAAGGCGATGCCAGACTGTGAGAGTGTGTATTAATGGGTATTGTGGGGAAATTATTATGCAGCTTAAAGATGTGAAGTAATTTTGATAATTTTTTAATTCTTAAAAATTTTTTGTAAAATTAAATAAGCAATAAAAAGAACTGAATAAAAAAATGAAAAATATATAAAAACATACTATAGAAATAATCCAAAAAGTAAACTATGCAAAAATTTCATATTTTATGTCATGTTGGCATTATAAAAAATTATTAAGAATACTAGAACTTTTAGTTACAAAAAAAAAAAAAAAAAAACACGAACTGAATTATTCAGTCAATTTATAAATAAATTTTGGCACAAATATAGGGTGGAGTTTAACTATCAATATACATATAATTTATTAAAAGATTTTAAAATACCGTTTTTCGAGATATTCAGATTTGATCTCTATATCATAAATTTTGACCTTTGAACATTCGAAGCATTTATATTTTAAAAAAGTCATTTTAAAGTCAATATCTTTTTTTATTAAATGAAATAAAAATTTGAATTTTACAATGAACGGTTTAGAAGTTATAAGCAATAATATATGTACACTTTTGAAAAAAATAGATAGTTTTTTTTTATTTTTAAAACGTCATATTTTTGGACCGGAAGGGTCTTGAGTATGAATGTCTGTAATTTTAGCAACACTTGCAATAATTAATAACTGTAGCGAATTTCATTGAAGAAAATTACTGCTTTTTGTCCGTTTTGATATGGAATTACTCATTAGGATTTTTTTTATGTAAAATTTAAAGTTTTATATAAGAACATATAGTTTGTTGATTAAGCTACGCAGTTAAAAAAATTATATATCATTTTGAATTTCTTATTATTCGTTAATCCAAATTGTTTTTAAAATATTTATCTGGTAAAGGAAAGGGCGAAGTTCATATAAGAAAAAAATCGAATTAATAAACATATTTTATATAATATTTAATATCAAATAGTTCTTTAAGTCAAAAATTCTAATAACACCTTTTTGTGTGTTAAAGTAGGATAGGAAAGGGACCATTGTCAACGTTTCTTTTAATGTGTTCTCTTCTCAAAACTAAAAACGATATTTACAAAATTTCTTTTGTCCTAAAAACATCGAAATGTTACCTTTAATTTAAGTCCTTATATATCTTATTATCAAATTGAAAAATATTTTAAAATTTCTACCATTACTATAAAAGTTTATTTTAACAAAACTTTTTTTTTTTTGAGAAACAATAAATATTTTATCTGTAATATTATCTTTGTAAGTAGATATCTTAACAAAATTTTATAAAATGAGAAAGTGTAAAAAGCTTTAAGATTTTTGTAAAAGCAATCCCACAATTCAAAAAAAAAAAAAACGCCGAAAATCCCAAAAAATTTTTATTTTTCACACTTTCATCCATAGCGTAATTACACTGGGTCTCCACGTAATATTTTTATATCATAATATGTAACAGAGAGTGTCAAATCCGCTCTCTGAGAGAATTATCTCACGAGTAGACTAAAATATTAGTATTATAAGAAATATTATGAGACTGTTGTGATAAGATTTTTCTACACAACTATCTTATAAGATTTACTCTCAAAAAAATACACATACACGAAAGTTTGTTTGTGTGTGTGAATGTGTATTTTTAAAAGTACTTAAACACAAAGTTTTTTTGTAAAATTATTTTATTTTAATGGTTATTCTACATTTAGAAACATATTTTCATTAAAATTGTGCTAAAAAATTTCGAATTTCTTAAATAAAAAGTACATGTTTACTCTGTGACTGAATGAAAATAATGAAATATTATGAGATTTATTAGGATACATTTACCCCTTCTTTAAGATTTAACATAATATAAACATAATGTTTACTCTCTTCTGCCGGCGTTATCTTACATATTATATCAACGTGGAGACAGTATGTTAGAATGTGCTCGCACATCTACAAAACAACAATTGCTTGTATTTTGTTAGTGTAAAGGCCCAACCAGTCAACTTTGCGACGCAACGTAGAATGAAGAAAAGTAGCGTGAAAAGTTGTACAACCAGTCAACAAAAGTAAACGTATCATATGTTTTTGAACATTCATTGTGTAAACAACCCTGTTTTTCGGTTATTTTGTGAACAAAATAAACTACAGGGTTGTTAAAAACTCACACAGCTACGTAAAAATATATTTTCTGTAGATTTTTGCGATACGCTACCTAGAATTTTAGTGTCAGTAGCTACATACACACATCTGCATAAAGCAGGTTGAAACAGCTGATTGCGATGCGATGATTTTTTGTTGAGTCGTTGGGCCTTAAAACTACTGCACATAATGTCAAAATGCTATGAAGAGAAAATGAGAGAATGAAGAGTAAAAAAACTCGAAAAAAAATTTTGCATATGAATACAAAAACAATTTGACAGTTCCGCGAGGTATGTCAATGAAAAAATTGTAAAACAGCTGTTCTTACGAGTATACTTTATAATTATACTATGATTTTCGTCTATAAAATCCACATTTTTTCGAACTCCCGTTATTTTGATTGAAAACTTTTAACAACATATCATAGATTCCTAAACTGTGTTTCGTTTGCAGATCCGTGCCTTGGGATTTTACAAAATATAGACTAAAATCAAAATTTTCGTATAAAATGGGTCAAATTCTTGAGGGTGTGTACCTTGACCGTTTGGGTTATTTCGATTGTTTTCCATTTTAAAATTATCTCTGTGAAGATACCTTTCAGAAAAGTATAAAATTTATTATAAGTTTTATTTGGTTTTGAAATTTTAAGTACTTCACGCAAAGAAAAAACATGATTTCGAAATGCTCGCGGAAATCAAGTGATGTTCCTAAGTAGTTTATATGGCTAACACAATCAAATTATTGTGTTTTAGACTAAGCTGAATCGATTATTTTTTGTTCTGATCATTTTAACATATGATGCTTTGTAATAATATAAAGTCGGTGTACTAAAAGAATAATATGTTTCCTAGTAACATATTATTTCAATGAAATATTTGTATGTAATATTTTAATGCGAGGGGTGACAATAATATGCTCGTCTTTATTGTTGTCTCTCTTTCGAAATAAGTTACTCATTCAGTAATGAAATCTTAAATGTGACGGACGCAAAGTGAAGAAAAACGTTTAAAAAAGTTCACAAAATTTGTATTAAAAAACTTTATTATTATTTTTTAATAACGAGTGCTGACGGAGCAAATCATCAATGGCCAAATTTCAAATTGGAAATATTTTTCGGTAAGTACAATAAATATCAATAATTCAGTGCGGTCAAATATAAAAATAATAATAAAAAAATGTAATTCTACAATTTTCTTTTAGGTGTGTGAATGTGAAGATGAATTTTCTTGAACGAAATCGTCTAGTGAAGGCTGTCGTATTTGTTTTTTAATTATTTTCTATTCACAAAATTTAAATTAAAAAAATAATAATAATAAATAAAAATACATTTTAACCGTATGCATAGTATTATGATTGGGGGTATTATAATATTTATTATAGGGATCATGTTATATTTATGCAGTATGGTTGTGAGGACTATCACATATAAATGTTATGATTATGAGGTCCATATTATATTAATATTGGATAGGACAATATTATGTTCACAAAAGGGTATAATAACTGATATGATTGAGGGAATCATAAACCTAAACATTAATGATAGTTACCGATTATGGTTTGACCAACCATGTTTTTTCTTTGCGTGTTCAATTTTGAAAGTTCTTGGTCAAGATTTTTTCATATAAATTCCAGTATTTCAGACGGATTTTATAAGTTCTTTCTTGAGCTAATTAAAGAATAAAATTATCTATTGAATAAAGAACATTTGAAGTCGATATCTTTGCCGAGTCCAAAAATAAAAGATTTTGAATTTGAAAATTGCAAAAACTAATATTATTATAATTTTTTTTTTGTCTACACTCTTTTTTCTAAAGAAAATTTTAATTTAGATTTTTTTTTATTTTAATTTTATTCTTTAATTAACTCAAGAAAGAACTAATAAAATCAATCTTAAATACTGGAATTTATATGAAAACATCTTGACCAAGAACTTTCAAAATTGAAGTACTTAAAATTTCAAAACCAAATAACTCGATAACTATAAGAGATACAAGAAATCGGACGAGAAACAAAAAATTGGCAAGTAATTAAAAATTTTATATGTCAAAGGTACCCTAATTTAAGTCTCCTTAGCTCTGCCCCTGAGGGGTCTGTTGGGTTTTATTTCAAAAAATTTCAGTTTTGAGTTCGTTTTTTGCTGAACCAGAATTTCATTCAAACCCTGATAAAATTTTTCAAGGAGATAGTTCAAACTCTTATAAATGTCTTAAATATGTCCGTATTTACATACAGAGAGTTTTATGTATGCAAAAAAACAATACCATACCAGTCCAAGGATTGACCATAACACCTTTACAAGGATCGGTCCATAATTGACCATAGCTTCCACACAAGGCATTGTCACTTTTTTTAATATAGAAAAACTTGATATGTTTGTAATAGTATTTGTAGCACACAATGCTAATAATAACCTCCATTATAATCACAATTAAAAAGATATTACAGTTCATTACATTCAAAATAAAATCACAATGATTTCAAAATATTATGTTTGTTGTATTCTAACATTATTATTGATTTTATATGTACATAATGTATTTATTGTTATCAGGAAATTTGTTAAATATTATAAATTGTTTACGCTATTTAAGACTTAAAATTATTTTATAAAATTTATAGGAAAAAAACAGCCACTTACTAAAATTTCATGTACTAATGGTTTTTATTATTCTTTTCTTTATTTTATTAGAATTTTGAAGGCAGACAGAAACAAACTTAAGCAATGAATAGTTTATAATCGAAGTTAACTGGAAATGAAGACGCCATTATGGCGGACATGTTTAATATAAACTACAACAATACAAACATCATCTTGAGACATAGCAATATCAATAGCTACAACAGATTTAACAACATCAGCAACATTAACAACAAAACAACGAATAAATAATAAATGAGAAAGAAAATTTACGACTTCAGTTAAAAAAAATAAAATAAAAAAAATTAAACAAAAGGAAAACAGGAAACTGTTTATTTTAATATTTAAAATCATTAACAAGCAGAATATTTAAACTAAGAAAACTAAAACTAGGAAAAAAATTAAATGTTTTAGTTGTGATTAGAAAACTTTTCAATATCCTTTGTGTATAACGGAAGGACCAATTTTGCAAAATAAAAAATAAACTAAATAATTTTTTTTTTAAACTTTTTTGTTAATGATTCTCATTATTTTTAACTACATTATATGGTTTTGTTATACAAAATAGTTCTTTTGAAAAAGGATAAAGTTTTTGCAAAACTTAGTGCAATATTTTAAAAGTCGTTTGTTTATAAAAAAAAATATTCAATATATTTAACACAAAAACGAAACAACAACAAAAATGCCAGCTGGACGTGTTGCCGGAAAAGCTGGTTATTCCACCAACTATTATAATGGTAAGTATTTTTAATGTATATGTAAATTATTTTAAAATTTTTCTTTTTAACTTTAATCAATACAGTGGTTTGGATGGTTATTTTATTTTCTTTTAATTATAATTCTTATTATTATTTTTTGTTAAGTATGTATTTCAAAATAAAACGTAAAATTCTCATAATTCTGATAATTAAGAAAGATAATACAAGGAAACACAGATTGGCGAAAACATAATAAATACCCAGATTTTTATCCTTCATAATGATAATACGAATATTTGGGTCAAATAAGAACCGGAAGTGATAATAATTCCTGATAGCAACAATTTATTTTCGTAGTTTCATTTCAAGAAAAAATTTATAATGTTTAATTTTTTTAAATTTTAGTGCTTAAGAGATTACGCTTTTCCATGCTGATACTGACTGACTGCTGTATATTACAGTGTCCCGAGGAAACCTTTTTTGAGATTTGTAAGTAGGAAGACCCCTCAAACGATGCGTATTTATGAGCTCAATTCAATCAAAATATTTAAAAATTTAAAAAATTGGTCTTCAGTTCCCTACCAGCAATTTGAAATTATAAGTCTCATACATTTTGGCCAAAAAAAGTTTAGATCTTTTTATCGAAATTTTCCACATGGAACTTTGTTTTCTTCATGAAATTTTTTCGCATTGTTTTAGGGGTCTTCCTAACCTTCCTTTTTTCTACGGGACATTCTACTGTACATAGATAGTAAAGTTAATTGATATGTAGATTAAGGTCATATTTCCATTAGAAAATTTTTCTATGCCTCATACAAAACCAGTTTTCAACATATAAAAATGACTAGGACCAATCAAACAAAATTAAAATTGTTGTCTTTATTAAAGACATTTTCTACAGAAAATTGCTGTTTCTATTAGAGACATTTTATATAGAATATAGCTGTCTCTATTAAAGACATTTTCTATAGAAAATTGTTGTCTCTATCAAAAAAATCTTACATCATTTTCTCTAATTGTTGTTAATTTTTATTATAAATATTAAAAAAGAAAACAGTTTTTGCCTCTTCTGAAAATTTTTAAATTTTGAGTTAATTCCTAATAATTTAGAGGAACCAGAGCGATTTGTTTTATGTACAACTAAGTACTTAATCTAATTTTAAATAATGTATAACTACTTATTTATGGTTTAAAATAACAATTTCTTAAATTATTTCAAATTGTTGCATTAACAACTTTACTTGTAAATATTGTTTAATCAATTGCGTTTGGCAAAACAATTTTTGACTTCATCTTTAGATCGACAAGTTAATGTTACACGATCAAACCATTTACCAACGGGGCATCTTAATCGTTTAGCTTTACCAGATAGACAAATGTAGTAGCGACGACAATGCTGATCATCAACTAGAATTATACTTGATTTTTCATACAAACAATCAAACAATCGATTAAGAGTTTTGGCAGGAGTTACAGATTTTTTGAGATGCAACTGAATTTCACATAATGTTGTGAAGGTCATGGATTTACATTTAGGTGTGGTAGTCGTGCAAGATTTGCTTGGTGTTGCTGAAATAGATGTTGGTGTCGTTATAGTTGGTGTATTAGTCGATGTTGGTGAAGTAGAGGTTGGTGTTGTTGAAGTAGATGTTGGTGTATTAGTCGATGTTGTTGAAGTAGAGGTTGGTGTCGAAATAGTTGGTGTTGTTGAAGTAGATGTTGTTGTCGTTATAGTTGGTGTATTAGTCGATGTTGTTGAAGTAGAGGTTGATGTCGAAATAGTTGGTGTTGTTGAAGTAGATGTTGGTGTCGTTATAGTTGGTGTATTAATCGATGTTGTTGAAGTAGAGGTTGGTGTCGAAATAGTCGGTGTTGTTGAAGTAGTGGTTGGTGTCGAAATAGTTGGTGTTGTTGAAGTAGATGTTGGTGTCGTTATAGTTGGTGTATTAGTCGATGTTGTTGAAGTAGAGGTTGGTGTCGAAATAGTTGGTGTTGTTGAAGTAGATGTTGTTGTCGTTATAGTTGGTGTATTAGTCAATGTTGTTGAAGTAGAGGTTGGTGTCGAAATAGTCGGTGTTGTTGAAGTAGGGGTTGGTGTCGAAATGCTTGGTGTTTTTGAAGTAGATGTTGGTGTCGTTATAGTTGGTGTATTAGTCGATGTTGTTGAAGTAGAGGTTGGTGTCGAAATAGTCGGTGTTGTTGAAGTAGGGGTTGGTGTCGAAATGCTTGGTGTTGTTGAAGTAGGGGTTGGTGTCGAAATAGTTGGTGTTGTTGAAGTAGATGTTGGTGTCGTTATAGTTGGTGTATTAGTCAATGTTGTTGAAGTAGAGGTTGGTGTCGAAATAGTCAATGTTGTTGAAGTAGAGGTTTGTGTCGAAATAGTCGATGTTGTTGAAGTAGATGTTGGTATCGTAATAGTCAGTGTTGTTGAAGTAGATGTTGGTGTCGTAATAGTCGGTGTTGTTAAAGTAGATGTTGGTGTCCCTATAGTCGGTGTTGTTGTCGTAATAGTCGTTGTGTTAGTCGGTGTAGTTGAAGTTGCAGATGTGTATGTTGTAGTAGTTTTTACTGTAGTTGTTGATCTGGTTATTGTACTCGATTTGGTAGTGTCTGGTGTTGTCTGAGATATTGTCGTTTCTATAAGAGGTGTTGACAAAATTTGATCACACTCGCTACAAAAACCCTGTTGTAGAGTTATTATGAAAACAATCACGAGTGTATGGCCTAAAATATGAGAATGACATACTATTTTATTATTCTTATTTTATTCAAAAAATCCTTTTTACACTTATGTAGTTTCATTGTTAGAATTTTCCGTGAGAAGCTGCTGATGTTGCAAAGAAAAGTAACTGGTAACTTCAGTCTTAGTTGGGGAAGGTTTTTTATAACTTTTTTTTGACTTCAATTAAAATACATGATAATGATGTACTTTATAAATAGTGAAAGACATTAAGATCAGTGATAGCCTCAATGGACGAATTTATGTTTCCCTAAATATTTTTTTGTTCAAACATATATTAATTTGTAATGTTTTCTAAATACATTTAATGGTTAATAATGATATTTACTGAAACCTTTGCAATCCAATTTTTTTATTGATTTATATTTAAATAATTTCTTAATATGTAAGAAGATAGCAAATATTTATTTAAACTGTAAAATAGATTTTGAAAAATTAAAAATACCTATCCTTTTTTGTAGTAGGTACATACTTGATGCCTACAAGAAAGTTCAATTAGGAACTTTTTATAGAAAACGTTGTTTTTTGTCCATGTTTTTAGATAATGAAAATGTCAAGAAAGGTGTGTTCAAAGGATAGAACTTTTAAGTTTTATTAAAAATTTAATTTCTAGTTAATATGAAAATTTAAAAATTAACTTTTTTACGTTTTAAATATTCTTCATTTTAATTTTTTTATATTTGTATGTTTCATGTGGCTGATTTTTTGTAGTTTTCTTTTATTGTACTTAAGTTGATCGCTATTTGTATCTTGAACAATATTTTCTATTTTTATCAAATTTTAAACCCATTTCAATGAAAAAAAAATTTACAATTTCTACATCAGAAGAAATTTTTAGATAACTTAAGCTGTTTAAAACAAGTTAGTACATTTTATACTTTTGCTTTTATTTCATTCATTAAAAAAAAATACAAATATCTACAAACGAACATTATTTTATGAAATATATACCAATAATTACATTACATTTTTTATATTTACCATTTATTTTTTATATCCATCACCATCATAGGTGGTTGGATGATTCTCGGAAGTGGGTTTTTGGCAATGTTATTTCTACTTATATAAAACTTATTTGTGTCGAATATTAACTTTATACTAAAATTAGTATGGGATTTATGCACATTAAAGTGATTTTCGGAACAGGGGTTTGTATGGGAGCTATGGTTAATCGTGGAGCGATCTTCATAAAATTTGGTACAATGATTGATACTTACACAAAACTTCTTTGTACCGAATTTCATTAAAATATTCTTATTTCTAAGGCACTTTTTAGTATTGAAACTTAATTCCGGGGGGACATTTGTATGGGGGGTAGGCGAAATAATGGACCGATCATAACCAATTTTGGTCCTTGTATCACAAAAGTTCCACATGCCAAATTTCATTCAATTATCTTCAAAATAGCGACCTGTACTTTGTGCACAAGGTTTACATGGACAGCCAGCCCACCAGCCAGCCAGACAGACAGACATCGTTAGATTAATTTAAAATGTGATTCTGAGTCGATTGGTATACTTTAAGGTGGGTATTGGATAACTCATTCTATGCGTTACAAACATCAGCACAAACACATAATACCCCAACCACCTATGGTGGTGTAGGGTATAAAAATTTTGCGTTAGGTTCCATGGTGTAACGCTAATATATGCCGCATCGATTCTGAAGTTTTTAAGATATATTTATATGGTTAGATTTTGACTTTTTCACAGTTTTTTTCAAACATTTTTTATAAATTTTAAACGAAAATATAATGAAAACGTATTTATCTTTGGCTAGATTTTCAAGTAATTTATTTTACAGTATATTTAGCTATTTATACCTTTCACCACAGGTGTAAAGGGTATATAAGTTTGTCATTCCGTTTGTAATTTCCACAATTTTCATTGGAGAAACATTTTTATATTTGAAGGGGTGAAGGGTATAAAAGATTCGGCACAGCCGAATATAGCACTCGTTTTTTTTTTAAATATTATTTTTCTTAATATAAAACTTTAACAAATAACACAATAATGGGGTTGTGAATTAGGTAATTATTTCATCAACAAATTGTCTTAAAATGTTCCTAAAAATAAATGATTTATATTTCAGTCAGAATTTTTAATTTTTTTTTTTTTTTTATTCCAGCGAAAAATTAAAACCACCAATCTCTGCACTTCATTTATCAAACTTCAAACTGAACAGTGTTGCCAGTAAGACTTATTATAATCTTTATAACCTACACCACCATAGGTGGTTGGGGTATTGTGCGTTTGTGCTGATGTTTGTAACGCACAGAAAAAATTATCGTATCCCCACCTTAAAATATACCGTTCGACTCAGAATCACTTTCTGAGTCGATTTAACTATATCCGTCCGTCCGTCTGGCTGGCTGTCCATGTAAACCTTGTGAACAAAGTACAGGTCGCAAGTTTAAAGATGAAACGGACAGTTATTTTGATACAAGGGCAAGCCTATTCAAATTGGTTATGATCGGTCCATTATTTCACCTAGCCCCCATACAAATGCCCTCCCGGAATAGGGGTTTAGTGGTCATAAATGCTTTACATATAGCAATATTTTAATGAAATTTGGCGCAAAGAAGTTTTGTATAAGTGTTAAACTTAGTGCCAAATTTCATCAAGGTCGGCCAATAACTGACCATAGCTCCCATATAAACCTCTCTTCCAGAAATTATATTAACGTGCGTACGAATGATAGTATCAAGTTAATATTCGACACAAATAAGTTGTATATAAGTATAAACAACATTGCCAAAATTTATGAAAATCGGTCCATAATTTACCATAGCTCCCTTCCGGGAATCGCCCTAAAGGTAATAAAATCATGTAGATGTTAGTATAATGCATTGTTCTGTGTTTGTATATTTTATTTTACATTTAGTAAAAGTGTTGGTCTACAATTGGCTACATGTCTAATTTTTAGCTCAAACACAGTGGTCTGGGGTAATATATGGTCGGTCTTGACCGACTATAGTTTCTCTCTCGTTTTATTTTGCTTTTGGCCTAAAAAAAGTTGTTTTAGCTTCAAACTTTCTTATTCGTTTTTCAACAACGAATATAATTTCTAATACTAATTTTATTTTAACAAAAGCTGTTTCGTGTACTTAAATGCCCAGATAATCTATATTATTTATGTTTAAATAAAATGGATTATTTTGCTAACAGCAGCACAGTGGAGCCAAACTTAAAAATTTTGAATATAAAATCTGTATCTCCAAAAATACTTGTCGGATCGAATTAAAATGTATGGAAGAGTTGTATATGAGGACATAATCGTTTCTTCTACATATCAAGTCCGATTTCAAAGATTTCTCATCTTAGTTATCTCTTACAATTAAAAAGATATTTAGGCATGAATTTTGAATTTTTTGTCTCGACTTTATTTTGTTTTTTGGGAATAAGTCCTGGGGTATATGAGTGAAAATAGTTTTAAAATATTCTATAATTTGTAATATATTCTGAAATAACATGCTGAAATTTTTTTTGGATTATCTTAATGCGTATAGACGTAAATAAATGTTCAAAATCAGTACTGAGTAGCTACTTGTTAGTCGAATGCATTTAAATTGTGTGATAAAACAGCAAAGTTTAAATTTCAAAAATACAATTAAATAAGTTAAATATTGGACAGTGCAGTGTTTTGAAAAAATCCTTTTTGAAAAACTTTGTTAATTGGGTGAACATATTATTTTAAAACAATTTGTCAGTAACCATAGTTTGTGGTAAATCTTCATGGCATCGATTTTTTCTCTCATATACATATGTACATTTGTGGAAGTAAATATATTTAAGGTAAGCCAAATAAGTGTTTATTTTAGGAGCGAACTTTTTCATTAAACCTTGACTAAAAATTATTGTAATTTAAATTTGCATAATTTTATATATTTGTATGTATATATTTAATTTAACATTAATTTCGATTAGCAGGACAATTTTTAACTTCGTCTCTTAAACGACAACTTAAGGTTTCACGATCGTACCATTTTTTAGCGGGACATCTATAACGTTTAGCTCTGCTTGCCGAACAGACATAATAGCGTCGGCAATGATTAGCATCCACTAAGATGGTACCCGAATTTAAAGTTGAACAATCGGATGATTTTTTAAGAGTTCGGACATGATTTTTAAGATTCTCTGGAGTTGGTTCCGTTGTACAAGCTTGAGTCGTAGAAGACTTACATGATGGTGTGGTAGTTCTACACGGTTTCTTTGTAGTAGTAGATAGACAAGGATTATTCGGAGCAGCAGTGGTAGTGGTCGTAGTAGTTGTAATAGTTGTAGTGGTAGTTGTAGCAATAGTAGTAGTTGTAGTTGATTCTGTCTCTGTAGTTTCTGTTGGTGCCTCCGTGGTTGTTGTTATTGTAGATTCTTTTGGTGCGTCTGTGGCTGGTGCATCTGTAGGTTCTATTTTACGATCTACTGAAGTTTCACCACATTCACTGCCGTATCCAAATGTCACATTTAGTAGCAAAAGTGCCACGGTTAGGCTGCCTATTCTTGGAAATAACAATATATCACTTATTTCAAAAAAAGTTTTATTTAAAATCAATAGTTTTTCACTATTTACTTACACAATTTCATTTCAATTTCTGCTACAATGTAATGATGGTTATTTACAAAGAAATGAAACACAGACCTTTGCAAGTGAAAGTTTTTATATGTCGCATTTTAAAATTGTTTGTTTTGGTTTCAATTAGAGACAACCAAAAATAAATGTTTAAATGAAGAAACCTACTTATCAAATAAACATTAAAAGTCATTATAGTCGAATAAGATATATCTTAAATAATAAAATTTTGATGATTTCAAAATATTAAAAATATATAATTTATAGTAAAATTTTATATTTTAATTTTTCTTAATATCCAATGCCCTTCAAAACATATCTCTCAAAATTTGTTGTCTTATATATCTCTTATCCAGAAACATCTTAGAATATTAGCTACTAGAAAATTTTGGGAAAAAATTGCAATTTTTAATATCTTTTTATTTTAATCATCCATATCTAATAGCCTATAATATAGTTTAGTAATAATAACATTTTAGAAGTGTTTCAAAGTTTGTGAAAATCTCAATTTTTATTTTAAATTATAGTGCTTATATTACAAGGGAATTCAATTTAATTCAAATTTTTTATTTACAAAACTTTTTGTTTCGATAATTAAAAAAAGGGCGAGGCTAATGATATTACTTTCAGACAGTCCAATTAATACTAATTGTTGCTATTTATTTTTCTTATAATTTGTCTAAGAATTCAAGTTCATATACGTTTGTGTCAACAAAAGTGCAACCAAAAAAATCTAAATTACATTTGGATCGTATTTTAATTTATTAAGAAATTATTGCATCATGCTTGATGTCAGACAAAAATAAATGAGAAACTTGCAATTGTTTAAGTTTTTCAATAAATGATTTGAAAAGTTATGAAGCTATTTTCGGAAATAGGTCCTGAATGGAACCAACAAATAACTTGTCGATAAAAAATACAACACCATATCCGAATAGTTGGACTTAATGTATTTTTATGTGCTAAACACGAATCTGCTTTCAGTTTTTTTCCATCAGGTCTGGATTTTTTTTATGGGCATGTCTAATATTTCGGCCATAGTAAGGCCATTACTCTAATATATTTCCTTATAACTAAAGAATGGTATGTACGATTGACTTAAGTAATACACCAAAAGATGCGTACTAAAAATATCTTCAAATCTCTCAAACTTCATTTTTTTATGTGCTCAATAGTTTCGAAGTTATTTTAAAATAAGTGTCAAAAAAAAACTTTCTCATGCAAAATTTTAGATTTTTTTGTTACTAAAATTTTTTTAATAAATCAAAACAGCAAAAATGTTTCAGTTTATCATCTTTATCTTAAAGCTGGTAATGCTGCGAATTAAATAAGGTGTGTACCTTTAAAATTGATGCATAATTATTCACAGTTAAGTAAAAATACCCATGTTACAAACAATTGTATAGAAATACAGTGGTGGGCAAAAAAAATTATTTTTTTTATTTTTTCTTGAAGCAAAAATAGGTGAACTAAGTGGATTTTGATGAATTAAACAAGGATCTGCATTCACTTTTTTCTATCACTTACTGATTTATTTTTATGGGCATGACTAATATCATGACCTCATTCAGCGGTCACACTATAAAATTCGATAATGGTTTGTCAAATTTAGGCTATAACTCAAGAACCGTTTACAAGATTTTGATAAGTGATACACCAAAAGATGCATACGAAAATTGTCTTCAAGTAAACAATATATTTTATTCGCTCAAGAATTTCAAGATCAAAAGTTTCACGATTTTTAATTTTTTTTTAATTTTTTTGCTACTAATTACCAAATAACTACGGAAATATTAACTAAACAAAAAATTATGTAAATTCAGCTTAAAGGCAATTTAAGTCGCTATATATTGGAGTTTAATTTATCGTAATAGAACAAACCGTTCTTGAGTTATACAAGTGTGACTGCCTAAAGGCAGCCCATAAAAAAATCGTTACGTGATAGAAAAAGGTAAAAGCTAATGCTTATTTAGCATGTTGAATTCCATGTAATCCACCTATTTTTTTTTTTTTTTTTATTTAAAACGAAAAAAAAAATTTTTTTGTCTACTAGTGTATCTCCAGTTTACTGTAGGTATGCATGGGTATCCTAACTTAACTGTGAAAGCAATCATGATTTGTGCATCAATTTTTATGATACGTGGCTTTATTTACTTGTAGTTTTGCCAGCTTTGAGATAAAGATGATAAACTGAAACATTTTTGATGTTTTCACTTTTAAAAAGAAGTTTTAGTAAAAAAAAAAGAAATCTTGAATTTAGCATGAAAAAATTTTTTCGGACACTTATTTCGAAGTATCTGCAAAACTATTGAGCGGATACAAATTTGTTAGTAGAACGACTTAAAGCAAGTTTTATATTATTTTTGTCCGTTCTCGAGTTATAGTGAAATATATTCGAGTAATCGGCTTATTTAGGGCGCAACATTAGACACTCCCATAAAAAAAATCTTAACCTGATGGGAAAAAACTGAAAGCAGATTCGAGTTTAGCATGCGGAATTCCATCTAGTCCACATATTTTATTTATTTATTTTATTTTTATTTAATTTTATTTTATTTTATTTTTTATTTTTTTGAACCAGTGTAATTTTACATGGTTGATGGATATTTAATATTTAAGAAAATAATTTTAAGTGAACTTAGTGATCAATTGTAATGGAAATTGTATTTGTATCAAAACTGTTAATCATATGTATCCAATTTAATTACATTATTTTTTTAAGAAAATTTTTACTTAGACAAATAGACAACGAGACCGAGGAAGAGACGGATATTGTATTGTAGCGTTGTGATTTATTTTAATTAAAATTTAATGCTAAATGTTAAGCTTTAGATGCTAGTACTTAATTTTATATAATTTATTGTAATTTTGAATTAATAAATATTAATAATAACTGCTTTTGAGAGCTACAAGCGCATAATAAAGTAATCTGCACAAATAACTGAGGAATGATTAAAAAGCTAGAATTTTAGATTCAGTATTTAAATCGGTTTTTGAGTTAAGTGCAAAATTTCAGTTTTTCAGCAATAACCTTAATTATACCCTACACCACCATAGGTGCTTGGGGTATTATGCGTTTGTGCTGATGTTTGTAACGCACAGAAAAAACCATCGGACCACCACCTTAAAGTATACCTTTCGATTTAACAATGTCCGTCCGTCCGACTGACTAGCTGGATGGCTGTTTGTCCATGTAATCCTTGTGAACAAAGTACAGGTTATTATTACATTATTACACTTAGTCCTCCGGGAATAGGGCTTAACGCTAATAAATACCTTTACGATAGCAAATAGTTTAATGAAATTTGGCGCAGAGAAGTTTTATATTATTATAAATCTGTCCATAATTGACCATCCTTATAAACCTCTCTTCCGAAAATTACTTTAACGTGCATAAATCCTATACAAATATTAATATTAAATTTTATGAGAATCGCTCCACAATTTACCATAGCTCCCATATAAACCCACTTCCGGGAATGGCCTTAAAGTGCATACAATTATATTGACGTTAGTATCAACGCAATATTCTGTATTCGTATATTTTATTTTACACTTAGTAAAAACTTTGGTCCACAAGTTGTCAAAGGTCTAATATAAGTCCCCTTCTTTAATTTGTGTCTAAATAATTATTCGTGCCAAATTTCATCAAGATATCTTTAAAATTACGACCTGTTCTTTGTTCACGAGGTTTACATATAGCCAACCAAGCCGAACAGACGGCCTTACATCGTTAAATTGATTCAGAAAGTGAGTCTATTGGTATACTTTAAGATAGGGGTCCGAAGATTTTTTTATGTGCGTTACAAATATCAGCATAAACGCATAATACCCCAACCACCTATGGTGGTGTACATTGTCCAACTCATAGCCTTGTTTATAGGTTATGTGGTTATTTGTTTATTTGTAGTGTTGGAAAATAAAAAAGTTTAAATAAGTAATTTATTGTTTGTAATATAACTACATAACCAGATAACCAGCCTATCGTGAACAACCTTCTTTTCATATATTTAGCAAAATAATTTGTATCTTTATACAGAATTGTATTTTATCCGTCATATTTTTAATACGATATCATTAGAAAATTAAACACTGAACACGCAAAGAAAAAACATGATCACCACAACTATTCAATGATTATATAGCCGTTTTTCATTGATTTAAATATACTGTGTTCATGATAGCAACATTTATGATTCTGTTTAATCATTTAATGATTACCCACAATCAAAATTTTAATATGGTTCACTGAACTATAATATGTATTTAAATATGTTTATATGAAATCATATTTATGAATAAATCCAATCATTTAGTCAATTCTACAACAATTTAGTTAATTACATAACCATTCATTTCATTTTACAAATTTAGATAATTCTACAACCATCAAGCCATTAACGTTTAATGCCTTTTGAATACACATTTTTGTGTATCAATCCAGTAGTTATAATTCTCATTTAGTTTATATATGAACAAATATAAATTGACAAGTTTTGTTTTTATTCAGTATGATGAATGTACCACATATCGTGGTACAAATGAATATAAATATGAAAATATGGGATCATATATATGACAAAATGGGATTATATATATGATGAAATAAGTTTATATATTTACAACATGGAATTATTAAATGATAAAAACATGATGAAATTGAAAGCAATACTTAAGAAAAGGTTATACAACTTACTAAAAGTTATTAATAAGGTTATGAACCTTACTAATAAATTATAAATTTGAATCATAATAATGATTATGTACAAATATAGTTATTGTAACCTGGAATCATATATTACAATCATAGTATGTTGCTCTTAGTTTATGGTCACAGGAACCATATTTTTTCTTTGCGTGAATGTATTGAATAACTACTTAACAGAGTTGAGTACCCAAAAGAGAGGCAAATACTCGGGACTCGATACTTAATATTCAATACTTGCATGGCACTATTTTGAAGAAATATGAAAAAATACAAAAACATAATTTTAACGTTCGACCCAGCTTGCGAAATTTTAATGATAAAACTTAAGAAACTTCTAAATGTTTCACAGTGTATGCCTCTACACGCAAAGAAAAAACATGATCACCACAACTATTCAATGATTATATAGCCGTTTTTCATTGATTTAAATATACTGTGTTCATGATAGCAACATTTATGATTCTGTTTAATCATTTAATGATTACCCACAATCAAAATTTTAATATGGTTCACTGAACTATAATATGTATTTAAATATGTTTATATGAAATCATATTTATGAATAAATCCAATCATTTAGTCAATTCTACAACAATTTAGTTAATTACATAACCATTCATTTCATTTTACAAATTTAGATAATTCTACAACCATCAAGCCATTAACGTTTAATGCCTTTTGAATACACATTTTTGTGTATCAATCCAGTAGTTATAATTCTCATTTAGTTTATATATGAACAAATATAAATTGACAAGTTTTGTTTTTATTCAGTATGATGAATGTACCACATATCGTGGTACAAATGAATATAAATATGAAAATATGGGATCATATATATGACAAAATGGGATTATATATATGATGAAATAAGTTTATATATTTACAACATGGAATTATTAAATGATAAAAACATGATGAAATTGAAAGCAATACTTAAGAAAAGGTTATACAACTTACTAAAAGTTATTAATAAGGTTATGAACCTTACTAATAAATTATAAATTTGAATCATAATAATGATTATGTACAAATATAGTTATTGTAACCTGGAATCATATATTACAATCATAGTATGTTGCTCTTAGTTTATGGTCACAGGAACCATATTTTTTCTTTGCGTGTATTATCGCTGAAATTGTTTTATGAAGATACTTTTTATTATAGATAAAATGAGAAAACTACATTTTAAATTAAGTGTAAGTAACTTGGTAAATATTTTGCAATATTTTGAAGTACTTGAAGTGCTTCCTAATAATATCTACTTTAGTATATATAGCTACTGTAACAAGTAATTTAATGTGAAAATAAGTTATAATACTATATTCGTCTGTGCCGAACAATCAATACCCTCCACCACTTATATCGAAACTGTAGTCAATTATAATCCAAGAATTTAAGAGATTTTAAATTAATATTAAAAAAGAGAGCACACAATATTATGTATATTAAATGTTAAAGAAATTCAATAATTAAACATTCATAACATTTAAAATTCATAAACAGTTTAAAATACATTAGTATATGGGATCAATATTCACTAAATGTCAAACCACAGTAATGGATCTTATGTAGAATATATTCAAGAAAACCACTCAAATTACGCGTATAGATAGGCTAAACATAAAAAAATCAAGAAATTTTGTTGGTTATGTACTTGATCTGTTATTTTCAATTTAATTATTTTTTGATTTTTTTTTTTTTTTAATTAATAAGGAGTGCGATCGAAAAAATCTTAACACATGTTTTTCATCATGTTTTTTCGGAAGCAATATTTTTTTTTTTTATCTAGTTGTCATGGAAAAATACGTCAGTTATTATTTTTAATGACAACCAAATTGATTTGTTGTAAGTTTGATCAAAATGAATGACGAAAATGAAGTACGTGGTAAAATTATTAAAATTAAAAAAAAAAAAATCCAAATTGGTCCTACAAAAAATTGGCCGAAGAACTAAAGGTCTGCCGTCAAATTGTTTCCAATGTTATTAAACAGTATCAGGAGAATTTGACCATTGACAGGAAACCTGATTCGGAAAGAAAAAATGATATTAGGAAGGCCAGAAAATTTAAAGCATATAGAAAAGTAATCCAAACACATCTGGTAGAAAAGCAGCCCGGTTAGCTCAGGGCTTTGAATATTTGGTGCGAAAAGTTAAAGCTAATGCGGAGTTGAAAACATATCAAGTCCAAAAAGTTCCAAACAGGAATGCTGCAAAAAATTTAGAAGAAGCCAAGAATAGGACACGGAATTTAAAATCAAATTTCATACAAAAATACTTTTCGCAGCTTCTGTGTAAAAACTTTTATGTTGCTGGTGCTCGACGCAATGTTAAAGATAAGTTTAAGCAGAAAAAATTTCCTAAAAAATTTCTGGTATGACAAGCTTTTGCAGTTGCGGCAAATCAGGAAAATCATTTGTTACATTCGGCTCTATAAATACCAAAATATATATCAAAGAATATTAAAAAAAAAAACTCCATTCTTTCATAAGAGAGCACAATGTGTCCACACATTTTTGGACTGATTTGGCATCATGTCACAACGGTAAGAAAGCTCTGGAGTGGTACCAAAACAATAACATAGTTTTTGTACCAAGAGAGGTCAATTCTCCAAATTGTTCGGAGCTAAAACCAGTGGAGTGATATTGAGCTCTTGTGAAAAGTGAATTGAAGAGCGCAAAAAAGGCGTCCTAAAATACCGAAGACTTTAAAAGAAAATGTGTACACTGTTCCAAAAAAGTGACTGAAACAAATATCAAATCTCTAAAGGAAGGGTTACCAAAAATGGTCCACGAGTTCATAAGTAGTGCTTAGATCAATCGTTTCCAAATTATTGAATTTTACATATGTTAAGATTTTTTCGAACGCACTCCTTAAGGAAGGAATATCCCTATATATGCAGTGCATTGTGTTGATATTAGGAAATATAGATATTAAGCGGAGGATAGAGATAATAATGTTTTTGTACGTTTAATTTGAATTGATTGGTGTTGTATTCTTCTAGGAAGATATGGACATTCCACATACGGATAGTTCAACCGAGGAAAGGAAAACTGGATTGTACGACTCGTATTCCAGTCGATGATAAATGTATGAGATCTATGCGATAAGCGTGTGCGGTAGCTTAAATCATGTATACTGGTTATTAGGTTATTTATCCCTATGAAGTCCCTGTAAGTCCCTATAAAACAAAGATGATAAGCCCATATTCCAACAGTGTTCAAGGTTTTTTTTTTTCAGAATGGTAATCCATCCATCTATAGATTGAGGTGATATGGGTGGAAAATAGCGCTTACTTCAGGAAAGGTGATATTATTTTAGTGTCCACGTTTTATTTTTATTTATTGATTTTATTATTTTTTTTTATTAGTAAGTAAAAAATGCATTTTTAGAATTCAAAAATTTTTTGGCAAAATGTTAATGTCCGTTTGAATTAAGTAGGTCGAAAACGGAGCTTAATTAAGGAAAAGGAGATATCAATAACTCAATATACATTTGATTTTTGTACAAGTCGAAAAGTAAAAATATTGATATATTTCTGGAATTTTTAAAACCTTTTTCCTGAAAGAATTCTTCATTTCATTTATTTTTTGGACTCAATAAAGATGTCATTCAAATTTCCTTTATTCGATAAATAATTTTGTTCTTTAACTAATTACAAAATATATAATAAAATCGGTTAAAAATCTTATAAAATTGATATTGTTGAAATCTCAAATCTTATTACATTTCAACTGCAGTTGAATTTTTTATCTTAAAAACTGTAAAAAATACCTTTTTGCCGAAATCCTCAGAATTCAAATCGAAGGTATGGCTTAGTCATACAAGGTATTGATCTAATTCTTTTTTAATTTTATTTCCTATAGTGTTGCCTATAAATCTGTAAAGTTTTTATCAAACTTTTTTTTTTATGTTTAAAAATGGAGTTTTGAAACAGTCTTAAAAATTTTAAATATTTTTTAACCGAGCATGAAAAGGTGTTAGGATTATCCTGCAAAAACAAAATCATATTTTTCAGTAATTATGGTTAAAATTTTATTCAAAATAGTTTTTTATTTAAAAATCTATCAAAAAATTAAAAATTTCGTTGTTCGCTCCTTACACAAGTGTTCTAAAACACAGTAATGTTCTGGGGAATTTGTAACAACTTTAAAATATTTTAACTGATTTTCGCTTTTTATATTTCATTTGATAGATGATTATATGTAGATTACAATTTTTTAACATTTAGTTGCAAAATTAAGTATTTAGTAGGAAATTTTAAAAACTGTAAAAAGTCCAACTTTTTCTCATATAAACGCACCCTACACAAACTTCAGGTCCGATGAGGCACCGGTTAATGATATCCGATTTCATTAATATTTCACACAGTATGTTTTTGCAAACCAAAGAACAATTCTAGGGGTCAAAATTTGAAAGTTGGTAAATTTTGCTGCGGTCCAATATATAGTATATAATGGTAGATATGTGTATGTGCGGAGTAGGTCAAATGGGGAAAAATATGTCTTGACATATTAAAAACTAAACAAAATCTTTTCTTTTGTTAAATAAATTTTCTAATTTTACATTTTCAAAAGTTCATTAATTTATTTCATAATAGAGTTAGTGAGTGTGTCATGGAGGCACAAACAACACTTTTGCTTAATTACGTGCCGCTGCACAATTGGTTACCGAACTACGAGGACGACAAGTAAGAGTTTCCCGATCGAACCATTGACCAGAGCTACATCTGTTACGTACAGTTCGCTGATTTTTGCAAATATAGAAACGACGACAGTGACTATAATCTAAGAGAATTGTATCTTCGGGTAATGTAATACAATCCTTGCTGCTCGAACGGTATGCTAATGGTTGTATATTTTTATCGTTGCCTTTATTAGCTTCCACTGATGGACACTTAGTTGTGGTAGTGCAGGGAGCTTTTGTAGTGGTGCAAGTGGTTGTAGTTGAGCAGGTTGTTGTCTTTGTAGTTGAGCAAGTTGTAGTCTTTGTAGTTGAGCAGGTTGTAGTCTTTGTAGTTGTGGATTTTGTTGTGGTACAAGTTGTAGTTGCGGATTTTGTTGCAGTACAGGTTGTTGCCGTTGATTTTGTTGCGGTACAAGCTGTAGTGGTCGTTGTGCAAGTAGTTGTAGTGGTTTTTGTTGTAGTTGTTTTAGTAGTTGTTGTTTTAGTCGTTGTTGTTTTAGTCGTTGTTGTTTTAGTAGTTGTTGTACTTGTGGTTGTTGTACAGGTTGTTGTCGTTGGTGTATTTGTACAAGGATTTGCAGTAGTTGTACTTGTGGTTGTTGTACAAGTTGTTGTCGTTGTTGTAGTAGTTTTTGTTGTAGTCGTTTTTGTTGTAGTGGTTTTTGTTGTTGTACTTGTGGTTGTTGTACAAGTTGTTGTCGTTGAACAAGGCGTAGTTGTTGTAGCCTCATTACAAGGAGGAGCACTTGTAACAGTTGCAGCATGTGGCTTTGGTTCCTCCTCATCATCATTGTTGCCAATATGAAGATCCAATTCAATATTCGGCCTTGAATTTACAATTTCCTCGAATTTAGATCCCAAAAGATTTATATGGCAATCAACTAAAAAGGCTCTATTGCAGAGACCCGACATAGCATCAAAGTACAAACCAAGAGCACAACGCTGCTTCAACGCTTTACCGCCAACACACAAATAATATTGAGAACAAGAGCTGCTATCCGGTATTGTATCTCCATCATCATATTCACTACAATCGGGTACATTTTTATTGCTTTTGGAAAAAGCATCAATTGCTTGTGGCCCCAATAAGGCCACAATTATAACTAAAAAGTCTTTAAAGAAAAAAAGGAAAATTAAAGGAAATATTTTTTCTCTCTCAATAACATTTTTACTTACAAATTTTCATTGTTCTTGAACTTTACTTTTTCTTCTCAAGCGATCGTAATCAAAGAAGAATTCTAACTGTAATTTACAGCATCACAACGATTGTATTTATATGTTAGACAATTTTCCTGATAATTATCGATAACGAATTCTAATTAAACAATTAAAATTTTCTTGTAACTGATTACAAAATACAACTGGCATCCTCTTTGATTCAAAGAAATGTTTACATTTTTCTTTGTAAATAATTTATATAAAATATGTAATTTTGCACAAATTTATTTATATAAAAAATTGTTATTATTTGCACAAAGTTTTTTTTTTGCAAGATAGGGGAATTTAGAGTACAAGATTCAGGGAGTGACTCTATCACTTTCAGTATCTTGAAAGTTGAATATTTGCTTATTGCAAATAACAACATATTGACTTTTTTCATTTATTATTGAGGCATCAATTAATTGAAGATTTATGGTCTCATATAAAAAAAAATAAAAATAATATAAATTGACACATTTTGAAAATAAATTAACTAAAATACATAGTGAAATTATAAAGAGGCCGCCCATCTACAAAAACAACAATTGCTTGTATTTTGTTAGTGTAAATGCTATGAGCAGAAAATTAAAAAATTAAGAAGAAGACTAAATAAACACGGCCAAAAATATGACATAGTGTCAAGACAAATGTCAAATTTTTGTTTAAGTTGCAGATAATTTTTTATCTCTGTCAAATATAGGGGAAAACGTATGTCATAATAAACCATGCAAAAAGTATCAACAACAATCAAGATTGCGTCTTTTACTAAGCATTATGAAGACAAAGTTGTCAGAGCTCGAGTGCTGATAATTTTCTTTTAACGCTGCAATAATACTAACAAATTCAGTCTACATTAGACAAATCTTTATCATGATCAAATTTTGATGTTTGTCTTGATAAAAATTTGTCTAATTTAGACTCGAAGTTTAGTAAAATCTGTGCGAATCTATACAAGGTTAGCATAGTACAAAAGCTGATTATTATTTTTTTTGGTTGCTACACTTGTCAAACTGCATATATAAAAAACAATAATAAATTTACAATATTGTTGTTTTTGTGCAACTGTTGCCATCTTCCATATATTCGCTTTAATTTTGAGGCTTATCTTGATAAAAATTGTCTAATTGTCAATTTGACAGTTTCGCGAGGTACGCACATGATTGCAAATCAGCTGTGCTTACGAAGTCACTTTCTTATTTCACTATGACTTAAATAATAATATACCAAATCATAGTATAATAATAAAGTATACTCGTAAGACCAGCTGTTTTACAATTTTTTCATTGGCAAACCTCGCGGTACTGTCAAATTGTTTTTGTATTCACATGTAAAATATTTTTTGAGTTTTTTTCTCTTGCTCTCTTTCGTTCTCTCATTTTTCCGTTCAAAGCATTCTGACATTGTGGGCAGTAGTTTTACACTAACAAAATACAAGCAATTTTTGTTTTTGTAGATGTGCGAGTACTTTATTATTTTACTATGATACCAAATATAAAAATTTTTTGAAATGTAAGTGTTGATTTTCTACATTTTTCTTATTTAATAAAATAAATGAGACTATGTATATAACATACTTACACATATTGCACTAAAAAAAATCTTAAACCAACAAATTTATTAATAAGAGTTGTTCCTATAATTTATAATAAATAATATCTTTAATTGGAATGCTAATATCTATTTTCTTATGAATATATTTTTTTAATTTTTTGAACATTTTTTAATTCAATTAATAATTTATTTATTATTCTCTATTGAATTATTTTATCTATAATAATTGGCATTATTAAATGTTGTTTTTTTTTTCTACATATTTATTTCTAATTTATTTTTGCAAACAATTAAACTCAAAAGCTTTTACTACTTTTTTTCCAAATTCTTTTTTCTTTATCTATTTTCAGATGGTACGTTCATTGAAAGATTGATTGAATGATTTCTTTGCAGTGGCAGTTCAAAATTCTTTAATTTTTAATTTGAGCCCAAAAATAAAAATTATAAGGATATGTTTAAGTATTTTTTTTTTTTAAAATTTTTTTTTTCATTATATGCTTAAATTATTATTTATAGGTATTATTGTGTGTAGTATGTATGAGTTTTAATTTAAATATTGTAATGAAATATATAAGGGACAACAAATTTTTATTATTTTGTATTTAAAAGGATTTTTTGAAACAAGCTTATAAATTTGAAATGATCGAATATTTATGATGCATGGCATCATTTTGTGTTTTCCTTTTATTATTTCTAGAGTTTAATTTAATAAAAAAATCTTATTTTAAACAACAAATTCGTCCGATACATATTTTCAAATAAGGCTCCGAAAAACAGAATATAATTAAAAAACAAGTTTAATAACCAAATGTCGAATAACTGATTCAAATAAATCATTTTGATCATTATATGTATATTCGACTTTCACAAAATGCTATAATCTTTTGAGCAGAAAAAAAAAATATATATATATTTTTTTTTTCCAAGATATTTTCTGGTTTTAATTTTTTTAATATAAGAGTTATTTTGTAATTTTTATTTAATAACCTTTATTTTTGCTCGAAAAAATAATCTTTATTTCCGCTCGAAAAAAAAAAAAAAAATAATAATAACAATTACGGTCCCTGGTTCAAAATTTAGTTCTCCTCTGACTTTTGCGATAAGTCGCAACAGTTTTATTTCGCCATATTTCAGCTGTTTATTGACTGATTTATCACGGACTTCAGCTTTCAGTAGATAATTGTAATTTAATTGGAATTCTCTTCCTTTAATTCAAAATATATAAAGTATTTAAAATTGCTTACATAAATATGCGTCTTTAAGAGAAAGAATTATCCCAGCAGTTTAGGGATAATTACATTAGTGCAACACTAGTCACTTTATTAGCTACGTGACTAGTCACTTTAACATGGACATGTCCTAGGAAGAAGTCTATTGCCAATTCAGCGACTACGTGGTGACTATTTTTTGCACACACACGATAAAAATAAATAAATTAATTAATACTAAAAGCATAAAAGGAGGAAAAAAAGGTTAATTTTTGCCAAAGTAATTTTAGTAATATTTTGTCACTCTCCGAAATAATTCCGTAGAAGTATTTCCATGCCAAAATGCATTAAATTTGAAATTGACACACTAGCTGTAAAGAAGTTTTTTAAGAACCAGGAATGGTTCTGATTTCAGCATTTCTAGAACTGGTGATTTTAGAACAATTTGTGAAATAATGGGACCCCAAACCTTACACAGCGATCATAAAACTAATAGAGAACCTATAGTGTACTGGAGAATGGTAGATATAAAACATTAATCACGAAATGAGTTCCGGCCACATTTTAAAAGTTGTATATAATATTTTAAAAATATAGTTGCTGTCAATAATAAGTAAACAAAATATTGTTTTTATTTCAAGTTGTAGATCGAAGATATCAAAAGTAACATATAATTATAAATATATAATGTCTTGTTAGTAAAATAAGCCGCAAAAGAATCAATTCAACACATTACTACTTAGTGAATATGTTTTTAATAATAAGCAACCATGGTTTCCATAAATAAGTAAAAATGATTTCTAATGGCCACGTTGAGTGCCTATATTTTGATACATTAGTGCCAAACGTGTTGGCGTAGTGACTACATACCCAGCACACAGTGGTTCCAAAACCATTTTTTTTTAATAATTCTGTAACTTTGGAACCGTTGAAGATATCTCAATAAAATTTCACATGGTGATAAGGTGTTTTCAAATTTTGGAGGAGTACAAGTGGGTCAGGGAGTAGTGGGTGACCCTTCAAAGTTTGCCATCTCGGGTATGTAATTTTTTTGAAAGATCGTCAAAAATTAATTTATGATATGACAGAAAAGAAATTTTATATAGGTAATCCTTGTAAATCTTTACAAAAAATACACTTACATGTGTAGGTTATCTCTTTTAGTTTTATGTAACAGAGAGTGTCAAATCCGCTCTCAATGTTTTTTTTTTTTTGTAAAATTGTTTTATTTTAATGGTTATTCTACATTCAAAAACATATTTTCATAAAAATTGTGCTAAACAATTTCGAATTTCTTAAATAAAAAGTACATGTTTACTCTGTGAATGAATGAAAATAATGAAATATTATGAGATTTATTAGAAAACGTTTAACCCTTGTTTAAGATTTAACATAATATAAACAAAATGGTTACTCTCTTCTGAGAGCGAATTTGACACTCTTTCTTACATATTATTAAAAAACTCATGTGTAGCCCCTATGTTAAGAGATATTCGTCAAAATAAATTTTTTCCTAATTTTTAGCCTCGTTTTTTTTAATTTTTTTTTTTTTTAACTTGACGGGCTTAATTCGCCAGCTTCCTTACAAAATTCTCAATAATATTGCTGCAAGAATCATATAAATATACATATGAATGAAGTAAAAAATTTTACATTCTTTGCGTTTTTTTCCAAAAAGGTGGAAATATTTATTCACCGATAAAATCTGTTTTTTGTTCTGCGCTTTATCATTTTTTTAATATTTTCAAAAGAAATCTTAATACAAATACGTGTAAAGTAAACCTGAAGGAGTTTGGGGCAAAGGTCTGCCCACAAGCCCTATCCAAATTTTGTCAATTTTGAAAAAAATGTTATCCTTTTTTTGTTAAGTTTTCAAATTGCAAAGCCGGTAACGACTTAAAATTATTTTAATTATATAGCTCTATATGTAGAGTAAACACCCAAAAAGTATTTTATGATGGTGGCCCCTTTTAATGACAGGGTGACCATTTCAATGAAAAAAGTCAATTTTTTTAACACGTTTTATGCGGATTTTGATTTTTGGTATTTTCATGTAAAAAAGTGGGAATTTTTTTAATTCTCTGATTTTAGGACAAGTTTATATATATTATTTTGAAATTTCAATAAAATATCACTATTCGTTTAAATTTTATTAAAGTTTAAATATTAACTTTATGTTAAATTTTAAATCCTTCGAGAAATTCTGCAATCAAATTATATTCCACTAACATTTTATATAAATTATCAATCTCCATATTCTAACCTTTTCTTAGATACTAAATACTTGTACCCAAGAAACTTGGCCTCCTCTAGCCAAATTATGCTATTTTTCATACATTTGTGCGGCAAATGTACACACCTGCTCAAAATAATAGGTACATTACAAGATAATAGAAAACAACTTTTTTCGACTTTCTCTAGAAAGTAATTAAAAATAGAATAATATTTGAAAAATTTGTCATCAATATAAGAGAAAACAAATTGATTTAATCAAAAACATTTTAATTGTTTAAAATTGACCGTTACATTTGCCCCTTTTTAAAGCGAAACAGAAATGATGAGTTTGTTTACTTATTTATGACAGACGTTGTACGTGTTACACACATTTTCCTTAGTTCTAATAAGAAAATACTAACGATGGTTTCGGACATATGTGAAAACTTGGGCACCGCTTAAAGATTTTAAGGAGTTTAAAATTCAAGCTTACTTAGGTTAAGTGGGAACTTCTCTTGAAATACTGCTGAAGTTTTATATTAAAACGTAAAATTGGGACCGTTCACATTCCAATTTTAACTTATTTCCATCATTTAATTTTAAAAATTAACAAGAATAATACGCCTATATAAGTACATTCACTCATGTATGACAAATTTAATCCTAATATTTTTGGAAAATCCCACAATTAATAGTTTAAAGAATTTTGAATAAAATGTTATGAAAGTTATCAACTAAATTATGAAAAGAAATGTTGATAATGATTTCAAAACATTTTTCTTCGAAGAATAAAGTTGCGTATTCTACCAGTGAAATATTTCCAGGAAACAATTTAAAATTACAACTCTTTAGTACAGGAGAACGTTATCAAAATAATATTTAATTTTTTATGTATAGAATATTTTGGCTTAATTACATTTTAATGCAATTAAGCAGAAACATATCATATATATAATAGACATACATACACACATACAAAAATATTTAAATTTACTCATGCCAAAATATAAATTTATATTTATGTTAAAATATCCACATGCTACATGATTTATGTAAATGTAATTAAAAACATTTTTTAATACTCTATTTTAATATTTTATTGTTTTTTTCTTTATCTATTTTTCTCATTTCTAAATTTATTTAAAACTTACTACAGGACGCTCTTATGTTGGTATCAATGAGGAAATTATGTGGGTCAGCATTGGCATGGGCGTTACCATTGCCGTTTTAATAACTATTGCCCTGTGTTATATAGCACGCGAGAAATGTCAAAAACGTCAAAGGGAATATTATGTGACAGCATAGCTGGCTTCAATATCTGTCAAACCAAACTTGGACTTTACAGCGGTGACGTCTAAAACGGCCGCAATAACCAAATCAGCAATAAGAACTGAACAGCATAGAACCACAGGAAAAAATAAAAAATATGAGGTTAAAGTCAATAATGTCTATTATGTGGGAGACAACGACAGGTTTAATATTGCCAACAATAATTTACATACCACCAACCAGCCAAGGGCAACAACAACAACGACAACTACCACAACAGCATCCACCATAAACACCTACAATAATAACGGTTCTAGTAATAGTGCTGGAGGTGGTGGCGGTCGTATGAGCTCAAATGTTAATAATTTCAACTTTAGATTTTTAAATGAACCACATAACCAACATCAAATACATTTACTTAGATTACAACAACAGCAACAACCAGCACTAGCACATTTCAATGAGAGCTATCAGCCACTTCATCATTTTAATCAAGAATATGAACACAACCATCTACAATATCCATTTTATATAGAACAACAATACTTTGATGAATACCCTGTTAGACAACCCGTAATAATAGATGATGATAATAACGACCCTCAACCGGAATATCCACAACATCCGCTGCAGCAGCAACAGCATCAACAACAACAACAATATGCCAACCATCGTTATGGTATACCTTTGTCTATTGGTTTTAATATTGGTTCATGGTGCACCCGATCCTGGGGTTAAATATGCATTTGCTCTAGCAAATTTTTCTACATCATTTAAATGATAAACAAATCTGTTGACTTTATTGTTTGTGTACTTTTTTGTTTGTTGTTGTTGTGTTTGTTATGTTGACAAGAGAAAAAAAAAAAAACACAAACTTTTAGATAATTTTTTGTATACTATAAATTTTATTAAAATGATACATCTTCATTATAAGCAAATTTTATTTTCATATTGTATACCTGTATACAGTGTGGGCTAAAAGAATGAGTACAAATGGTGTTTCTATTGAAATTTTTAACAAATTAATGTTTTAAAATTAGATGGAAAAGTCCTGTTAATGTTAATTTTTATAAAGGTTATTTAATATTTTAAGATATTTATATTACTACGTTTTTACACACATCTTACTTAAAATTAAAAATATTGAAATGAAAACTTTGGCGCAAAAACGGCGAGTTAATGACACTGATCGACAAAAAAAATCCTCCCCCAAAGACGAATAGTTGAACTAAATGCATTTTGATGTGCTAAATACGAATCTGCTTTCAGTTTTTTTCTATCAGCTCGGGATTTTTTTTTTATGGGCGTGTCTAATATTTCGCACATACATAGTAAGGCCATTACTCTTTAATTAAAAAAACATCCTTAGAACTAAATTAAATTATTTTTTAAGAACTAGTAATAATGAATTAGTTCTATATTACTTCTATATCACTTCTTTGAACAAGTTACTAATTAAAGGACTTAACAAATTTAAACAACTGGCCTTTAGTTCCCTAAAACTTCTATAAAAATAGTTTCGAACAAAAATCATTGATTAAAGATTAGTGCTAGAACCGTTCCATAGAATGGGTTCTGGCTCGGTAACATTTCCAAAGTACAAGTTATAGGATTGATAATTTCAAACAAAAATCATTGGATTTTTTTCATGTATTCTGAGTATTTATAAATTTAATTTGAACAATATTACATTACCCAGCAAAAATTTTGGTTGCCATGTAATGAGTTAAGAAGCTAATGTAATGGCTCTTCACTACTTACACATTAGCTGAATAACTGATTATTTTAATACGGTGATCACATTAAAGGCAACTACTTACCCTATACATTACTTAGATGTCATTACAGTAACTAATTACTTTCAAGACGTTCAATAGCGCATTGATTTTAAAGCACTACTGAAGTCATGGTTAGTAACAACAATAGCAAATAGTTATATTTTAGGTTATAAATAAGTAATGAAAGATTTTCAAAATTTTAATTTAAAAAACTTAAGAACCAAAAATGTAATAAAAATAAATTATTTTATATTACAAATTAATACATATGCAAATTTCGTCTTTAAAAAATCTGGTCATAAATAATTATTTACATTCGGGTTATAAATAATTAGTAACTTCTATGTAATGCAGACAGTATGATGTTGTCATTACAAAGTAACTACATCCGTAACTACATGCCATTTTTTGCTGGGTTATTTATAAAATGTCCATAACAATTAGCAATAATTGAAAAAAAGAACAAAAAACTTTTTTTTCTTCATTTATTGAAATATGTACATAACAACAATAATAACAAGTGGAAAATATAATGCATATAGTGATAAAAATGGTATTTATGTTTGTAATGTTTTATACAAGTATTCATGTAATATATAACGTTAAGTGAAATTTCAAAGGCGCTGAGTAATATTTCAATCATTTTGCACTGAAAGTGAAAAATATTTTAAGATAAAAAAATAAGAGGAAAATTTCCAATTATTTATAAATAATCTTTAAATAGTAGTAATTAAGCAAATTTGTACTTATTCTCTTAGCCTTATATATAATTTTATTTTAAATTAAAAGTTAATAAAACAAAATATACAAAATTTGTTTTCTAAAATTTTTGTAAAAAGTTTAAATTGAATTATGAATATGAACTTTTACCTTTAATTAGAGCCATTTTCATTTTTTATTTTCTTTAAAAGTTATTTTAATATTAGTTATGTTTTTATGCATTTTAGCTGACGATATACCATGTAAACATATGTGTATACATAATTTTGTTTAAACAAAAATATTGTTATAACAAGTAATACTCCCATATTAGTATTGATGTGTTAAATGCACTTTTAATGTTGAAAAATATCGTTTGAAAATAAAAAAAAAAAAAATCACTATCTGAGTTGGGTAATTAGGAAGCTTTCAAAAACTGTATTTATTTTATTTTTTTAAGAGAATTTCTCAGAGATACAAATAAGAAATGAAGATTTTGAATGAGATTAAGGATTTATTGCAAACTATGACATCAAATGTTGAAATACATATTTTGTAGATTTGTTCAAAATTGGATATTATCGATTAGACCTATATCTATATCTAAATAAATTAATTCCTCCAAATATGTATCACAGTCGATGTGCGAATATCACTCCAATATTCGCCCAAATTCTTTGACGTAGGGACTGATGCCAGATAAAATTTAAGAAAAATCCCTCTGTTTAGTTGAAAATTTCCCTTTTCCCTTTAAAAAAATCCACTATTTTTTCCTTCTCCTTAAAAACGCTATTTTTAACAAAAAAATGCATTGAAATTTACATAAATGTAGTGTTTTTTTTTTGCAATAGAATAAAAAATATACAAAAAATATTTTAAACAAAGAATGAGAACACTGAAAATATCCATCCGGCAAATTATGTAAAATTTTTGTAGTTTTTTGAGATAAATTTAAACGTATTAATAATTCCCTTTATTTTGACAAAAATTAAATTTCCTTCTTTTTTTTGCCTTTAACTAAAATTTGCCTTAAAAATTTCCTTAAAAAGGGAAAATTTCCTCCATCTGACATCACTGCGTAGGAACTATCTTCAAGTCTAAACCTATTTTTATTATTCGAGGTAGAGAAGTGAGTATTTTTAGAACTAAATATCGGCTACTCCGTATCAGAGAACCGTTCGAGTGTAAGTTAAGTCTCATCAGGAGCGAGAATGGGGTCTTAATATAAGTCATTTCAGAGTTAATATCAGATATTTTCATTATTTCTATATTATTACCCATCTAGTAATTCGCATCTAAAAATTTTCCAAATAATATAAACTATTTTATTCCGATTTCATTAAATTTTATGAAACTAAAAAATTTCGAATTTCGAATTTATAAACAACTACATCTTTTTAAAATTGCTCTTATAAAATTGTATTTCTTCGTGGCTATTAACTTCCTTACTATAATTTGAAAAGTATTAAATGACTACAATAAAAACTCTTTGTTCACCAGATCTAATAGAGTTAAATACGTTCTTAAACTATTAATTCCCATTACAATTTATCTTAAATTCTAAAAGAATGAATTTCAATAAGTGACACGTTTTTATTCACGGATCGATTTTTTTAACTCAGAATGTATAAGTATATAATTTTAACGATTTGTCTACCTGATAAATGAAACTGTAAAATTTATTTGTTATATACATATGTACTTAATATTTAATCCCTTTTAGTATTAGACAGATTTACAGATTCCAATGCAAACGACGGAAAAAGGGAACTGATCCGCAAGACTTTTCTGTAAATGCAGACTAAAATCATATCTGTCTATTTCTAGAACAAAACTATAGTATTGAAACCCCAAGTATTAAATTATATTACTTAATTATATAAGTGACATAAAAAAAACCAAACAAATTATGGATCAATTTTTATATATTTACTTTTAAAGAAATTAAATAAATTTAGAGTTAAACAAATTGTTGTCAAAAAGTATATATTTAAAATACACTAATCATATAATAATTACTTTAATTGAAAATATATTTATTTGTAAATTACTAAAATAAACCAACACGATCATACACACTACAATATATTTAACACAAAAATAAATATTTTATTGTAATTTTATTGAATGTATTTTTATGTAAATTTAAAAAGCGATTAAAAAAATATATTAAATAAATATCTAATAATAACTTCTTACAACTAAAAAATAGTTGCAGATTTACTTTAAAATTGAAATTAGATCCTAACTAAATAAAATCCTGATTAACACGATTACAAGAATTGTATTTATATTTGGCAATTAGAATTATTAAAAAAAATATAAGGCCAAAAATAAAATGATATTTATTCAAACACTTAAATATAAAAAAAATATTTGTTTTATTTTAGTAGAAGAAACATAAAAAATTGGGTAAGAGAAACACTGCACAGTGGGGCCAAAAGCAAAATAAATGATAATAAGTCTGGAATTTTGAAACCACTGAACCGATTTAGATGAAACTTGGAACATCAGTGGGCCAAAGTTGACTACCTCGAGAGTGAAAAACATATCGGGGCTTATAACTTAATATTAACCGATATGAAATATTTTTACACTTTTGACAAGACAAGGAAAGACAAGGAAATTATCTCGTATGGTTTGAAAGATATTTAACTTCAAAATATAAATTTCTTATTTTTGGCCTTCACTTTTTTGCGATTTTGCCCTATAACTTATAAAATAAAATTTCTAATTTTTTTTTAAATACGTTGAAATTCTCTACAATTTTCTAAATTATGCTTATAAAAAAAATTTTTTGTTATCTCAATTCGATAACAAGAAAAAAATTGTCAAAGTCAAAATATCAAAACAGGTCTCAAAAATTTAATTTTTTTGCCAAAAAAAAGTAACTTTATATATTTAACTTTTTTAAAAAATTTAATTAAAAAAATTTAATATTTTTTGACATTCTCTGAAAAACGGGACCCCAAGAAAAGGTGTAAGTATAATTTTTAAAAGTTCTGAACGTTCACCCTACATCCAGCAGTGGTCAAAAATGATCAATTTTGGATGAGAAGTTGAACTTTTTGAGTCTGTAAAAAAATTGATTGTTGATTTGGTACTTCTGTTGATTAAAATATATAGATCAATATGTTCTTAAAGGTTATGCAAAAAATTATTACAGCCTACCAGTAAACTTAGTCACACGAGGCGATTTTCCGAAAATACCCATATTTTCAATAATAACAACATCGACTCCTATAAATATATAGTAAAATTATATATATTTTTCTGATTTTTATATTTATCAATTTTCGATTAAATATTTTATATCACGTAAAAAAATTATGTTAATAACTATAAGCATTTAGAAATTATTCAGTCTCAAATTTTTGAAATAAATCCATACTAACATAATTTGCATTTGTTCGTATTGTTTCAAGAAAAGTGTACTAAAAATTTTAAAATAGTAAAATTTATTATACATAGTTTTAAAGAAGACATAATTTCCTTCAAAATGATGTATAATATGACTATTTTGTGTTTGCAACGTTTCTGGTAAATAAATTTGAAATTACGAACTTTTTGATACCCATTTCGATTAAAAAATCTAAACTTTTTTTTGACTAAAATGTATGGGACCCATGATTCTAAAATCGCTGGTAGGGAACTGAAGACCAATTTTAAAAATTTTTTTAATATTTTTCCCATATTCAGATAATTTTTACGCATCGTTTGAGGGGTGTTCCTACATCGAAATCTCGAAAAACGCTATTCTCGGGACACTCTAATGGACATATTTCACAAATTTTAAACTGAATAATTTCTAAATGCTTATAGTTATTAACATAATTTTTTCACGTGATATAAAATATTTAATGGAGAATTGATAAATATAAAAATCAGAAAAATATATATAATTTTTCTATATATTTTTAGGAGTCGAAATTGTTATTATTGAAAATATGGGTATTTTCGGAAAATTGCCTCGTGTGACTAAGTTTACCGGTAAGCTGTAATAATTTTTTGCAGAACCTTTAAGAACATATTGATCTATATAGTTTAATTCACAGAAGTACCAAAATCAACAATAAATTTTTTTTACAGACACCAAAAATTTCAACTTCTCATCCTAAATAGACCATTTTTGACCGCTGCTGGATGTAGGGTGAACGTTCAGAACTTTTAAAAATTACACTTACACCTTTTCTTGGGGTCCCGTTTTTCAGAAAATGTTAAAAAATATTAATCTTTTTGAACAAAATTTTTTAAAAAAGTTAAATATAAAAAGTTACTTTTTTGGCAAAAAATTGCAATTTTTGAGACCTGTTTTGAAATTTAGACTTTGAAAATTTTTTTCTTGTTATCGAATTGAGATAACAAAAAAATTTTGTGATTAGCATAATTCAGAAAATTGTAGAGAATTTCAACGTATTATTAAAAAAATTTTAGAAATTTTATTTTAAAAGTTATAGGGCAAAATCGCAAAAAAAAATAAGCATATTTTTTCCTTGTCTTACTTAGTAGAATTCAAAAGTGTAAAAATATTTCAAATCGGTTAATATTTGTAAAAGTTATAAGCCCCGATATGTTTTTCACTCTCGAGGTAGTCAACTTGTGTGTCATTTTAAGGCGGCCATACCCTGTGTAAAGTAAGCTAGGCTGTGTGTATATTTCGAAGTACTTTCGAATACTTGTAAGTTGCACATAATCAATACCTTAGTAGACGTAAGTACTTCAAAATATACACACAGCCCATAGTATAATTAGAAAATATACTTGTAAGAACAGCTGTTTTACAAATTTTTTATTGACATACCTCGCGGAACTGTCAAATTGTTTTTGTATTCCTATGCAAAATTTTTTTCCAGTTTTTTACTCTTCTTTTCTTCATTCTCTCATTTTCTGTTCATAGCATTTTGACATTATGTGCAGTAGTTTTAAACTGACAAAATACAAGCAATTGTTGTGTATGACACAGCCTAGTTTACTTCACATAGGGTATGGCCGCCTTAAAGTGACACACAAATCGGTGAATTTAACATTGTGTTGTTATTGGATGGAAAATTATGTTTATAAAATTTTTTAAAAACATAACATCATTAAAAGATAATAAAAATGCTTTAAAATCTGTGAGATTTTAATTTTATTATTAGTTATGGCATGTACTCTATAGACAGCAAAACCTCTGAACCGATGTTCTTTAAATTTTTACAGCAGTCCTGAAGGCCTCAATAGACTATTTTACTTCCCGATATAGGTACCCAGCAAAAAAAGAACTGAAAAAATCATGATTTTAACATTGTGTTGTCATTGGAAGGAAGTACTTAGTGGTGAAAAAGAGCTGCAGAAGTTCTTTTTTTAACCCATGGTTGTCATTGATAGAATGTTCTTCTTTTATACTTCTAGTTCATTTCTTTTGAAGTACTTCCCTTAAAACTATGTTTATAAATTTTTTTAATAAAAATTCCGCTTTAGCCTTGTTAAAAGATAATAAAAATGCTTTAAAATTTCTAAAATTTTAATTTTTTTAGAAATTATTAACCTTTTTTCCCGCTAAAAATTCATTTATTTTCACTTTTTTGCAAGTGATTATTAAGAACTAAAAAAGGTTTTAACTTTCTGTAGATTCTAGGGGGAATGATAAAATACTTATTAGCGGATACGTTAAATACTTTTGCAGCAAAAACATTAAAATTTTATTGCAATATCTAGGAAAATCGTATCCCCAAAGCAAATTTTGTGAGAACTACTTTCTTTTCAGATTGCATTCATTAAATAAAAATATGACAGATAGGGCCTGGTGAAAGGGTAGCTCCTTTACAATGCATATACTAATCTAATATAATTATTAAGTGAAAGTTTTAAAAACAGTTATAGAAAAATCTTTAATATCAAATATCAAAATTTTAGAGCGGATGCAGCAAAAACATGGCAGGTACTTTATACACATATTAACCAATTTTCTTGAAATTTTCACAGAATAATCATGAGGCCTTGAAAATAAAATAGGCTACTTGATATTTCGATAGGAACAGGTGCAAATTTAAACAACTTTAATAACAAAAGATTTAAAATTTTTTGGGAATCAAGTTCAACAATGAACATAAAAATAGGGCGGGTATTCGAGGTGGAATAGTGGCTCCCATACACCGAATATTTTAATATACTGTATATAGGCAAAACTTTGTTTTCTCATTACCTCTATAATTAAAGACAAAAATGGGTCGGATAGGACAAAGGAGAATGGTACCCCTAAAGAACTATTATGAGGAAAGACTTCAATTTTTGTAGGAACTACTATCGTATCATATTAAATTGATAAAATAAAATATGCCGGATAGGGGAGTGTAGCTCCTACATTTTTCGCATATTGTAATAGAGAGAATAGGTCGAGGGGTAGTAGTAGTTGCATTTATGTACATTTCAAGTGCTTTTGACGAAATTTGCCGACCTAGTGTATTCGATTTGATAAGCTACCTAAAAAAAAACTTTAATCTGACCAATATATTTCACTCGCATATAAAATTTGCCGGGATAAGGACTTGAAACGTATGTCAATCTGGCTCCCAGAACAGGGAATATAATGTCCAATGTGGACTTTTTTAAGGAAAATATATTTTTATAATAAAACTATATTAATTTCGTAATTTAATAATTTTTATTAAAAAAAAAAAAACAATTCTTTTAAATATAAATAAAACTTAACATTTAAACAACTTATATATTGTATTTTTAAATACTTATTAATAAAATTACACAGCAAAAATTTTTGTTTCCATGTAATGAGTTAAGAAGTTAATATAATGGCTCTTCACTACTTACACATTAGCTGAATAAGTCATATTCAGTTGTTTAATTTTGTATCAAAATTTAATAAAGGAAAAATAAAATAAAAAATAAATTTTGGTATGATTTTTTTTCCTATACACATTTTTAATTCATTCAATCATCTACTTGATTGATTTAATTAATTCATTAATTGGGAATTTTTTTCTGTTTTGTATTTTTTATAGTTTTTAGTAATTGATGTAATCATTTTGGTGAGAGGTGCAAATTTAAACAAGTTTATAATTGAATGAATTATTTTCATATATATTTGTTAATTGGTGACTTTTTTTGTGTATACATTACTAAGATATCATTACAATAACTAATTACTTCCAAGCTGTTAAATAGCGCATTGATTTTAAAGCATTACTGAAGTCATAATTAGTAATAACAATAGAAACTAGTTACATTTCAGGTTATAAATAAGTAATGAAATATCAGGATATAAAATAATTATTTTGTTGTTGTAAAAATATTTTATAAATGTTAATTTAAAAACTTAGGAACAACCAAAAATGTAATTAAAATAAATGTAATAAAAACGAGAGAGAAACTTTAGTCGGTCAAGACCGACCATATGATACCCTACACCATTGTGTATGAGCTAAAATTAGACCTGTGGCCAATTGTAGACCAACACTTTTACTAAATGTAAAATATAAATTATACAAATACAGAACAATGCATTGATACTCACATTTATATGATTTTATGACCTTTTGGGGGATTCCCGGAAGTGAGGGGAGTTATGGAGCTATAAGTTATACATATATAAGTTATAAGTGGGAGTCCGATAATTTTTTCTGTGCGTTACAAACATCAACACAAACGCATAATACCCCAACCACCTATGGTGGTGTAGGGTATAATATACTATTTTAGATTATAAATTAATTCATACACAAATTTGGCCTTTCATCTATGTATCTCTTCCTTAAATAAATGAATTGGTAATTGCATTATAAAAATCAATAAAAAGATAGTATTTTCTGATCATAAATAATTATTTACACTCAAGTTAAAAATAATTAGTTACTAAACAACTTCAATGTAATGCAGACAGTTTGTTGTTCTCAATACAAAGTAACTACATCCGTAACTACATGTCATTACCAAGTTTTTGCTGGGTATATAACTAATTTCACACAAAAACAACAGTATTAGTTAAATAGTATTAGTTAATATCTTGTTAAACAATCACGATTTTAAAATTTTCTTAAATTAACATTTTAATGAAAAATTTAAACACTTTCAAAGTAACAAAATTAAATCCACTTCTTTTTTGTTAATTGTGAGGCGGAGAATCGCCGAAAAAAGTTGCAAATACCTGCAAATTGGCATTTATGTACATTTCAAGTGGGCTTGTAGGTATTTGATACCCCTGCCTTTTTTTGGTTAACAAATATGTTTGCCGTCAAATGTTTGCAAATTTTATATCGCCACCCGGCGAGAACGCAGATGAAAAAAAATACATCGTGTAGTAAAGACAACAACCTTTAACGACGATTTATAAAGCGACATCTTTATGTGAATAATAAATATACAATGTGTTGAATAAAAAATTCAGTACGAAATCCGTTATTTTCAAAATAGTGCAACCAAGTTGATGTTACCGCCTAAGTTTGCTAGCGCCGTTGACAATAACTTTGCGTCGGCTTTGTTTTCTGAACAGCTGTGAAAACAGTCAAGAACCAACGAACACGTACAACGTGTTCAAAAAGATGGGGGGTATATTGATTTTGTCATTCCGTGTGTAACATGTCGAAGGAATCATCTAAGACCCCACAAAGTATATATTTTCTGGTTCCTGGTTAGATTCTGAGTCGATCTAGCTATGTCCGTCCGTCTGTCCGTCTGTTGAAAGCAGGATAGGGCTCGAACGGATCAACGTAGGGAGACGAAATTTGGCACAAATGTTTATCTTATATAAGGTTTGTTTGGTATTGAAAATGGGCAAAATCGGTTAAGAAACAAAAAAGTTATGGGTTAAAAACTAGAAACACAGGGTGTCCGTTGTAGCTTCATATCATACTTTTCTGCTGATATCTCTTAAACAAAAGCATGTACGACAACGAAATTTTGTATATATACATAGTTCGGGGGTCGATATAAACTTGGAAACCAAAAATGGGCGTGGTCCGCCCACCTCCCATATAAGGTGAAACGTCAACGAAATTGAGTACAAATAGTTAAAGGACCAATGTAAACTCGGAAACAAAAAATGGGCGTGGTCCGCCCACTTTACTGCCCACTTTACCACCCCCTTCTATATAATGCAAAATTTGAAAAAGTTGATGGTGGGTATATAGATTCGGCCGGGCCGAATATAACATTCGTGCTTGTTTATTCTTTCAGAGGATTTAGAAGATTGTTTTGCCAAATGCGCTGCTAGGAATAATATGTAAAAACTCTAAGATCTTTTTCAAATTGAATACTTACTGGGATTTTTTCCATTTTCCTAAAACATTGGCAAACTCGAGTTAGGCCTTTATTAAATTTCACTTTTAATTTAAATTTTGATATTTTTTAGTTCAGTTCTATGACTATGCCATTGTCATAGAACTGAATAAATATAACTTTATTATTATAGATTGCAAACAACCGATTTTTTCCTCCTAAAAATCGATTTTCGACTAAAATCGAAATCAATTTGCATTTCCCTAGACAGTAGTAGATACCTTTATATCGTAAAGGATAATTTGTTGCAGAGTGCAAAAAATCAGGGCATATTGTCATATTTTTCATATTGCCAATATAACAATCCGAATAATAAATTTGGTATTGTGTAAAATTTGTTAATATATAAAGGCCCAACTTTAACAGTCCCTCAGACCTCAATATTATTGAAAATTTGTGGTCCATATTGGAAATTTACATAATAAAATAGGTATTAGGCCCTAAAAATGCACTATGAACACATTTCGTCTAATATTACATTACTTTAATCTGTTGCATACAATTTAGACTCCCATTCCACATAAAAAATAATCAGGTATGTAATGATAATCGATTTCGAGCCAAAAACGAAAAAGATTGTGATACACATAAAATTTTCGATTTAAATTTCGTTTTATTGTGAAATCGATTTCATTTTTCATTTTATTTTATGAAAATCACAATAAATTAAGCTGTGATCATGGTTTGATAAAAACGAAATTGACATGATTTTATCGTTTTCAAATCGAACAAATTTTGGTACTCGTTTTAAAATTAAATTTAATTAAAACTGTTACAAAAGAATTAGAATCATGTGGGTAAAAAATAAAAACTATATTGTAGAATGAAAAATAAAATAAATAATACATTTTAAAGAATATATATTGAGGCAGAGGTTAAGAAAAGTATAGAAATTCTGTAAATTCTAAAATTTTTTATTCTGTTGCTTTAAAACACAGAATTTTAAGTTTAAAACTTAAAATATATTTTGTAATTTGTGATGGAACTTGTAATGAAGCGATGTGCCTTATTGTTTAAAAACCTATCAGACACTCGAATTAAACTGTAACTTCACATATGGGTTTTACAATTTAACTTTTAAGGTTTCTGGATATATGTACCACAAAGGGAAAAACTGATTTTGAATATTCAAAATAATCATTGTGCTAACTCAATTTCAAATCACCAGTAAAAATTTAAAACCAATGCAAAGTCCAAATATTACATTCATTTTTATTTTTGTAGGATTTATTAATTAATCGCCAAAAATGTAAATTTATTATTCCTCCACAAAGTGTTATTTTTATGGGCAATTTTTTTTCAGAAGCAAGGAATATCTCCTTTGTGGCAGCTTCACGCAAAATCTATAAAACTTAACTTTTCATAATTTTTTATTTAAAAATTAACATAAAAACATTAGAATAAAATTTATTTAATTTAAATAATACAAATTTCAAAATTAATTTGTTGTGATTTGACAAGAAACACATTGAACAGAAACAAAAATATGAATATGAAAACGATCGAAATTCATCACAACCTAATCGATTTATGAATACAATTTACTTTTGAAATCGATCGAATTTCATCACATACCTAAATGTAATTATCGGTCGTAATTTTAAATTTTTTTTATGTCATAAGTGGGTGCTTAAAATAATCTGTGAGATAAAAATATTGGATTTTTTGTTTTCATATCTTTAATTTGCTTAAAGGTAAACTTTAACACTAAAAACGTGTGTTAATAATATTAATGAAATATAGAAATTTCAACAGTTCTTTTCTAAAATTTAAATAGAAAATCTTATTTTCAATTGATTTTTTTAAAAATACCGCTAAAAGTAATGTAGTTTTTTAAGAAACACAATAAGTTTAAGCATCACTGTTCACATATAATTTTATTATGTTTTTCCTTTGAGGAAAAGGGCCTGTTTTTCGTTTCAATATTTCACAAATTGTTGATTTAAATAAAAATTTTACACAGAAATATTTCCTTGTTTATAAACTGTTTGTAAACATTTCAACAATTGTTACAAATCCTTTTTTAAAATATTTTCTATGTACTGAAAATAAAAATTTCTTCCCTGTATGGAAATTAAATTTTTTGGAATAAACATCTGTATTCTGCATTTTTCAATATTATATTTATCATTAAATATAAAATTTAAAATGTAGAATTTGATCCCCTATTATAAAAATATTATCCTGAAGAACAATTTTTAAACAAGAAATTAAACAAAATGTTTTGATCATTTTGATCTATCTAACAGGATAAGCTTAACCCGCTAACTTTGGGAAAAAATTTTAGTACTTAGCTCGTTCATCAGATACTTTTTGTTAATAAAAAATAGTAAAAACGCAATGAATTAAAATATACATATCAGTAGACATAGTAAGATATAATTTGCTAAAGTTTAATTTTTGGAGGTTGATAATTAGCATTTTTATACGATAAGATTAGAAACAAATCTTAAAGAACTTATTAAAATTTTTTGGACGCGTAGGGAAAAATCGTTTTTTTCATCAGCTGTAGATATTTTAAAAAGTTTCCACTTACAACACTGCTCCAGCTTAAAATTTCACATGTGTAGGGAGAAGATCTGTGTCAAGATCATATATACTTTTTTTTAAATAATTTTAAATATATAAATAATGTTCGAACAAACGGTCATCTGTCTGTTATGTTCACCTCTCAGCCGGCTAACAGCCGACTTTGAGCCGTCGCCGACAATTTTTAGCAAAGCCGCCGCCGCCGTTAAAATCGTTCGGCGCAGGTCTCTCTGCACGTTGTTGATTCAGAACAAAACAAAAACGAAAAATCATATCAAAATAAACCAACACGTTGTTTAGTAGATAATTTTTAATAAAATCAGTTTTAAAATTAATAAATTATTTCATTTTTAATAAAACAAAATGACAATTGAATTAAATTTAACCACAGCTCCTCAGCCTATGCGAAGTAAGCCCGAGGTAAGTTAAATTTTTAAATAAACAATTAAGAAAATAAAAAACATTTCCTTCTCAGGAAAAACAAAAACCTTTGCCAGAAAAGCCCAAAAAAGTAAAGGGATCCTCTTCGAATGGTTTTACATTTGAATTTGGTGGAGGGACACAGAAGGTTAAGGCTTTAGTGGCTAGAAAACGTCAGCCTACCAAAACAGTAGATTTGCAAGAAGAGAAAAGCACTAGTCTAAAACTAGCTCCCAAATCAATAGCCATACGTAAAAAGGCAGTAACTAAACCAGCTACAGAAGCTCCTAAGTCCATTGCCCTAAAACGTAAAGTAGAAACAAATAAACAACAAACAAATCAAAATAATTTCGTGCAAGCTCCCAGCCATCATTCGGATAACGAATCCGATGTAGATACTTATCTTAAAATGGCAAAACCTGCCAGCAAACCCATTGCTAACGATTTAATGTTAAATATTTGCACAACTCCCTCTAGCACAAAAACTCAACAAAAACCCAAACTATCGAAACAAGAACGTATCCAACAGAAACGTGATGCCCGCAAAGGTGATGGTCCCCTAAATAAACGTACTTTAACGAAGAAAGAAATACATTCTGGCATTAAAAAATTTTCTAAAAATCCCAATCAAAAACCTCGTGCTGCCGATATATTCGAACAAAAAGAAAAAGAAGCTAGGGAAGCATTAAAAAAACATTCTGCTGAAAGTGAGCAGGAAGACGATAAAGAACCTCTTGAATTGGGTGATGTTGATCCTGAGGCACGTAAAGCCAATGCTTTTAGAGTTAAACGTCCCGGTGATTCAAGTGTTCGTAAAATTGGTCTTTTCAAAGATCAGCCGGAAAAAATTGAGTTGGGTCAACGTTTAGTACGACCAATAACTGAAAAAATATTCGATGGTGGTAAATTGGATTCTTTGGGTCTTCATGCTCACACCGTTAAGAATTTGTCCGATTTGCTGGGCATCACACAATTGACTACGGTGCAGCAGAAATGTGTACCAAAAGCTTTGGAAGGTGAGATTTTAATTTATTAAAAATTTTATATTTAAAAAAAGGGGATTTTGAAATTCTAATGAAATGATCAATTGTGTGGCTCTACCATCATTTTAATATAACATTTCTTAAAATGTTTGACTGAATCAAAAAATAAAGTGGTAATTTTACTGAATGGTACAATATTTTTTATACAAAGTTTTAAATTATTTTTTTCGCTATGCAATATTTTTAATAAATTTACTCGTAAATCCTCTGTCAATAGACAAATTGTTAACTCTTCTTTTTTTATAGAAAATTTTCAATAAATTTCCTTTTTATAGGAAATTTCTGATAAATTTATTTTTTATAGGAAATTTTTGATAAATTTTTTTTATAGGAAATTCTCGATAAATTTTCTTTTTAGAAACTTTGATTAATTTTCTTTTTAAAAACTTTTTGATAAATTCCGTTTCTACGAAAAATTTATCGATATCGTTTCTATAGAATATTGTCGATAAATTTCCTTTCTGTAAAATTTTGGAGAATTCCGTTTCGAAAAAAAAAAATACTTTTCGATAGAAAATTTTCGATAAATTTCGTTTCGATAAGAAATTTTTGAAAATTCCATTTCTAAATACAATTTTGATAAATTCCTTTTCTGTAGAAAATGTTCAATAAATTTTGATTTTATAGACAATTTTTGATAATTTCCGTTTCGATAAAAAATGTTCCATACATTTCGTTTTTATAAAAGACATTTTTTAATAAATTACTTTTTTATACTGTGTTTTTATTTTCTTCTTCCCTTAGGTAAAGATCTTCTGGTACGTTCACAAACTGGTTCAGGTAAAACTCTAGCATACGCTCTACCAGTTGTCGAAAAACTTCAAGAAATTAGACCAAAAATTACCCGTGATTGCGGTATATTGGCAGTAATTATAGTACCTACACGAGAATTGGCCATACAAACTTATGAACTTTTCCAAAAGTTAGTAAAACCATTTACTTGGATTGTTCCCGGAGTATTAATGGGTGGTGAGAGGCGTAAAGCTGAAAAGGCCAGATTACGTAAAGGTATTAATATTCTAGTCGGTACTCCAGGGCGATTGGTAGATCATTTACTGCATACCGAAACATTTAAATTAAATAAAGCTAAATTCCTAATACTCGATGAAGCAGATCGTCTTTTAGAAATGGGTTATGAACGTGATGTTAAACAAATTGTAGAGGGCATCGATAAACAACGTTTAGAAGCTAAAGATGATAAGAATTCCTCCACGGCACCCATACAAAGAATGTTATTGTCGGCGACTTTAACAGCAGCTGTACAGAAATTAGCTGGTCTTACTTTAAATGAACCAATATTTATAGATAATAGTGATGAAGATCCCACAAAAGCCATAACTGCGGCTAATGGTTATGATAAGGAAACTATCGAAGCTGCTACAGCTGAAATCCTAGAAGGTGAAGATTCTACGGGTATTCTTACCATACCAGAGAATTTGAAACTAAGTTATGTGGTTGTTACACCAAAGTTGCGCCTGGTTACTTTGGCTGGTTTATTGGCTCGTGAATATAGAGGAAAAGATAAATTTAAGGCCTTGATATTTATGAGTACCATGGAAATGGTAAATTTCCATCATGATCTCTTAAATGAACAATTAACTCAAAAGGTACTCGATGAAGATGATGAAGAAGTGGCCAATGAAAATTCTGATGACGAGGAAGAAGATGTCTTGTTAAAGGGTTTAAGATTCTTTAGGTGAGTTTGTAAAAAATTTAAAGTAATTAAAAAAAAATGTGTTATAATTGTTTAAAATTTCAGATTACATGGTTCTATGTCTCAAACCGAAAGACAAGGTGTTTTTAAAGGTTTTAGAGAATGTAAATCTGGAGTTCTATTGGCTACGGTAAATTTTCTTTTATTTAAATTTCACAAATATTTATAAAATTGTTTTATAATTTAGGATGTAGTTGGTCGTGGTATTGATGTTCCTGAAATTGATTTAGTTGTACAATATTCTCCGCCTCAAAAAACGGCCGACTTTGTACATCGTGTGGGTCGTACTGCTCGTGCGGGACGTAGTGGTCGTGCTGTTTTATTTTTAACACCCAGTGAAGTGCAATTTGTACGTTATTTGGAAAACAAACGTATACGTATTTCTCAATCAGATATGGAGGACTATTTGAAAGCTCTAAATGAGGCTGATGATGAAGCTCATTCATTACAAGAGGCTGCTTCGAATTTACAACATAAATTTGAAGAACTTATAGCAGATGACAAAGAAATGCATGAAAAGGCTTGTAAAGGTAAGTTTTTATGTTTGTGTTTATTTCATCCCTATAAACCCTTTTTTAAATTATTGTAATTGGTTTTTTGTAAAAACCATAACTGTAAAATTTACATTTCCCACAAAGTTAATTATTGAATTTAAAGCAATTTTTATAGCAAAAGAAAAAAAATACATTTTTAATATAAAAGTTTTTATAATTGATATTTTAAAATTTATAATTATGTTTTAAATTCCCACATTAAATTTTAAAATTTTGCTTTAGCGATACACTACAAATAAAAATCGATTTTTTAATTTATTATAAAAGTTACCAAGTTGAGTGCTCTTAAAATTTTGTAAAACAATAAAACAAAAGCAAGTTTTTGTTTTATTGTTTCAAGAGATTGCAATAAAATAAAATATAAGAAGGGGTAAAAAACAGTACAAAAGCACTTAAGAGTTCAACTACAAATAAACGTACAACAATGATAAGAAATAATAAATTTTCAAGTTGAAAAACTGATTCAATTATTGTGCATTTTACAGTTTCTTTGGGAGGTTTTTTATTAGTTTTGTTCTTTTTTGTAAAATATTATTCGCTTGAGCATTTTGTTATTTTTATATTACGTATATTTTTTTCGTATGCCCTACAGAGTGAGATATATTGTAGGTTTTTTAATACTGAAATATCTTGATGAATTATAAAAATATTTTTTAATTAAAGCAAATATTATTTTTGAAGTAGAAGTTCATGTTATAAATTTCAATTATGTGATCACATAATCTAAAGTAAAGTGATTTAAGAAAATGTCTTTAATCGCCTTGTTGAAATCTAAAATGTTTATAATAAGCTATAAATACGTACGATATATAAAAAAAAAACATTGAGCTCGAACTTCCTAACGCATTTGTATAAATTGCAGCACATCAGATGACATACCCTGTCTTCTGCTTATACTCGTTTTCCAACCTGCTGACAGTTAGATCGCCGGTTGCACATTAAAGGAAACCTGCAGATCACTGAAGCGGTGATCGAAGTGGTTTCAATCTGCTTTCTTTTTGATAACGTAGATATGTACGAAGTTCACAGGCGATGAACTCATTGGGGTAATCAATTGTAATGAAATAAAATTGTCTGATCCTAGCAAATCATTTTTATATGTTATTAACTTAAGCTAGGGAATGGTAAACAATGCCAAAAATCGATTTTCGATTTTACGATCAACTTTTTTCATTTCGATTTTCAAAATCGATTAATCGGTCCCCAAAATCGATTATATTTTGAAATCGATTTTATATTGATAAAGTGAAATAAAATGTATGTATATCAAAAACAACTAAAAAATAAACCTATGAAATGACCTCAAATATGCAGGTCACAAATAATACATGTATAAAAGTTATGTATATAAAATAGAAATCTGAATATTTAATTTACATCAAATCCATCTTCAGTAAGGCGTTGTAAAAAAGCCTTACATTTAAATCAATGCTCACTACTAAGCCTATTCTTTGTTGGGCTATTATAAGAATAGACGTTTATACATTACTGATATTGCGAGTATTTCCAAAAATTTTCGAGCTATTTCTTTAATATTTGGATAAAATGTTTTAATTTTTTAATACTTCGGAGGATTTAGACGATTGTTTTTTTTTTAATTTTGATTCGTCATAGAACTGATTTAACATAACTTTATTATTACAAAAAAAAATTGTTAATATATAAGATTTTTATAATTGTACATATTTTTCTAAACTTTTTAAAACAAAATCGATTTTTAAAACTAAATAATCGATTTCAGTATAAAATCGTTGACATAAAATCGATTGCAAAACAACCGATTTTTTTCTCCTGAAAATCGATTTTCGACTAAAATCGAAATCGATTTACCATTCCCTAACTTAAGCCATAGCTAGTATATTTCAAGTGTTAATGTAGGGTATATAAAAATGTCCTAAAATCTATTGAAAAATATTTACTATTTCTTCCTTTTTGTCATGTGTAATTTTAGTTGCTGCTCTTTTTTTTTTCCTATTTTATTTTCAAAGCAAACGAATGCTATTTACAACGAGATATTCACAGGATGTTTTGCAGTTTAACTTCCTTTTCTCTGTATTTTTTCTTCTCGTTTAGTTGTAAAAATATTACTATAATTGTAACTGTTTGTGTATGTATTTCGAATACTTGAACTTGTTATTGTTTAGTGCTATTCGAGCGAAACACTTGTAATGGATTTTTGATTGGTTATCCTTTTTTTCTCCAAAATAGCAACTAAACTTTATTCCTTTGTTTATTTAGTTTTTGGCAAACTGAAGCACCCCATACATTTGAAAACAACATGGAAACAATGGCAGCAATGCTCTTATAACGTCATCATCTTTAACAACCCTATATTTTGTTTGTTTTTTGGTTTCTTTAGCAGTTTTAAGATGCTGTTTTAAAGAAAGTGAACGAAAATCATTGAAAATTAATGCAATATGAAACTAATGGAATTTTAAAATGATTTCTATAATAAATTTATTTGAAAATTATTCGGGCTTAAGTTAATTGGAATAATTATGAAAGAATTATTTTTTAAAATTGTCCAATACATTTTAACAATGTATTCTTTCCATAATTATACTCTTCCATAATTATTTCATTGAACTTGAGCCCGAATAATTTTCAAATAATTCTAAAGTTCGAAAAAGTAAAATAATTATGTTAAATTTTATTTTCGTGTACACCCTTTAACTATAGAGTTAATTTTTTCTGAATTCTCCTTAACTTTGCAATTTCTTTATTGTTTAGTCATATACATACATATATTTTTCAAGAGGTTTTATTGTATTGTTTTTCATATTTTTTGTAAAGTTTTTAAGTGCGTATGATTGTTTTTTAAGTGTATGAGTTCAACTTTATAGCAATTATACGAGTATATAGTTTTTTATATACATATAACAGAACTTTTTGTATTCCATGGATTTTGTTGTATTTTTTTTTTTCGTTTCTTCTTCATGTAATAAGAACGACTGTATGTGTTAAGTTAAATAAGTAATTTGTGTATTTTAATAATTCCGTTTCATTTACCTTCCGCTTCCGCGTAATTTGTTATGTATTTCCTGTTGTTTATTTTGATTTTGTTGATGAAATCGTAAAAAGATTTATTGGTTTTATTTACTCTTCAGAAAACTATTAATAATTTCGTAAGTCTTAAGTAAATATGAGTAATTTGTGATTGAAATAGTCATTTCTGATTCATCTGAAAAATAATGAGAAAAAAATAGAATAAATTAAAAATGAAACAAAAGATTTAATTAAACAAATCAAATATTATGATTAAGTACTTTATTACGTTTAATTTGTGGTTACTTAAATTTTGTTCAATTGTCCGCTGAGACTTTTCAAGAGTTAACGAATTCGAAAGAGGAAATTTTAGACGACTTCATCAAAAAGATCAACATAAGCTTGTGTGATCTCACTGATCGTAATAAGTTCATGGTATCGGGTAAAAATTACACTTGCAGTTAAAGTAAATATCAATTTTGACAAAAATAAAATAAATGGTTGATCCAGTGGTAACCAGGAAGAAAACGAAAGGAAGATAAAAATATTTACTGGCTCATTGTAACCAGTAAACGACTTTGTAGCCGTGGAGGTCATTGTATGTACAAAAAAGAGCTGGCGATTAGCATTTTACTGACATTTTTTTAGTCGTGTAGGTGATTGTGTGTGCAAAAATGTACCACCACGTAATCATGAAGGTGGCAATAAACTTTCTGCTGGAACATGTTCATCATAAAGTACTTATAACGTAGTTAATAATGTAATTACTGTTCTCAAGCAACTAGTTCGAGACAGCTACCAAAAATTGCTTGGATTATTTTCTGTTTAAAATATTGCCTTTATTCTTCCCTTTGTCTAAATACTTACCACCAAACAAAAATTTGGATTTCGAATTTTTTCAACAAAAAGTCGATTGTTTGATTACGCAGGGAAAAATTCTGCGGCACGGGGTTTCTCAGTCAATTTTGATACACGGTATCAATTTTTTTTTTTAAATGATGTATTTTCAATAAAAAAACTTTAATATATTAGTTTGCATTTAAGATCTTTTGATATTGACAATCTCCATGTTAAGTTTATTTTTAATTTGTGACCAAAAACGTCGAAATTACCCCATAGCATGGGCCGTCAAGTGATGGGGCAGAATAGTATTCCTATATATGATGGTTTTTATTTTATTTTAATACAGCATTTGAAAAAAACAGACAAAAATTAATATATGAATTTATTTGAATTCTATGTAAAATAAATAAAAATTCAATTAACAATGAATTAAAATAAAAGTTTTGAAAAAACAATTAATCGCGTCTACCTCCGAACAAATATATGTTAAAACAAATTATTAACACAAAAAAATTTACTTCGTTTTCAAGATAATTGGCAAAAACTAATGTGTCCCTATGTCGAATTCTCCCCCTTCTACCCTACTAAGCCTACTAAAAATTAAATCTTCTATATATATAAAAGAGCAACGTTTTTTTTGTAATAATAATTAACTTTCAAATATGAAATTAAAGATGTATGGTTCTGTGTTGAGAATCCACAAGCGCTATTAGTCACATTCTTCTCTACTAAAATATAATAATAGAAATAATTTGGTAGTTTTTGTCCTTAATGCCGACAGAACACCAATATAATAACTGCTCCCATGGGAGTTTAGAATCACAGTTTAATTTTGCAGATTTTTTCACTTTTACTATTTAATTTTTTCTAAATTAAAAGGCTACCGTTTTTATCTGGGGTATGTAGGAGTACTGTATGATCGGGTTAAATGCTATCTGTATAAAAGAGACTCTGTGTTTTTGTACGTCTGTCATTTTTAATTTTATTCGTTCTTTTTATTTAATATCAGTAATATGGGGTATTAGAAATATTATTAAAAATTTATAGTTACGAAATTATAACTTAACGAGCTGAATGCCTCTGCGTTTTAAGTGCAATATTTTCTGCTATATTTTCTCTTATTTCATCAATTTAATTTAAATTTATATCTTCTAGCCTAAATACAATATTAAAAAATAAATAAATAAATAATCATAAAAATTTGAAAATGTAAAAAATGCAAATTTTTATTCTACAATCATAAAGATAAATTTGTTGACACTAACTAAATTCTTTCGTAAAGGAAATAAATGCAGAATTATATTCCAAAATATCTGAGGATTTTTACTATAGCACACGTAAGAATCGGTGGGTATAACCAATTTGTAACATTTGGTCAAAGTCCACAGGTGTTAAAGGGACATGTAAACCATAAAATTAGTAAAGCACAATTATTATTAATTACTATTTCATTTAACAGCAAGTTGGTTTAAAGTAAATTCATACTGAATTCTTATTTAATTCAGCGTTTACAAATCTAATCAAACTATGATTTTATATTATACTCATTAACTTAATCATCTAAATATGTAGGTATGTATTACATTTTCATTTCTGTGTATCAAAACTTAGTAATTATACAGTTTCTTTCATGACTTTTTAACACTTTTACTGATTTTCTGCCACTTTTTTCCATTTTAATTCGTATTATGAGTTTTTGTATTTTTTTATTTTGCTATACAATTTTTGTGTGACCATATAAATCCTTGGTAACATCTAATTAAGTTTTTCTTTTTTAGTATTTTAAGCTAATAATACAGTTGTTTGGTTATACAGTTTTTTTTTCGTCTCTGAATGCAGAAAAAATAAGCCCTAGAAAATAAAAAAACGCCCAACTTTTTTTGTAACATCAAATTAAAACTACAATCATTCCACAATCAACGCCATCAACATCATTATCATCATTGCAATGTTGTGTTGTAATCACACGCAATCAAAATTAACTTTAACTTTTAATAAAACATTAAAATAAATATAAACTCGTACATACAAATAAATAATAGCGCGATTTTTTTTCTGCCAGTTATTTATTCGAAAAAAAGAGAAAAAAATCCTTTAGCATGAGGTATTCAACGCCTGTAAGGATGTAGGTTGGGGTTAGGGTGGTTTCTGTTTCAAGTGGCCAAACACAGAAACAAACCCTTTCATATTTGGTTTGTCACTTTTTTTGCTTAACATTATTTCATTATTTTTTTTATTTTTTATTAGCCTTTTGTGAAATTGTAAGTGTGGCAACTTATAATTGGAAAAATAATGTTGTTTCAGTCACTTTTTATTTCACATTTTTTTTTATTCGCTTTTCAGGTTTATTTTTCTCTTTTTTTAAAGCGGTAAAATTGCGTTGTTAAATAATATAAAAAAAAGAAAAATAAAATGAAATTGTATATAATTACAAAATTAATGTCCTTTATTCAGATGTCCATGATAATTACGATGTTGCTGATGGTTGCTTGTTAATTTTTTATGAATTTTTACTGGTTTTCGTTTTATAAAATCCAATGGTTTTTATTTAAAAATAAATTAAAGTTTTTAATTGGAAAAAAGTCCTGTTAAAAAAGGATATATGCGTTAAAAACCAATTTGGTTTCTATATCAACAAATGATTATTATTATTAAAAAGGATTAATAATTTACAAATGTAAAAAGGTGGCTAATTAAACAAAGCGTTACTTTTTGAGGCAAAATTAATGCATTTTTTGGTTAAAATTTTTATTAAGGCAATAATGTGACTCACATTTTAATATTTCGTTAGTAATTCTAATAGGTCAATTGAAATTCTTAGCATCAAAATATTTCTGGAACACTTAATCTTCCAATATCCCTAAGACTTCTGGATCACCATAGAATTATTCGACAAATTGTTTGGCGAATGAGTAATTTTAGATTTAGATAATTTCCGTCCTACCCATCCCATTTATATCTGAACTTAGGGAGGTTGTTGAGAAAGTTATTCCTATAGAATGTTAAAACTTTTGCAGTAATAGTTACTAACATATACGACATTTAATATTTTCGATATATGGAGGTACCATTTCCCCTGGTCCATTTCATTTTAATTTAAAATTTTTTTTCTTTTGCTGTAACAGTATAAAAGTTACTCAACTATATAAATTGATAACAAAATTATTTTCACAAAATCTCAGGACTTTTTCTGTAATAGTTCTGGAGTTAAGTGATAATAAATATTTGTTTTGTATGAGGGCTACCATTTCCCCTGCTCCTATCGAAAAATAAAGTAGCCTATTTTACTTTCGCCTATTACAGAATGATACTGTGAAAATTGCGGTCCAGTGGTTTAGTTTGTTTATATTCAAACTGTTGTTACACAGTTTTCTTTTCAATAAAAATGGAAATAAATCTGCAGTTTCTAAAGAGCTGGTCCAATTTCGTTGAAATTTCACATAGTAATAGAAGAGGTGTAGTAGATTTTAATTTTTTACCTTAGACTATATCAACATAAAGCAGCATGGTCTACAAGGCTTCTAATTTGGGCACCTGGAGTATGACTAATATTTAAAACGATCCTGATTCATTATATCAAAAACTATTTGAAAGATTTTTATGAGGGTTCATTATGCTGGTCATTGAAATCGGACCAGATATTCGGATATTGCCGATTTAAATATCTTAATTTTTGAATGCAACACTACACAGTGCGGCCGAATTTTTGATAATAAATCTGTATCTCCCAAACTTCTGGTCAGATCTAATTGAAATGTATGGAAGAGTTGTAGAGGAGGACCTAAGCTTCCAGAAAAATTATCTTATAGGCACCCTGCGAAAACACAAGATAAGCTATAGGGTGTTAAAGTTCAATACCTCGTGTATGTAATGTTTAAAAAAATCATAATTTCTACAAATCAAGTCCGATATATTTCTGTGAAGTGCTTGGCAAGATAAAAAATAAGCTTACTCATCTAAGTTATTTCTTACAGTTAAAAAGATATTTACGCTTGAATTTTAATTTTTTTGAACAGACTTTATTTCGTTTTTCGGGAATAAGTTAGGTGAAATTTTCTTTTAATTATTGTATAATTTGTAACAGCGTACAACAGCATTTTTCACACATGAACGAAACCATATACGAGTGCGGATCAATATTTCCATGACTTTTCGAACTTCCCTCGTAGTTATATGAAATGCAACACTGTTCCCATTAATAGACTACTGTCAAATTTTTGAGCAAGTGTCGTCATTTACTTTGCGTTTAACAGGTGTTCAAAACATACAACCTCGTTTATTTTTCTAAAAATGGAAAAAAGTGAATTTCGAGTGCTCATTAAACATTATTTTTTGCGAAAAAATACGTCAATCAAACCAGGGAAAAACTCGATAAATACTATGGGGTCTCTGCACCATCGATTTCAATGGTAAAAAAGTGGTTTACTGACTTTCGTTGTGGTCGCACAAGTACAAATGACACTGAACGTTCTGGACGTCCAATTGACGTCAGTACACCCAGAGAAATATCAATCACATACGTGTTGAAAACGATACCATTCTGTGTCAATAGTGAATCTACACCGTATGTGTTTAAATTAAACACTGCGTGTTCAATTTTTATTGAAAATCGATACCTAATTGGCATCAAGTTGAAACCATTTCGGTATCAAATTTTTAAATTACATATGTTTTGTATTAAATTTGTTAACGAAAGGTATTAAAAAGCTGTTACCGTAAATTACCAATGTGACCACAACCCGAAATGTACACCCGAAAATGTCGGAAAAATCCACGATATGGTGTTGGCCGACCGAAGAGTAAAAGTGCGTGAGATTTTTGATGCCATAGGCATTTCATATGGCAGTGTGGTTTCGATTTTAAATGATCAGCTGGGTTTAAGAAAGTTGTCTGCAAGATGGGTGCCGCGTTTGCTCTCAATTTGGAGTTGTTTAACCGCAATCCGAGTGAGTTTTTGCGGCGTTTTGTAACTGTGGACGAAACATGGATCCATTACTGTACTCCGGAGACCAAGCAGCAGTCTAAACAATGGGTGAACCTGCTCCGAAGAAGGCCAAGGTAATTTTGTCGGCCAATAAGGTGATGGCAACAGTTTTTTGTGATGCACGCGGGATAATCCACATCGATTACCTTCAAAAGTAAAAAACAATAAATGGCGAATATTATGCCAACTTATTAGACCGATTTAATGAAGATTTAAAAATAAAACGACCCATGGTTTCTGTTTATGTTTAGTAAAAGTTAATATCATTTTTGATGATTATTTTCATACAATTTTTTACTCTACACCACATAGGTGGCCGATCGACTTAAAGCCGATTGGTACAAGTCGATTTAACGATGTCCGTCCGTCTGTCCGTCCATGTAAACCTTTTAATCAAAATACAGGCCGCAATTTTTCACATAAATTAATGAAATTTGGCACACAGGTTTCTTATAGTCGAAGGACGAAATTGAAATTGGTTATGATCGGTCCATTATTTTATTATTTTTTGCACATGTAATTTCCATATAAGTTTAAATCTGTCTGCCGAATTTCATGACGATCGGTCCATAATTGACCATAGTCTACAATTCCACAGGTCTAGAAAAAAAGACCCCTCCTCCAATTTTGATGCACACAATGGCGTAGGGTATTGACGGGCTTGACCGACTGTATCTTTCTTTCTCGTTCTTAATGGGTTGATAGTTATTTGCAAAAATAATTATGTTTAATAAATTTTAACTTAAACATTATAAGATTTAGAAAGTGATTCTGAGTCGAACGGTATACTTTAAGGTAGGGTTTTATACCCTAAAACCACCAACGCAAATGATTCATATTTTAAACCCTAAATCGGAATTTTATTTAATAGATGATTATTTGCTTAGGTTTAATAAAATAATTCAAACAAATTACAACATATTCCTTTAAAAGAGACTTACCATTTTCCCAACTCGTCTAGACACTACAGAAGCTTTTTATTATATTATTCTATGACTAAAGAAGTTTTTTTAACTCATAACTAGAATACTACCCAATTGACTTGACTTTATCCACCTATATTCTTACAATAATATCGCACTTTGCTAACAATTTTGTTGACATTTTTATGTAATTATATTTATGGCTTTTATAATAATTACTCCTAAATTGTAATTAGTATACAATATTTCTAATTATTTTCTAAAGCATTTTAAGTGGTAGCATGTCTAATTAGTAAAAAGAAGAAAGAAAAAATATTAAATTATTCCAATCACTCCTCACTCCAACTTAAAGTGCCCTTAAAAACGAACATAAATATCATAAATATATTCGTTTATTACTAAAGAATCAATTATTTATTTGAAAAAAAAAGAAAAGGATTTACTTCTACACACGCGTTTTTCTAAGGACAACAATACCTTGATACATTGTTTGTGATATCAACTCCATACTTATCAACACATGTGTAATTGTACACATTTACTTACATATGTACATGAGTACATTGTATGCTCCATGTATGAATGTTTTTTCTAACGAATTGTAATGAAACGCCCCACGTTTCTTTTTTTTTTTTTTTTTCATTTTTTCATTTATTAAGTACTTTAGTAGTTATTTCGACTCCTGCACCACCATCATATATATTTATGAATATTTTACTTGATTGGTCAATTACAATTACAAGTCAATCGCATATTGGAATGTATGAATGAATAAGTGAATGAATTATAAGTGGTTTTTATATATGTACATATGTTTTTCTCCTGTTTTCGTCTATAGCATGCCATTTAAAAATCCATTATTAATTACATGTCAATTAGAATTTCTACGTTTTTTTTAGGATTTTATTTTGAATAGTGTTGTTATATTGATTTAAATTGTATTTTACTAATAATATTGTTTTGGAGCCTTTTTTCTGTTTTTAATTTTAATAATGGTTATTAATTGAAATACAACGAAATGTAATAATTTTATTGTTATAGTGGCTGGGTGTAGGGAGTTTAGTAAAATGGAATTTTTTAATTTTGTTTTAATTTTTAGAATATTTAACACACATAATTGCTTATGGAATTATTTATTATGTCTAGCTACAATTTCTTCCACTAATTGGGAATTTTATAACATTTCAAATAGTTCATACTTTGGGTCAAATGTCGAAAATATAAACTCAAACTGATAAAATAAAAATTAGCAACATTTTGGGACTATCTAATCATACGTAAATGTCCGGAGTAGTAAATATTTATATCATTAAAAAAATATTCTTATACTCTTCAAAGATTATTTTATATTTAAATCTAATCAAAATATTTTTAATTATATTAAAATTCTGAATATTTTAAACTTATAAAAAAATAAGAAGAATCCCTTAAAAGCTTGATAAATTACATTTACTTATGTATTATAATTAATACAAAAATATTGCAGACAACATTAGTATTCTCCACAAAAATGTCAGCACATGTTATTATGTAATGTTATTTAACGACAATAATGGTATCAAATTACAACTTAAAATAAATACAACAATATAACTTAAAAATATAAAATAAAAAAATACAATGATAAATATCTAAAATAAATAACATTACAATGATAATATCCTGCAAAAAAATGCTAACTGAATAAGAATGAAAATACAAAAGGAAATTTATTCCAACCACATCATGTAGGATAAAGATACAAATGATGTTGACATGTATAAATACAGACACATAGAAAAATACGTTAATACATGCAAACATCTAATGTCTGAATTCTTATACTTGTATGTATGTATGTGGCAAATGCAAATAAACATCAATTAATATGGTAGTACATATAAGGATAATGATATTTATACATATATTAAGAAAAAGTGTTGCCAAATTTCTTGAAAATGATACCATTTTTCTTCGTAACAGCGAAATTTTATTAATTATTATTATTTTCGTTATTTTAGTAAAGTAAGGACTGCGCACGAAAAAATCCGTGCATACAAATCTGCTTATAGAAACAAAACTAGTGGGCGAATTTTTTTAAAACTATATTTTTATTAATGACTGTTCAAGTTCTAAACATAAAAGAATAAATTATTTTCTGTTGGTTTTTAAGGAAATATTCTTCCAATTGAAGGTTTTATTGGGCTTCGGTCACTTTTTTGCACGAATAAGTCCACTTATTTTTAAACTCTGCTTCATTTTAAGATGAGCTTTTAATGTTCTTTAAATTATTTTTTACGAGAGTCCAATATCTTTCAATTGATCGGAGTTCCGGATAATTTTATGGATTAGCCTCTTTTGGTACAAACACTAAAAATTTCTTTATTACCACTCCATTGTTTTGTTGCTGTAATGAGAAGAAGCGAGAACAAAACAGAAAAGGGCAAATGGAATCAATTTTTATGAATGAAGCGCTTCTTTTCCCCATATACATATTGCTTCCCAAAACAACAATTTTCTTGGGAATTTTGAATTTTTTGATACACGATATTTTTCTGCCATATTCTCTCTAGCATCTGCAACATAGAATTCCCGGCTAGGAAGTTAAAAAAAAAGTTAGCCTCTACAAATAGTCATAGTCTATTATACACTAATCATAATTATGAAAAAATTCGTCTAAAGAACTTTAACGTTATTTTTTTACCCCCAAATTTTTGTTTTGCGTTTCTTTTAGAATTTTTTTTGTTGTACTTTATACGTCTTCAGACTAGATTTCCTTTCAACTTTTCTAATAAAAATTCTAACTTTTTGTGACACTTTTCTTCCAGAGATGAGAGATTTTCTCTCAAAATCTTTCCTATTTTGTCTGAGTCTTATAGTCTGAAGATACTATTTTTCTTCCACTACCAGATTTCCATTCAGTGACCATGAATTCTTTGTACAATATTATGGCCCAAGAAACTGTATTTTTTGACACAACTGCTTTCCTAGCAATTGTTTTAAGGAGTGAGATCGAAAAACTCTTAACACACATAGGGGTCTCCAAAGATAAAAAATTCATCCGACTTATCATATGTTGTTAAAAAAGAAAATTATGAAATTTTCCCACAACTCCTTAAACTAGGCAATGAAATATAGCATAAAATTAAAAGTTTTGTACAAATCGTAAACAAAATTAATAATAATTTCATCAATTTAATTTCTTTGGAAAAACGCTTCACCGTATGGACTATGAACCTTTGGTGACCCCTAGTGAAATTCGACGTAGAAAACTTCTGTAGAATATTTTAACCCATTAAACTCAAGTTTTAATGGACTTTTGTTTAATTTTGTTTAAACGGACTAGAAATTACTAGAAATGAAATATTGTCATTTAAATGTTCTAAACATTTATGTTTAAATATTTTAGCTTCGAACTATATTTATATTATTTTTTTCAATTTATCTAAAACAACTTTGGTGAAAAAATAGAAACGTTTCCAGCGAAAAATCCTTTGGAGAGTTTATTACACATATCAAGAGCTATCAATTGCAATCGAAATGATTTCGCCCCCACGCGGTGATCATCAATTTGTTGCATAGTGTAATTAAATATTAGTTACTGTTATGATAAATTTATTGTTGCAACAGTTTACCAACCAACCTTTTTCCTGTGTGTAAATAAATTAATAAATAAATAATAACTTCAACTTTGGGTAAAATTCTGATAACACAAGTTTACAAATTAAGGTCAACTAATGGACCAGAGTAGATGAAAACTAATCATGATGTAATTTTGGGAGCTGAATTAAAATTTGAAATCTGTTTTTTAAGATTGCTTCTTGTTCTCGAATATTGGCGGCACCGTGCGGGGATGATTTCAATTCAGCACCCCAAGTTAGAATCAGTTATTGGTTGCTCTGGTCCAAAAAAAAAAAAAAAAAAAAAATATTTACTTCAGACTTTGATTACATTTAAATTTAAAGTTCTTGTATTTACTTTTAAATATTTTTAAACTATTCATATACAAATATTTGGTATTAGGGTAATTCCATTTTAAATTTTAAAATTTGACCACTTTGAAATTTTGTCAACAGTGAGTATTCCGATAGATATTTTTCCCGCTTTTTATTAAGAAATCCCGATTTTCTAACTCAAACAATTACTTATTCGATTTCCTTATTTACGTTTTCTATAACATTGTAACCAATATTTAAGTGTAACTAAAAATAATTTTTTCCACTGGAAAGTTGACCATTTTTTACAAATCGTTTTTGATAATTAAAAGTTTTAAATATTTTATTACGCTGATCATCTTCTCTACTGATTAAATGTATTTTGTGTGTATTTCAAGTCTGATATATTTTGACCAAAAAAGTTTTGAATTTTTTTCCAGAAATAGGTCTGATCTTTTTGGTGCTTACTTAGTGGCGAAATCGTACTTAAGTTGTAAAAAATATTTTATATTATATTTAAAAACTTAAGTGTTCTTCTCGTATCCCGTAAGTTTTTCCTAAGTATGAACATTTTCTGAAGTCTTCAAAATTATTTAATTTTCAAAATAAAAGGTATTCAATAAGAACCCAGGAAAAATTTTAGAAATCATTAGTTCTAGAACTGGTGTAATCAGAACCACTTCAGATTCTTTAATAACACCCTCAGAACTTGTGGTATCATAACCAATTCTGACACTAATGGAGTAGAACATTATTCTGATTCTAAATTCGTTTTAAGGAATGTTTTAGAGAACTAGTGCTAAAGAACTAATTCTGTATGACTTCTACATCACTTCTGAGAACAAATTATTGGTTTAGAATGACTTCCTGTACTTGTATAAAAAATTTCAAAAATTAAAAAAATAGTATTTACAACATTAAATTGATTTCAAAAGTGGCCTTTATATTACGAACTATAATGAACTAAAATTGAGGCATATTTGGAACTATGTAAATAGCTATAATTACAACTATTTTGGAACTATATTAAGTGCTAAGTTTAAAGCTACTTTAGAGGGCCTTTCTTATATAAACTACTTTACTATTATATAAAAAATACCATGCTATTGCGTAACTTTATTAAAGACTAATTCAAGAGCTTAGGTTAAGACGAATTTTGGCCTACATCAAAAGCAAAGATTTAAGATATTTAGCTGCTATATGAATTTAAAGCTATTTTGGGAGTATATAAAAAGCTTAAATTTAATTTTTTTTTTTTTTTTTGAGACTATATCAAAAATGTTACTACGATTGAAGCTATTTTGTAGCTATATAAGCAGCTATTTTTAAATTTAATTTTGGACTATATCAATAGCTAAAATTAAAGTTATGTTGGGACTATAACAAAAGTTATCATTAAAACTATTTTAGAACTATATAAGAAGCTACGATTATAGCTATTTAGAGACTTTATGAACAAATATATTTAAAGCTATTTTATATGATTAAGTTTTGAAGCCAGATATATGACTTAAATTACTTTAGTAATATATGAACTATATTATGAGCTGCAATTAAAGCTCATATATTTAAAGCATAGTTTAGTATATAACAATAACTAAAATTGGAGATATTTTGATAATATATGAGCAGCTATTTTATGACTGTATCATAGGTATATAACAATAATTAAGATTGAAAATATTTTGGTATTATATAAACAACTATATAACAAGCTATTTTGGGAGTTTTTTTAGGCTATATTAATAATTAAATTTAAAGCTATTTTGGGTTTATATAAAAAGCTGAAGTTTTGAAGATTTAATAACTTCAGTACTATATGAAAAACCATGATTGAAAGTATTATGGAAATATATTAAGAGCCCATTAGAAAAAAAAAAATAAAATAAAAAAACTGGTTCTGAAACCGTTCCCTAACGATTCTATGGCACTAGTTCTAAATGTGACAATTTCGAACAAAAATCATTGATTAAAGAACTAGTTCTAGAACCGTTCCATAGAATGGGTACTGGCTAGCTAACACTTCCATAGAACTAGTTCTGAAGTGACAATTTCAAACAAAAATCATTGGTCGTAACGCCAAAGTAGAACAAGTACAGGATATTTTCATGTGTTCTGGATCTAGTTGTAGAACTAATACAATTTTTCCTAGGAAGTTAAAATAATTATAAGAAAAAGTTTTAGAATAAATAAAATAAAACTATAATTTTTACTTTAAAAATATCCTGGAAAATAGAAACAACCTAAATTAAATACATAAAAGCTTTAAGCTTTTTATTTATTTTCTTATCAACATAAGTTTTAAACTGTAAAACGAAATATTACTTAAGGTGAGCTTTTACTTAAATATTTCTTAACTAAGTTTGCACTTAAATAGACACAAAGGAATTACATAACACCGGGTCTAAAACTTTAATTATTTTAAGAATGTTAGAATAAAATATAAATAAATTTTTGGAGGGAGAAATTTTGTTATTTCAGAAAAATTTTTAGATTTTAAAAACTCATTTCGTAGGAAAATTTGTGTGGGGGCTTTTTAAATGATGTTGACCAGTTTTATTTACCAAAAAGTGCCATTTGAAAAAGATTTTTTGACATAAACTTTGATCTCAAGGTTAACATAAATATTTTCATATTGTACCTTTAATAAATATCTGGAACCATATAAACGATGTACCTTTGATGCTTTTTTATTTTTGTATAAAATGGGCAGCCGATTCAAGAAGGTGAAAAAGTAACAGTATATCGGATTATTTTAATAACAGGTTTTAGAATTATTTCGGTTTATTATTTAGAGTTATTTCGGTAATATTATTTTATGGTAAATATTGTTTCAGAATTTTAGAAGTGTAGATTCAGAACCATAAATATAATCTGTAGTATTATAATGACGAGCTGGGGTAGCCAAAACTTTATTAAAAGTTTTATTTCAACTTTATTAAAAATAATAATATTTCTTAAATCCAAAAATAACGCTATCGGTATTTCGAGCTATTTTGGTAACGATTTTTTAGCGTTATTATTAAGAAATATTTGGGAAAAACTTTAGCTATAAAATTCAAAAAGTATCAAGTTTTTTTTATCAATCTATATTTGAATTCAACCTTGAAATTTAATTAGCAATATTTTGAAAACATTTCGAGAAACACGTTAAAGTTATAATTTTTAATGTTTCAGTTTGTAGGGATATATTTAGTTATTTCGATGTTCGATAATTTTGTTTGTGCTCGTGATTTTGGTCGTGAACTAAGTGCTTGCGAGAGAACAGCTGATTTAGATTTTTAACTGAGATATAAAAAGAAAATCCCTCTTATGTTACAAAACTTTTTAAAATCTCGCTTTTTCCATACAATTTTGTTCAGAATCCCGCTTTTTAGTCGCTCGCGTCCCGCTTTTTGACAAAAACACTCTGGTCACGCAGGCGCGGATCCAGCCAAAGCATTTGGGGGGGGAAATTTTTTTATCATCAGTGGAAAAATTATGTTTTTTTTTTTTTGTTTTTTGCCAGAAAACTGGTTATTTATAGTTATTATTATTTTTAATTACAAACAAAAATGCAAAATTACAAATATGTATTTAAATAAACATTTCTCAGAAAATATTTAAAGGATTTTAATTATGAAAGCCGTGTTTTTACTTTTGTAATACTACTGAATAGGTCAAAATAAAATAATTTAAATAAAGAATGCATCATTAGAAAAACACAAAATGCTAAGCTATTTAGATCTGGATAGGAGGTCAAGCACATTTGGGAATGGTAAATCGATTTCGATTTTAGTCGATTTTCATAGGAAAAAAGTCGGTTGTTTGCAATCGATTTTATGTCAACTATTTTATACTGAAATCGATTATTTATTTTCAAAAATCGAGTTTGTTTTAAAAAGTTAAATGTAGAAGTTAAATGTAGTTAATATGTAGAATTATAAAAATCTTATAAATTAAAATTTTTTGGTTGGTAATAATAAAGTTATGTCCGCTTTTTTAAATATATTTTGGCGGTGAATATTTAAGGAGTAAAAGTAAAATTTAAAAATGCACCCAAGTGGAGTTTGCCGATAGAAAATGAAAAAAATCCCAATATTTAATTCGAAAGATCTTATTATTTTTACATATCATTCCTAGCTGGGCAGTTGGCAAAACAATAGTCTAAACCCTATGAAGAAAAAAAAAAAATAATAAAACAATTATCCTAATATTAATAAAATTGCTCGAGAATATCAATACCGTATGAACTTCTATTCTTGAAGGATGTCCTTATAATAACCCAGCAAAGAAACAGGCTTAGTAGTGAACATAGCGTTTTTTATAAAGCTTTACTGAAGAATATTGGTTTGATGGATAAATAAAATATTCACAGATTTCTTATATATTATATACATAACTTTTATATATGAGACCTGAATATTTGAAATTATTTTATAGGTTTATTTTTGAATTTTTGGATGTTTTTGATACACTTTTGACTTTATCAATAAAAAATCGACTTCAAAATAAAATCGATTTTGGGGACCGATAAATCGATTTTATTTTGAAAGTAGATGATTGAATGAATTAAACATTTAAATGTGAAATAAAATCTCGCTTAAATTTAATTTTTACTGGAATATATTGTATGTCAACTGGAAAATATACGCTAATAATTTTTTCTGCAAAGAGAAGCCCGTGAAGAAAATCTAGTGAAAATTATGTAAATAAATCACTTTATAAAATTTCATACTATTTCAGTCTGAATGTTTATATTTTTTTTTTTTACTCAAAGAACAATCTTCTTGAGTACATCACCAACCAATTTTCGAGAAAATTCGAAAAAAACAATTTTGAGATTAGTTGCTGAACTACAAATCTGGGAACTCTTTATTAGGAAAAACATACCCTTTAACTATATTAAAATACTTTTCTATTTTACGTATTTCTTTCTTAAGTCTTAATGATATTTTGTTTACAATAAAATGAGATGACAATATTTAAAATTGTTTAAAAACTCAAAAATTTTATCAAAAAATTTTTCATTTATTTTAAACAAATTATTTCATTTTAAGCTTTATTTGTAGCATACCTTCTGGGGAATTTCACATAAAATCTAATAAGTTCTTCAGTTTTTATCTAACTAAAGCAAGAGAAATTTTCAGAAGGTTTAATAAAATATTAAGCGAAAAGTAATATTTTTGTTATCGTCCTCTAGAAAAATGGTAGACATTTTCTTGGGAAAATGGTTTTATTTAAACAATTTTTTTCTTAACACAAAATTGTGAATATTTTCAATAAAAATAAATTAAAGTTTTTTCTTGAAAAATTACAATTTTTAGACCTTTATTATTTTATTTATAAATTAAATCTGTGTAGTGAACCAAAATTTCTATCATATGTAAAATTTATTAAATCTAAAAAAATATTATATTTTGTATAAAAGAACTGGGAAAATTTTGTGTTATTTATTAATAAATGGTTAACTTTTATTAAATTTTTTCTGTGAAAATGCTTTTGTTCATTTTTGATGTTAAAAAATTATTTCGTATAAAATTTTGAAAAGATTCGGATTTATAAAAAGTAATATTAAAACATTAGTTAGTGTAATTTCAATATGACATGAAACTAGCACTTATACAATATTTTTTTTTTTTTTTGTTTTGTTTTTGACATATCAGTTTTTAATTGTATGTAAAGTTTAAGCTTGAATTTAATGAAAAAAATATATAGGAATTGCATTTCCTATATTTTTTCTATTTTTAAAAACCCATTTATTTGCTTTAAATTTTTCGAAGAAAAAATACGAGAAATAATTTTTTCTAAACATAGTTTGGCCATTCCTAGACTATATTGAAGATAAATTCATTCTGCCTTCTTTTATTTTCACTAAAGAAAATTTTTCTTAAAGAATTTTTAATTTTTCCTTTTCCTATTGCAAATTTTTAATTTTTCTAAGGTCGAAAATCCATTTTGGGGGGGGGGAAATTTCCGATTTTCCCCCCCCCGTGGATCCGCGCCTGGGTCATGTTACTGATTATAAACTTAAGTAAAATAAATTCTAAAACAAAATGATGCCTGTGAAATGCTTAAAAATTATAGCAGACATTTCTTACTCAGATATGGATTATATTCATTCATTTATATTTTTGTCTTAAACACCCTCTCACACAAAGTCTGCCATTTTGTTTAAAATACATTTATTAACAAACACACAGACTCTCTCGCACTCCCACCAATAAATAAACATATTACTTATACGACTATGCATAGAAATTACTTTACATCTATTAAAATTAATTGTATTGACATTCATTAGGGAATTGTTTGTCTTTTAAAGAGTCCTTTAGAAATTGTACAATTGTCTGTGTATAAAACATGTGTCATTGTGGTTATGCCAAACCATCCAATTTTCATATACAGAAGACATCCTTACATACTTAAAGAAAGTATAGCAAAACAATTGTGGCTGTAGCAGGAGATAATGATGCCATTTAATTGCTCTAATATAATTAGAGTCAAGTTAAAGACATTAGACAGAAATTTTGAAAAAGATATAGTTTGTGTGTTGCTTTTAAAATACACCGTTTCCAAAGACGAGTAAATCTAAAATATAAAGAGGGATTCGATCTAACTCAAATCAAACGTAACTCAAAAATTGGTGAAAGGAAAATATAACAATCTTATATCCTTGTATTGAATTCCTAAACGATTTGCAATCTCCAGAATAATTGTGAAATATGTATATTTTCAAAGCTTTATAGACGGCTAAAGACCAAATTACAATAGCGCGTAGTCAGCAACAGTATCAGCAAAAATTATCAGCTGATCACTGTCAGCACAACATGTTGCTGCCATTATAATTACAATTCAGCGTAGGCAGTCACAATTTACAACCACCATCTAGCTTTGTTCTACTTGTGTATTTTAGCCTCTCATTTATTTGCTCACTCTCTTTGTCTCGTTCTCAATCTGAATGCAGCGCAGTGAATTTAGAAACAGGGCTAATTGAAACAGCACTGCAAACTGCTGCTGACCAAATGTAATCAACACCATAACAAACAGTGCATTCTAAATAATCAGCTGATTATGGCAGCACATACTGCTGCTGACTACGCGCTATTGTAATTTGGGCTTAATATATTTGCTAAATATTTTGATTTCATTGAAGGATTTAAAGTATAAATCTTAAAATTTATAAAATTTCTTGTAAATAGTGTAAAAGATTTTTTATGTATGTTTATGTGTCTATTTTGTACATTATATACAATTTACCACAAAATGAAATTTTAATTTATTATACGGCAAAATTGTGTGGGTGTCAACTAATAGAATGAATTTTCAACAACATCATCTCATACTACAACCATTGTTTTTTCCCTTTGGGTTTATGTCTATGAGTGTGTTTATGTGTCTACTTAAAAGGATAATGGATGCTTAAGTACATTTTGAGAAAGAATGAATAAAAATTTATATAGAAAAGAAAAGTACATTAAAACTTGTATGCCTTTTTGTATTGAGGCAACCAAATGGAGAAGACGACATAATGCCACACGGGAAATAAAACAAATTAATTTTGCAAAACTAACGTATGCCGCCTTAAAAGAATCATTCACATTCATAATGTTTTATCTTTGTACAACGGATGCATTTAACTTAAATTAATTGTTTAGTTTTGTGGTTAATTTTGTGCAAAGTTTTTATTGCTGTGAAAAATTATTTCTATATGTAGTTGTATTATAATGATGATAAAGTTAATTTTATTTATTAGGGGAAACAAAAAGATTTTAATGTTTAATTATTTTAGAAATTTAACGGGAAAATAATATAACAGACAAATTTTCAAATTTTCATTACTTTCTCTTAAGTAAACTTTCAAACTTAAACCTTTATTCTTAAATAGTTTTTGCTGAAGTTTTATGCATTTCTTTCTCTTTTCTTTTATAGCTTTTGTCTCCTGGACCAAATTCTATACGACTTTCCCCAAAGAATTGAAACCGATATTTAATGTAAAAAATGCTCATATGGGTCATTTTGCTAAAAGTTTTGGTCTTAAAGATCAACCCACTTCATTTACGAAAAAGCATACCGTACCCAAACCTCCACCACCAACAAATCGTCTAACATATACAGAAAGGTAAGGGACATCAAGAAAATCTATATAATTAATAATAAATTATATTAATTTATTTTATTTCTTCCCACAGAGATCCCGAGAAAATAAAACAAGAGAAAAAGGCTAGAAAACATCGTTTTGGTACTACGGTCAGTGGAGATGGTGTACGCTCTAGTAATGGTCCCGCCCCCAATAGATTGGCTAAAATGATACCCACTTCAAGATCATTGACTATATCAGAATTTGATAGTGGTTTGCCGGCGGCTAAAAAACGTAAAAATTGAAAGATTTTCTTTTTTTGCTGTAGGAAAAAATATATGTTAAAAATTATGTTAGATGTACTCTATTGTATTTAAATAAAAGTTTATTTTTTAAACTATTTAATAATCCCTTTCAATTGCAGTCAAACACCTATTAGACACTAGAACCTGTGGCAAATTGTAGACCGATATTAGTATATCTCTATAAATCTTACGTTTGTATATTATGATGGTACTACTTTTATATGAGACTAGCCTAACCCGGTACGCTTCGCTTTCCCTGGAATAATTTTATTAAAATTATGTATGTATTATGAAAAAAATTAGCGAAAAAAGGGAGTGGCATCCAACAAAAATCTAGTATACACTGCCACTCACTTGAATACGACACATACAAAAATTGCTTTTGGCATTTAATATTTCGCTTGTGAATAATAAAAAAGCTAACTTTTTTAAATTTAAATTAAACTTTATTTACACGATATATTATAATTTATAATAATTCAGGAATACGTGCTAAAAACCAAAAAATTGAAATAATGACTAAAAGTGTTGGCTCATTACATTACGACATATAGCTCAAAATTCAATAAAAGCTTAAATTTTCGAACTTTTTCAATAAAAACTTTAAACATTTTTATTTTTTGGTTATTTTAGTAATGTATACTTCCTCCTTTATTAGAGATAACATCAAAAATACGGTTTGGAATTGAGTCATAAAGGCTTTTTATGTAATCCAAAGAAATCGTACTCCACGCTTTGTTAATGGCTTCAATTAGGTCGGATTTTGTTTCATACTGTTTTCCAGATTCATACACTTTACGAGCTATACATTCCAAAACATTTTCCATTATATATAAATTCGCGTTAATTTTTGAGGTAAAATATTGTAAATTGCTTGTTCAATAGTAGGAAACTGAACCCCTATCATCACACCTCCAGCACAGCTATGATCACGCTCCAAATAAATTTCTTCTTTTCGCAAATCGTGGAAATAATAACTGCAGCCATCTGGTCCTTCTAATTTTTTTTTTTTTTTCATCGGAAAATACTACTCTGTGCCATTGTTTTTCCCATATCATGATGCCGGCTAAGATTAGTAGCTTTTTGTATTACACGCTTTACTGTTGCTAAGCTTGCTTTAACGCCAGTTTTTTGTTTAATTTTTGCAGCAGAGTCTTGGGAGTTTGAAGCACTTCTGATAATTGCTCTTTTATTTGCAGCCGAAAGAACAGTATAGGTATCTCCTTTCATATTTTTTCCATAATTAGATGGATTACGAAGATAATTGTTTACCACACAACGAGTTCGACCAATTTTATTTGCTATTTGGCTAATATTTAGTCCACATTCCTTATAGGCTTTAATTTTAACAATTTCCTCGTTGGACAACGCCTTTTTTTCTTCCCATTTTGTAGGAATTCAAAGCAAACTAGTTTAATTTTTATTAAAATCATTAAAAACATACTTTTCAGTTGTTAATTTGTTACAAAATAAAATAGATAGAAAAATGTCGTATTCTGATGAGCTAAAAAAAATCATAATTTTTTTAAGAAATTAAAATTACCTTTAATAAATTTATAAAAACAATATTTAAAAATTCTTTGTTTACTCTAAATAAAGGACGTTAATGTTAACATTAAACTGAAACTATAAAAACTTTAAATACTATTTTGAATTTTGAGAGAGAAACTGAAAAATCTGAATAACATTTATGTCGTATTCAGATTAGCGACAGTGTATGGCGCTTAAATTTAGCTTTCTAGTAGTTTCAAGTCTTGTTGAGTTCCGTATCACCACAAAACTTATTAAAGATTAAAGTCAGTTTCAGACAGGTTAAGCATTTTTGATAATGGCTCATATATTTATTCATTGTGTAATTAATTATGTATTTTCAAATAAACAGATATTTAATATTAAAGTAAAAAAAAATTAAAAATAAAAAAAAGATCACTAACTTGGGCTCGTCCGGGATTTGAACCCGGGACCTCCCGCACCCTAAGCGGAAATCATACCCCTAGACCAACGAGCCGTCGTAACTACTTTGTTTAATGAATATTGACACACACACAAAAGATCTTTATGTAAAATGGTGAATTATAAAAAAATTTAATTGTTGGTAAAAATGTTTATTGATTTTATTGTTTTTGGTCAAAATATTTAAATTTATAAAATTATATATTTTTTTAGTTATAAGGTGATTGTGTTTGTTATAGAAAATATAGAATATATGATTTCTAATATGTTTAAGTGGTACACGCTGATAAACTATGTATATGAATCCCAATGAATATGTTTAAATCTTAAGGTTTTTAAGTAATCATATTTTTCTCACACACTCTAAACTCACTACATTTATAGGGTATTACATTTTTATTTAAATAAATAAAAATAAAAATAAAAAAATATATCTTTCTTCTTAAAATATCTTTTTACGATGAATTCAAGCGTTTAATCGAAAAAAAAACTATGTTGCAAACTGTTAGAAAACTGTATCTTATCATTCAGAAATTTATATCAGAAACCACTAACAACAAATATACTCTAATGGTCGCAATCATCCATCTATATACAACTCACATTTATTCACTTTCTATAAAGTTCCTTTATAAATGCATACACACACACACTTTTAATTTCTTCCACTATATCATTTATTTATTCATAACATTCCCTCCCCCTTTCAATTTATATCGCTCTTTGAGTTTGATAAAAGTTTAATTTTTATATTTTCTTTTTAGATATCCTCCATTATTTTTCTTTTTTTATTATTGTTAGTGTTTGTGTGAGAGTGTGTTGTCTAAGCCGGACATCCTTTTGGGAAAAATATTGTTAAAAATGCGCTAAAACATTTTTCATATATTTTTTTCATAACTTTTTTATCTTTTTCTCATGTTTTATCTTTTTTATAAAAATCTTCATTTTTACAGAGATTATTTTTCTATATATTAAAAATCCATTTTCCACTGGATGAGCAGCTATTCAGTTTTGAAAATATGTTGACTATTCCGTTTGATGTCGCTTGTAGCTGTCGTCAGTGTGTCAATATGACAGTTGACATACATAGTTTGTTGTATTAGGCTTTTCTTTGTGGTAATAGCGAAAATATTTTATGTATGTAGTAGATGGTTTGGATGGTTCTTAAATCTTTATAGTATTTGCTACGAGTTAGAAAAACTTAAGGATTTTTATGTTGAAAAGTTAGAGAGCACAGTGGAAAAAAGTATTTAAATAAGAAAGTCTTACTAAAATTGAAAGAAAAATATTTATTTAGGGATTGATTGGAGTTTAAAGTATCTGCTGAAGTATTAAGTAAACTAGAATCACAGCCGAAATTAAGCTTAACGCGTTTGAGAATTTAAGAAGTGAGATCGAAAAAATCTTAACACACATTTTGCCTCATAACTTTTTTCGGAATCAATATTCAAAATTTTTTTTGATCTAGTTATCATGGAAAAATACTTCAGTTATTATTTTTAATAACAACCATGTTAATTTGTCTTATTTTCATCAAAATAAGTGACGAAAAAGATTTATGTCCTACAAGTTATTAAAAAATTTCAAAAAATCCAAATAGGTCTTACAAATAGTTGGCCACAGAATTAAATGTCGCCCGTAAAACCGTTTCTAATATTATTAAACAGTATCAGGAGAATTTGACTATTGATGTGAAACCTAGTTCGGTAAGAAAAAAGGACCACATGATATTGGGAAGGCCAGAAAATTGAAGGCTATTGAAAGGAACTCCAAACACATCTGGTAGAAAATCAACTCAGTTTTCTCAGTGCTTCGACTATTTGGTGCGAAAATTTGGAAAGTTGATAACATATAAAGTTCAAAAAATTCCAAACTGGAATTCTGCAAAAAAATTACAAGCCAAAAATAGGACTCGGAATTTAAAACCAAATTTCATACAAAAATACTCAATCTGTATAATTGACGAAGAAACGTAGGTGCTAGCAGAATCTTCGCAGCTTGTGTCTCAAACATTTTTATTGCTAATGCTCAGCAATGTTAGAGATAAGTTTAAGACCCAAAAGCAGCAAAAATTTCTTACAAAATTCATGGTATGACAAGCTTTTTGCAGTTGCGGCAAAACAGGAAAGTCATTTGATACTTTCGGATCTATAAATACCAAAATATGCATAAAGGAATATTTGCAAAAAAGACTTCTTCTTTTCTTAAGAAAGCACAACGTGTCCACATATTTTAGAACCCATTTGGAATCATGTCACTACGGTAAGAAAGCTCTGGAATGGTACCAAATCAATAACATAGTTTTAGTACCAAGAGAGATCAATTTTCAAAATTGTCCATAGCTTAGATCAGTGGAGAGATATTGAGCTCTTGTGAAAAGTGAATTGAAGAGCACAAAAAAGGTGTCCCAAAATACCGAAGATTTTAACAGAAGATGTGCACACTGTTCCAAAAAAGTGACTGAAGCAACTATTAAATCTCCAAAGAAAGGGTTTTCAAAAATGGTCCACAATTTTATAATTAGTGGTTAGAACCATAAAAATTATATATTTCTGTGATCTGTGCTAAATTATCAAATGAACAAAAAAATAATGAAAACTCTAAGATCAACCGTTTCCAAGTTATTGAATATTATGTATGTTAAGAGTTTTTCGATCTCACTCCTTAAATAGCATAAAAAGCTCAGTTGGTATCTCCTTATTATAATTATTAAAATAGTATTTTATTTAAGAAAACAGTTATCCGCGAAGCAATATACAAATTAGTTTACTCAAAAATAATCCCGAACTCCGTTTTACAGTCATTTGATAAATCTTCTGCCCCTAGTCAAAGAAGTATAATTTTTGAACCACATATTAAAAATTGTATTAAAACTTAAAATTCACCAAATGTTTGATGACCATAGAAGCAGTAGTATGGGAGCCTTTTAACCCTATGGTTCATAAACACGTACCCTTTTTGACTTTAACTTGACTTTCTTTGATAATGAAAATATTGTCCAAAAAACTTTAGATCCATTCGACTAAGGTGTTTACAAATCATAAAATCTATGTTTAAAATGGTTTTAATGCTAACACTTAGGGGAGTCGATACTCAGTTACCCATGTACCCCCATGTAATTTCTTTTTGTTTTGTATACAATTAACTTCTTTACAGTATTTGTTATTGAAAGTCGTATTTTTATGGTAACTTTTATACCAATTCTAAGCACGATTCTTATAGAAATCCAAATAACTAGAATAAAATAAGATATCGATACAGAATTAGCGTATCTCGACTTACAAAAGAAGGAAAAAGAATGAGCTTAATATTAAATAAAAATAAAAAAACTTAAATGAGTAGGGCTTTTTTTTAAACGACTATAAAGAACCTAATTACATCATAAACCTGATTTCTAAAAAAAAAAAATCGAGAAAGGTGTATCTTCTATTTTAAGCCAAGGCTATTGTTGAATCAAAAGTGTTTCCGTGCAGGGTAGAACAGACAATAATAATAACAAATAATACACTGAGGGAAAAAGTTCTATTCAAAATCAACCACAATTGTGGTCATATTGGCAAAATAATAACATATTTAGTAGAAAACATAACTGCAATTAGTTATCGATTTTCGTTAAGATTCGGATCCGTATGTGGTATATTTTTCTTTTTCAAGCAGCGTTGCCACAAAGAATATATTTTGTAAAAGTTTTTGATTTAAGTTCTTAATCCTTTGTGAATTTACTTTTAATTAAATATTTATGTTCCAAAAATGGGATAAAATAACAAATATTTAAAAAATATTTTTATAAAGATGCTCCCCAGGAAAAATTGTATTAGTTTAACAACTAGTTGCAGAACACATGAAAATAGCTTGTATTTGTTCTACTTTGGTGTTACGACCAATGATTTTTGTTTGAAATTGTCACCCCCAGAACTAGTTCTGTGGAAGTGTTAGCTAGCCAGTACCCATTCTATGGAACGGTTCTAGAACTAGTTCTTTAATCAGTGATTTTTGTTCGAAATTGTCACATTCAGAACCAGTTCTATGGAAGCGTAAATGTTCTTTATTCTATTGGATTTTTTTGTAAAGGCCACTTTTAAAATCAATTTAATTTTGTATTCTTTTTTATTTTTGGAATTTTTTTTACAAGTTTTTCAAACAGTTCCAGGAAGTCATTCGAGAACCATTAATTTGTTTTCGGAAGTGATGTAAAAGTCATACAGAATTAGTTCTTAAGCACTAGTTCTCTAAAACATTCCTTAAAACAAATTTAGAATCAAAATAAAATTATACTCCATTAGTGTCAGAATTGGTTGTGATACCACTAGTTCTAGGGATGTTATTAAAGAATCTGAAGTGGTTCCGATTACACCAGTTCTAGAACTAATAATTTTAGAACATGTTCTAAAATTTTTCCTGGGTCCTAATTAGGGGTGCTAAATGGGACTGGATTTTGTAAATCCCAGGATCCAGTAATTTTTCGGGATTTTTCAAGATTCTGGATTGATATTTCATATGAGAACACATTTTGAATATAAGGAAAAAATACATTTTTTGTAAATATTTCGATTAAAGAAATTCATTCCTATTTTTAAAAACAAAATATAAGGTTTGTTCGTTTAAAATTCTAGTAAAACCAGTAAAAAAAGAGAAATTAAAAAATCTAAGAAACAAGCTCTTACTTGAAAAAATAACAAATCGGAAAATAGCAAAATAAATTTAAGTGTCAATAAAAAATAAAATGTATTTAATTTTTTACTTATATTAAATGTATCCCTGGAAACATCTCAAAAATACAGGGATATGTTCCTTTGCAGATAATTTTTCACATATTTCTTATAAAATTTCTTTTATCTAAGGATATGTATGATTTTAAGCCTTGTTGAATATCATCAATAGTTAATGTCCATCAATGTAAACTACAGGTTGATTTGGAAGATGTCTTTCCAGAATAGAGTTTGACCCTATGTGATAGAATTCAACACAAATAAAATCAAATTTTTTAACATTGGACTATCTGAATATTTAGAATAAAGCAACCAAGCTAAAGGGGGTTTTACTCTGTAATACTTTGTATTAATACCAAAAATATTTTCAAATGTATTACAGTGTAAATATCTTCAATACCTTGTATGTTGAAATCTTGAAATGTTTAAAACGTAAACGTATCTTTTAGAGCAAATTTCAGCACATTTTTTTATTTGTAGTTTAATTTGTAATCCATTCTGTTTAATTTTTCGTTTTTATTTTTTTAATAATATTTTAATAAAGAAAATAATAATACATTTTTGTTATGTATTATAGAAAATGAAACTCTGGTATTAATACAAAGTATTATACTGTAAAACCACCTTAATAAAACTTTCGAAGATTAAAATAAATCTACTAATTTTGGTCCCAACCGACCAAAATGGCAACGTTGGTCTCAAGAGTAGATAAGAAGTTGGAGACAATTGGAATTTTGAAAAGCAAAAAGTCTTCGCGTGAGCTAGGTAAAATTTTTTCCAATATGAATAAATATTATATAAATTTGAAATGTCTTCTTCCTATTCAATCAATAGTACTGAATTATACCATTCCAATGATCCTCTAATATTCAAACTTTAATAAAATAGTATTTTAAAAAAATTGAAAAAAAAAAAAAAAAATGAAATTAAAAAAAGATTCGGCTGTGCCGAAATTTGGTTTATTAAAAAAACCGAAATTTTATAAAAATATTTATGACTGATCTATATAAAAATAAAAATCTGTAGCTTGAACAAGGGCTTCAAAAATAAAAAATGCGTTTTCCCCGATATCTCAGTTATTACTGAACCGATTTATTTCATTTTTTCAGAACAAAAATTCGGAAAATAATTTCCGAGCCGACTTTAAAAAACCGAAGTCTCTGGTATATGCAGAGGCTTCAGAAACTGAAAAACCGGTTTTTAAAGCATATCTCCGCCATTTATAAACCGATCTTGCTGATTCAAAAATTTTATAAAAAAATGTATGACCGATCTGTATAAAAATAAAAAAAAAAACAAGGCTTCAAAAAATAAAAAATGCGTTTTGTCCGATATCTCAGTTATTATTGAACCGATTTATTTCATTTTTTCAGAGCAAAAATTCAGAAAAAAATGTTCGAGACTTCTTTGTAAAAACGAAATCCCTAGTATATACAGAGGCTTTAGAAACTGGAAAACCGGTTCTAAAAACCGGTTTTTTGAACATATCTCCGCATTGTATCTTGCTGAATTCCAATATCAAAATTCTCGAAAGGATTTCCGATCGTTTGATATATATATTATATATGTCAGTTATCGGTGAGCTTCATAAACGCCATTTCAACCGACACGGTCCTATCGTCATCATTTCTTACAAGGATACCGAAAATGTAAACTTTTTTTGCTCTCCGACGAAAATTGTATGAATTACAAACGGAATGACAAACTTATATATACCCTTTACACCTGTGGTGAAGGGTATAAAAATCTCTATTTCACGAGAATAAAAACTAATTTAATTAGTTTATAAAATATCAATCTTTAATTTTAGGGGGCACATTTGCAACTTTTTTTTTTTTTTTTTTTTTTGCCTTCATACAAATTGATAAACTTAAGTAAAAATAGATTAGTTTCATACAGTTTTATATAAAATTCGCTATAAATTTTTGAATTTCGTTATATAAAATTATTGCTATATATAGAAACTTTTATAAATATTTACTTCAAAACCACAATACATTTCTTGAAAGTGTTAGCATAGCTCCACTGTTGCTCCAATGATGTTGGCATAACAGTAGCCATCACCACAAAACATTTTACAAAAAATAAATAGGCGTTACATTTCGTCCTTTATGGGTGTCTATTAGCTTTGAACATTTTTTTTAGTGACACGTGAACATAGTACAATTACAATTTGTTTCTGTTTTTCGCATTTTTTATTTTTATTTTTTTTCTATACAAACGAAAATTTTGCTTAATACTCTTTTTTCTCTTTCTGTACTTTCTTTCTCATCAATCAATTTCTTTTTCTTCTTTAAAGAATTCCATTTGATTCTCCCCTTCCTCAAAAGTCCTTTTAAATAGAACATACATACAATCAAAGTATGTAATGTATATTAATTGTCAATACAAGCACGTGTCCAATGTATTTTTTGAAAGTCTTCCGCTTAAGAGTATCAATGCTTTTGTAAACTCTAGTCAATTTGTCATTTCATTGACTTTTTGTGTGTGTGTGTATTTGTTTATAGAAATAGTATTAAACGGATATTATGGTCATCGTAAATTAGCCTAAAAAGTGTGCTTTAAATTAAATGGATCGTATTATGATGATGTTGTTGTCATTGTAATATTTGTTTATTATTCGTATTGATATTGGTATTGTTATAACAAATTTGTCACGTGTTTAGACAATTTGTTATTTAAGTATTGTTGTTTTTTGTTTGTGTTATAAAGGATGAGATCATATTACAATTGTTTTTTTTCTAAAAAAAGGGGTAAACTGCTATAAAACTTTTAACAGGAAAGGTTAAAATACATATAAGAAATTTACTTAGATACATGTCTACTAGTCCGAATTTTCTTTAACCGGATTTTTGTTTATTGATGTTAGTGATTTCTCTTCTCCAAAAATCTCTCCCAGTATAATATTTTTTTCAAAAAGCATTCAAATATCATTAATCTTCCTGTTGTGCCCCATTTAACCAACATCCATTTACCCTTTGGCTTATCCCCATATTTTCAATATAATTTCACTTAATTTGACTAAAATTCCTGTTAAAACTTACAATTTTCTCTTAACTAAAATAATAATTAATTAACGACCAAAAAAAATCTCTGACACATGTTAACTTTTGTTCGTACGAAAAACCACCCAACCATTTGAAAACATTCGTCATTTTTGACCACACTATGAGTATTTTGCACAAAACTACACTTTAAAATGCACTAGTGCAACAATATTCATTTATCCATACAAATACTTCAAAAGCCCTTATGACACTAAATATGAGAATATTAATTTGTTCAGCCAATTTCATCTTAAAGACAACAAGAAACATAAAAATATAAAATATGTTAAAGAAACTCCCTGCTTGTGTTCGTACAAGTTGTGAATTAAAGTTGATGATTTTTAATTGTTTGCAGTTTAAAGCAATTAGACTGGTTAACGCCTTTTGGCTAAATTGTGTTTAAATTGCCAGTTAGACTACAGAACCAATCAATCTTCAAATTTAACTAGAAGTTTAAATAAAAAGACATTGTGTATTTGTGAAAGAGAACGTACATATGTATCTACATATTCGCAAGACACGGAAGTGTCACTTCTGTATGAAGGAATGTTTTTTTTTTTTTCTTCTTAAGTAATATAAGAAAAGCTGTTTGAGTTTTTTGGATAAAGAGTCTAGCTTTTCAAAAATGATGGGAGATTGTTAGTTGAAATAATAGGGGGATTCACTGATAACGAAAAGTAAAGAATATCAAATGGTTTACAAAAATCATAATAATAGGAAAAAAATCCTCAACTAAAGACGAATAGTTGGACTTGATGGATTTTGATGTGCTAACAGTTTTTTTAATTTCTTTTACTAACATTTCTTTACTAAAATAAATTTTTATAAATGTAAAGAATCAAAAATATTTTACTTTATCATCTTTATCTTAAAGCTAGTAATAAAGCTAGTAATACTGTGAATGATTTTATTCACAGTTAGTAAAAATACCCACGTACCCACCTTAAATTAACTAGAAATACACTGTGGGGTTAAACGCAAATTTTTTTGTAATAAATCTGTATCTCCTAAACTACTGGTCGCATTAAATTGAAATGTATGGAAGACATGTAGAGGAGAACCTAAGCTTGCAGAAAAATTATCTTGTAGTCACACTGTGATAACACAAGATAAGCTACAGGGTGTGATAAGATAAGCTACAGGGTGTGAAGTCCGATTTTAAAAATGTTTGTACTTCTGTAAAGTGCTTGGCAAGATAAAGAAGAAATAAGTTATCTTTTATAGTTAAAAAGATATTTACGTTTGAATTTTGAATGTTTCATTTTACCTCGACTTTCTTTCGTTTTTCGGGATTAGGTCCTGAGATATATGAGGTAAAATTTTTTTAAAAATAATAGAAATTTTTTATATATTCGAAAATAATGCGCTAAAAGAATTTTTGGATAATCTCTATTCGTCTAAATGTGAAAAATATTCAAAGTCAGCACTCTGAAATTAGTATGAAAAATGGCAATTTTTTTTACAAAATTATAATTTAATTCTTTAACTTTTTTTCTCAAATTTCTTGCGCCTTACATCCAGCATTGGTAGAAAATAATGCATTTTAGAAAAAAGTTTCATTTTAATCGATTAATAAAAAAATGTCACGCGAGCTTTTTTAAATTTATGACGATATTTTTTTCAAAAAATTAATTTAGAAAGATTTGACACTAAACTGCTTCCCGCCCGACCAAAAATGAACGCAGGAGTGCAGATTTTATGAAAAAAGTGAATTTTTTAATTGCATAAGAAACCATATTAACACAATATTTTATGATAACATGCTTTTGTGTGTTAATAAAAAAAAGGTATTTAAAAATAAAATTATTTTTTTCATAAAATCTCCACTTCAGCATTCGTTTTTAGCGGAAAGCAGATAAGTGTAAAATCGTTTTAAATCTATTATGTGATAAAATATTGTCAAAAAATTTAAAAAAGCTTGCGTGACATTTTTTTAATTAATTAATATAAATGAAACTTTTTTCTAAAATTCACCATTTTTGACCAATGATGAATGTAAGGTGCAAACTTAAATTAATTCAAAATTTTTTATTAACTATTTATGAAGTCTTTTCTTTTGAAATATATAAAGGAAACAATTTTTATTAACGGAACTTTTTTACAAAAAATAGCCATTTTTCATACTAATTTCAAAGTGCTGACTTTGAATATTTTTCACGTCTAGACGAATTGAGATAATCCAAAGATTCTTTTAGCATATTATTTTGAAATACATAACAAACTACAAAATATTTAAAAAAAAATGTTTACCTCATATATCTCACAACTTATTCCTAAAAAATCAAAAATTTAAAATTCAAGCGTAAATATCTTTTTAGCTGTAAGAGTTAACTTAGGTGAGTAAGCTTATCTTGTGTTATCACAAGGTAACTTTTCTAAAAGCTTAAGTCCTTCTCTAAAACTCTTCTATACATTGAAATTTAGTCCAACCAATACTTTAGGAGTTACAGATTTATTACCAAAAAATTTGCGTTTGACCCCACTGTGAATTTTTTCTTTCTTCTTTAAACAAGAATAGGACTAGACTAAAGAATTTGATGAGCTAAACAAGAATATGCTTTAATTTTTTTTTCTATCATGTCTTGATTTTTTAATATCATCACCTTATGCAGAGGTCACAATGGTTTGGTCAAGAATGGTTTGTCCAATTTTGACTATAACTCAAGAACCGTTTGAATGGTTCTTCAAATGAGGTCAATGTTACTTTTTATTCGCTCAATAATTTCAAAGGTAAGGGTAAAAATTTTCCCGACTATTCACATATTTGTTCTTTTTTCGCTATTAATTTCCTAATAACTACGGAAATATTAACTGAACAAAAAATTATGTGAATATATAATTTGAATAGCTATCTACTGAAGTTCTTTTATAAAATTTAAATGAAAAATTATATTTTTAATTGTTATTTTCAAAAAATGTTAAAAATGTTAAAAATGGTGTAGTTCAAGCTGTATTATTAAAGAATCTGAAGTGTTTTTATTTGAAATTTATATCAGAGAAGAGCGTTGTTATAGGAAATATAATGACACCAGAACGCCGTTTCATAAAATGCTGAGATAAGAGGTTTTGAATATAAGCCTCGATATTATTTGTTGGTTGACATATAGTGTCGTAGTTTAAGAAGCGGAATAAAATTGAAAACTATAGTTTGCTATGAGAAATTGTTGCGTTTTAATAAAAAAATATTCACTCTGACTCTGATCCAAGACTCCGCTTCTAGAAGCCTTCCGTGTTCTTGCAGACCTTTACCATTCAGATTTCCTGTTGCCATATTTAGGTTTCAACAAAATACAAGTGGAAAAGACATTTATGGCTGAAAAAAATATTATGTCACAGAAAATATTTATTCCGATCTGCTGGTGCCTATTTAAACGGTGGTCCAACCATAATGCAGGATGTTAATTGTGAGTCACACCTTAACGTCAAGTTTTTTGCCCAACTTAATTTGAAATTTCTTTGTTTCAGTGTTTGACAAATTCAACCATGGAGTGGTACACAATTGAGTAGCGCGTTAAAATTGTATTTCGTGCACTTCGTGCAATCGACCAAATGTGTCCACAATCGAGAGAATTGTGCGAAAATTTCAACAAACCGGGTCTGTAAGAAATGTGAAAACACCTGTGCATGCTCACCCAGTTCGTTCTGCGGAAAACATTGATGTTGTTCGCGATAGTGTGGCAGAAGAGCCGTCAACCTCGACTCGTCGTCGTGTTTGCTATCGCGAGATGATAACGGACTTCTTGTGGCCATAAATTGAGGATATGGACATGGACGATATGTGCCAGTTGCCACACAGCCAACGAAACAATGGCTCTTTTGCGCCATCGAGCGTTTTGGTTTGTCCACCCTTTATAAATAGTGCCCAAATTATGCTTTGAACATGTTTAGTAAGAATAACAGAAAAGAGAGTTTTATATGAAAAATTGCATAACAAAATTTGGATATGAACATTAGATTAAGAAATAGTACTATAAATTTTCTATTTGACTGGGTTATATTTCCAGAACTTTTTTCAACTCGGAGCTAAGAAGTTATTCATTCATATTTCAATCAATCTTTCACTTTATGTTTTAGATTTACAATCACAGGATTCTTTACAAACAAAACAAATGAGCACTTTAATCTAAGAAATCAATTTGAATACCCTCTTTACCCAAATCTATGTATTTTCAATAGCCTTTAGAGGCAGTAAACAAAAACTAAAACTGCTTAAATGAAAGTATCATTCCTTTTAAACGTACATACATACAAATGAATCTGTATGGTATCGTAACATTCATTGTACAGTTTACAGACAACTCTTTAACAAATTATCAACAAATTAGACTTTTCGTCGAAGTTTAAACAGTTGTTGCGTGTTTCATCATCATTTATGACGAACAGCTTTAGCCAAACAGTCATCTATACGCGCAGTCAAATGTCTAAACTGTCAGCCAGTCCGTCAGTCAAATCATTTAGTAAAGCAGCACAAAAATCATTTTGGAACACTGAAAAAATCATATTCGTTGTGGATTTTGTTGAAATGATATGTGTCATATATTTAGGAATAACATAAACTCTAACTAAATACATATAAGATACTGACGACTGCCTGCTGGAAACATGATGAGAGTTTTGCAGCAACATCACTTAAGTGAAGCTCGAATGAATGGTGTACTCTTGTATTAGACGCCGCTGGTAAAGTGATTTCTTCAACGCTTTGTTAACGCACAGGATTAATGATACTGTCATTAGTTATATACTCTCCTATAAATACAAGTTCTTCTGACCAAGGTAAGCGTGTGTATAAGATGATGAAAATGGCTCAAAAGAAGAAAAAAAATATGGCAAATGTGATTTTAACGTGGTTTTAATTGTAAAGCTTTGCGTAAAGAAAACAAGAGTTTTAAACATATTTAAGGATTTGCTTAAAGGATATTAACAAATAAATGCTGTTGAAAGGTATAAAATCTTGTATAATAGCAACAACAAAAAAAATTAAAACGCATAACTACACGCAAAGGACTCATTTTATAAAAAGTTAAACAGGAAATAATGTATTTTTTTATTTTAAGAAAATTACCCTCTTTTAAACTACCGCCATATAAGTAAATACTCATTCATTGACCATTTTATATGTTCATTTATTCATTCAAGGTTTATTTCAAATATTGACTATATAACAATTGATTTTTAATAATCAACTATCAAAACGTAGAAAAAATTACTCTATAATTATAACGAGTAGTTAATAACAATAGAGCTAAAATGTCTAAAAAATACAATTCATTCAGCCATGTCCTTAAAAATCCTTCCAAAAAGGGCGTTTTTAACATCTACTAGAAACGTATTCGCCCCTGTTGTTCTTATTGTCGATATTGTTTTAAATGTATCAACTACAACAATTTGTCAACAACTTTTTTTTTTTGATTATTTGATGTAGAGTTTATTTAGTTTAGAAAACGCGAATGGAAACGATATTAATAAATCCTTAGCCACCATATTATTTGAATAGTCATGTGTGAACTTTAGTATTATGGAAACAATAAAATACCGTATGTTGTTATTATTTTCATTTATTTTAATTTACCTGCATTTTATTGTTATCCTTTTGAATTGTATACTCTCACCCCTTTTATTTGTTGGTAATGTGGGAGGAAAGAGGAGATATAGTGAGAAAAATGTTTGAAATAATATCATTAAAAGGCCTTTAAAATAAATCATAATATTCGTTTAATAATAACGATATACCTCTTCGTTTTATTATAAATTTTGGAAATGTGATGAGTCAAAAATAAAAATCGATCTAAACTCTTTAAGAGAGCCATTAAAGAAGTTATAAATTGTCAAGTTAAATAGTTCGCTGGGTTTTAAAAACAATGCGTCATCCGTCTAACGAATTCCTAAATCGATGACTTCCGTCCTATTATTTTAAACAATATCCAAATATTCTAAGGTTAGCTCTAAAGAAGGATTCCTTTTTTTTTTTAAAAAAAAAGGTGAAAATAAATTTCTTCGATCCGTTCTCTAGGACGCTTTTGTTCAATTTGGTAAACAGAAGCAGGCATTAACATACTTCGTCAGTATTCATGGTGGCATTGAAACCAAAAATATTGTTTGTTTTTTACTGGTGCATTTATCAGGATAAAATCTTTTGGCAATTTTGTATAAAGTTTATCAAAATTTTTTTATAGAGAAATTATTGAAATAAAGTTAGAATTTATCAAAATTTATTGAAAATTTTTTATAAAGTGAAAATTTCTATAAAGTGAAAAAAACTTTTAAGGCCCCTTTCAAAACTCCTTCTTTACCTTATTCCTACTCAAATCCAACTAGTCCTTTACTACTTACAAGGTGTTTGGTGTTATTTATTATTTTTTACACAAACCGCAGTTACCAACCACGGAAGCCCTTGTTGTACTACTTAGTCTACAATTCATACCATATTCACCTTTTTTCATTGTATTACATTTGAAAAGGGTTGTTTGAATTTGTTTTTATGTATATTGTGGGGGAGACTGAAATTGTAGTTAATGTGATTGTTATAATGGCTCAAATTATAGACACATTAGGGTAAATTAAAATCGTCACTTTAGCTTTTACCACAAATTCCCTTTTAAAGTACAATATATAGAATGAGTTAGTCAAGACTACCTACCGACCACTTGAAAATGAGACAATAAAATAAACAATTTTGTACAAGTCAATGAATGTGAAAGAAATTCGACAGGTGTTGTAAGCAATAAATACAATTTTAATTGATAAAAATTTTATTTATAAACATATGTACTCGAAGGTATTTATATTTACATTTAATCGTCATTTAGATAAATATAGTAAGTAATTGAAAAAATATTTCAATTTAATAAAAAGATGTTTTTTTAAAAAAGTAATGAAATTTTATTTTCTACTTGTCAGGATTTAAAAAGACCGTAAATTTTAAAGTTAACTTTTTCAGACTACATAAGCAAAATTTAACATTAAATATTTAAACAAGACTCCGCACTGGTAATGAAACTTCAACAACAACTACAACCAAGCGAAATTTTATTTCCCAGCAAAAATTGCTGCATACCCAGAAGCAGGTTTGTAAGGGAGAGATAAAAGAACTCTCCCTTACCAACCTGCTTCAAGAAGGCATGATTTTTGTTCGTGATGTCCCACTTGGTAGTGCTCTTTGCTGCGCTATGTATTAGGTTCATACATGCCTTTATTATGCGCATTTTAAGGCATCATAGATGTGATGATTTCATGCCTCTTTTATGTGCATCTTTTAGAGATCCCAGAAGCTGTGAAATCATGCATTGAATTTAAATAATGCATTTATAAAAAATATTATTTTTATTTATTATTATTTTTTATTTGATTTGTTTTATAAAAAATTAAAAAGAAAAATCGACAATTTTTTAAATCAGATCATCAACTGGCCTTTTTATTGGGGTAATCCTTAATTATTTAATCTGCAAAAAAAAAAAATAATAATAAAAAGATATATTACTTAATAGAAAAAAATTAACACAAAACCATAAGATTATGTTATACGTACCGTATATTAAAAAAATAAATAACCCATTGTTTTTTCTCTAATCGAATTTTTTTTCTAATCGTATAAAAACAAAAACACAAAATTTCTTCAAAACAAGTCAAATTGAAAATTAAAAAAAAAAGTAATAAGACACAAAATACGTTACAAAACATGTCATTTCTTGTATATTATAAAGAAAACTAAAAACAATATACATATTTAGAGCTTTATTAATTTAATAAATAATATTATTTTATTAATATAATAGTTATTTAAAATAAATATAATAATTTTACTTACAATTTTAATATAATTTTTGTACATTATTTTTTCCGACTTTCACGAACAAACTTACCTCTTAACACTTTGAACGCTCGATCACAACTAATCAACTCAATTGAAAATATTGCATCATCCAACTTTTTGTATTAAATTGTAAATAAAAATGGGGAGAAGAAAGTCATTCGCTTACAATCCTGCATCCACGTAAGCGAGAGAGGATGCAGGTTGTAATTCGGCAAAAGAAATATGAGCCCAATGTAAATTTTTCACTTCCTTTTATAGCTTACTCAAATGCGCATCTATGATCGGCAGGCATGAATAATTTTGCACTGCTTACCAGTACCTAAACAATTTTTGCTGGGTTAGATTAGAACTTCACAAGTTACAAAATTATTAAAAAATTTATTTGGGATCACTGTGTGCCGTTTCAGTTTGTTTCTTAATTCTCTGACCCCTAAGAATGACGCAGACCGGGGCCTCAGTGAACTTTTTTGCTGGAATGAATTCATTTCTTTTTAAACTCTATTTTATTTTTTAATCAGCTTTAAGTAATCTTTAAATGTTTTTAACTATGATCAGATCTTGGAAAGAAATTAAATCTAAATTATAAAATTAAATATTAAATTATTTCTAAAATCGTAATTCCCTATCAAGAAATAGTTTTTCATTCCATAATACCATTCCTAAAAACATAATTCCATAGATTCATTTGAAGGCTTTTTAATAGAATTAATTCTTTATTAAAATAATTCATAAAGAATTCATTAAATTTTCGTTAATAAAAATCTTCTCAAAATTAAATGGAAATATTTTTCTTTCATTAAACTTAAAAGGAAATTAAAAATATTTTCTAAACTTAATTATAGATTTGAATTGAAGAAAATTTGAATAGTTAATTTTGAATTCCTTAAGGAATTAATTCTTTATAGAATTAATTCAATTCATATTAGGTATAAAGAATTTAAGGCTATAAATTAAATTATTATAAATTAAGAGAAATTTAATTCGATTTTGAAAAGTGAATTAAAGAATTAATGTAATCAAGTTAGCAGCACTAATTTTTGTTCACGTGTTATAAAATTTTTTAATGCTCAGTCTTTATGTATTTTATTTGGTTTTGGTTCATAAGTAAATTTGTTTAAATTAAGCTGTTTGAGAAGTTAGAAATTTAAACTTATGTAGACAAGGAATACACCTCTTCCTAAAGGCCTTATAATTATTATATGGATTCAAAAAATTAACAAATCATTGCCATTACAATCTAATCAAAACTAAACCTTAAACTAACAGCAACAAACACAAAACAACGACATCTGTTTCAATTGTTTAGCCTTCAGCTACAAATAAACACAGTTAACAATGTAATAAACACATAATTATGTTGTAACTACAAAAACACACAGACAAACAGACATACAGCTAGGCAGTTAGTCAGATAAACAAACAGACAAAATAAATAGCAACATTATATTAAAATGTATTTTTAATGCGATTTCATTTTAATACAATAATTTTTGAGTCAATAAAATTATTCAACTACAACTGTCATAAAAATCACAAAAGCGGAAATTATTTTGTCACCATTTATAATTGCATTGTCATACACTCGACAAAACTAATACTAATACGAGTACAACAACATTTTATACGATAATAAAAGTTGAAAGAAAAATCCCGTAGTCAGTCACCCACAAAACAATACATACAATCAAATATACTTACATCCAACTATATATTGGCCTGCAAAAGTAAATAGACAAACATCCATACATACATACATTCTGTTGGTACGTGTCATGAAAAGTTTTCTTAAAAAGCCAACCAACTAACTCCAACTGTGCCTGGAATAAGAGTAGGGTGTGAAATTTAACACCCCCTTTTTATTTGGTCTTAAAACAAGGATTTTAGTTTTTTTTTCACTTTTCGTCGAGCTGTCATTGCTACCACTTGAAGTTGTATGAAAACTGTTTACCACACTTTGTAAAAGTTCTATGGGATTTTGCGGTTTGTTTCGTAAAATATACACAGTGGGTGGTTTTATGGGGAGTTGTTAGTTTTTGGTGTTGGTAGCATTAATGTCTATGATGATTGAAATGAAAAGGAAAATTATTTTGCAAATGTTAATGTCTATTGGCATAAATAGAAATAGCATAGAGTAACTAATTTAAATAGTCAACCCCTAAATGGAAAATAATTTAGTTTAGTACTTTTTTAAGGCAATAGATTTTTGATTTTGAAAACCACAAGTGGCTAATTTTTTCTTTTATAAGGCTTCACTTTTATTATGAGGTGTGTAGGGAAAGGTATAAAATGGTCTTGGGGGGGTAATGATTTTAAATATATTTAAATGTGTTTTATATAATTGACTTTCCTATTTGAATTAACAAAGAATATATTTTCCTAATGGAAAACTTAATAAGCCAACATTTTTAATATAAAAAAGGGAAAACTTATAACCAAAATGGCCAATAAGTCCTTAAAAAGAGACAATGTTACCCAACTTACACAATTGATCAACTTTATATCAAGTTTTATATGTATATCAATGGAAAACATATAAAAAGGTGTATATTTTAATAACAATATTATATTTTCGATTATTTCTAAAATGTCCGTTTGGATAGTTATTAAATTAAATATAAATTCATTCATATTGCTATATGCAATAATTTTATACATAATATATATTAACAACCATTTAATTAAAACTTACATTTTTTATTTAGAAAAATTCGATTTTTTAGACTACTCTATAAAATTTACATACATATGTATAAATATATGTTTGTATATGGTCTTACATTTAATTTCTTCCCCCTCACCCATTTGACACTTTTTCGAACGTTCAAATACTTTTATATTTCTCTTTATACAAAAGGACATTTTTTTCTTGAATTTTTCCATGAAACAATGAAAAACAAAAACATTAAAGGTATTCACTTCAGAAATTGCAACTTTGCATAGTAGAAAAGTTGCATTGATTTCGGTAAACACAGCAACAACCACATGAATAATATTTTGCACAACTTACTTTGCAAGGGTCTAGCAAGGTTGCAATTTCTGAGGTGAATACCTTTATTACTATTTAAAACAATAAAAAAATGCAAAACAACTCCACTCGACAAAAATAACGAACAGACAAAAATTACAACAACAATAAAGATTTAACTTGTGACGACAGTTATGGGGTAACTCTTTTATTTAAAGAATTATCTATATTTCTGTTTATTTCATAGTTTTAAACATATTAACATTTTCAATGGATTAATTAAACATTTAATTAAATATATTTTGTTTATAAATTTATAATATTTTACTCACTATTAATTGTATTAATTAATTAACCAGATACTAAATTAAACCGAACACATATGCAAATGACCAAACAAAAAACTAAAGAAGAGATGTCAATTATGCAAGTGCAAAAGAAAAGGCGTTGCCAGATGAAGGAAATTAATGGGAAAAAGAGTAGGGAAGTGGTGTTATTTGTTGAAGATAGGTAGTAATTTATGATTTTGTAATTATGATAATATAAATATGCTAAAGAAATAATATGTTATATACATACTTAAGATTTATATATTTTTAAGATGTTAAGAGAAAAATTGATAATTTTTTAATAGTTTTTAAATTGAACAATTAAAAATTAATTAATGGAAATAAAAGTTTAATCTATATTTTTATTTAAAGCAAAAATGAAAAATACTTCTTAGAAATAAAATACTTTTTGGAACTAAAATTATGTGCAGCTTTTGTCTAATCGTTGGATTTTTTAAAAATTTCCTTCATTTTACAAATCGCTATTTATAGCGAGAACTAGAGTCAATTCAAGAAAAGTGGTTTATTGCAGAATTTTCTCGTTTGCACTTTTGACTTTTATTATAATCTCTTCAGTTATTAGTGCTTTTAACCTGCGCGAGTGAATTAATTTTTTTCCTAATTTTATTCAAATAAAAGTTTTTAGCACTTTGTTAAAATTTTTAATTAAAAATATTTAAGTGTTAGTTTAATAAAAAGTTTAGAGATAAATAGAATTGTAGTAGTCGAAATTGCTAGGTAATTATACAAATCAAAAATTTTGTAATCCAACCTCATATGTATGTATGTATTTGTAGTTTTTACTTGTTTCTTTCAGTTTGTTGTTGTTGGTGCTACTAGTTATTAGAATATTGCTGTTTTAGTTATGCAGTAGTTTGTTGGTTTTTGTTTCTCATTATTATTATTGCTATTTTGTTATTGAGCACTAATAAGATTTGTAGGACAAGTAAGAAATATAAAAAGTTTTGTATTAGTTGTTAATAAAGGGGGTGGGGTAGAATTTAAAATATAGTCTCAAATGTAAAAAGAAAATAAAAATTAAATTCGGTAAATAAGTGTGGCGAAGTACTAAATGTAATGTTTTTATTTTAGCGTTTTAAACAAAGAAATATTGATTTAATAAGTTAAAAAGCATACATTTATTTGTAATTAAAAAAAAATATATATATATATATATATATATATATTAATCCTTTTTAAGTTAAATTATTGTTAACTAGAATTATTTAAATACGTTTGTGAGGTTAAATAAGACATTAAAATGTTTTATATTTGAATAAAGTTAGTTGAGAAAAAGGTACTAAAATTTTTTATAATAAGTCACTTCTTGTTTTTGTATGTAAAAAAATAATTTGATCAGTTTAATTGAAATTTTTTTTTTTTTTTGCATATTTAAAGATTTAAGTCATATTTGATATATATATATAATATTATATATATTATATATAATTTTTTTTATTTACTAATTATTAATAAAAATTTAATTTAATGTTAATGACCAAAGCTCATGCTAAAAATTTAAAAATTATTTTTTTCCAAATAACCAGATTTCTATTAAATAGTAACAGATCAAACTTTATTCTACCTATTTTTAAATAAAACTTAGTACTTAAACTTAAAATTTAATTTTTAATTCCTACAAAATATTACATACTAAATAAATTTCAAATTTATTTATTGTTATCTAAACAATTTTTCAAAACTAATTTTATTTAAATTTTATAAAAACAGGAGGTTAATCTAAAGAAAACCATTTTTTAATTTATTATATTTTTAAATAAATCTTATTAAGTACTCAAAATACTAGTTAAATTTTTTATTCCTTCATTATTTTAATTAATTCATTTTCGCGATTTTGCATATTTTTTATATATAATCTATTAACCAAATTAGTAACACTATTTACAATTTCCCCTTCCATAAACTTCCTTATGTTCATGCTCTTCATTAGTTAGTGGCCGGTAATTTAATGCGCAAGTGCTTCAAGTTAGTTTCTTAATAAATTACAAATTAATTCGTGAAAAAGTGATTAAATTATAATAAAAATCATATCAATATGTTTTTAAATTGGTAACTGATAATAATGAAGTGTTTATTTAATAAAATGTCCAATAGAAAATTATTAAAATCAGGTATAACAGTCAGTGCAACAGGTTTTTAAAACAATTTGCTATTTTTTTCTTTCCTTCTTTTTGTTGTTAGAGTGTGTTATTGAATCAAGTGTGTATCCAATTTTTGTTGTTAATGTGTATGTGAATATGAGAATTAAGATGATTTCCTTATATTTTTATTCTGCAAGGGAGAAGAGGATATCAAAAGTAAGGCAGTGTGTTTTTTATAGTTTTTTATTGTTTGACAAAAAAATTAAAATGTTGTATGCAGTAGTACATATGCATGTTAGTTTGTGTGTAAAGGGCCGTAAATATTGGAGACAAACATAAAAATGGATAAAAAAAAAAGGCTTTTTTGTTATGGCTTTTTGCGTATTTTTTGTTTTAGGAAGAATTTCGTTATGTAAAATGTATAAATATTTGTATTTTAAAGTGGAATTGTAAAAGTTTATAGAAAGTTTTTACGAATTTTCTATACTACAAGGCCAACAGGCAGTGTTCGTAGGAAATATTTTTAAATATACCTACAAATTATGAATTAATTTGATTTATCCTAACTCACTTTAAAAATGTTCCCCTACAAAAAACATATTTTAATTGCAGAAATATATAAAAAGTTGCTCAAAAATTAACAATACACAGTGGTCCCAAATGAATTTTTTAAAATTCTGTATTTTGTAAGCTGAAATGTTTCCCAGTTGATTTGGAGAAGTACAGGCTCTTAGCGGCTCACGAGGGTAGACCTCCAAAGTTGGTCACTTCGGGTAATATATTTTTTAAAAATTCGCCAAAATAATATATATTTAATAATAATAATATATTTTTTAAAAATTAGCCAAAAATTTTGATTTTGTTTATTATTGCATTTTTTACTTGGTGGACTATTTTTTTATATTTCTTTTTATTGCTAACATACAATAAGTATATCAATATTTTAAATATATTCTCTAAAATATAAAATATTATTACTTTCAACGATTAGTCCTCTTTTTCAAATCAATTAAAAAAGCCCAATCTATTAATCAAATTAGCAACACTATTTACAATTTCCCCTTCCATTTTCATCCTTTTGTTCTTGATCTTCATTAGTTAGTGGCCGGTGTTTTAATGCGCAAGTGGTTCAAGTTAGTGTTGTAATAAATTACAAATTAAATATATATAAAGTGTTTTAAATATAATAAAATTAGTATCAAAATAAACTTAAATGTTTAATTAATAAGAATTAAGTGTTTGTTTAATGAAATTTGCAAAAGAAAATAGTTAAAATCTTTAAAGAAGTTTTGGGCAATAAAATTCCTTCTTGTACGTTTTTTTGTTTCGTTAAATCATGTGTGTATCTATATTTTTGTTGTTGTTTGCTTGTATTAAAGTTTTTTACTAGTGGGAAATGGAAATAATAAATTTTTTTGCTGTGGTCAATACATATTAGTATTGTGTTTTAGCAAATTCTTCTCTGAGATTAAATAGGAAAAGGAAATTAAAGAGTAAGTTTTTGTGTAAATAAATTTTATTTCTCTTAGAACTTATATAGTTTCTCTTAGTAAGATCAAAGTTGTTTTTATAAAGAAGTTTCATTAAGAGAGTTGTTTTTTTACATAATTATAAAGAGGAAATAAAAATTACATACACATTCATACATATGTAGAAGCAAATAAATTTTATATTCTCTACTGTTGCCATTTCAGAAACTTATTGGTATATTTATTACATAAATTTGGGAATTTTTGTTTGAATTTTAGGAAAAAAAAAGAAAAGGCACAATTAATTAAAAAAGCTAATATCATATATAAATATAATCAGTATAATTAAATACTATATCGTAATAATAAATTAAATAAAAATATAAAATCTTTTATATAATTATTTTTTAATTAATTAAAAAAATTAAGTCTAAATAATAATTAAAATAAATAAGTAAATTTAATTTAAAAAAAAAAAACGAGAGAGAAACTATAGTTGGTCAACACCGACAATATGATACCCTACACCATTGTGTATGATCCAAAAATTAAAACTGTGGCTAATTGTAGACCAACACTATTACTAAATGTAAAATAAAATATACAAATACAGAACAATGCGTTGATACTAACATCTATATGATTATATGTCCTTTCGGGCGATTCCCGGAAGAGGGTTTATATGGGAGCTACGGTAATTTAAGGACCGATTCTAATAAATTTTGACAATGTTGTTTCTACTTATATAAAACTTATTCGTGTAGAATATCAACTTGATACTATCATTCGTATGGGATTTATGCACGTTAAAGTGATTTTCGGAAGCGGGGATTATATGGGAGCTATGGTCAATTATAGACCGATCTTCATTAAATTTTGCACAAAGATTGACACTTATACAAAACTCCTATGTACCGACTTTTATTGAAATATTGCTATATTTAAAGCATTTATGACCGATAAATAGGGGTTCCGCGAGGACATTTGTATGGGGGCTAGGTGAAATAATGGACCGATCATAACCAATTTCAATAGTGTGAAATTTTGTCCTAGTGTGAAAATAATTATTCGTGCCAAATTTCATCAAGATATCTTTACTTTGTTCACAAGGTTTACATGGACAGACAGCCAGACGGACGGACACCGTTAAATACTTTAAGGTGGGGTCCGATAATTTTTTCTGTGCGTTGCAAACATCAGCACAAACGCATAATACCCCAACCACCTATGGTGGTGTAGGGTATAATAAATAAAATTTAATTTAATATAATAACTATTTTACAAAATAAATTTCAAAATAATAAAATGAGTTTTACACATGTAGTGTATATTATATAAAAAATCTTTGTTTAAAAATTAGCTTCTTAAAAAATTAAGTAAAAAAGATTAATTTTCAGAAAAATATATACAGTAAAAAATATTTAAAAAATATAAAAAATCGATGTATCTTCAAAAATTAATTATAAAATAAAAAATGTATTTAAAAATCATTTAAAAGAAGAAAATAAATAAATATAAAATCATTAATAAAAATATATTAATAAAGTAAAATAAAAAAAATTATTATATTTATTTTAACAAGAAAACATGAAATAAATGAATATGTATATGGTCCAATGTGGTGCTTTTTGCTTCTTAAAATAAAAAAGTAATATGAAAAAATATAATTAAATGTATTTCAAAAAAAAAAAAATAAAAATAAAAAAAAAAAACATAAATAAATAAAAATAAAAAATGAAATAATATAATTATAATATATATAAAAAATGTATGCAATTATGGCCTTTTTAATTTAAAGAAATCAATTAAGGTTGAGCGTAATCTTATCGAAATACCAGCGGTTTTCATTAAATCGGTAGAAATTCGGATGAAAAAATACGTGTCTGTTTAATTTTTAACGGTATGTTTAAAAAGGTAGCGATATTTTGAGCTCGAAATAATTTTAAAACGTTTGTGATATTTTTTAGAAAAAGATTAGATATTTTTAAATGTAACGATATATACGAAACGGTAACGAAATTTCAAATGCGGCAAAGTTAACGAAGTGCTTAGGACAGTTGCGTTATTTTTAATTGTAATAGTAAAGTGAAAATCGCTACAGCCAACCTTGATTAAAAGTGTTTAGTGTTGATAATATAAATATATAATAAAAAATAAATAAAAATTATTGCAATATTATTTTGCAGAAAGAATTATTCAAAAGTAGTATTCATCACTAAATTAAGGTAAGATTAAGAAAATAAATAATTATAATAATATAGCATTTATAAATTGAAAAATTATAAAGATATTACTAAAAAAATCTTGAAATTCAGAGCACTGTGATATCTTTTCGATAATTATACAATCTTTATTTCTTTTCATGTTATGTTTATAGCTTTTTTTTAACTTATAAAAAAATTTTAAGGGTTGATAACAAAAAACAAAATATATAAACTCAAATAACTCAAAAACTTCATAAAAGTTTAAACAAATTTACAAGTCTTGGGTGCCCTATTTACAGAGCACCATTTTTTATTACCTTTTAATATTTTTAAAATAACAGAGGAAAACACTGATTCTGCGCCATGGAGTTTTTCATTAAATTCGAATATACGGTGTCAATAAGTACTAAGCCTTCAATCGACTTGTTTTTAATGTACTCTAAAATTCTCCGATAAGTAGCGATTCGTAAAATTAAGAAGGTTGCATCATATATTGAAGCATAACTCCAAAACGACTTATCCTGTTTTATTCAAAAAAATATAAAAAATAAAATTAAAAATACAAAAATTATATTTTTTATTGCTTTATGATAAAGATAATTTTGGACCTTACCTTTCCGAATTTAATGGCATTTGGTACTCAAAACTAAGACTAATTCAAAATCAAATAATTTCATCAAGTGGTTCGCAAAATATAGCGATTTGAAAGTGTAAAATAGCTAAATAATTGCATGAAGTTGTATACACAAAACTACAAATATCTTTCAAACTATTTATGATATAAGATTTATTGAGAATTTCTAAAAGACCACAAAATAAAATTTTCGTCAATTTTCACAGCATTTATTTTAAATAAAAATAATTTTAAAATAAAAATTTGACATGGAACAATCAACTTCAGATATTTAAGTGTACTTTTCTGTAAAAGTATTTGTAAATTATATTTTATCCTAATATTTTTGTTATTTTTTTGAAAATTGTCCCAAAATGCACAACTTTTTAATTTTCATGTAATGGAACTTAAAACGTTACAAGATGTTTGTTCCGAAAATGTTTTGAAAAATAGTACATATTGTCCACTTTAATATATTATTTTGCAGATTATTAAAGAACAAAATTGTCTATTGAAATTTAAAGTCGATATCTTTATTGAGTCACAAATAAACGATTTTAAATTGGTATGCTTGCAAAAATTAATAAACAGACGGACTGAAGGACGGACATTAGAATTCTCTAAAAAAAATCTTAAAATTCCAAAAATATATTATTTTTTACTTCTTGACCAATACAAAAACTAAATCTAAATATTAAAGTTTCATGATATGATATCACTTCTAAATGAGTTAAGTGGCATTTTCGACCCATTTAACCCAAATGTATAGACATTGCCATTCTGCCAAAAAATATTTTAGAATTCTAAAAATAAATTTTTTACTAACTAATAAATAGAAAAAAATAAACCGTGATCATCAAAATTCAGTTATCATCTTTTCCTGAATTAAGCGCAATTTTCGACCCATTTAACCCAAATGTATAGACGGACGGACGGACATTACCATTAAAAAAAATGTTAAAATTCTAACTCATTTTTTTTTAGCTAATAACACTGGTCAAGAAAAAATCCTCCCCCATAGACGAATAGTTGGACTTGATGTATTTTGATGTGCTAAACACGAATCTGCTTTCAGTTTTTTCCCATCAGGTCTGGATTTTTTTTATAGGCGTGTCTAATATTTCGCCGCTAGTAAGGCCATTACACTAGTATATTTCCTCATAACTCTAGAACGGTGTGTACGATTGAACAAAGTGATACACCAAAAGATGCGGACTAGAAATATCTTCAAATTCCCCAAACTTAATTTTTTTATGTGCTCAATAGTTTCAGAAATCTGCATTCACTTTTTTTCTATCACGTACTGATTTCTTTTTTAGTTGCATGACTAATATCATCACCTTATTCAACGGTCACACTATAAAATTGGAGAATTGTTTGTCAAACTTAGGCTATAACTCAAGAATCCTTTACACGATTTTGATAAGAGATACATCAAAAGATGCATACGAAAATTGTCTTCAAGGTACGTTCACAATATTTTTTATTCTCTGAAGAATTTCAGAGTTATGGATCAAAATTTTCACCACTTTTCAAAAAAATAAATTTTAAAATTTTTGGTACTAACTACCGAATAACTACGAAAATATTAACTGGACAAAAAATTATATAAATTCAGCTCAAAGACAATTAAGGTCGCTTTATATTAAAGTTCAATTTGTCTTAATTGGACAAACTGTTCTCGAGTTATACAAGTGTGACTGTCTAAAGGTGTGGTCATAGTAGTCAGACCCATAAAAAAAATCAATACGTGATAGAAAAAAGATAAAAGCAGATTCTTATTTAGCACGTTGAATTACATCCAATCCACCTATTTTTTTTATTTAAGACGAAAAAAAAAAATTTTTTTTTGTCTACTAGTGTATTTCCGCTGTAGGTAGAGGTATGTATGGGTAGCCAAACTTAACTGTGAATCCAATCAAAATTTGTGCATCAATTTGTATGAAACGTGGTTTTGCCAGCTTTGAGATAAAGGTGATAAACTTAAATATTTTTGATGGTTTTACTTTTAAAAAGAAGTTTTAGTAAAATAAAGAAATCTTGAATTTAGCATGAAAAAAAAATTTCCGACACTTTTTTCGAAATGTCTCCTAAACTATTGGGCGGATAAAAATTTGATAGTAAAGCGACTTAAAGCCAATGTTTTTCCACATATTTTGGTGTATTATTTGTATAAATCGTACATACCGTTCTCGAGTTATAGTGAAATATACACGAGTAATCGGCTTATTTAGGGCGCAATATTAGACACGCCCATAAAAAAAAATCCCGATCTGATAGAAAAACCTGAAAGCAGGTTTGAGTTTAGCATGCGGAATTCCATCTAGTCTACATAATTTTTTTTTTTGAAGGAGCTCAAAATTTTTTTTTTTTTTTTGTCGACCAGTGTAAGCGATAACAAATTAAAATATTAAAATATTGATATAACCTTTTCCTGAATTAATAGCTATTTTTTACCTAAATTAACTAGATTTATTTATGAAATTTAGTTAATTTAGTTAATTCTACAACCATTAAGCTAATATTTTTGTTTGCTTTTAATAACTATTGAAAACACATTTTTGTGTATCAGTCCAGTAGTTTGTTAGTAAATTTATACTCATTTAGTTTTGATATGAATAAACGTAAATTGACAAGGTTTGATTATATTCAGTATGATAAATGTACTACTTATCGTGATACTAATGAATATAAATATGAAAACTTGGGATTATACATATGATAAAATGGGATTATATATAAGATAAAATGGGTTATATATGTGATAAAATGGAACTATATATATGAAGACATGGGATTATATATATGATAAAATGGAATTATATATATGATAAAATCAGTTTATATATATTATAACATGGGATTATTAAATGATAAAACATTATAAAATTGGAAAAAATATTGAAGAAAAGGTTATTATAAGCCTTACTAAAAATTATAAAATATTACGTATTATATATATAAATAATTACGTATTATATATTACAATCATAGTATGTTGCTCTTAGTTTATGGTCACTAGAACCATATTTTTTCTGCGCGTGTATTTTCTGAATTAGAATTCAAGATAATTGTGTGATCATAATCTAATCTAAAAGATATAAAATGTTTATTTTTTTAATCTATCAATAACGAATTTTCATCATATTTTTAGCTGAATAAATAAAAATCATTATATTAAAAAATACAAACATTGCATAAATATGAAACGACTTACATATATACAATGTACATATGTATATGTATAAAATACCACAACTTATTTTTCCCCTTATAAAATTTGTGAAAATTTCTAGCGTGACTAAAATCCATTTAATACCAATGAATCCTTCAAAACTTCCTGTATACTTTCAGTAAGTTTGTATATTTAGTATCTAAATGAACAATTATTGAATATAATCGTTGTGGCTTCTTTTTTTGTTTGTATTAAGCAAATTTTTGATAGTCAGGTGTGCAAAATTCCTGTTAAAATACTTTTCCTACTCCTATCATATGAGTGCCATTGATGGTTTCTTCTTTACATTGGAAAATTTACTCAGGCTAATGGTATATTTTATATGCAATTTTAAATTTGTTACTTAGGAAATATGCAAATAGATATACATTTTTTGAATTATATATTATTGGCAAATATTTTTGCCAAATATTTACTTAATATTGTCTGTTTGTTTGTTTATTTGTGGGTTTTTAATATTATATAATTTACATAATTCGTTTAGTAAATTTGGAGTAGTGCTGCTAAAGTCTAAGGAAGAAATTACTAACGTTTTAGGACGGACAATAATGATGATTTGTGGGTGGAAATTTAAGTTTATGGTTGTGTTTTAATGTTAGTAAATGAAATTTAATTGAAGTTATAGGTAAATTTTGTTAAAGTTTTTAAGAGTTTAGTTTTGAATAAATAAAATATACATATAAATTTCATATATTGAATTTTGTTATAAGATAAATATTTTTTTTTTTTTTTTGAAAAATAAACCCACTTTAATGTTATATATGTTAAGAAATTAGAAATAAATCAAAAACAAAATTCTATTAAATTACATGTTCAAGTTCAAAGTATTTACAACCAAAAAAGGGCAATCGATAGCATTTGAAAAACCAATCTGATCTTATAATCAGATAACATAAACACATGTACATCCTATACATTATCCCAACAAATCTATAATCTAAGGCAGGCGACGAATGTTGTATGTGTCAAATGTTCATATGAAAAAAAAGCAAAAAAATAAATAAAAATTTGTCACATTAGCCATATTATTGAACTAAAACTGCTCACACAACATCATTGTACTTTTTCATCGCAAAACAAAATAGCTAAAACTCCCTTCTGTTTTTCCACAAATAAAGCCATCAATTCAGCCAAATGTTGAAGAGGAGGGTTGGTCATACAAACAAATTGTAGTAGATATATTTTTTTTTTTAATCAAAGAAATCATTAAATATCTGTAATTGTCAACATATTACATTGTAAGCCAACAGGGGTGGTATGAATTTGTCAATGATGTTTCTAATAGAGATTTATTTTTTCTCTCTTTGTCAGAGATTACGTTGGCATTACAAACAAATTAAGTGTGAACAGAAAAATTTCTTCTTCTTATTTTTTTGTGACCATCACTAATGTGTCACGTATATAAACAGAATTTTGATACTGTTAAAGAGATAATAAAGAGATGATTTCAAAAAGAGATTAAAAAACGAAAAAAAGGCTACTTAAAAAGATTAAAATCAGCAAATGTTGAAAAATTTACAAACTCTTTATACTCATACATATTGTTAAAAAAAGTTAAGTAGATAGAATAAAAAGACAAATTCTGGTATCGAAAAACGGCAGCAAATGTCGAGTATTAAACAGAAAAATCTGTTATTGTTGCAAATGTTTTAATTTTTTTTTTTTTAATCTTCCCCTAAAATAAACAAAACAGAAGGCTGACTAATGTTGACATAAAGATGTCATATGTCAACTTGACTTTAAGTCTTTTGGAAAAATTTCAATTTCAAATGAGGTTTTAAATCTAATTTCACATATTTTAAATTGCTGGAGGAAATATTGGAATAAATTCTACATTCTACAAATTTTTGAAAATGAAATTATTAATTATGATAATAATTTCAGTAATATTTTGTTTACTAATATAATCGAAATAAACGTTTTTAATGATCCTTATACTAATTTTCTATAATAAAATCATTAAGAAAAATTTAAGGACAAAAATTAAAGATTCAAAAAAATAATAAATATAAAAAGTAAAATCTTTATTTAAGAAGTTTTGAAAATAATAATAATAATAAATAATAAAAAAACTATGTACAGTGTCTCACTAAAGTATTCGAATTTTTTTAATTAATAATTAAAACGGTTTAATAACGTGATTTAAAAAAATTAATTCTAGATTTATTAACTGAATTGTGTTTGTCTATTTGTTAACTTTATAATGCAAAAAACTACAATCAAAAATATTTCATTGTATCCAAGTTATTCCAGAAATAGTATGAAAATTCATCGAATTTACCTCACAAAAGTATTTGAGTTTTTATCACCTTTGTATTTAAAACAAAATACAAATTGGAGAAATTCATATATTTTTTTATTAATAATAGGTCATAGGTATCACAATTAAATGTTTACTAATTTATTTCCCCAATTTGGAGTAAAATTTTGGGGTATTTTTGGTCCAATTTTATATTTAATGGACTTAGAAGGTTGATTTAGGAAGAAGATTTTTCCTCTATAAATGAGAAAAACAATAATTTTTTTGTTGTCATTATAGTAAAAAAATAATAAGGTTTTAGTTCCTTATGAGTTTTTTGTTAAAACCCCATATACGAAGGGTCCAAGTCGATAATTATGAGAATAGAATACCTTAAATATCAAGCCCATTATGGTACCCTACGTATCAAAAATTTATTTAAAAATGTTGGAGAATATCTTCCGATATATAGCCAATTATAAATTTGAAGGCTAAAATACCTGACTTTATGATATAGCTCCAAAATATACCCCGACATAATTATACTTGGGTTTATTGTTCTAATTACTTAGCCATATTATTTTTGGATCAATAAACTGCAGTCCAGAGATGTAGGAGCGAAAAATTTTCAACTTTATTTTCATCAACATAAATAATATTAACAGAATAGTAAACTTTTTCGGGTATTTTTACCTTTTTATAGTTTCCAGTATACCTTGAAAGTCATATAGTTATGTAACTTAAAATATGCCTTTTGTCGCGTTTTATACTATGACCCCAATTTCTTTGTATATTTGTAGCCGGTATCCAAATCTCTCATTTAATAACAGCTAATACCTACAAAAACACAATCTGAAAGTTTTGTTAAAATATATGGACCAATACTTCAGTACAATAGGCTCAATGTTGAAGATTTTTTAATTTTTAACAACATAACGAAACTACGTACCCCACTTGGAATGTCAATATTTAGAACTTTTGCAGTAAAAATTATTTTTCGAAGACATGAAATAGTCCATTTATATTTCCGAATAAAACAAATTAAATTTAAGAAATAATTTAGGAAAATTACCCGATTATTCCAATTTTCCCTTTTGTAAGATATATGTAAAGAAACTTCGCTTAATTTCCCTAAAATTTTAACCCCCAAAGTTATTAAAAGAATTAGTAAACGCTTAACACTAATACTTAATAACAATTAATATAAAAACATAACTTTTTTGCCTTTTTGTATTTTGAGTATCTTTAAATATAAAAAAATGACTGCACGTGTTATTTTTCTCAATTTCTCGGAAACGATTCAACATTTTGTGCTACTTTTTGCAGCATTTGGTAGAAGACAACTCAGGCAAAAAAATCCCATTCATAAAAAAATTATTATTTTTTATTTACCTAATTTTATAACTAAAAATAACTCATTTTTTTATTTAAAAATTAAAATTCACTAACTTATGTGAGACACTGTATGTGAAGATAAATTCGAATTTGAAAAGCAAGGCACAAGCCATTTTTTTTAACTTTCGTTGCCTTGAGTTAAGAAGCTAATATAATGGCTCCTCACTACTTACACATTAAATGAATAACTCATTATTTTAATACGGTGATGACATTAAAGGCAACTACTTACCTTATGCCATTACTAAGATGTAATTACAAGAACTAACTACTTTCGAGCTATTCTCATTGATTTTAAAGTATTACTGAAGTCATTTTTAGTAAAGACAATAGAAACCAGTTACATTTTAGGTTAAAAATAAGAACTCATGTAATAATTAAATATTAAGATCAGAAGTCCAATTCGTCATAAAATTGTTGCCGGCGGCAGCTGAAGGAAAATAAAACGGCGGCGGCTAAAAGCCGGCAGAAGCCGAAGTTTTTCTTTGACTAAATAAAAAATACAAATATAAAAAAAAATATTAAAAAACAAAATAAATTCAATAAGTATTCAATTACATTCGTAAAGCAAAATCTGCGTACGAACTATTAAACAATAATTATTGTCTTAATTTCTCTATTATATCTTTAAAGATCTTGATTTTGTACAGCTTTATATAATAGCTTAAATCCTTGACAATATTATAGTAAAATATTAAGTTTAAAAATATGAATAGATTCGCGGTTTTCCAAGAATATGTAAATTAATGTTCTATAAATATATAGCAAAAGTCTGCGTACACTATTAAAAAATGTATGTTTTCGCAGATATTTTTAATTTTACATGATTGAATTTGTTGGGTTTTAAATTTCTATTGATTTCTTAATTATTATTAAAAATTTTGCAATATAAATCAAGTTGTTTTTTGGTAATATATCAAAGAAGAAATTAATTTATCCTTATCCTAATTTTTGTAAGGATACTGAATGAAAGTTCCGGAAATAATTACATAAAACCATTCATCTGTTTAAAGATAAATGAGTACTTATTACAATAATAGAGTCCATTTTACTTAAATCACATTTTAAAAGCATTTACGACAAAGATTAATGACAAAATAAAAATTCAGGTCATGTTATACGTCAAAAATCGGAATAAACCGCTATAAAATTTACTAAATCATGAAAATCTATTTAAATTGAAGTGTATTTTTGTTGAGAAAAAATATATCATTAAATATTAGGGTTTATGCTATAATACCACTAATATAGACCTATGCTTTATTAAAAAATTAAAACAAAAAATATGCTCACTGCATAAAAGCGAAAAAATCAATAGAATTTCTAAAAAAAGGTATATTCTAAGGTGATGCTAAATGTGGTTCTCTCTAAATAAGGCCATAACACAACATAGAAAGAAAATCGGATCATGCTATTAATGAAATGGACCCATTATAAGAAAACCTGGTTATTTTCTATTCATTTATAATATATAAAAATGTTTTCTAGGTACAACTATACAGCGAGAAACAAGAATGCAAACAATATTTTTTATTAATTTTATCTGGAATAATCGTACTGTATTCGAATTTAATATTTTTGTTAATTTTATAGTTGTTTGTCCCGATTTTTTCACGTATAACATGACCACAATTAAATTTTTTCATTAATCCATGTCGTTAATTTCTCCAAAACGTGATTTAAGTGAAAAGGACCCTATTATTTCGGTTAATACTAATTTCTTCTTAGACACGAAAAATTTAAATTTTTCAATAATGTACGCAAACTTTTGCTGTATAATTAAAGGTATCATATAGAGCTGTATCATATAGCTGTAAAAATTCCAAAAATCTTAAAGGATATATAGAATACTTGGGTCAATAAGTAATGTCTTTCATATGTTCGTACGCAGACTTCTGATTCCTACACGCAAAGAAAAAACATGATTCCGAAATGCTCGCGGAAATCAAGTGATGTTCCTAAGTAGTTTATATGGCTAACACAATCAAATTATTGTGTTTTAGACTAAGCTGAATCAATTATTTTTTGTTCTGATCATTTTAACATATGATACTTTGTAATAATATAAAGTCGGTGTACTAAAAGAATAATATGTTTCATAGTAACATATTATTTCAATGAAATATTTGTATGTAATATTTTAATGCGAGGGGTGACAATAATATGCTCGTCTTTATTGTTATCTCTCTTTCGAAATAATTTACTCATTCAGTAATGAAATCTTAAATGTGACGGACGTAAAGTGAATAAAAACGTTTAAAAAAGTTCACAAAATTTTTATTAAAAAACTTTATTATTATTTTTTAATAACGAGATCCACGGAGTGCTGACGGAGCAAATCATCAATGGCCACATTTCAAATTGGAAATATTTTTCGGTAAGTACAATAAATATCAATAATTCAGTGCGGTCAAATATAAAAATAATAATAAAAAAAATGTATTTCTACAATTTTCTTTTAGGTGTGTGAATGTGAAGATGAATTTTCTTGAACGAAATCGTCCAGTGAAGGCTGTGGTATTTGTTTTTTAATTATTTTCTATTCGCAAAATTTAAATTAAAAAAATAATAATAAATAAAAATACATTTTAACCGTATGCATAGTATTATGATTGGGGGTATTATAATATTTAATATAGGGATCATGTTATATTTATGCAGTATGGTTGTGAGGACTATCACATATAAATGTTATGATTGTGAGGTCCATATTATATTAATATTGGATAGGACAATATTATGTTCAAAAAAGGGTATAATAACTGATATGATTGAGGGAATCATAAACCTAAACATTAATGATAGTTACCGATTATGATTTGACCAACCATGTTTTTTCTTTGCGTGTAGTGTATATAAGTATGTATACTTCCATACTTCGTAAAGTCAAGTTTCACACATAATTTTCGCCACCTTTTTAAGATCCGAATTGTTTTAAAATATCATTATTATATGTCACCTGTTGATAGTAAATTATAAAGATTCTTAGATTCCATTGCAGAATCATATGAAGAAATTTCGGGGTCTCCTTGGGTTTTTTTAAAGAAATAATTTTGAATATTTTTTTGAACCATTTTTAAACAGTTTAAAATAAATTAAATGCGTAAAATACTGCGAGTTTTTTTATGAAAAACAAAAACGGAATTTTTCATGAAAAACAGCAGAGTTTTTTTCTTTTGCAAAACACTGGTATTTTTAATAATGAGTTATATTTTAAATAATAGAGTTGCAAAAAAATATTAAATATTAAATATTTTTTATTTATTAGAATACGTAACTGCATCACTTTACATATTCTAAGTTCTTAAGTATTAAGTTGAAATAACTTTACTAATTCTTAAAAAGTGTGAGTTAAATGAAAGATCTTTACGATTAGCACTAAAAGGCACAATGAATGCTGAAGAAGGTCGTAGCGGATCAGAAAATGCATACCATCCTGCTAGTGTCTAATAAATCTTTTTCTGTATTCTAGAAAAATTATTACAATAATGAACTTGAGCCTGAATAAAAATTCAAAAATTATTAATTCATAAAAAGTTCGAAAAATATTCATCATTTACTAAGAAAGTAGTATTTTTAAAAATTTGATCGTAAATAAGCAATTACATACCGGGCTATGTTACTAAACTAATTTTATATAATGCAGACGGCATATTGTTGTCATAAAAAAGCAGGGACAGAAAATAATTATTCTTGAAATTTTAAACGAAAAAATCAGATACAAGGAACAACCGGATAAAAGTGTTAAATACAGAAATGTAATCTTCAGAACAGGTTCTATCGGAATCCGGAATGATTTTTATTTTTTTGATTTTTTTGAAAAAAATTAATATTAATGATTATTTTGGATTTTTAATTTTTCGCTCAACTCGTAATCATTATTTTTTTATTTTTATTTTTTTGCTCAACTTTTAATGATTATTTTTGATTTTTATTTTTTTGCTCAACTTATAATGATTATTTTTGATTTTTACTTTTTTTGCTCACAATATAATACTTAACATGAGAAATGAATAGTTTCATTTCACGCAGTTTTTAATAAAAAAGATTTCTCATCGTAAATTAGATTTATTTGCTAAAAGGCAAGTGTGGTGATATATTTTTCATCAGATTTTTTAAAAAAATATCAAATTTTTTTTTTTTATAAAATTCGAATTTTTTTCTAAAATTTTATATTTTTTATTAAAAATCAATTTTTTTATTAAAAATAAAATTATTTTCTTAAAGTTTTTACTTAAAGAAAATTTTTTACTAGATAAAAGTTTAATTTTATATTGAGAGCAAAAAAAAAAAAAATAAAAATCAAAAATAATCATTAAAAGTTGAGCGAAAAATAAAAATTAAAAAATAATGATTATTTGTTGATTTTTATTTTAAAACTCATAATCATTACGGTCCTTGTAAAAAAGTAACTACATCTGCATGCTATTATCAAATTTTTGTGGGAATAATATATAATAAAGACTTACAAGCTATTTTGCTATTTTCTATGTATGTAAAAAAATTATTATTTTTTCCATGGAAAAATATATCCAAACTTTTAAAAAGAATTATTATTTTTTATATTTTGAATACTTTTTTAAGGAGAGTTGTACAGACCATACACAAATACAGAATGTGAAATTTAAGAGCGCCAATCCCTTGTCTAAAGCAAATTTAGTTAGTGTTTTATACCCTACACCACCATAGGTGGTTGGGGTATTATGTGTGTGAAACGCAGAGAAAAAATCTTCGGGCTAGTATACCGATCGTCTCAGAATCACTTTCTGAGTCGATTTAACGATGTCCGTCCGTCTGGTCGGCTGGCATTGAAGATTAATTTTAATTTTTGAATATTTTTTCCATATTAAGTTAATTTTTACGCATCGTTTGATGGGTCTTCCTACAAAATTTTTGTCTACGGGACACTCTAATGTATATATCGTCACCGAAAATGCAAAACAACGTAACATCACTTTTCATAACTTTACAGCAGGCACAAAAAAACTTTCTAAAATCTAAACGAATTGTCCTTCAACAAGATTTTTGGGTTATTACATCCTTAAATACTGCCTAATATATTGATGATGAATATTTTTATTTTTATTAAATATTTTTTAAGTTATGTGGTTTACGTTTTCCAAGATTTAAATTTTCTGAAGCCAAAACAACGTAACATCAATACAAATTTTAGAAAAATTGTAATTAAAACTATTTCTGATAACTTTTACTCCAAAATTTTAATAGTTATTATATTTGTAATAATTTGCAATCTAAATTCGTAAAAACAAAAAAAGAAAATTTTTTTTTTTTTTTATTTTTAACAAATGTGATGTTACTTTATTTTTACTTAAGAAAATTATTCCTTTCGTTAATATAATCGTGATTTTTTGAGCTACAAGCCTGAAAATTTTTGATCACACCTATTTTGGAATAATAAACTATATTTCATTAAAAACACAAATTTGAAAATTTTGATGTTACGTTGTTTTGCAATTTTCGGTGACGATATGTAGATATTTTATAATTATTACAATTTTTAAAAAAATAAAATTTTCGAAATTCTTTTCTTATGGTTCTTTCTTTGAGCTTATTTATAGAAAATTATTTCTATTTAAATGCCATTAATTTTTTACACAGAAATAAATATTTTCGAACTAATTTCAATTAAACTATTAATTAGAACTTTAAAATATTTTCATAATTAAATAAATTACTCAAAATCGAAGTATTCTAACAAATTAAATTCAAATTATATATCTAAAATCCAATTTCAATTACGAGTAATACATGTTCAATTATTTAATTAATTTAAATTCAACTTATAAAAAAAATTGTATATTCAATTATTCAAATTATCACATATTTTTATTTGTATCTGATTAATTTATTAATTGATGCAATAAGAACAATAACTGAAAGCCTATGAAATATTAGAAAATTTAAATTTTCATCATTTGATTAAAAAAGTAATTGGAATAGTTTTTATTTTATTATTACACAAATATGATGTATTAATCGATTCATCAAAGAAAGGAACTTTTTCAATTACTTTTTTAATTGTATCAATTATTCGAGATGAATTTTATAAGTATAATTTATAATAATAAAATATGTTTCTTAAATATAATATATTTATCACTAATAAATATGATTAGAATTTCAAATAGAATGACCATTATTCTACACGCAGAAAAAAAAAACATGGTTACAGCATAATCACCACAACTATTCAATGATTATATAGCCGTTTTTCATTGATTTAAATATACTGTGTTCATGATAGCAACGCTTAATCATTTAATGATTACCAACAATCAAAATTTTAATATGGTTCACTGAATGATAATATGTATTTAAATATGTTTATATGAAATCATATTTATGAATAAATCCAATCATTTAGTGAATTCTACAACTATTTAGTTAATTACATAACCATTCATTTCATTTTACAAATTTGGTTAATTCTACAACCACTATGCCATTAACTTTTAATGCCTTTTGAATACACATTTTTGTGTATCAGTCCAGTAGTTATAATTCTCATTTAGTTTACATATGATCAAATATAAATCGACAAGTTTTGTTTTTATTTAGTATGATGGTTGTACCACATATCGTGGTACAAATGAATATAAATATGAAAATATGGGATCATATATATGATAAAATGGGATTATATCAGTGTTGCCAAAAAATTTAATTGGTAAAGTGCTAAATTATCCAAAAAATTATGCTAAATTGTTCTACAGCAGCAAATCACAATGCTAAATATTTTGTAAGGTAAAATTCATAATTTCGTTGCCCTTGTTTTTTGTAAAATATAGTTCAAATGGCAACTTATAAACAAATTTTCTTCAGTATTATTTGCAATATTTGTAAATAAAATAAAAACTGGGCTTATATTTTTAAACTTACAACTAACACAATCAAATTTATTAAGAAATTCGTTCAAAAAATAAAAAAAGATTGAATTAAAAACTACTTTAAAAAAGTGCTAAAAAGCATTTAGCATATTTTTATAAATTGTCAATGCATTTTTGCCTTTTCAAATGCTAAATCTAGCACTGAAAGTGCTAAACTGGCAACACTGGATTATATATATGATGAAATTTGTTCATATATATGATAAAATGGAATTATATATATGATAACATGGAATTATTAAATGATAAAAACATAATGAAATTGAAAGCAATACTTAAGAAAAGGTTATAAAACTTACTAAAAGTTATTAATAAGGTTATGAACCTTACTAATAAATTATAAATTGGAATTATAGTAATGATTACGTACAAATATACTTATTGTAACCTGGAATCATATATTACAATCACAGTATGTTGCTCTTAGTTGATGGTCACAGGAACCATATTTTTTCTTTGCGTGTAATTCCTATTAGAATATATGTACATACTTCCAGACTTATATGAGTCTGGAAGTATGTATATTTTACTCATATAATTCCAGACTTATATGAGTAAAATATATATTTTTTGCCAAAATGTTTATAAATACCAATCAAATTGTCTACCATAAATAAACAATTTATGACATGCAGGCATTAAACCACATATTGACATACATTTACAAGTATCTAAGTATACATATAAATACACAACAGCCCATCTATCTATAATATTCAAATGGTAGTTGATTACATTATTTATGTATACTTCCGTATCCCCTATTACTTTCTCTCTTTCTCTCTAAAACACAAACATTTCCTTTTTCAAAAGGTTATTCAAATAACATCATCAACATCACATTGTCATTCACTAAGAACTTAATTTATGTAGCCCTTTCTTCTTATGATATGTAAAGAGGGGTTGTTTGTTTGATTTAGTTGACTTGTCTATTTTGTATTGTTGTTAACATGTTTGTGTGTTTGTCTTCTTCTTGTTTATTTATTTAAAAATAGACAAATCACTTCGTTGAGTGTCAAATCACTGACAACACCGGACAATCAAAATGTCACATGTCACATTTTATTTATATATGTGTGTGTGTAAGTATTGTATTAGTTGTTTATTTTTCAAATTTAACAGCTCTTTTTTTGATTTTATGGTTTGTTGGTTATTTTATGTTTATGAATTTATTTTGATTTTGTTGGTTTTGTTTTGTGGGGAAAGGATAATTGAATCATAATAGTGAGATGTTAAAATGCATTTTAAAAACAATAAATTTGTTATTCCTTCTTTCTTTAAATCATAAATTAATTCTTGTTTTTACATTTTTACTGTTTTTTATAATCTTAGCTTATAAAACAAAATTCATAAATATAATTTTTATAGCCAAATTCGTCTCATTAATAGTTTTTTTTTTTTTTTTTTTTTTTTTTTTTTGTAATTTACCCCTAAAACATTAGACACCCACACAAATGTTTAGAAAAAAAAAAAATCATTTAATATTTTACGTCTAAAGTACTTTAAAATAAAGGAAGGACTTAAAAGACTATAGAAATGTGACACGTGTGTCCTTTTTTCGCCAAAAGAATATAGTAGATAAAATCCTAAAACCAACATTTTGTGGTTGAAATACTTAAAATAAAAAAGTCTTTAAATAAATGTCAATGCAAACAAAAAAGCACGTGCCAAAGATGATCCATTAAGTGTGACCTATAAGATAATGGAATACACTATTATGAACCATAACAATGGCTAGAGTATGGCAGCTATTAAGGGAACATTAGTAGTGATAGAAGGGGGAGAATTACGAAAAAGGTGGAAAAAATTGGCAAATTAGCAGAAAGGTAATAAAGGGAATTATATATTTGAAAATGATAGAGTAATGATTGCGAATTAGTTATTAATATGGATTGTATTTTATAAAAATGAAATTCCTAAATAAAAAATACTTGTAATAAAATTATAATAAGAACTATTTTATGAAATATAAAGTCGTCCAATAATGCATGGATACAAATTTCAATTTCTATAACTTTAAAAAAAAAAAACCCACAAGAAAAAGTATAACGATGTTAAATTCGATGATCTTTGTAGCGGGAAAAGGTGAGAAATGTTATGCGTAGGATATTTATATATAGAGGTGAGGTTATCTCCCGCCACTCTTTAGGAAATTCTAGAGTATGAGCTGAACAAAATTATTTTTAAAATATATTTATTTTAAAACAAGTAAAACGTCCCTAGAGGAAAGAAAACCGGTTCAAAACTAGTCACGTGACAGGTTCTCAGGGCTAGTCCGGTTCCAGTTCCGGATCTTTGTATGACAGTAACATGTCACCTTTACATGGGGTTGTTATTGGAGGTGGCCAATTAGCACCTTGGGATAGGTAATAGGACAGGTTACAGGACTGGTCCAAGAGGACATGTTCAGAGTCGATTGATATAATAAAAATTTAAAAAAAAAAAAAAAATTTACTTTTTCAACTTTTTTACTTTTTAAAATTTATTTTTATTTTATAATTTTTCGTTAATATCGATGGCGGCAGCACGAATCGAACCCAGGCACAGTGTGTGATTCAAAAAATGCAATGGAAATAATTATGGAACTACGAACGGCTGCTCCGATTTTCCTGAAATTTCACATGGTGATAGTAGAGATGTAGGCGAGTTTAAGTTTTGAGCTTGGACCATATAGACCTACAGGGGGAGACAAGGTCCACAAGGTTCCCAAAGTTGGACACCTCGGGTATAAAATTTATTAAAAACGATCCTGATTCCTTATATCTGAACCGATTTCAAAGATTTTTATATGGGAGGATTCTGCTAGTCGATATTTACAAAAAGCATCTATATTATCTCTTTTTGTTTAAGAGATATTAAGCTTCAAAAATTAAAATTTTTACTTTTTAGCCTGTCTTGGTGAAGTTTTTTCACTACAGCGGGTCCAATTTTAGCCCTATTGTTTTAAAATTATCATTAAAAACAAATATAAAAGTTTTTTAAAGAAACAATTTTGAAAAAAATATTTACGGACTCAAAAGTTACAAGCATTAAACAAATTTTCTTAAGTAACATATATAGCATATATATTTTTCTAAAAGATAACTAAACACAAAATACTTTAAAGGAAAAAAAGTTTTCAAAAATCAATTTTAGCGATAACCAGGATTTCCCATATTTGACCTTTTTTTCCAACTAATTTTGAATATTCGCCTTAATTTCTCAAATCGCAAAGCTGGAATTAAAACAAGTTATACTTTTTATTTAGTCTAAATAGTTTTAATTTTTTTTGCAATAGAAATTTTTGCTCCCCGTTATCGGTTGGAAAGATATAGCAAAAAAAGTAAAAAATCTCATTTTTGTAAAGTTTTTTGGTTATTACGGGATTTTTGTACACAAATCTAAAAAAGTGAATAGCGCTTTAAATTAAGTATCAAAAAGTCTACTTATGTGTGAAATTTCATTCATTCGGGAGGGGTAGCCCAATATAAAGAGAAAAAAAATATTTTCGCATATCTGAAAGAGTGATTTACTGAAAGTTTTAAACATTATTATAAATAATTTTCATTTCAAATTTGAATAAAGCGGATAGGTCAAAGGGTAAATATTAGTTATCACATCAAAAGGGATAACGAAGCTCACCGGGATAAGCTAGTTTTTTTTTTTTAATATAAAAAACTTTTCTAGAAAAACAAAATAGAATTATCAACAAATTCCTATAAATAGTTAATCTATAGAAAATTGTCTATCAAAAAGATATAAAAGGGGAATTCATCCAAAATGTTTTATAAAAAGGGAATAACAAATTTTCTATAAAAAATAATTATCGAACATTTTTTATAAAATGAAGAATTATCGAAAACATTCTATAACAATTTTTAATTTCTTTAAAAATAAAATTAATCAAAAATTTCCTAAAAAGAGAAAAAATTAACGAAATTTTTAAAAAACAGAAAATGTATCGAAAATTTCTTAAAAAAAAAAATTAAATTAAAAAAAATAAAAATCCGAAATTTAACAAAAATTATCCAAAACGGTAAAATTTATCAAAAATTTCCTAAAAATAGAAAAATTTATCAACAATTTTCTAAAAAAGAAAATTTATCGAAAATTTTCTAAAACGGGAAAATTCATCAATAATTTCATAAAAAAAGGAACTTTTTTGAAAATTTCGAAAATAGTAAAAAACAAGCGCGAATGTTATGCTCGGCCGAATCGAAATACTCACCATAAACTTTTTCGAATTTTACGTTATATGAGAGGTGGGCGGTAAAGTGGGTGGACAATGCCCATTTTTTGTTTCTGAGTTTACATTGGTCCTTGTACTATTTGAACACAATTTCGCTGAAGTTTCACCTTATATGGGAGGTGGGCGGTAAAGTAGACGGACCACGACCATTTTTAGTTTCCAAGTTTATATCGATCCTCAAACTATTTATACAAAATTTCGTTATCGTACATGCTTTTGTTTAAGAAATATCAGCAGAAAAGTATGAAATGGACACCCTGTGTTTCTAGTTTTTAGCCCATAACTTTTTTGTTTATTAACCAATTTTCAATCAATTTCAATCCCAAACAAACCTTATATAAGATAAATATTTGTGCCAAATTTCGTCCCCCTACGTTGTCTCGTTCGAGCCCTATCCTGCTTTCAACAGACGGACAGACGAACGGACATTGCTAGATCGACTCAGAATCTAACCAGCACCCACAAAATATATACTTTGAGGGGTCTTAAATGATTCCTTTGACATATTACACACGGAATGACAAAATCAATATACCCCCCATCTTTTTGAGGGTGGGTATAAAAAGGTAAATTTATCGAACATATACTAAAAAAGATAATTTTTCCAAAAATGTCTATAAAGAAAACCATTTATCGAAATGTTATATAAATTTAAAATTCATCCCTATTTTTCTCTAAACAGAATATAATTCGAAATTTTCTGCAAACAGAAATTAATTTCATATTTTCTATAAATAAACCTTTTTTTTTAACGTATAATGATCGAAAATTTTCTATAATAATTTTTATTTTATTTTGTTTTTTTTTTTAATTTTCTATAAAATAAAGAATTATCGAAAACTTTCTATTAAAAAATTATCAAAAATGTTTTATTCCTAAAGAGAGAAAATCTCCTAAAAAGAGGAAAATTTTTGGAAAATTTCCCAAAAAGAGAAAACGTATTTAAGAGTTTCTTCAAAAAAGAAAATGTATCGAAAATTTCCTAAGAACAAGAAAATTTATGGAAAATTTCTTAAAAAAGAACATTTGTCAAAAATCTTCTTAAAAAAAGAAACAAATTATTCGAAAATATCATAAAAAATAATAATAACTTTTCCAAAAATTTCTAAAAAAGAACATTTATTAAATTGTTTTTATAAATTGAAAATTCATTGCTATTTTTCGACCTTCTCAATAAAATGTAAATAATATAATATTTTCCATAAATAGAAAATTTATTGAATACTTCTTATAACGAAAAAATTTTACATATAAAATTTATAAATTTTGTGGGTTTAATATCTCCATAACTAATTACCGTGTTAAAAAATAATGGAAAAACGACTTAAAGATAATTTTGATTGGAATTTTTTAATATTTTTTTGAACAAAATCAGACAAGTCGTTTTCGAGATATGCTTTAATAAATAGTGCAGCCTCCTTAATTTTACAAATCGCGATTTATCGCGAGAACTAGAGTCAATTAAAAAAAAGGGAATTAGAGGCTTAGTACATATTAATACCATGTGTAAGAATTGACTGAGAAACCCCGCGCCGCAGAATTTTTTTCTCATTTTGTAGCTCTGTGTAATTTTATTATATATATATATATATTTTTTAATTAAAATTTATCAAAAATTAACTCTTAATTTAAAAAACTGAACATATTTAAATTATCTCGAAAGTAATAAATATTTAAATTAATTAAAATTATTTTAATGAAAATTTCTTAATCCCTCCCCACGAACGTTTTAATACCCAATTTGGGGACAAACCCCCTATGATACAAAAATATAGTCCTGCAAGTTAATCCAAAAATGTAAAACACTTCTTATATTATCTGAAATACCAATACAGTTATAGTGTAGCAATATACATGCATTTGTATGTGCCAAATATTCTCCACCTCAGCTTTAATCACCAATTGATAGATGATTATGTTTACGATATGATATTGAGATCCTTGCTTGTTGCTATTTTATAAATATTGTATTATGTTGATTTTCATGCAAATTAGAATCCCTACAAAATCATCATCACTCATTCAAATCAACACATACAGACTGACGTACGCATAAATCTAACTGCTATACGGTTAGGTCTATTATAAATTTAAATCACAATATTGAAGCTTTCAAAGGTTATTGTGAGTAGAATGGGAATTTACAAGTTTTGATTTGGTATATTTATTGTAATCTTGTCATCAAGACTTAATTTAAACATGGAAATTTACGCAATTTACATTTTTACATATGTACATACATACATTCATATATTTATGGATAATATATAAAAATATGACACATGTTTTCATAAAGGTGATAGATGAATGATTGAACAAATGACTGAATGGATGGATGATTCCATGAAAGTGTAAAAATATCATTTGTAAAGCATAAAAATAGGATGATGACATGATGATTTGTAAAGTAATATGATTTATAGAAATAACGACTATTTTCTACTAAATTTTTAAAAATAAAAATATAATTGTGATTATACCGCTTAATTTTAAATCACATTAAATACTCGCGCAACCCTTTTTGCTAAACCCCTACACACCCAGTTATAAATTTGATTTAGGGCATGTGTTATTTTGTGTGTTCATGTTCATATTTGTATTAAATTAATTGCTATTAATTAACGATCCATTTCCGTTGACACTCACAATAGTATGTTACATGTCAATTTATTTTTTTATTTTAAATTTAATTTGCAAAAAAAAAAAAAAAAAAATACTAACGATAACCATTAATTTAAAAAAATATTATATTTATAGATTAATTATTATTTTTTTCTATAAACATTTTCATTATTTATTTAATACGAAAAAATTGCATTAATAACAAACAATAAATTGTTAACACGATTTCTGTGTGTACATAAATATTATAACTATTTTTTATATATTTTTTTTAAATTTTGTTGTTTTAAACGTACAATAATATCTCGTTCATCGTTTATAGTCATTTCACATTTATTGCCTTTAATTACCTCAACTTGTTTTAGTTTAATTGAGCTTTTACTCGTATTTGTTGTGTTTTATTTAATCATTTCAGTTGAATCTCTGATTTGAATTTTCCCCTCCATCATTTATTATTTGTAATTTATAAATATTTTGCAAAATATTTATTTATTTGTCCTTTATGGTATTAATCATGATTTTATTTTTAAAAAATCGCAATTAGTAACTATTTTAATTGATTTATTTAAAATTGTTGAGAAGTTTTTATCAAGAGTAATTTTATAGTAAGTAAATTATAGGAAATAGTTTTATGGTGCTAAGATTGGGAGTTTCATGGTTACTAGTTAAAGAGATATAGTTCATTTAGGAAGGTTAGGTAATTTAAGTGTCCTAAAAATTAGTTTATGTCTCATGAGAAAGAGGTCAACAATATCCAATGATGTTAATCATAGCAACATGCTTTAAATCTATTATACTAAACCGCATATTTGGGTCCCTTAACATTTCTCACAAATAAATATGTAACTTCTTATCAACTGATTGAATTTATATAAAATATCACACAGGCATAGAAAAGGATTGTAAAATTGTACACCCTTCAGAAGATCTATCGTAGGAAATGTTTAACCGCTTGCCAACTTTTTTCTTCTTATCCAATTTTTACATTTTCTTAAAGCCGACATTTGCAATAAGACCTATAAAAACATCTCTTATAGGTATTATTTGCATTTGAAATTTAAACTATCTAAATTTTCCAAAATCTTGGCCTAGTATTTTTGTCGTTATCCCATATGCATATGTTACCTTATACAAAATTTTAGACCTTAGGTCGTATATTAGATCGGTAGCCATATGTGGACCTATAATTGTATTAAGAGTAAAATAAAACATACGAATACAGAATATTGCGTTGATCTAACATTTATAAATTGGCTTTGGCAGCTATGATAAATTGTAGACCGATCCTCATAAAATTTAGCACTTTTTACCTATATAAAACTTATTTGTGTCAAATATTAACTTTATACTGGAATTTGCATGGTTTTTATGCACGTTAAAGTGATTTTCGGTAGAGTGGTATAACTCCCAATTGAAATAAGTCCCAGTCCTAAAAGATGAAATAACACCCAAATTTTTTTCCATACAAAATACTTATTTCATTATTAAGTAATACCCAGCGTGTTGAAACTTGTTTCATTTTTTCTATGAGAAGTTATTTTATAATGAAATGCTAATGAAAGCATTTCCGGATAGCTGGCCTTCGACCGAGCTCAAATGTTTTCTTTTCTGTGGTATTTAAAACACGGCCTAAACAACGGCCTATGCAGAAAACTTTACTTAGCGAAGCCTGTGTTTTAAATACTACTGAGGAGAAACCCCTTCCGTCCGTCCGAAGGCAGTCTAAGGAATGAGATCGAAAAAATCTTAACACACATTTTGCCTCATAACTTTTTTCGGAATCAATATTCAAAATTCTTTTTGATCTAGTTATCATGGAAAAGTACTTCAGTTATTATTTTTAATAACAACCATGTTAATTTGTCCTTATTTTCATCAAAATATGTGACGAAAAAGATTTACGTCCTACAAGTTATTAAAAAATTTAAAAAAATCCAAATGTCGTCCGTAAAACCGTTTCTAATATTATTAAACAGTATCAAGAGAATTTGACTATTGATGTGAAACCTAGTTCGGTAAGAAAAAAGGACCACATGATATTGGGAAGGCCAGAAAATTGAAGGCATATTGAAAGGAACTCCAAACACATCTGGTAGAAAATCAGCTCAGTTTTCTCAGTGCTTCGACTATTTGGTGCGAAAATTTAAAGCTAATGGGAAAGCTGATAACATATAAAGTTCAAAAAATTCCAAACTGGAATTCTGCAAAAAAAATTACAAGCCAAAAATAGGACTCGGAATTTAAAACCAAATTTCATACAAAAATACTCAAGCTGTATAATTGACGAAGAAACGTAGGTGCTGGCAGAATCTTCGCAGCTTGTGTCTCAAAAATTTTTATTGCTAATGCTCGAAGCAATGTAATGTTGGAGATAATTTTAAGACCCAAAAGCAGCAAAAATTTCTTACAAAATTCATGGTATAACAAGCTTTTTGCAGTTGCGGCAAAACAGGAAAGTCATTTGATACATTCGGATTAGGGTTTGGGGTCCGAGAATTCCCGGGCGGGAAATCCCGGGAATTCCCGGAAATTTTTCGTCGGGAATTCCCGGGAATTTTTTTAAATTTTCCCGGGGAAAACGGGAAATTTAATATTCATGTAGTTTTATAATCCTATAGGAAAAAATTTTACTGTTTGTATCGCCTAATTGAAAATTTTACATTTACTAAAGGAATTTTTAGATGCTAATACGAAATATAAATAAAATTAGATACAAGTGATATGTTAGATTATTAAAAAAACATTTCATCGGTGCGCTGATGAAAAGTCCTATTTGACTACTTTTCACTAGGAAAAAACGTTTTATTTTGTCCAATAACATTCCGAATACATGAGTTTTTAACTTTATATTTCTACAATCTTTTAAACATTTAATGATGATGTACGATTTTAAAATTTCATTTAAATACTAATTTTTCACTCCATAACACCATTCACAAAAGTGAATGGGTGAAAAGGGTAGACATTTTTCAAAAATGCATCCTAAAATTGAATTTGCATTATAAATTAATTTTTAAATTGTAATATTATTTCTTAACTACTATATTAAAAGATTACATATTCATCTTCTACATGCAGTTTAAATCATTAAAATCCGTTAACAACTTTTAGAGTTATTGATGTTTAAAGTTACACACTTTTCCTATTATTTTGACTTTTCGAAAAATTAAAATCATGAATAAATAGGCGAATTTTTTGAAATTCAAAAAAAAAAATAAAAATGGGGATATTTAAATGGCTTCATAGGAAATATGCGTGCCAAATATGAACAATATCGGATGACCCTCCGTCAAAAAATTGGCATTTTTTATAAATATTTCATGAAATGGACGATATATATATATATATATTTTTTTAGTTTTCAATAAGTTTGTGCCCGTACTTTTTGGGTAAAATGAGAAAAGGCTGATATTTCTCTAAAAAATGTACAAAAATACGGAAACACGAAAAACAGTTTATTTAGAAGGTAAACATCAAACTATCTGGAAATTCATGTGTGAATGTTATTTTATATTTTTTGGAATATATCAACGTTCATAATTTTTTTTAATTGAAACTTTCTTCTTAGTACCAAAAACTAAATATTTATTATTTATTTTCATTCAAAGTTTTTATTTGTATATTTTTATTTTTTGTTTATTTGACTATTTACTAAGTCTATCCAAAGATATAGTCAGGGCTGTTTCATGCAAGAAGTAGAACATTATTCTCTTAAAATCTCTATCATTTCCCAATTTTGGAGTACGGGAACACTTTTCGGTAAAATAGGGATCCCGCATGGTCCAATTTAGGTACGGGAACAAAGCTAATATTTTAAAAAATTAACCAAAAAATATTTTCTAAATCTAATATTATGTTCACATATAAATGTTTTCTGGAAAACGAGTCGTTTTCTTAAAAAACACAAACAAATTGACTTGTTTTTCCACACATTTCAAAACCAAAAAACATCTTGATTCGAGTTGTTCAATTATTTAACACACAGGGAATTTTTAGTACATAGAAATTTGTTGAAAAAAGAAAATTGTCAAACAATTTAAAAAGAAAAAATTAAAAATTATGAATGAATTTTATATTTGTTCATAAATTTTATTTGTTTACAAATTAAATTTTTTTAATTAGAAGTTGTTTGCGTGTGAAATTTTTAATTAAATCAAAGATTTGAGAAAATATTTTGGCTAACGAAAAACAGGCCAAAAGGAAAAATATGATAAAATGATATGTGAACAGTGATGCTTAAATTTATTGTGTTTTTTTTTTTTAAAGTAAGAAACTAATGTATGTGAACATAGTATAATTCGTAATAGATTTGAATAGAAGAAAATTTGAATAATTCAAAATATTTTTTAAGCTTGAATTGTAATATTGGTAGTGGATTCTTCAAGCAATTAATTCTTGTGAAGTTAAAGAATTTAAGTCTATGAATTAAATATGAAAGCTTTAAAGAAATTACTGGGAAAAGAAATTTAATTCGATTTTCAAAAGTGAATTAAACAATTAAACCTTATTTTATTTTATTTTTTATTTTTTTGTGAAATATTTAAGATTGTTTAAATTTTTAATTGGTTTTACACTATAATACTTTGTATTAATACCAAAAATATTTTCAAATGTATTATGGTGTAAATACCTTCAATACTTTGTATGTTGAAGTCTGTAAATTTTTTAAATATAATTGCATCTCTTAAAGCAAATTTCGGCACATTTTTTTATTTGTAGTCAACTCTGTTCAATTTTTCGTTTTTAATGGTATTAATACAAAGTATTATAGTGTAAAACCACCTTAACTAATCATAAATTTGATTTATAATGTTGTTTTATAGTACTGAATAGAAAAAATTACATTCTTTATAAAAAAGCATTGCTTTTTTTCTTAAAATTTAAATTTCCCGGGATTCCCGGGAATTCCCGGGAAATCGAATTTTTTATTCCCGTTTCCCGGGAAACAAAATATCACGGGAAACCCCAAACCCTAATTCGGATCTATAAATACCAAAATATGCATAAAGGAATATTTGCAAAAAAGACTTCTTCTTTTCTTAAGAAAGCACAACGTGTCCACATATTTTTGGACCCATTTGGTATCATGTCACTACGGTAAGAAAGCTCTGGAGTGGTACCAAATCAATAACATAGTTTTCGTACCAAGAGAGATCAATTTTCAAAATTGTCCATAGCATAGACCAGTGGAGAGATATTGAGCTTTTGTGAAAAGTGAATTCAAGAGCACAAAAAAGGTGTCCCAAAATACCGAAGATTTTAACAGAAGATGTGCACACTGTTCCAAAAAAGTGACTGAAGCAACTATCAAATCTCCAAAGAAAGGGTTTTCAAAAATGGTCCACAATATTATAATTAGTGGTTAGAACCATAAAGATTATATATTTCTGTGATCTGTGCTAAATTATCAAATGATTAAAAAAAATAATGAAAACTCTAAAATCAACCGTTTCGAAGTTATTGAATATTATTTATGTTAAGAATGTTTCGATCTCACTCCTTATTCAAGAAACTCTACTTAGTAAAAGGACTTTATCTTATGTGGTATTTAAAATACCAGCTAAGCTAAGTACAGTTTTTTACAATTTCGAAACTACAACTTAATAATTATTTTATTTGATAGTTTTATATTGGGACTTATTTCACATATTATGGGACTTATTTAGTTGGGAGAAATTTCATTAAAATCGGTACTTATCTTTTTTATTATGATTAAATTCCCAAATGTTGGGAATTATTTCATGTATCCTTCATTGTTTTCATTTGGGAATTTCTTCATTTTTTTTTTCGTGACTAATTTCATTGGGAGTTATTTCACGATACCAGGTTTATATGTGGTCAATTATGGTCTGAAATTTGACATATACCTTTTGTACTGAATTTCATTATACTTAATGTTATACTTAAGGCATCTTTTATCGTTAAACCCCAATTCCGAGAGGACATTTGTGAAATAATGGAACAATTATATCTAATTTTAAAAGTCTTCGTCCTTGTGCCAAAATAATTATTTGTTCCAAATTCCATAAATACATCTTTAAAATTGTGACCTGTACTTTGCTCACATGGACAGACAGGCATCCGATCAGTTAGATGGACAGACAGCGTTAAATCGACTTAGAATCACTTCCTGTATGCTTTAAGATGGGGGTCCGAACATTTTTTCTGTGCCTATGAAACGAAGTGAAATTGAAAAATTGTAAAATTATTATTATCATTTTTATTATTACTTTTTTTTTTTGTTATATCCCAGAAAAGACTGCTTTCCTGGTAAGCCAGCAGGTATAACTGGAAACAAAAATAAACTACTTATTTTTGCCTGAATAACTAGTTATTTTTTGAATTTTGAAAAATTCGCGAATTTATTCAAGATTTTGATTTTCCGAAAAGTCAAAAAAATCGCAAAAGTATGTACCATTAAACATCAATGTCTCTAAAAGTTGTTAACGGATTTTAATGATTTAAAATGCATATATAAGAAGAATATGTCCACTAAAAACGTAGCAATTTAAAAATAATATCATTTAAAAATGAATTCACAAAGCAAATGCAATTTTAGGATGCATTTTTGAAAAATTTCTATCCTTTGAATTTTTTTCTCCCTTTAATATAAAAAAAATATTACGTTTGCTAAAAATTGAAATATAAATTGTTCTGGGACAAAATGGTTCAATATTTTAAAAAATATTATTAATATGTCACAATATGTTATTAGCGGTATAATACCTATTTGTCCCAGATTAAATGCTGATGTAATATATAATAAACATATTTGTCTTCAATATTAAAGAAAAACATTTAAAATCAAAAGGGTAGAAATTTCTTGAAAATGCATCCGAAAATTGCATTCTTTTCGTAAATGTATCTTTAGCATCTTTTGTATAAATCAATAAATTTTTAATTTATACAATATTTATATTATATATAATTTACAATATTTATTGTAATAACTTTATACTGGTTTTTAAATCAAAAAATCCGACGTATAGTTAAGGAGTCATAAAAATTTAAAATTACATATTAATAAAAGAGTACTTATAACTAAAAAAAATTAAAAATCAAAATTTTTTAAAAAATTTAAATTTTTGTATGAAAATATTGATGAAATTAAAAGAAAAAAAATATTAAAAATAGTAGATTTTATTGTCCTAGAACAGTTATTTTTGCATTTTATAGAAAAGTTATTACTTCTTAAGATATTAAAAGAAAATTAAAATCGAAAGGTTAGAAATTTTTCAAAAATGCATCCAAAATTGCATTTATATTAGGAATGCATTTTTAAATAACTACATTAAAAGAGAACACATTGATCTTTTACATACAGTTTAAATCATTAAAATTCGTTAACAACTTTTAGAGATATTGATGTGTAAATTTACACACTTTTCCGATTTTCTGGACTTTTAGAAAAATCAAAATCGTGAATAAATTCGCGAATTTTTTAAAATTAAAAAACAAAAAATAAATAAATAAAAAGAGAGTTATTTTTATGGCTTAATAGGTTATATGTGTACCAAATATGAACAAAAGCGTATGATCCTCCGTAAAAAAAAAACTTTAAAAAAAATCTCACGTAATGGACGATATATAACAGCTAGTGTTTATAAAAAACCGACTTTTCAAAAAACCGGTTTGACGGTTAACCGAAAATTGGCTAAAATTAAAAAACCGGTTTCTCGATTAACCGTCTACTTAAAAACCGGTTAAACCGGTTAACCGACATTTGAATAATTGCTCTAATTTGAAGATAATAAAAATATTTTTGGTTAAAAAAGTGTTTTTCAACTTATTGGTTTAACCAGGCACCAAATAATAAACACATCTCTTTATAAATAGCGACAGATTTACATCTAACGTTTATAAAACTTTTTTCAGCCTTTAGACTAGTTTGATTATAATTTATAAAAACACTTTTTTTGGCATATTTTAGCACAGCTTTTGAAGCTTTATAACGATCTAAAATTATTCTATAAAGTATTTTTAATATTAGCTTTTTTTCAATTTTTCTAATTTAAGAATAAAATAAAATTATTGAAAAAAAATTTAACAACAAAAAGAAAGCTTCAGACCTTTATATTATGATTTATATTCACCGCTTTTGAAGTCTTTATCTTAAAGAAATGTTTATTTAATTTTTATAAAAAACTGTAATTAATAAAAATATCTGTATAAAATTGGAAAAATAATTAACATTTTTTCTGCTAAAAACGGATTTGTTTTTAATTTTTAGAAGAATTATTAATCATTCTGTACTTTTACGTTTGAAGTCTTTATTTTTTTTTTTCCTATTATCCTATATAAAATCTTATTTTTCTTCTAAGCTATACATTAGTAGGTGTAATGTTATTTTCTTCTTTTGGAAAATTTCATTCGCATGAAATTTAAGTTTTTATACCCTTCACCACAGGTGTAAAGGGTATATATAAGTTTGTCATTCCGTTTGTAATTTCCACAATTTTCGTCGGAGAGCAAAAAAGTTTATATTTTCGGAATCCTTGTAAGAAGCGATGACGATTGGACCATGTCCGTCCGTCCGTCCGACCGTCCGTCCGTCCGTCCGTCCGTGTGTCGGTTGAAATGGCGTTTATGAAGCCCACCGATAACTGACATATATAATATGTATGTCAAACGATCGGAAATGCTTTCGAGAATTTTGCTATTGGAATTCAGCAAGATAGGTTCATACAATGCGGAGATATGTTCAAAAAACCGGTTTTTTGAACCGGTTTTCCAGTTTCTGAAGCCTCTGTATACACTACGGACTTCGTTTTTACAAAGAATTCTCGGACATTTTTTTCTGAATTTTTGTTCTGAAAAAATGAAATAAATCGGTTCAGTAATAACTGAGATATCGGACAAAACGCATTTTTTATTTTTTGAAGCCTTGGTTTAAGCTATAGATTTTTATTTTTATACAGATCGGTCACAAATATTTTTATAAAATTTCAGTTTTTTGAATCAGGAAGATCGGTTTATAAATGATGGAGATATGCTTTAAAAACCGGTTTTTAGAACCGGTTTTTTAGTTTCTGAAGCCTCTGCATATACCAGGGACTTCGAATTTTTAAAGGGGGCTCAAAAATTATTTTCTGAATTTTTGTTCTGAAAAAATTAAATAAATCGGTTCAGTAATAACTGAGATATCGGGGAAAACGAATTTTTTATTTTTGGAGCCCTTGTTCAAGCAATAGATTTTTATTTTTATATAGATCAGTCATAAATATTTTTATAAAATTTCGGTTTTTTTAATAAACCAAATTCGTTCATAATCAACAGAGTTATGGCCCAAAAACAAATCTGTTAAGAATATAAATACACCAACAAACATGTATATTAAGCATTGTAATGACTATTAGTGACGTTTTTTGTTTTTTGTATAGACAAGTAGTTTAGTTATCAACAGCAGTAATATGATGAATAACAGTGTTGTTGTTGTTGTTCTTTGTATATGCAGTCTGTACAAAAATAAATAGATATGGAATTGTAGTTGTTTATTTTTAAAAACTAAAACATATCTGTTAAGAATATACATAAATACATACACAAACATGTATATTAAGCATTGTAATGACTATTAGTGACGTTTTTTGTTTTTTGTATAGACAAGTAGTTCAGTTAGCAACAGCAGTAATATAATGAATAACAGTGTTGTTGTTGTTCTTTGTGTATTCAGTCAGTTTGTACATACAAAAATAAATATATATGGAATTGTTGTTGTTTCTTTTTTAAAAGCAAAGCCTGTTATGATTGTTTTTTTTTTTTTCATATTCAAATTTTCGTAGTTTGAAAAAAATTTAGATTTAGAAAATATGCAAGCATACGTTAAGGCGAAAATTTTATTAATTGTCGGTAATATGGTAATATGATGTCGATAAGATGGTAATATGGTGAAGGGTATCAAAGATTCGGCACAGCCGAATCTTTTTTCAATTTCATTCTAAATAGAATGCTTAATTATCTATCTGATTTTATTATGCATACAGTTTTAAAATATGTTTTACTTCAAACAAGTAAATATTATCACTTGACTACTTGTTAATTCAAACAGCAAGAATTTGTAGCAGTTTGAAAATATTTTCTTAAATTTTAAATTCAGAAAAAGTAACAAAAGGAGGAATTTTAGTGATATTTTTAGCAAATTTTTAAAACCGGTTAACCGACACAAAAAAACCGGATAAACCGGTTGACCGAAATTTAAAATTTCAAATTAACCGGTTCGCAAATAACCGAAATTTGAAGAAAAAACAGGGTTTTCGGTTAACCGGTTAACCGGTTTATAAACACTAATAACAGCATCAGAGTGTGGTTGCACCAACAACCTTCCGGTTGTTAATTTAGCGCTCTAGCCAATTGATCCACGTAATAGCAATATTTCTGTACTATTATACTAAGAAAGCATTGAGTACTTATTTATGTAATATAGAGTAAGCAAATACTAAAGAGGCCTCATTACCAAGAAACTACTCTCATAAGTACTTGTCATTACCAAAAACAAACAAGTTTTCTATGGAATGTAGAAGTTACAGATTTATTTCCAAAAAAATTTCGATTCTGCCCCATTGTGTATTGTACAATGTATCGATGTAGAAACCTCTCTGAAACTAAGTGTGCTTATTAATAAGTTAAATATAAAATATATTAAAAAAAATAAAATTCATCTTTAGTTCTCTAACAGTGATTGAAAATCTTAAGTCTAGTTTACAATAGAAAATTATCTGTGGAACACAATAAATCGTAGATTCATTTTCAAATGTATACAATTGGTCTAAGGCATTAGAAAACAATTTGAAAAATGAATTAACAATAAACCATTGAAGTAAGTACATACAAGGAAAGCTTGTTCAACAATGTCATTTCACTTTAGCATATTTTTTGTTTAATAATTTATTTTTTTATTTTCTTTAAAATCAACAAATTTATCGGTAAAACCATCACGAAGCAAAATACTTTTAATTACTAAGTACTTTTTTTTGCTTTTTCCTTCTTTAATAATAACCACTAAATATTTGATATAAATTTTTATTGCAGTCACACTTTTTCCCACATTACTTAAAACTAAATATATAAAAAATTTAATCCTTTTTTTAAAAAACGAAAAAACTTATTTAAGTACTTAAAAAACAACTACATATTTAAATAACACAAACTAAAGACTTGATATACACTTTATAAGTAAATGAGTAGTAATATTTATTAAATAGACGCTTTATTAAAAGAGCGAGTCACTTAAGTAGTGTTTTAATTTTAATATGTTTTTTTTATACACATTTAATAAACAAATATTTTTGCATTGAAAGAAACCCCAAACGTTAATATCAAATTACAATAACAAGACTTCAAGGTGGTCCTGTCATTTCAAATTAGGCGACAAGTTACATTTTTTTATTTATTCCGTTTTTTTATTCCTTTCTTTATTATAATTTTTATTTTTTTTTTTTTAGTTTCAGTTTAGCTTAGCAATGCAGCTTTTAAAAAAGTAGGGGACAATTTTAAAAAGACTTCATTGATAGCCAGACATTAAGACAAAACGTATGATAACGGGAAAAAAGAATAAAGAAATGGGGAATAAAAAATGAGAATTTATGGTAAAAAAAATAAATGCATATCACAACTATAGTAAATAGGAAGGTATGTATTAAAAAGTGCGTACAACTTAAATATTTTATATAGTTTTAATAATTGTTGGTAACAAAAGGAATGAATTCTTAAAATTAATGTACTTAATCACTTAAATTTAGATGAAATACTGGTGTAAAGAATAACTACTCATAACTGTGTTATATATGAAACCATTATGAAAGCATTTTCTCCAGAAACTTAAAAGATATAAGTAATTTGAAAGCATTTTCCACCAAAGTAATCTAAACCAACATTAAAATATGTTAGCTTGAATTGTGTACAAATTAGTGCTGGCAAACTCTACTACTTTTGAATATTCGTTATAAACTCAATACTTTTTCATTTGGGTATTAAATACTACTCAATATTTTTAACTTGAAATATAATTTTTGATATAAACTAGCCACGTGACAGATTCCCAGGGCTAGGGACCGGTTCCAGTTTCGGAACTTTATATGGGAGGAACATGTCACTTTTAAATGGGATTACCAATGGAGGAGTATAATTAGCCTCTTGGGACAGGTCATAGGACTGGTCCAAGTGGACAAGTTCAAAGTCGATTAATATAATAAAAATTTGAGGATAAATTTTTACTTACTTTTTAAACTCTTTTTTTTATTTCTTTTGATTTATCTTTATTAAATTATATTTGTTTTTTCATTTTCCGTTAATGTCGATTGTGGCACCCCGAATTCAACCCACATTCTACTGACATATTCAACGTTTTATAGTCTTTAATTCTAACGCACTTTACTTACCGTACCTGTTGGAAATTTACTATCAATTGATATTTAGTATGGTATTGTCAACTGGTACTCAACTGGAACTTTGTGCTGAGTTAAGTGTCAATTGGTACTCAACCGATACTGAGGGACCGGTCCTTTAGTGCAATTGGCACAAATTTCCCGCTGGGGTATAATAAATATTTATGTAACTACAGCATGTTTTTTTTTTTTACTTTAATTTCTGACCTCAATCGCAGGTAAAATCTCGCGATTTAGATTACGATTAAATGACGCATGTAGCTCCGCTTAAAAACCATATTCTTATTAGAAAGACAGAAGCTACCCGTTTCTGGATCTTCCCTATACATATATAGTCATGGTTTGGTTATACCAGGATTGACGATCCGTTATCAGTGCAATACAATTGGCCGCAATAATTACATTCGACATCCTGTCAGATATTTCTATATTGTGCGTATATACGTCAAATGAGATTTAAGGTTTCCCATTATTTAGAGGCGATTTGCTGTAACGGCCGCTTTATATATAATTGCTATCGATTGTTGATCCTTTTGTATAAATTTACATTACATTTCTTATACATGAATGTTCTCCACACAACAGAAAATCATATATTAGTAAATGTCTAATTACAGTACTGTAGAGCCAGTGCATCATTTTTGGATTAAGATCCCATTTGGCTCCATAAGGCTCTTCTACATAATGAATATAAATAAAAATTTTAAATAACACAGATTGCAAAGCATTGGAGTTCTCAGTTTTTATTAAATACTAACAGCCGTATTAAAAAAAAAATACTTAACACAGCTTTACTAAACATTATTAAGCAAAATTCCTTAAAGTTGTATTCAAAAACGATGATTTGCTTACTATACCTCTGGTAAACCATTGTAAACTTGAAATATTTTAATATTAGTTCGACCCTACTTTAAGACTATATTTAAAGATTATTTCCGTTAAATTTTTCAAGAAAAAAAAAAAAATAATAATAATAATAATACATTTTTTATTCATTCGTAAATTATAAATAAAAACGTCGTATTTTTAAATGTTCGGATGTTAAAATTTGTTATATAATAAAAAATGTGTCTGTATAGCTATTTAAAAACGTATTAAATGAATTCCGGGACAGAATACTATTTTCTGTAATTATTTTTAAACTATATACATATTTTATACTATTTTATATTAAAATCATAAACATAAACAGAAAAAAGTATATTCTGGATGCTTTTGGGTTAAAATAACATCATTCCGGCTGCCGGCATGTAAACCCAATGTTCGCTACAATCGCATATGGTTAACATTTTCATTGCTTTTTGTTACCCCGTAATTCCAAATAATACTTTAATATATACACGTCTTAGATTAAGATGTAATCAATCTATTATATCAACTCCGGGTTAAAATTTATGCATTTTAACAGAAAAAATTATTAAAATAGTTAAATTTTATTAAAATTTCAACAAAGTTATGTAAACAAAACAATATATGAAATAGTGATACTGATTTTATCACAGAATATTCGTTATTCGGATACATATTATTACATCCAACATAAATTAAATTAAATTATTTCTTTTATACATTAGTATATTTACATAAGCAAAACAAAATTATTTTTCCAAAATAAAAAAACTTATTTATCATCAAAAACATACTAGAACTTAAAAAATAATTATAGAATAAAATAGTTAACGAATAATTTATTCTCACCGCTAACAACACTAACAATAAGAATGCGAGAGAAACTGATAAAGGTTGCCTACATAAACAAAAAACAGTTTATTAGTTTATATAGACAGTAAATAGTTTTTTTAATACGATTTTCTTAATAAATACATTAAGAGCAAATTGTGTATTAGCTAGTATGTGTATTAAACATAAATTTACAAAATTTTTTGAATACGGCTGTAAGTCTAAAGGCTCCATTACTCTACCGTAAATGTAAATGTAAAAACGTAAATGTAACTGAAAACGTAAGTGGGTGCTTACTCAAAAAACGTAAATGTAGCCAGTACTTTGTTGTTGTTTTGTTCACATCAACATCAGTGATGTAAATTACACATTTTTTCAGTAAATCAAATTCAGTTTAAAAATCGCTAGATTTATTGGTTTGTGTTTTAGCGACTTGTATACAAAACGAAAATTGTGCTTTTATTACAAAATTTTAAAATTTTAATTTATTGATTAAACTCCGCACTTTATTTAAACTATTTTAACAAGTTTTTTCCGAAGAAAACAGTAAAACAAATTGTTCAGTTGATAAACTTATTATATCGATTTTTTACGCAGATTTATTATATTGAAATAAAAAGATGTCAACACTGTCCTTTCAGCTGTCACGTAAAAACGTAAAGCGACCTAATTTGATTAGGTTGCTACGTAACATTTACGTTTTAGAGTACACAAACACACATAACTCTCATAAGCAAAACGTGTCAGCTGATTCGCTACATTTACATTTACGGTAGAGTAACGGAGCCTTAAGGGCCGTTATTATAACCTACCTATAAGGTATCAGATAGTTAAAGGTAAGATAAACTAAAGTGAACGATAAAGTGAGCTTTATCTACTTTTGGTTATTACAACTTGGTTTTAAGGTAAATTTTATAATTTTGATATTACGGCAATATCAAAACAAAAACCGATTACTTTTGGCCACTTAACGTAGTGGCAACATGTACTATTTGAACGTAACTGTAACTAACGGAAATATAAACAAATAAAAAACATAGAAATTTTTAAAATAAATGAGTTTAAGCTAACTTAAAGACAACGCCAGAGCAAATATAAATATAGACAGACAAATTACTAAAAACTACAGCGGAATAAATATGATTTTATTTATTTCTTTAATAAAGAAAATATGGCAGCTCTGAATAAACCGTCCGATAAAAGTTAATGGTCAGATGTTTTTACCTTTAGCTTATTGGTCACTTTTGGCTTAAGTTATAATTATAACAATCAAAAACAGTTAAAGTGAACGATAACATCCTAACTTTAGTTATTGGAAAGTTATAATAACGGGCCTAAATACCACTTTTTTTGTTGACTCTAGTTCTCGTAATAAATTGCTATTTGTAAAATGAACGCACAATATATTGAAACATATCTCGAGAACAATTTGTCCTATTTGACTCAGAAAAATATCAAAAAATTAAAATTATAATTATACACACACTATTCTTTAATATATTCAACAGTTATGGAGATATTAATTAACCCTACTATTCTTTAATACATTCAGCAGTTATGGAGATATTAATTAATCCTACTGTACATACCCGGGTACCCGTGTACCATTTTTAACTTTAAAGTACTCCCATTTCCTTACTAATAAAGATATAGCCACCTTAATCACGATCGTCGTGATTAAGGTGTTTATAGATTATAAAAACTTAAAAAACCTAAATTTTATTAACTTGGTCTATATGTAAAACGACTTTAAAGTTGACACCTACGGGAGTCAATACCCATGGTACCCGGGTACCCCCATATAATTTTTATATTTTGCACTACAATTAACTTTTTTTGCACTATTTATTAGTGAAAATATAATTCTTATTGTTCTTTGATTCATATAAGATTAAAATTTAACTAATTTTTTGCTTAAACTTGTGAATAAGCATGTTCATCATAGTCAAAATTGCCAAATTATAAGAAATGGGATTTGAAGGAAAACTAGTTTCTGAAGTAAGCTTTTTTTTTGACATTTATAGTTTATTTAGGAACTTTAGAAAGAATAATAAATGATGATATGTGACGATTTAAAAATTTTTCGAATTATCACTGTTTTGATCCAGCATTTATGAATATGACAATGATAGCACATATTTTAGCTGTTTTTAACATTTTCAACAGCATTGACTTTGGTTTTTATGAATTTCTTTCATTTTTTAAATATCATGTAAAAAATATCATGCAAGTGCTCAAAATATTGAAATTATTTCATATTATTTGTGGTAAGGAAGGTAAACTTTCGATATTGTAGCTCCAAACTTGATAGGACGCTATAACAACACTGACAACATTCCTTAGTGTAAAAAAGGTTATTTTCGAACGTGACCTATTTTCGTTGAGGATATTATATTGATCCTGCGCTTAACTGTGGATGAAGTCAGTGCTAACATTCTTTAGGACTGTAAGAACGTTATAGTCTGCCTTAACGAATTTTTTCAGAGAGTTTATATCAGGGGTTCTCACAAGACCTTGCTTCGCGACCCACTTTTTACATTAAAGTGGAACCGCGACCCACTACAACTAATTTAATTTTTAATTAATTAATTTAATTAATTTAAAAATCACATAAGATGTTATGCAAAAATTAAATTAAAAAAACAAACTTATAATATTAGTTACAACGTTGTTCTGGCTTCATGAGATCTGGAATACTAAGAGAGTTTTTGCATCATTCTCTTCTATATGCTCAGTAGCCCTGTGCTAAATTTTATTGCAATAAGTAGCAAAGTTGGTTTTTCTTAAAATTGGAATTGAACATAAAAATATATAAAGACTGTAGGAAAGAAAAAAAAAATCATTTTAGGAAAAAAAAGTTAATTGCTCTGTCAGAAATTAAGAAGAAATCTGGCATGAAAAGATACAAGGTACAAAAAGTTCCTGATAGGAACGCAATAAAGAATTTGGAAGCAAAACAGGACGCAAAAATACTTCAGTCGAAATTTTTGCAGAATTATGATTGCTGCACATTGTGTCCGCATTTTTCTGACATTTTGTGTCTACGCCTCAATTTAGCCGCAAAGCGATAAAGTGGTATCAGATGAATGGTGTTGTGATTCTATTGAAAGAAGCTAATCCACCAAGTTGTTCAAAACTCCGCCCAATTGAAGGATTTTGAGCCATAGTTAAAAAGAAGTAAAGTTAAAGCTGCAGCAGAAATGAAAAAATGTTAAAAAAAAAGTTGACTTATTCCAACATAAAAATAGCCAAGAGCACAAAAAAAAACCCTAAATAAAAATATTAGTTTTCATAACCAGATTTGTATGCACGGATTTTTCTTCCGCATTACTCATTTAAAATGCTTTTAAATCTGTTTATTCAAAATTAAATTTAACACATGAGTTAAATTTTAACTTATTCTGAAACTAATCTGATAATTTATAAATATTCTAATGGAAAGAACTTTCCTTCTTTAAATTAAAAAGTTGCATAAGCAAATTTTCTTTATATAGCCCGGAAACTTCTCCATGCTACAAAAACTGTATATAACAAACATTAAGAAGTCGCAACATTCAAGCAAATTTTAATAATCTTATTCAATAATATTTTATTATATGGTTAAAATACGAAAGTTGTATTAAATCGATTTTATGAAAAAATTCTTGGCATCATTTATTTATAAAAAATAAAACCTACTTTTATTCATGTGAAAAATTTCCATTTTTTAATAGATTAATTATTTTATTGAAAATTTTATTTAAACTTATGCATAATAATTACATTAACAATTGTACTAGAATATTTGTTCGGGATCTCTTCGTGACCCCCCACGAATGTCCTTACGGACCCCTTGTGGGTCGCGGACCCCCATTTGAGAACCGTTGGTTTATATGGAACGTGTGTTTTTTGTTTACAAAAAACGTAATGTCTACTAATACTAATTTATGCACTGATTATTATGATGATTTTCGGAAATGTTCCATATAAGGGAACTATAGATTTTTGAGGTGCGAACCTGATAAACAATTTAGTAGATTGGTTTTTACGTTTATAAAAATTATTTTATAATATTAAATAGAGTTTCTTACGTCCATAAAAGTTTTATATGTACTACATTATGCAATACTGAAAAAATATATGAGCGTCAAAATCCCAAATTTGGAGAAAAATTTTATGGGGACATGGTTATAATAGGTAACCATTATCAACTTATTTTAACAGAGATCGTATCTACATCATATAAAGCCAAAATTCATCCAACTGTCTCAAAAACTGACAAGTTTTCTACATATATTTATAGATTTGCTTTAAGATCTGTGGCCAATTAAATGGCTGCAGTAAAAATTTTGTATAAAATTATTTTATTTTTTAAAAAAATCAACGGAAATTTCACTATGGTACCCGGGTACCATGGGTATTAACTAACGTTAATTTTTTTGGGTATGTACCGTAGGGTCAAGCATATTTTATTTTAAAAAAAATCACAAAAATTCGAAAATGCCATTTCACAGATTAAACTTAATACCTTCATAACTATTGAGCGAATTTAAAAATAATGTTAATGTAAATTAAAGGCAATTTCAATTCGATCTTTTACATTTGATTGAACCAAATTAGACAAGTCGTTTTCGAGATATTCTTTTATATATAGTATTAACTTGTTAATTTTATAAATAGCTATTTATCGTGTGTACTATAGTCAACTAAAAAAAATAATTTATAGCCTAAATACTTAAAATTAAAAACGTGCATCCAAATTGACTGAGATATCCTGTAACACAGAATTTTTTATTTTGTAAACCTGAGTTATCGAGGAGTAATATAAGTAAACATTTTTAAAAATAGAACGAATTCTCTTACATACTTATTTAATATATTCTGTCATCCTTAAGTCAATTACACTTTTGTCATTATTAAAATAATCATAATAATGATGAACACTTGAGCCTGCAAAGTTAAAAAAAAAACATTGCATTCTTAAAGTGTATGTATATTTTCCCTCCTTTTTATCGTTTTTAATTTATATTGATCGATAGTTGAGCGATGTAATTTAAACCTAATATATCTTGTTGCTTAAAGTGATGTCCTGTTTAAAAAACTGCTTAAATATACAACTAGCTTTTATACAACAAATTAAAAGGCACGCGTAAAAGTACTTAAAATAATGAAATAATTAAAGGGTTTTTGTATTTATAGTTAACTTAATGCACTTTAAACAAAAAAACACATTTAGTGCTATAATAAATATTTAAAAAATTTAGATAAGCTAGAAGCAATAAATAATATTTCAGGTAAAATATTCTATACAATTATTTAAAATTGTAGGTTTACATTTAAATATATAGAATTATTTAAATTAAAATATAAGCACAAAAAATTTTAACTTTATTTGTAATACATATTCATATTGTTTTTGCTTTCTTTACCTTGAGCTTTGTTAAATGTAATTTATAATTTACAAATACATTTTTATCTACCTACAATTGTTAGTAGATTTTTTGTTGTTTTAAATTTTATAAAAATATTTTTTTTTTTATCAAAATAAAAAGGTGACCAGTTCTTTTTTAATAGTTTTTAAACTATTGATATGCCTTAAGGTATGCTACGTTGTTTATAAAGTAAAACTTCCACTCGATTTACACGATAAATAATTCTTAATTTTATTAAATTTTATTTTATAACAAATAATAAAAAATTATAAATATTTTTTATTTTATATTATTGTTATTATTTATTTATTTTTTTAATTAATTTTAATTTTGTTTGTTTCCTCAAATACCTTTAAATACGGTCACCTTTTTTATACTTTATGATATGCAATCAAAACGTTTAACTTTACAAATTGTTGGCGGCAATTGACTACTGTTTTTTTTTTTACAATTTTAATTTTTTTTTATTTATCTTATAACATTAATGCCGCTGCTCGTCTCTCTCTCAATTTAGAATTCAATCAAGTTTATTACACTTACATATCGAACCCCATCACATAAATGCCACTCTAACCACAAAAAAGAACATAAATTCCGCTCTAAAATTTGTTTTGCCAACAGTTCAGTTTTTTTTTTTTCTTATTGAATGCATCTTACCGATCATTAAATATTGAATGGATGTTAAATTGTTATAATAACAAAACTGGCGCCCAATGTATATAAATGCGTTTTTTCATTGTTTTGTTTGCCAATATTTTGGTCATATGATTGACCATAAAATCAATTGGGGTTTCTTTCTCTTTTGTGTAGCGTTTCATTTTTACCGAATAAATTGCAATGCATTTTACAATTATTAACGATGAATGTACGTAAATGCAAGAAGTATGAATGCAAATTGAAGAATGATAAATTTTTTGATGGTTTTTATTTAAGGAATGCAATCACAAGTTAAATCAATCAGTTTAGGAGTCCCGGTAAGAAGTTGTTTAAGAACCAGTATTTGTGTTTGTTGGCTTAATGTGTGTGATGTTTGTATTGTTGTTAAATACAAAAGTTTTCACTATGTTTACAGTGGGAGAGATAAAATGAAAGACATTTGGTAAGTCTATGCCCTCGCTCGTGGAAACCCATTGAAAACGTATAAATTGCTCAGAAATGATATAAGATGTTTAATATAAAAAAACAAATAACACCTATAGGTATCTGTATCCGGGTTCCGATAGAAGTGAAGGTTTATTTTATATCTGTGCACTTCGCTACCCCATTGTATTGAAATAAAATAAGAGCATCGACATAAAATTCAAAAACAGACAGACTAACAAACAAAGATTCACTTTTATATAGATAGCATTTAACCCGATTTTGCAGTACTTCTACCATAGATTAACAACTAGATATTTATGTGAGAGAAAAAAACCTAATTCAATTGTCAGAAACCTAATTCAAACAAAAACAAAATACATGTAGTCACATATATTTTGTTTTTGTATTTTCAAAAAAATGAGTAAATTTTTTGAAAATTTAGTATAGGGTGGCTCTCACATAAACTTCTAGTTCTATTCTATGACTTCTACATAGAAAAAACAAAATTAAATACCAAGAGTGAAAAAACTCGTAAAATTAAACTCTGATTCCTAACTACCGTGGGAACAGTTATAATATTGTTGATATGTCGGCATTAAGAACAATAAACTTTTCAAATATTTTAGTTAATAGATTTTTACATCCTTAACTTTCGAATGTTCAAAAACTACCAAATTATTTCTAATATACATATGTATTTTAGTAGAGAAGAATGTAACTAATAGCCCTTATTGTTTCTGGACACAGAACCATATATTTTTAATATGATTTTTGGAAGTTAATTAATATTACAAAAAATTCAATGATTAATATATTAAATAAAAGTACCAAAAGTTATCCTCTTATGGATTTTCATTAACTTAGGACCCTTTGTCATTAATTTCATACTTCCAAGTTCAATATTTTAGAAAATTCAAAAAACACCTTTAGAAGAACGAAAAAGTATCACACATACTCTTTTCTGGATTCTCATTCACTTAGGACCATATATTTTATATTTTAATTTCATATTTGTAGGTTCAATATTATAGAAAATTCAAAAAGTACCACTGGAACAACGAAAAAGTACCACAAAGTTCACCCTTTTGAATTCTTACTCACATAGGACAATGTATCTTAAAATTCATGTTTCTAGGTTCAACATTATAGAAAATTAAAAAGGACTATTAAAAGAATGAAAAATTGCCACAAAGTCCCCTCTTGTGAATTCGCATAAAAAATGCAATTTTAATAAAATTAAATTTCCCGATTTTGTACCATTTTGCACTTTTTATTCCCCCTGGCAAAGCTTGTATTCCAATGAATTTCTAAATTGTACTGGGATCTAATGTTAAAACTCTCATATGTCAGCAAAAAGAAAAATAATATTTTGTGTAAAAAGTACCAAAAAAAGGTAAGATTTTTAACCCTTAGAATTTTGAATTTCCAAAAATTATCATACTTGTATTCGCAAATTTTCAATAAGGTACTAAATTGATGAAAATTTTATTTCTATGCTTACTGGATTTAAAGATAGATAGGGTGCCCAAAAAGTACCAAAATACAGTTTTTACCCGTTTTCTCCCTAAAAGAGCCGAACTTCAAAAAAGGATCAGACACCTTTCCCCTCTTTATACCCTCTCTAACCCCCTAAACATACGAATTTTCAAAAATCCCTTCTTTTTGGATCTATCTGAATAGAATACGTATTTTCTGTGCCGCTACACACTTCATCAGCATTCGTGGTGTCTTATCCATTTCGGTTTCAATGAAACCTAAACATGACGCCCGCCTTACGCTGGGTGGAATTTTGAGGGACTCAGTTAGCAGCGCCAGTCGTTTGGTGAAAGTAAAAAAAAAAGGTTGAACCCAACGTCGTAAACGCTGTTAAAGATATGGTTACATAGTGTCGTAAGCTGACATCCGGCTCGAAGGACCATAAACAAGTTTACAATCGTAAATTGCCTTGTTGTCTCTGTTTGGCGGTACCAAAGCAGAGTTTGTGGACTATAATTAGATACCAGCAGAATGGAAGACGTATTTTCTGTTCCGCTACAAACTTCATTAGCATTCGTGGTGTCTTATCCATTTCGGTTTCGATGAAACCTAAACAGTCCACATTTCATATTTCTAGCTTTAAAAATGCCACTAGAATTAAGTCTATCTGATCACCAATTAGTTGTTAGATTTCCTGTGGGCGGATCGGTATTGATTGCCTCCGGTTATCCTGTTGACTCTCACAGAAAACGGGAGTCATTTCGTCAACTCCAGATCAGAAAGATAATTTCCATGAAAATGAAGTAACCTTCATTGACTTTAGCGAAGAGGGACATCTTACAAAATGGCAATTAGTATGTAGTAGCTTGTTATATTGAAATGACACAATATGTATTTAAAAATTTAAACAGCCTTCCTATAGCAGGTTTTGATAAAAAAAAATCTGCGTTAATCAGGTTATCAAAAAGAAACTGTTATTTCTTTAGATCTACTATTTATAGGAATACTGTTTTGTCTCTTCCATATTCCTATGTACGTTGTGATAGATCCTTTTTCTTAGGAAATTTAAGAATCCCATTTGAATGTATTCACGCAAAGAAAAAACATGGTTGGTCAAACCATAATCGGTAACTATCATTAATGTTTAGGTTTATGATTCCCTCAATCATATCAGTTATTATACCCTTTTGTGAACATAATATTGTCCTATCCAATATTAATATAATATGGACCTCATAATCATAACATTTATATGTGATAGTCCTCACAACCATACTGCATAAATATAACATGATCCCTATATTAAATATTATAATACCCCCAATCATAATACTATGCATACGGTTAAAATGTATTTTTATTTATTATTATTATTTTTTAATTTAAATTTTGTGAATAGAAAATAATTAAAAAACAAATACGACAGCCTTCACTGGACGATTTCGTTCAAGAAAATTCATCTTCACATTCACACACCTAAAAGAAAATTGTAGAAATACGTTTTTTTATTATTATTTTTATATTTGACCGCACTGAATTATTGATATTTATTGTACTTACCGAAAAATATTTCCAATTTGAAATTTGGCCATTGATGATTTGCTCCGTCAGCACTCGTTATTAAAAAATAATAATAATAAAGTTTTTTAATAAAAATTTTGTGAACTTTTTTAAACGTTTTTCTTCACTTTGCGTCCGTCACATTTAAGATTTCATTACTGAATGAGTAAATTATTTCGAAAGAGAGACAACAATAAAGACGAGCATATTATTGTCACCCCTCGCATTAAAATATTACATACAAATATTTCATTGAAATAATATGTTACTAGGAAACATATTATTCTTTTAGTACACCGACTTTATATTATTACAAAGCATCATATGTTAAAATGATCAGAACAAAAAATAATCGATTCAGCTTGGTCTAAAACACAATAATTTGATTGTGTTAGCCATATAAACTACTTAGGAACATCACTTGATTTCCGCGAGCATTTCGAAATCATGTATTTTCTTTGCGTGTTCTTTCGTCATTAAAAATTTTAATATTTGTGTAATCATTTCACCAACTCTTTATCAACAGTGCAGTCTCCAACATTGATTTCATCTATAAGCTGTGCGAATATAGATTTAAATATTTGCCTATTGCGACATCAATTCTTAATGATGGTAAAAAAAGTCACTACCAATCCTTAAACAGAATCTTTAATTTAATGCAGATGTTGTCACAATGAATAAAATAATGTTTTTTGAGAAACAGACTAAACAGTTCCACGCAGAGAAAAAAACATGATATGTAAATTTTTCTTTAATTAAAAACACTGTGTTCATTATAACAATGTTTTTGTTTAAGTTTTATTATTTAATGTTTAAATTCATTTAATAAAAATATTAACATAGTTGACTACAAACATTTTATGGTTTTGAATATTTTTACCAGAAACAAAAACGTATGATGAAAAATATCATTATTTATACAACCATTAAATATTATAAATATTTTTTCTGGTTCTTAAACCATATTTTGCTTTTAAAACATATTAATAAAATTATTCCTATAACAATAAAATGTTACAAATAAATATATGCTTTTTACAAATGTGGCTGAAAAACCCATGTTATTTATTTTTTCAATTACAAAAATTAATTTTTAAATATATTTTATTATAATAAAGTTATTTAACTTCATTATAATTCTCATTTATTTTATATATGAATACAATCCTTGTAGTACATTCGGGGTAATTCATGAGACTTTTATTAACTACTATAAAATACTTTAGTTACTAAAAAATATTTTGGTATTATCTTTCGCAACATATAATTTATGAAAATGAATAATGATTTATCAAAACAAAATTAATATGAAACATGTTATGAGTAATTTTTAATGTTTTATGTTTTTATGGTAAATAATATTATAAAAACCGAATCATTTTGTGATAAAATCGGGTCATAATATGAGAAACTTTGATCTTAATGTGATAAAATCATTATAAAATATAGCGTTATAAAATATTTAAATGTAAAAAATCGAATCATAATAATAAAAGTTAAATTATTGAATGATTAAAATGTTAAAATTTATTATTACTTATGACCATATACATATTTAAAGCAACCATATAATCCAATCATAATATGTTGCTCTTCGATCTTGCACTGATATTTTAGGGTCTAGTTCTTTATTTCATTTCTGCTAACTATTCTTAATTTAGACCCAACTTTTTTTACTCACTGTCTCCAGAAACCACCAACAAAAAAAAAATTATATTTCAAATTTTTTAAGTTTGTCATGTTTTCTATAAATATTTTTATTTATTTATGCCTTCGATTTCTACTACAGTTCAATTTTCATTTTGCTGCTCCCGCAAACCACACGAAAAGAATTAGCAATGCGCACGTGTTTACTACATTTACTCTTTGATAAAAGTAGACAGACGTCCAACAATATCATTGTGGGTAGGCAGTGATGATGAAGATGAAGATGCTGTAGATTGAACCCACAACAAGTTAATAATAACCAAAAAAAAAAAAAGCTACCAATTTTATTATTTACAAATCTAGATTTTGATTTTCTCTTTTCATGCGCCTCTTTTGATTTTATTTAATGCAAATGAACTCTGCTTACTTGTAAATTATATTTAGGTATGGCTGGCTATAAGAGTACAAGTAAATATTACTTTGAATATTTGCTATATTGGTTTTAAATTTAAAAAAATTTTATTTTTTGTTTGATTACTTTGCGCGTAAATTCGGTAGCAATTGCGTACGTGTTCAATTATCTGTTAATAATTTTTGTTGAGTGTAAAAAAATAAATTTTTTTGTATATTTTGGGTAGTTTTCTTAATACGTTTTAATGAGGGAAGGAAATATTAAAATAGTTGATATTTTTTATTTGGTTTTTGAAAAATATGTTCAAAGTGAAAATGTTATATGTGTATAATGTTTGACATCAAACAAGATCATTGGTTTCAATAGTGATGTGAATTTCAACGACAACTGTAAGTTTAATAGCAGGATTCTCAAAGAGGTTATTTTGTACCCAATAGAATTTTTAACATATTTTTCCACTAGTATTTTTTTCTGTCACAAATCTGATTCCCAATAATTTTAATTTTATAAATTGAAAGACAATTTGCAATATCCTGATAAAATTGATTAGATTTATGTGTTTTTAAGTGCAAAAATTGTAGTATATACTGAGGACTGTTATAGAAAAATCTCTCATTACCTAATAGAAAAACTTTTATACATATCAACTTAAAAGAAGTAAAGGTTTGACAGTTGTCATTAAAGGAATAGAGTCCAGTGTTGAACCAGTTGTAATCAAGGAGGCCCTGGAAGGCTATCAAATGAAAGTTATGGTAAATATTTTTAATAAAGACAAGATGTTTAAAGTTTAGTTGGAGCCGAACGAAGAGAAACTAAAGAAAAATGAAACGCATCCTATATATTCTACGCGCTGATACCTATTGAATCGTAGAATTACTATAGATGAACCTCATAATAGAAAGGGGCTTGTACAATGCGGCAATTGCCAAGAGTTCGGTTATACTAATCATTATTGTACCCTACGTACGGTTTGTGTAGCATGCGTAGATCTGCACTCCTCATCACTGTGAAGAAAGGTCTCAAAAGAAAATGTGGCAACTGCGGTGGCGATCATTCAGCCAATTACCGCGGGAGCTCAGTGTATAAGGAATTATTGAAAATATTAAGAGAGAATCAAAAGATAAAAAGAAACGGAGTTGTCGAATTAGCACCTGTTAATACCGTTACTAATCAAATTAATTCTGGAGTTAGAGTAAGTAATGAGAGTTAAGCCAAATTTGACAATTAATCAATCGAGCATAGCCAATCCTGGAAATATTTCCTATGCAAACGTTTTAAGAACGACTTACAAATTCTAACGCAGACAGTTAACCTCTCTAAATCAAAATATGACAAACTTTATGTCACTCATGCAAAACACAATACAAGAAATTCTAAGAGCGCAGAACCAAAAGATTTAAATCCTCTTAACGAAAAAATGAGTTATTTGAGAGTAAAAAGGCGGATCAATAAGTCCGTGACTTTTTGAATGAAACACAGGGTTGTTTGCAAAAAAAAAAAACAAAAATTTTCACCATAATCTCCTTTTAACTCAATACACTTAGTCCAACGTTTCTCTGTATCCCTTCCAAAAAATTGGATTTTTCGAGGTCCTTAAAATAGGCATTTGTTTGGTCAATAATTTCATCGTTGGAGCTGAATCTCTTTCCACCGAGCTATTTCTTTAGGTTTGGAAATAGAAGGTAGTCACTAGGGGATAAATCCGGAGAATATGGCGGATGAGGTACCAATTCGTAGCCCAATTCATAGAGTTTTGCCATTGAGACTGCACACATGTGCACCCGTGCACATGGCCATATGTGGTCGTTTTCTTTTTAAATCCTTATTAAATTGGTCTAATAAGTTGGCATAATATTCGCCATTTACTGTATTTCCCTTTTGAAGGCACCTTGGCCTTCTTTGGAGCAGGTTCACCCGGAGAAACCCATTGTTTAGACTGCTGCTTGGTTTCCGGAGTACAGTAATGGCTCCATGTTTCATCCACAGTTACAAAACGCCGCAAAAACTCATTCGGATTGCGGTTAAACAAGTTGTCACACGTTTACGTTTATGGTCAATTGAGAGCAAACGCGGCACCCATCCTGCAGACAACTTTCTTAAACCCAGCTGATCATTTAAAATCGAAACCACACTGCCATATGAAATGCCTATGGCATCAACAATCCCATGCACTTTTACTCTTCAGTCGGCCAACACCATATCGTGGATTTTTTCGACATTTTCAGGTGTACTGACCTCAATTGGCCGTCCAGAATGTTCAGCGTCATTTGTACTTGTGCGACCTCTTTTTTACCATTGAAATCGATGGTGCAGAGTCCCCATAGTATTTATCGAGTTTTTCCTTAGTTTGATTGACGTATTTTTTCGCAAAAATTAATGTTTAATGAGAACTCGAAATTCACTTTTTTCCATTTTTAGAAAAATACACCAGGTTGTATGTTTTGAACAGCTGTTAAACGAAAAGTAAATGACGACGCAAAAAATTTGACAGTAGTCTATTAACAGGTGGTACTTAATGGGAACAGTGTTGCATTTCATATAACTACGAGGGAAGTTCGAAAAGTCATGGAAATATTGATCCGCCCTCGTATGTTTCTAGAATGCAAATGGTTTAAACCAACATAAAACGGAAATTTCATACTTGATGAAAAAGCAAACTATTGAGGTGATGTTAGTCTCCGAGACTCATCTTACCAATAGAAATTTTTATATTTCAGGTTATTCATTCCATTCTACTAATCATCCGGAAGGAAAAGCACATGGGGGTACTGGTATACTAATTAGAAATCGAATACGACATTATGCCCTAGATGAATTCTCAAAAGATTACTTGCAAGCAACATCTATTCACCTTGAATATTTCTCAGGTGTTTTAACCCTAAGCTCAGTTTATTACCCAACACGATTTTCAATGACTAGGGAAAAATTTTAAGAATTCTTTAACACTCTAGGAGATCGTTTCCTGACTTTCCACCCCGTTAATAGTAGAACCATGGCACAACCAATGATCTCGAAGAGATTGAATAGTGTTTAATATTTAGTTTTTAAGAATTTAATACATATCGTGAGGTTTAAAATGAGACAGATTCAATATACAAATAAAATGTAAAAAATAAGAAAATATTTTTTACCAGTTGCTAATAAAAATCAAATAAGCTTGAATAGAAATTAACATAGATATGAAGCTCCGTTGTCAAAAACCTAAGTCGGTTGTCAAAAAGTCTAAGAATGTGTAAAAAATTTCATTGAAAACAGAAACAATTGTAGTACATGTAATATAATGTACGTGCATGGTAATTAACATTATAACATATAGATATGAAGTCCCGTTGTCAGAAACCTAAGTCGGTTGTCAAAAAAACCTAAGTCTAAGAATGTGTTAGTAAAAGATTTCATTGAAAACAGAAACAATTGTAGTACATGTGCCTTTTGGAGTTTTTTTTTTTTTTTTTTTTTTTTCAATAGAGTTTTTTTCTTAAACTTCATATCTATGTCAATAATCTATGGTAATTGATATAAAATTTACCATAAAAAAAATGTATTTTAAGAGCATATTTTTTTTTAATTTTAAGCGCATATTTTCTTATTTTAAGAGCATTTTTTGTGAGCATATTTTTTATATGAATTATGTTTATAACAAATCGTCCCTGCGCTGACTAAATTACCTATGTAATTTTTAATAACTTTTCAGGAAAGCTGAAAAACTGTTTAGTTTTGCAGTTTCTTCGTTACTTCACTAAATTTTTACAAATTTTCTTCGTTTATAAATAGGCTTAGTAACACAAATTATATGTTTTATGAAAAATAATGAAATTTTTGGCGCGTTTTGGGAAAATTAACGAAAACTTTACATAAGTAATTTTGTGGAGCAATTTTTTGTTAAGATATGATTGTGCTTTTCTTTTTGCAGGTTCTTAAGTTCATTTAAATATAAGTTTGAACTATGGAAGGCGGTATTATTAGTAATATCTTGGTCAAATTTCAACTTCCTAAGATAATTGGAACATGCCATTAAACGGTAATTTGTTGATGATCCCAGAAAAATCTTAAAAAAATAAGAAAGTTCACCAATATTAATGTTATATGTATCAAACGATAGCTAAAGAAAAATTAATGAACCCGTATTTTATGATTTTCAGAAAAAAGATTTTAAATAAGATAAAATTAACGATTTACTAAAAATTCCTGAACTCAATAAAGTGCCTCGATTTGTGCGAAGATAAAAAATGTTGCAAGTATACCCTCCTAAAATTAAAGATTTATATGTCTTAAACTAATTCCCAAAATATTAGGAATCAATTATTTCACTTTCGTGAGCTGGACCAATTTTAAAGTACCTCCAAAAATATTATTTTCGATCAACACTATACACAACTTTTAATTTTTGATTAAAAGAAATCCAACATATAATAGGTATCGCTCAGATGACATTGACAGTTCGGTCTCCCGAGCTTTTTCCTATTCTGATTATTAAAAAAAAAAAAAATAAACTTTATAATAATCTGAAACTGAAAGACAGACAGACGGACAGACATCATCAAAGCTTTAGTTGACGTAAGTCTGTGTCAGTTAATTTTGGTGTAACTAGTCTTGGGATGTACACTTTCAGGCGGCATATCATAAGTATACAATATTAAATATTTTATGTTTAAATTTTAATATTACCATTTTCTCTAAGAATATTAATAATATTAACTTGTATGAAAAATTATGTACATAGGTAATTTTGTTGTAGCATTTTATATATGGTTTTACATAGGTAATTTGGAAATCCTAAACTAGTAAAGATATCGACAAATGCTTTGGTGGTCATATGTATAATTAGTAGGGGATCTAAATGCAGCAATAAAAAAAATTTCCAAAATTTTTACATAGGTAACTCAGTCAGCGCAGGGACGAAATTTTATATATTTTTTCAAGCTAACGAAATGTACATACATACATACATATTTAACCATAAATAAGCAAACACAAAAAAATGCACGTGTAATTGTTTTTGCTTAACGTTAATCATTAGTTTGTTTTGTTTTTATCAACCCCTCTCTTTTCTTACACGCAAAAACACACAATGTTTGTTGTAGTTGTTTTTGTTTGCTTCTGCTTCTTTTCTGCTTTTGTTTTGTTTGATTTTTTTGGAATTAAACCGAGTGTGATTATTTGTTTGGCAAAGTCGTTGTGATGATGACCCAGAATTTCTAGGTTTGCTTTGTTGGTTGTAAGCAAAAATTCTATTTTTAGATTATTTTTTTTTTTATATTTAAGTTTTGTTAGCTAAAAAAGCAAGCAAAAATAATCTATAGGGTTTTGTCATCGCTCGGAACTAAGTGCGTCGGTGGTGTAATGGTCAGCATAGTTGCCTTCCAAGCAGTTGATCCGGGTTCGATTCCCGGCCGACGCATAATTTTTTTGACTTTATTTTTTTATGATTTTAAGATAAAAAATAATTTAAATTTTTATAAAAATTAATAATATTTCAACTTCGTACATAAATAAGAAAGAGACTATTTTGTAATTTGTATTTTAAATTACACAAATAAATTGTTTAATATTAATTCATTGAACATAAATTTTTACACAGAGTATTAAAATAATCAATTCTTCATTAATGTTTAAATATAAGTTATTGTCTTCGAGTAGGTTTAAATATAATTTAAATCTATTTAAATTTGTGTAATAATAATGGAAAAATATTTATAAACTGAAATATGTACCAACCAGAATTTAAAAAAAAAAAAAATACTTATTTATTGCATAATCAATATCAATTATTGATTTTAATCCATTATAATTTATCCAAGATTTAATTTAAAATATTGACCTATTGTTTTCAAACATTATTGGACACATGTCACCCGAAGCTGCGGTGTCCGAGTGGTTAAGGAGATGGACTTGAAATCCATTGGGTTCTACCCGCACAGGTTCGAATCCTGTCCGCAGCGGTAAGATTTTTTAGATTATCTTTTTTTATAAATGTCAGTAAATATATTGTACAGTGTAATTTTATTACAACGAACGCATACTGATATCTTATATCTTTGTAACCTGTAGTGTGATACAGTAATTTATTTAAATAATAATCAAATTTTTTATAAAGTTTAAGAACAAAATTTTCGATATTTAAATCTCATAAAATTCATTATATATATTACTGTCGTTAATTGAACCACAATATTTTGTTATTGTTTATTTTATTGACTAAAACACATGTTTAACATACAAAAACAGTAAGTACAAATGTGAAAAATTTACAAATAATTCCCAAATTATATTTTATTTAAGTCTTCTGTTTTGTTTTACTCCCCCTTTTTTTTAATTACTAACATCCTACTGAGTACACCATCACGCACTTAATTTTTTAAGTGAACAACAAATGACAAAATTGTGCAAACAATTTGAAAAAAAAAAGTATTTATATTTTGGCCAAAAAAAATCGTTCACTTTATTAGTCTTTTATAAACAATTTGTAAGCAACATATTTAGTATATATTTTTCTTAAAGATAACTAAATACAATATATAACGAAGAGAAAAATTTTCAAAAATGGTTCCAACGAGAACCATTCCTAAAATTTATTCGTATAATTTCTCAAATCGCAAAGCTATAATAAAAATGTCATATTTTTATGTAACCTAATTTGTTTTTAATTTTTTGGTAATAAAAATCGGGGAGCAACCCGATGTTTCAAAAATTTTAGGAACTGATGGAATTCTGTTAACAAATCTAAAAAAGTGAAATTCACTAGAAATTAAGCATAAAAAGATCTAAAAATTTAATCGATGTTTAAATTAAAAAAATATATACCTTTTCGTTTTAGTCAGGTTTCATTGTAATGAAATTTCTTCTTAAATAACAGCCTTATTATTCAAATAGATATGGGCTGCGGTGTCCGAGTGGTTAAGGAGATGGACTTGAAATCCATTGGGTTCTACCCGCACAGGTTCGAATCCTGTCCGCAGCGGGAATTTTTTTATTTTTTTGTATTTAAATCATTTAGATATATTTTATCTTTTATATTATCCTTTTTGGAGATTACAAAACATATATTTTATTCATGAGATATTTTTTATATATTTATTTAGCTGCTGATTAGAATACCCTTCGCCACAGGTGTAAAGGGTATATATAAGTTTGTCATTCCGTTTGTAATTTCCACAATTTTCGTCGGAGAGCAAAAAAGTTTATATTTTCGGGATCCTTGTAAGAAGCGATGACGATAGGACCATGTCCGTTCTTCCGTCCGTGTGTCGGTTGAAATGGCGTTTATGAAGCCCACCGATAACTGGCATATATAATATATGTATCAAACGATCGGAAATCATTTCGAGAATATTGCTATTGAAATTCAGCAAGATCGGTTCATACATTGCGGAGATATGCTTAAAAAACCGGTTTTTAGAACCGGTTTTCCAGTTTCTGAAGCCTCTGTATATACTACGGACTTCGTTTTTGCAAAGAAGGCTCGGACATTTTTTTCTGAATTTTTGCTCTGAAAAAATGAAATAAATCAGTTCAATAATAACTGAGATATCGGACAAAATGCATTTGTGATTTTTTGAAGCCCTGGTTTAAGCTATATATTTTTATTTTTATACAGATTGGTCAAAAAATATGTTTATAAAATTTCGGATTTTTGAATCAGCAAGATCGGATTATAAATGACGGAGATTTAAAAACCGGTTTTTAAATCTCCGTTTCTGAAATTTCTGAAGCCTCTGCATATACCAGGGACTTCGGTTTTTTAAAGGGGGCTCGGAAATTATTTTCTGAATTTTTGTTCTGAAAAATTGAAATAAATCGGTTCAGTAATAACTGAGATATAGGGGAAAACGCATTTTTTATTTTTGAAGCACTTGTTCAAGCTACAGATTTTTATTTTTATATAGATCAGTCATAAATATTTTTATAAAATTTGGGTTTTTTTAATATACCAAATTCGTTCATAATCAACAGAGTTATGGCCCAAAAACAAATCTGTTAAGAATATAAATGCACACACAAACATGTACATTAAGCTTTGTAATGACTATTAGTGACGTTTTTTGTATAAGCAAGCAACTGCAGCAATATAATGAATAACAGTGTTGTTATTGTTCTTTATATATGAAGTCAGTTTGTATATACACACACATACAAAAATAAATAAATATGGAATTGTTGTTGTTTATTTTTTAAAAGCAAAACTTGTTATGATTGTTTTTTTTTCATATTCAAATTTTCGTAGTTTGAAAAAAAAATATAGATTTATAAATGTGAAATAATGAAAGCATACGTTAAGGCGAAAATTTAATTATTTGTCGGTAAGATGATGAAGGGTATCAATGATTCGGCACAGTCGAATCTTTTTTTAATTTCATTTTTTATTAAGTTCGATTGTCCTTTTTTAAGTTTTAGGCACGACAATTTATTCAATATTCATTAAACAATTAATTTATGAGCTGCGGTGTCCGAGTGGTTAAGGAGATGGACTTGAAATCCATTGGGTTCTACCCGCACAGGTTCGAATCCTGTCCGCAGCGAGACTTTTTTTACACAATTTACGCAAATTAGTACGGATTTTATTTCAGATTTTTTAGTTAATTGATACAAAATTTCAGATGAAAAGTGTTTGTCTGTTTTATTAATTAAAGCTATTTGATTTAAATTAACATAAAAATAAAGTTGAATGATTTCTTATAAAAAAAAAATTAAACGAATTTGGAAGTTATTTCTGGTCATGTTCAATAAAATTCAATAAGTGAATCAACCTTGAAATTGGATGGAGGTAAACGAATTTTATGTACCTTCATCTAGGCATCCTTACAGTTTTACTATATTGTCCAGAAATATAGCAGATTATAAAAAACATTCAAACAAATTTGTTGGCTTTTGGTAATGACTACTACTTACAAGATTCATTACCTGGTTATTATTTTTCTAATTTCTTTGATTAGTGGAATAACTAGTTACCAGTAAATAATGAATTCACATGGTTCTAAGTTAGTTGTCGGTTATTTGAATTTCTATTAGTATGTTAAAATTACTAACACCGTCTTTTGTTCACGTATTGACGGCGTAATGAATAGACAATAGTTTTTGAAATGTTTAGAAAAGTTTTTGCCTAGGTTCAATTCTCAGTTGAGCCAACTTTTCGTTTTTATTTTTTAGCAATTCTATAATCAAATACTATATGATTAACTACTTATTTGATTGTTTAAAATGAATTGAAGTGCACAAAATAGGTATCCCAAAATACCGAAGATTTTAATAGAAGATGTGCACACTGTTCCAAAAAAGTGGCTGAAGCAACTATTAAATCTCTAACGGAAGGGTTACCGAAAATGGTCCACAAGTTCATAAGTAGTGGTTAGAACTATAAAAGTTATATTTATCTGTGATCTGTAATAAATTATCAATTAAAAACAAGAATTAAAACTCTAAGATCAACCGTTTCCAAGTTATTGAATATTATATATGTTAAACTTTTTTCGAACGCACTCCTTATTTTGTACTTTTATGGACGTTATAAACAATTACTACAAAAAAAGTGAAAATACATGTATTTTTAGCAATCATAAGAACAGAACATTCTACTTGACAGCCATGGGTTAAATAAAGAACTTCAGTTATTTTCCTGTCAATAAAATCGCAATGTTAAAATCATTACTTTTTCAGTCCTTTTTCAATTATTTTTTCCCTACGTATAATTTAAAATCTATTTTTAGTAATTAAAACATTACATTTTTAAAAGCTATTAAGTTAAGCGGAAAATATCAGCTGCGGTGTCCGAGTGGTTAAGGAGATGGACTTGAAATCCATTGGGTTCTACCCGCGCAGGTTCGAATCCTGTCCGCAGCGGGAGATATTTTTGAAATTTTTTTTAACTATTTTTAGTTTTGAATTGAAATTATTATTTTTTATTACGACTTTTCTATTTAAGCTAAATGTAAAATTTTATTGTTTCAATTCTTAATACTTGATTCCTTGCAATATTTTTTTGCCTCTCATATCGGGTATCCTTTTCCCTCTCATCCAATGCCTTTAAGCAAAGCTTAAGAAACAAACGAACAATCGAACAGCAGCTGCACTTGTGCTTTAAGTTGCAATAAAATAATTTTATGTTTAATTCTTGTTGCCCAGTAAATATTATTGCTTACGGAATGTTTGTGATAATTTCAACTTTAATGTCGTGACAAAGTCAGTTTAGTAAATTTTGACATATAATTTGTCAATAAGACAGACAAGGCACTAAAGGAAAACTAAAACAGCTGGGTTTTCATGCTCCTAATAATCACTTGAAATAAGAAACAAAACAACATATTTTAATTTGAAACAGTTTTATAAGACTCTAGAATAAATTTAATTTTAAACGATTCATCTTAGTGGAAACGAACTAGTTTTGTAACAGAATTAAGTTATAAATTACTGCTTATATACTCAAGTAGGTAATAATAGTAATTTATTTAAAATATGCAAAAAAAAAAAATGCCAAAGGATATAAAATCTAGAATTGCATAATTTAATTAATAAATTAGTTAAAAATGTTTTCATATAGTTAAAAGAGAAATAATTTTTAATTTGCTGGTCATATTCAATAATTATATTGAATTATTTGCGAATTTTAATTTTATGAATTTTTCGAAATAATTTGTTTAGTTGTTTTAACAGTCAGCTGTTTAATTTGTACAACAACTTTAAAAACACTAGTTTCATTATAAATTAAACAACAATAATGAAACAAAACCTTTTACTAAATACTTACATTTTGACCAAAGGCAATTAATACTTACTCAAAATAAGTATTTAATACGACAACTATAGTATCGTAGTATGTATGACTGAATGTGAGGATAAATGCTTGACTGGATGCCTGAACGAATGAATGAATGAACGTGAGTAATAGTAGTAAATATGTATGTATTTTTGTAAAGAAGAAATTGCAACTACCTTTACCACCACCCTTAATGACAATAATGGCATGCAACATGCATTTAACCGCAATTAGTACATTTATTAGGCCAAGTATTAAATAACGTAAAAAGTTGTTGTTGTTGTAGCAGTATTTAGTATACAAGTAAGTAACTTTTTTTTTTGGTAAATTAATGTATAAGTAGGGTGTCCCTTAGAGAGCTTCACTTCTCATATATACGAAGATAATATTATCCCAATATTGGTGTCAAATTAAAGCTAAGAATTCTTGCAATATAATAAGCTTTTTTATTTAAATGTTGCACAGTGGAACCAAACGCAAGTTTTTTGGTAATAAATCTGTATTTTCTAAACGTTTGGTTGGATAGAATTGAAATGTATGGACGGGTTGTACAGGAGGACCTAATACTTCAGACCCTGTGCTTATCTCGTGTTATCACAGGGTGACTACAATATTAGGTCCTCCTTAACAACTTTCCCATACATGTGGGAATTACATGGGAGCTACGGATTTTTTAAGCGCGAACCTGATAAAAAATTTTTTAGATTGGTTTTTACATTTATAAAAATTTTTTTATAAAATTAAATAGGGTTTCTAACGTCCATAAAACTTTTATATGTACTAAATTATGCAATAATAAAACCCTATTCTATGAGAAGAATTGTATGGGGATTTGGTTATAATAAGTAACCATTATCAACTAATTTTAACTGAGCGCTTGTCTGCATAATATAAAGACAAAATTCATTCAATTATATTAAAAACTGCAACTTGTAGCTTCATTAAAAGTTTATTATGGACGGACATCGCTAAAATACTCAAACATGTTTTTCTACTTATATTTACCGATTTGCTTTAAGTTTTGTGATCAATTAAATGGTCGTAATAAATAATTTTTGTAAAACTATATATTTTTTTTTTGGAACAAAATCAACGAAAAATACATTATGGTATCCGGGTACCACGGGTATTGTTTTAAGTATATACCGTAGGGTTAATATACCATAAACTCCTATTTTAAAATCGCTTTAACGTTTATAAATCCCATTCATTTTAAAGAATTATAAATCACGATTATGACAAAACTCATATTACAATTGGTTATAGGTCCTGAATAAGACCCTCTCCGAAAACCTCGAAAATCAACATGATGTAATGGTACAGGCTAACATATGGCGGGCTTCATAACTTTCTTACTTGCTTTTCATTTAATGAAATTTTAAGTATCACCAATAATACTTCGTAAAAAATCAGTTGCACTTGAAAGTGGAATTCTTACTGGTTCCCATAGGAATAGGGCAAATGACGTAATGTATAGGTATTATAAATAATAATCACCACAAAAATTTTACCGATTAGGTAGCGAAGAATCGATACAAAATTGTTAATATATCCTGTCAAGCTTTTTCAGAAGGGTTCTCCACGATAACTCATCTCGCGGACCCTTTTATGATGTTTTGATTTTCCCGCGGAATTCCAGAGACACATTTGAAATCTTTAATATAAAAATGCAAAATTAGTAAAAAATGTTTGTAGAGCGCCGACAAAATATATCGGAATATGCATTGATTCCTATCGTTTTGAATAAGAAAACTTTCGAACCACTTTTAACTGATCACGCGACATGAAGTCGAGCGTGGTCATAAGGGAAAGCCATGAATTTGTGTATATTCGCATATTCTAGTCCTTTTTTGTTCAAAGCTCTTTTCATACCGATCAATTTCAATTCTTAATTTTTTAAGTTTTTTCGCATATCTAAATTGCCACTTTTAAATCATCTATACCTTTCCTTTTTCCACTCTTATTGCGAAAAAAAAAAAATAATAATAATAAATTTATACTCTTTGTAAAACTCATCGCGACACCATAGAAATTTGCTGTGGATCCGCATTTGGAAACCCATGATCAAGAGCTCGGAATTATTTCAAAGAACAGACCTAGAAAAAGATTGCTCATTAAAACTCGCCTACTTTCATTTTATGTTTATAAATATTTTCTGATCTGGTAAAGAAAAGATATAAATCCTTAAAAATATATTTTTAAGGGTAACCCCTTTTCAATAATGTATTGTTTTAACTTACAAAAAATGCCTGTGAACAATGAACTTAAACTGCATGTAATAAGCAGCCACTGCACACACTACCAAAATGTGAAAAAATGAACTAAACTTTAGCTGCAGGGACATTTACAAAAAAAAAAAAAAAAAAAACATTATTTTTTTTTTTTGTTAATGTTAAACTCCTGTTTATTGTAGTTGTTTTCATTGTCGTTGTTGTTGTTGTTATTCATAAGTAATTTTGGTAACAAAACACGTAATACATTTAACACTAAACACTGCTTTTTGGAACGCTTGACTGACTACTGGCATTTCATTTTATTCACTTCAAACCGAGTGTGTAGGAATATTTTGTTTTCCTTCAACAGCAGCTTGACAGGTTTTTAGGTTTTTAAGCAAACAGTTTATTTCTTGCCGTTTTTATTTATTTTTTTTATTTTATTTCACATTTTCCTTGAGTTTTGGCAAACAAATTGGCACAAATGTTCCTGCAATGCCTTAAAACAATGACTGAAAATTAATAATTTGCAATAACAAAAAAACAATAACAACTATCTCAGTACAGGAATAAATGTATCTTATTGCATTTAAGTTAAGAAATGTACGCAACTATAATGCAAAAACCCTTTCATTAAACGTGGTTACGCTCAATTAAATATTATTGTTTGTCATTTAACTAACTGCTGCTTCTGCTGCTGATATAGTTGCAGTATAAAGGGGGTTTCCATTTAAAGCATTAACCCATACCCTACACAGAACAGCTATTGAGTTTAATTATTGTAACAAAAAAACAATAAAATTGTTCAAATGCCACAAATTAAAATTTTTAATTATAAGTGGCAACATTTCTGCAACTTAACTGTCAGTAATTTAAATGGAATCTAGCAAGTTTAGTTACATTGAGAATATTTATTCAATACTGATGTTAAATTGTTTGGATAGATCTAGTGTTGTTTGACAAAAATTCTTAAGGGAATACAAAAAGTGTTATACTCGGACTAAACATTATGAATTATTTAGATGATCATGCAGCCTTTTAAAACTATGTATTTATTCATCAATGTAAGACTTTTGAATGAATAATTTTTTTTTTAAATATCGAGCTTTTCATAGATTATATCCTTTTTTAAGGCTTTTCTCATTCAAAAATTTTAATATAGAAAACAGGTTATTATAGGTATAAGTTGTCAGCTAATATATGTATATTAGAATGTCCCGTAGACAAAAATTTTGTAGGAATACCCCTCAAATGGTGCGTAAAAATTAGTTGAATATGGGAAAAATATTAAAAAAAAAAATTTTAAATTGATCTAGAACAATTCACTTGAATCAAAAAATTTGTAATTTTAAGCCAATTATAGAAAAAATATTTTAAAAAATTTTCGCAAAAATTTTGGTCCATAAACCGTCATTTAGTACATCATGCAAAAAAAAATTTCGATATTTTTCTTAAAAAAAAAAATAGATAAGAATTTTATAATTTTGTTCCTTTTGAAGCTAAAATTTTAAAAATTTGCATTGTAGTAAGTACTGTTGATAATATATAATTTTCCAGATTAAAAAAAAAAATTCATTAAAATATCTTAAAAAAGTCTTCTAGCGAAACAAAATCCCATTGGACAAATTTTTTAAAAATTTTTTCCATAACCAGCATAAAATTACAAATTTTTTTATACCCATTTCGATTAAAAAATCTAAAATTTTTTTACCAAAATGTATGGGACCCATGAGTTTTCAATCGCTGGTAGGGAACTGAAGATCAATTTTAAAAATTTGTTAAATAATTTTTTTAAGCTCATTTTTACGCATAGTTTGAGGGGTTTTCACACATCGAAATCTCGAAAAAGGCTATTCTCGGGACACTCTAATGTATATGTATGTGTATTGATTTTCTAATTTAACAAAATTTGTTGTTCAAGGTTTTGAAATACGTCAAAGTTGAAAACTGCTGCGTCCGGCCGAAGTCCTCCTGTTTATGAAGTCGTACCCATGCCAAAGATAAAACTATTTTCGTTCTAAAATGTTTATTTATATATTTTTTTCATAAATTTTATCATAAAATTGATTAATTTTCATACCAAAAAGTGTCATAATATTTAATTGTTGTATTTGTCTTTACTTCCTAGGCCTTACAGTAAAATCAAAATTTAAAATTATTTTTCTCAATTCTAAGTCACGATTGGCGATCCTCTGTAAGTTTGTAAATTGCCTCTATAAAGTCTTCTTCGAGTTTAAGTTCTTATCAGATTGTATTTTGAAAACGAAACCTGTAGTTAACTGGCCGAGTGCAAAAGAATTTATCTCATCGGATTGTATTTTGAGACAATAACCAGTAGCTAACCGAAGCATTTATCTCGCCGGATTGTATATCTAATTCATCAGATTATATTTTGTTGACAGCCGGCTGAGATCCGGAGAATTTATCTCAGCGGATTGCATCCCAGTAGTTAGTTTTTGTTAACCCAGTTAGTCATATAATGGTATTCACCTAACATGTAGACACTAACAGAATTAACTTTGCCAACACTGGCATTTCTATCGTAGTTAGGTATCTCTTCGGTGCTGTTCGTGCCGTGAAGTCAAAGGAAGCAGACATTTGAAGAAACTGGATAGACTGAGTATACACCAGCTGGAAACAAAAACTGCCTTACAACCGTTTCTTTTTGCATAATCTCCTGTTATGTTGTCAAAGTGATTTCCAAAGTTATATAGGGTGCTTAATTATAATCTTCATTTTTCTTTTTTTAATTGGTTCTAGTTTTAGAGATATCAACTAAAATATTTTATTATATTGGAAATCTAACAACCAATTTATTTAATAAAAGTTGATCAAAACGAACTGAGTCGTTTCTATTGTTTGGAATCTGTTTTACCCATTAAAGATCAACAGTAGCAGCTCCACATAATTACATTTTTTGCTTATAAAGGTTAAGCGTTGCTTAAAGGTATCTATGCCATTTAGAATATATATTTTTTCAGAACAGAACACAAAAGAGAGCAAAGGGCAGAATAAAGACAGATTTCAACTAGAAAAGAAAACACCATAAATTAGTTTTTTATTTATCAATAACGAGTTATTTCATTACTTAAAGAAATTAGAAAAATAATGACAACTCATTACCAAGTAATGAATCGAGTAAGTATTAGTCATTACTAAAAGCATAATTTGTTTGATGCAATGGTGAGCAGCATCGATCTTCCGAGCCTTTCATTGCCAGTATCATTGCCGGGCAGTATACGGTCTATTTGGTCTTGTATCATCCAATAACGTATACTGAGACTTAATAGTTATAGGAATGCTGCAAAGTGCTATCGAAAATTTTACCTCTCGAATGGTTCACCTACAGCATAGCTATGGCAAGATTAAAAAAAAAAAGAGAATACGACATCCAATTATATTTTAAGTGTTTGTATTTAGGATTAACCTCTTAATGGATCACCCCATATAATTCCTGTAACCATAATATGATGAATATTTAGAAAATGATTGAAATAAACCATTTAGTGACATCTGAACAACAGAAAACCTGCGAGAACTAGAATACTAAAACGAATAAATTCAACTTTTCAAATCACATTAAAATATGTTCTCATCTATATTGGTTCAAAAGTTGATCCAAATTTTAAAATTTTTGTTAATATTAGAGATGTGCGATTAATCCATTAATCGAGTATTGTGAATAATCAAATTTTAGATTAATCAATTATTTGATTAATTCCACAATTTTATTAAATATATTTTGATTAATCGATTTATTCCGAATTCAATTATTCAAAAGTATGATAAATTTATTAAGATTTTGAATGATTTCAGAATTTTGATTAATTTGAATTATGGATAATCGATTTACTGATTAATCTGTGTATAGATTTATTAATATTTTGAATAACCGATTATTTGAACATCCTTAGTTATTATTGCTGAATATACATTTACATACTTAGTTCGCCAAATTTTTCTACATTTATTCTTATTAACTATACGAGATACCAAAGAATGAGGAAGAGAAAAGGATCTTGTTAATTCGTCTGCTATGAACAGTTAACACTGGTCGACAAAAGGAATTTTTTTTGTGCTCCTTCAAAAAAAAAAAAAAAATAAATAAAAAATATGTGGACTAGATGGACTTTCGCATGCTAAACTTGAATCTGCTTTCAGTTTTTTTTTCCATCGGGTCGAGATTTTTTTATGGGCGTGTCTAATATTGTGTCCTAAATAAGCTGATTACTCGAGTATATTTCACTATAACTCGAGAACGGTATGCACTATTTATATAAATAATACACCAAAATGTGTGGAATAAAATTGGCTTTTAGTCGTTTTTTATCCGCTCAATAGTTTAGGAGATATTTCGAAATTTAAATCCTAAACAAATTTTTCATGCTAAATTCAAGATTTTTTTTTTACTAAAACTTCTTTTTAAAAGTGAAAATAACAAAAATGTTTCAGTTTATGATCTACGACTAAATAAAGTCACGTATCGTAAAAATTGATGCACAAACCTTGATTGCATTCACAGTTAAGTTATTATACCCATTCATACCTACAGTTAAGTTGAAATACACTAGTGGGCAAAACAATTTTTTTGTCTTAAATAAAAAAATAGGTGGATTAGATGGAACTTAATATGCTAAATAAGAATCAACTTTTTTTTTATCACGTATTGATTTTTTTATGGGCATGACTACTATGATCACGACTTTGGGCAGTCACACTTGTATAACTCGAAAACGGTTTGTTCTATATGGATAAACTAAACTCCAATATATAGCGACTTAAATTTTCTTTTAGCTGAATTTACATAATTTTTGTCCAGTTTATATTTTCGTAGTTATTCGGTAATTAGTAACGAAAAAATTATTTTTTTTTTGAAAAATCGTAAAAATTTTTATCCATAACACTGAAATTCTTTAGCGAATAATAAATATTGTTGACATACCTTGAAGACAATTTTCTTATGCATCTTTTAGTGTATTACTTATCAAAAACGTTTAAACGGGTCTTGAGTTATAGCCTAAATTTGACAAACCATTCTCGAATTTTATAGTGTGACCGCTGAATAAGGTGATGATATTAGTCATGCCCATAAAAAAAATCAGTACGTGATAGAAAAAAAGTGAATGTAAATTATTGTTTAACTCGTCAAAACACTCCTAGTCCACCTATTTTTGTTTCAGGAAAAAATAAAAAAAAAAATATTTTTGCCCACCACTGTATTTTTACTCAATTGTATGTAACATGGGTATTTTTACTTAACTGTGAATAAAAACAAGATGTGGGCATTGAAGATACCTTATTTTATTCGCAGCATAACCAGCTTTAAAAGAAAGATTTATCAAAAAAAATGTTAATAACAAAAATATTTAAAAATTTAAAATATTTAAAAAAAAATTTTAGCATGAAAAAGATTTTTTTGACACTTATTTCAAAAGAACTTCGAAACTATTGAGCACATAAAAAAATTGTGTTTGGGTGGTTTGAATATATTATTCGTGCGCATCTTTTAGTGTATCACTTATGTCAATCGTACATACCGTTCTTGAGTTATGAGGAAATATACTAGAGTAATAGCCATACTATGGGCGAAATATTAGACACGCCCATACAAAAAAAAAAAAAAAAAAAATCCAGACGTGATGGAAAAAAACTGAATGCAGATTCGTTTTTAGCACATCAAAATGCATCAAGTCCAACTATTCGTCTTTGGGGGAGGATTTTTTTTTATCGACCAGTGTAATCAGTCGCCATTATTTTAAATTTAATTAATTTTAAATTATTTCTTCACTCTCTATACAACTGAATAGGACATTTAGTATCCCGACCAAAGAAATTTATGGTGAATATATACATATATATGTACGTACATATGTGCACATGATATTCTTGTGTGATTTTAAACAAAAAATTGTATCAGCATTAGATAGGTCTGCTGAGGTCTTTATGTCTGCTATATATTTTATGCATCATTTCCTATCTCATTATATACAATTTTAGAAAAAATTTCCTCACAATAATTATAATCAAATTAAACATTCTTTTTTTATAATTTATAATACTTTTGAGCTTTTTTTATTATGTTTTTTTTTTGTCTTACGAAAAAGAAAAATTTTGTTTAATTTTATTACATTTACGTCTTAAATACAAGATTACATTACACAAATTACACAATAATATTATACAGATATCAAAAAAACAAATATTAAATATAATTTTCTTTTAATTGTTAATTTTGAAACAATTCACACAATAATAATTTACAATTTCAATTTAATTATTATTAAATTATTTATATATTTAGCGCTTAAAATTATATTTATTTATATAAAAAAAGATAAACAACTTATAATGTGATTTTTTTTTTTTTAATAATTTTTTGCTAAACTACTTAATATCTTCTTTATACACACACTCAAAGTCGAAATAATAATGAGAAAATTTATATTAAATTAAAAAAAAAAAAAAAACAATAATTAAGTAACAAAATTCATATATAAATATAAAATACAATTAATATTGAGACTTTTATTTTTTATTTATTTAAGTTTATAATAATTTTTTTTCTTTAGCTTAATTACTGGTTTTATTAAAACTTTTTTTTTTTTTTAATAATCTTAATAATTCTGTTAATCTCTTTAATAAATAATTTATTAATTAATTAATTTCTATATAATGTTTTTTTATTTTTAAATTTCAATTTCAAACTTGTATATGATCTTCATCATCCGATTGGGCTTGTGATGAACTATCTACTGAACGTCCTGGTGGACTACCAGGATTTAAGGTAGGACTGGGTGATCTGGTATTCGAATGTTGTTGATGTATGGGAGAAGACTCAGCCAGGGGTGTTGGCGAGGGTGTGGTGGCTATGGGTTTTATAACACCCACTGGGTTGGTAACTGAGGGACCATTAGCTGCCGTGGGTGATGTAGCTTGATTTTGAGCGCCTGTAGCCGTTTGATAGTAATTGCTAAGGGAGGACAGTGAACTAGAAGCAGTTAGATGTGAGAAAGGGGCGGCAGCAGCTGCTACTGGTAGACCAGCTAAATGTGTCATATTTGGCACTCCAGCATAAAGACTGTAGGGTAAAGGTTTTTGCATGGCGGCTGCTGCAGCCGCTTGTCTGTAATATAGATCTATAGAGGAAGCTGGAGGACCACCATGACCAGGCTGAGCTCCTGGATAGGGCCAGGCTCCTATGTAGGGAGAACCGCCATAGAGACGCTGGAAGGCAGCAAAATTGCCAGCTTCTGCCAAAAGTTCTAGCCCAACAGCAGTTTGACGTTTCCATTTAGTTCTAAAATTAAAAAAAAAGGAATTAATATTAATAAAATAAAAATAATTAAGAATATAATTTTATTCATATTAACGAATTTAATGATCTATTCATTTTATTTAAAAATTTACCGTTATTTTTATTATAATGAAAAAATTTCCAGCCTATCTTTAGGCGCCATTTAAATCATTAATTTCTCAAATATCTTTTATTAAACCAAATTAACTTTTGTTACTTTTTATTCTTTTGTTCTTGCAAAAAAAAAAAAAAAAAAACTTTTAGCCATAGGCTAAAATTTTCCATGAACAATTTTCTAGCTGAGCAATTTTTTAAATTCCTAGAACATTTTAAAACATTTTCCATGCTAAAAGAGAATTGCGTTAACAAAACAAATTAACGTATGTACATATTTTTTTGTTAACAAATAATTTTGTAATATATTTATTTGTATGTAAAAATTTTTCTGCACTAGTGCTGATGCTTTCACAGCTCAGTGTTTGCAAACAGAATGAACAAAATAAATAAATAAATATAAAATAAGTGCCACACGCACTTCTACAGTTGCAAGTTTTGTAAGACATTAATATTGCAGTTACCCTTTTTGTCTCTAGCTAGCTGCTGCTGCTGTTGCCACTTTTGCTACAAAATGTTTTATGGTTTGAAAAGTTTTATAGAGGACTACCACTACTGCTACAACTTCAAGTGTTTGTAGCTTTTGCTGTTGTTATATAGTAGTGTCCATTATTTGGCTACTTGTGGCAATTAAAATACAATACAAGTTTTTGCCAAATACTTAAGCAGTATTGCTGCAACAAAATTCCACGAAATTTTTTAAAGTCTGCTTAAACATTTATGTCTACAACTTTAGTTATAGAATAAGGAGAATTGTCTGGCTATAAAGTGACCATTACCAATGTTCATTATAAGTGGGCATAATTTTTTTTTATTTTATTTTTTTTGAAAAACTAGCTCCCGGTTAAAATTTACATACAACACATACGTTGTTTGTAACAAAATAATTTATGACTTTTTATTAACAATTTATTTTTATTTTTTAGCATTTTCTTTTTTCAGACTTCAAGAAAACTTGTATTATTTGTTGGTAAATTACAGATGTATGTTTAGAGTTAAATACGTAAAATAAAAATAGAGAAAAATGTCATTTTAAGTATTAAACTTAGACATATATTTTAAACATTATCTATTTAGTAGTGAGTCAGAAGATATTTTTTTCTATAGAGTTGTTTGTTAGTTAATATTTATAGATGTTTTCAAGTGGTTTGAGTAAAGAAAAGTTCTTTTACTGTAAAATTAATCAATATTTAAAATTTACAAAGAATACAAAATGTTTCTTATAAAGACTTAAAATCCTGAGGTAATAAGTATTCAGGGATTTAGTCACCGGTGGGACAACTGCAATTGAAATCATCTTCTAAGATTTTATGTATAGAGAAATATCCAAATAAAACTTTGTACTTTAAAGAATCTGTTAATTATATGAGAGAGACTATAAGCAAATGCTCAAATGGATTTTGTGATTTCTAAAATTATATGATTTGGAAAATATCAGGTTTCAACAAAACTTAAATAATTAAAATATCACGAATGCTCATGAAGGGTGTAGCAGTGTAGAAATTTTATTCCACAAACTCTGCTTGGATATCGTTAAAACTACGAGGTTGGTAATTATTGCAATCTTGTTTATGGTCCTTCGAACAGAATGTAGGCTTACTACATTACTGTAACCAGATCTACATATAACAGTTTTTACGACGCTCGATTCAGCTTATCTGTTACTTAGCCCAAGCGAAAATTTATATGCTAGTTAGTTCACAAACAGTTTATTCTCTGTTTGATACCGCCGAACAGAGACAGTAAATTAAATTATAATTGAAATATTGTTAAGAATTTGAAAATAGAGGTCCGAACGTCTAAAAAATTTAAAAGTATTTGTTGATTTTAATTTTCTAAATTAGTACTTCAAAAATTAAAAAAAAAAAATTATTACATTTTCAATCAGACATTGATCAACGGAGAGGGAGAAAGTGGAATTTGTCCTACATAAGTTAAAAATTGATATTTATTTGGAATGTTTTTTAGATCAGTTGAACCTAATGTAACTCAATACAGAGTGCCACGATTTACGCCAATTTGGAACTAAATCAAAACATTCAACGTGAAATCATTTTGAGCTATGTTAAGACCTTGCATTAAAGCTAGTTCTGGACTTTAAAAGCTATTTGATAAAATCTGATCTAGAATTATATTAAGACCTTCAATTGAGATTAATCTAGGACTTTGAAAAGACCTTTTATTTTAGGTGCTATATGAGTATTAAAAACTGTTTAATAAAAACTATTTTGGGAGTAAATATGTTATTACATTTCCCATTAAAGTTAATTTGGAATTATTTCTAGACTATTTTTAGGTGATAAAAGTATTAAGTTTTCCAGCTAAAGCTAAGCTGAAAATGTATTGGATTATTTAGGACTATATAAAATCTATAGATAAAAGCTAATTTAGAATTATATTAAGAATTTATTTAAGACTTAAAAAGGCCTTTATTAAAACATATAATGAAAGAAATGTGTGATTAGAAGCCTGGTTTTATTATATTCTACATCATGAGAGGAAACTGTCGCTTTTACATGCAGTTGTCATTGGAGGTGGCTAATTAGCCCCTTTGGGACAGTTCACAGTATTGGTCCAAGAGGACATGTTCAGTTGTCGATTAATATAATAAAAATTTGATAACAATTCCGCAATTGTTTACTTTTTGAAACATTTTAGTATTATTTTCATTAAATTATATTTATTTTTAATTTATAATATTTCGTTAATAGCGACGCCACTTAGAATCGAATCCCATGTTCTTCTGACGTATCTTATGTTTATAGTCTCCAACGCTAACCACTCAGCCACTGATTGTTATTGCTCGCGAGTTGTTAATTGCTCACTTAAAACAAGCATGTTATAAATTGACACTCAACTGTTATATAGTGAGTGTGTTTGCGTCAACTGGTTCTCAACTGGAACTTTGGTGATGAGTTAGGTGTCTATTGATGGACCGGTCCATTACTGTAATTGCCACAAATTTCCCGCAGGGGTATTGTATTTTCGTTACTGAGTTTAATACGCAGTGTACAATTTAAAAACATATGAGGTTGATGCACTATTGACACTGAATGATATCGTTTTGTGCACGTGTGCGATCAATATTTTTCTGAATGAGGAATTTTATTTAGATTTTTGATAAAATTTAATTTAGGACTACAAGAAGATCTACTAATAAAACTAAACGGGTACCTAAACTAGATCTTCAATTAGTCAAAATTAACCATAGCAGTTTCATAAAGCCACTCGATTAATGCTAATTTAGTATAATAAATATACATATAAGCTATGCAATAAAAACTAAACTGTGATTGAGAAAAAGAAAACTTATATAATTGAGAAAAAGAAAACTTAAGACTATTAAGGACTTGATATTTATACAAATATTTTCCAATATTAATTTAATATTATCGACTAAGACTTGACTGAACTATAGCCCTACTTATCATCATAATGTAATTATAATTTATTTATATAATAATATTAAAAGTTATCAAATTCACTTAATATTTTATTTCATAAAATTTTTTCTAACAATCATATTTTTGTAATTTTCAATATCAAAGTGCCTGTGACCATAATAAATATGTTTAGATAAATTTAATACATTTTAGCTTAGTAGCTTAGACGTGGCAGTGTTTTATAAAGACATAAAGGAAAATGAAATAATGTTTTTCAAACTATACTATTAATACTTGAATTCTATTTGCACACAGAGTTATTTAATTAATTAATTATTTTTGTAAAATTTGAAAATTTTGTAAATATTTTTATTCATAATTTTGTTTTTTACTAAAGACATTTTGCTGATTTTCAATACCAAACTATTTAAAGCCATAATAAACATTATGGCCTTAAACAGTTTAAATGATTTTAGTTCTATAATAAACATTATGGTCTTAAACAGTTTAAATGATTTTAGTTCTTTAGCCTAATTTAGATAAAAATAAGATTTTCATTTTGAGAAGTATTTTTTAAGAAAATAAGCTTTAGTTGGAAATGTAAAATATTGCATACTTTAGTGTGAAGTTTCCTCTAATAAGAATTTGTTTTTGGTTCAATAAAACCATTTGTTATAGAAAATAAATGTTCACCAAATTTCGAATAGTTTTTTTCTAAATGTCCAAATGTAAGAAATTTCTGGAACTTAGAACTAAAAAAATGCTTTATCAATGACTTTTATTATATTTTTTTTCCAAACCACCTAGACCTTGGGGGTTATTGTGTAATTCGATTCGAAAGAAAACACTTTCGAATTTCAATGTATAAAGTATACAAATTCGAAAGATTTTTCTTTCGAATTTAGTTACAAAATAACCCCTTAACTTATTTTTTTATATTCTTTTAAGTTAATAATCTTAAGCTTTTAAAAATATAATTGTATATATTCTTACCTTCTATTCTGATACCAAGTTTTCACTTGACAATCACTTAAATCCAATTTATGAGCCAATTCTTGACGCTCTTGGACACTTAAGTATTTTTGGCGTTCAAAAGATTTCTCTAAAGTTTGTAACTGATGATCGGTAAAGGCAGTGCGTGCTTTACGTTGCTTTTTACTTAAACCACTCATGTCATTGGTGGAGCCGCTCTTAATGCTATTGCCATCATCATCTTTGCCACCTAAAAAGCAAAAAAGAAAAAAAAAAAACAAAAAGGGCGGAGATTAATATACAAGAAAAAACAAATAAATTAAAAAAACTTTACCAAAAAAAATCATTAAAAAACTACAAACATAAATCCTGTTTATTTAATAAAACCCCAAAGAAAAAAAAAAAAAAAAAACAAAAGACTTAAGATTAAAACTTGTTTTAGTTTATGTTATTTTTTTCTTTTTACTTTTTTATATGTGTTTTTGTTTTTTTTTAATTTCTTTTTTATTTTATTGTCTTTGTTTTAACATTATTAACCTTAAATGTAATTTAATTTTAATTATTTAGCTTTTTTTCTAATGTTTATTTAATTTTTTTATATTTGATTTCGTCGTTTTTGATTTATTAAATCATTAAATGTTGCAATTTTTATTATTATTTTTTATTTTTTTTTATAGGTTTTCTTAATGCTTTTTTTCTATATGTTTTAATATTTAAATATTTTATAGCTAATTTGCATATTTTTTATGAAAAGAGTCTGGCTAGTATTTTTTTCTTGTTTCTGTTTCTGTTTCTGTTTTTTTTTTTTTTTTTTTTTTTTTATTTCTAAATGTTTGAACAAATAGCTGAGTATATTAGAGTTATTTGCTTATTAAATAATTAGTTTTTTTTTTTGAATATTTTAATTAAATATTAATTGTTTGTTATCTTAAGAATGTTTGTTATTTTGTTTTAATATTTTTTGTGTCACAATAATTATGAACAAAAAAATATTATTTTTTTTTTTTTTTTTAACTTTAATATAATAAAGGCGTCGATCGGCTTTCTTTGTTTAATGAGTTATTAATTTATATTTAAGCAGGGTTTGACAAGGAAATCTTTATTAAAATTATTGTTATTGTTACTTCATAATAATGTCTTATTAAAAATAATATTTAAATTTATAAAAACCCCAATAGTAAGTTAATATTACATGATTGTTTGAATTCAACTTATGATTAAGATCAAAATTAAAAGAAAAGTCATGGGGATTAAAAACCTTTTGAATAATAGATTAATATTAATTACGAAAGATTATTTATTAATTGGAAATAATATTTTAAGACTATTTAATTTTCTCTGAATATAATTATTTATATAAGCCAAATATTTTCTGCCTGGGAAAGGATTCTAATATTAAAATTTGTTATGTTATATTATTTTAAAAATACAATTTAATCCGGAAATTTAAATTTTATTTTTACTACATTTTAATTGCGTTGCTTAAATGTTATAAGAATGTTTTTGTTTTTTAATGCATGACTTCAAAAGCAACAAATATATTGATTAAAAAAATACCTTTTAAAATTATAAAATTATATGAAAATTATCGGACAAAGCTTAAGAGATTTGCATTATTTCAAAGAAATTATTTCAAGAAATAAGGCTGATACTGTTTCTTAGTAAGATAGTTGATTGTGTACAAAGATAATTGTGAATGTTGATAGAGAATATCTTGACCTAAGACCCAGAGTTAGATTAATCCAAAATGATTTTTCGAAGTAAAATATCTCTCAAGAAGATCATCAGAAAAAACTCTAAAATAAAACTATAAAAAATTTATTAATTTTAAAATAATTTTAAGCCTTAAAATAAATAAAATTCAAATTTGTAACATTAAAATTCAAAGAATTTTTTTTTTTTTTAAATTTCTTTAAGAAACGAAATTCCCGTGAAATTTCTTGTATAAAAAAGTAATTCTTTAAAAATAATAAATGAGTTAAGAAATTCGAGTTTTTTTCTCAATGAGTTGCTATTGTTTAATTCTGAATAAAGTCAATATTTTTGGTAGTTTTTAATATTTTAAGATTTTTTGAAAAAATAAAAAAAAAAATAATAAATAAATCTTTTTCGAAATAGTTTTTTTAATATCAAAAAAACTATTATTACTCTGGTTTACAATTTTTTGGTTTTTTACTAAAGTAAATCGTAGAAGTAGCTATCGAGATATGTTGCAATATGTGATGCTACTTAATTAATTTTATATAGGGGTGAGATTGAAAAAATCCTAACATATATTAAATTCAATCATTTGGAAACGGTTGATCTTAGAGTTTATTTTGCTTTTATTTAATTGATATTATGTTATAGATCACAAAAAATATAACTATAAAAATATAACTAGTGGACCTTTTTTGGTAACCCTTCCATTAGAGATTTGATAGTTGTCTACGACATTTTTTTGCAACAGTTTGCCCATCTTTTAAAATCTTTGGGACACCTTGTTTTGTGCTTTTCAATTCTTTTTTCAAAAACCCCCAAAATCTCTCAATTTGGTACAAAAAATATGTTATTGTTTTGGTATTACTTCAGAGCATTTTTACCATGCCAAATAGGGCCACAAATATGAGAACACATTGCGTTCTCTTATAAAAGGAATAAGCCTTTTTGGCAAAAATTCTTTGATGTGTATATTGATATTTATAGAGCCCCACTGTAATAAATCACTTGCTTCTTTTGCCGCAACTGTATAAAGCTTGCTTTACCAGTTATTTTGTAGGAAATTTTACCTGCTTTTAGGTCCTAAATGTATCTTCAACATTTCCTAGAGCATTTACAATTAAAAAATTTTGACCAGGAATCTGCGAAAAATGTGCCAGTACATATGTTTTATCGTCCATTATACAACATGAGTATTTTTGTATAAAATGTTATTTTAATGTCCATGCCCTATTTTTGGTTTCTATATTTTTTGCAGCATTTCTGTCTAGCACATTTTCTAGGAACATGTATCTTTAATTTCATGTTTCTAGGTTAAATATTATTCAAATTCAATTCAAAAAGTACCATTAGAAGAACAAAAAATTACCACATACTGCCTTCTTGTGAATTCTCATTCACTTAGATCTATATGTAATTAAATTCATGTCTCTAGGTTTAATATAATAAAAAATTAAATTTCCCTATTTTATCCTCTTTTTGGTACTTTTTATTTCCCCTGGATGTCACAAAGATTGTATTCTAGTGAATCTTTAAATTTTACTGGGATCTAATGTTAAAATATGCACATGTAAGTGTCAAAAAAAAAAAAAAATATATATATATTTTGTGATAAAAGTACCAAAATTAGGCACAATTTTTACCCCTTAAATGTTCGAATTTTCAAAAAGTACCAAACTTATATTTGCCAATTTTTGAGAAGGTACTAATTTGATGCACATTTTATTACTATGCTTACTGGATTAAAAGTTAGATAGGATTTCAAAAAAGTACCAAAATAGAGTTTTTACCCGCTTTCTCCCTAAACGAATATCAAAAAAGTACTAGACATGATTATTTTTTAAATGAATAATGATGATTATTTAACTTTTTTATATTTATTATATTAGGAGAACTTAGGTTAACGAATTTACCAGTTTTTACCTTTAAGCTATTTAGAGGATAACCTAAGCATTCGAAGAATTTTGATACCCATATTGATTATTTTTCTATAAAATTTTCAATCAGGTTAACTGTCTGATAAACCACGAAAATTAAATAATTTTGAAATAAATATTAAACAGATACCAAAAACTCATGTCTAAATGCAAATAAAAATTTACTAATTTGAATTTTCAATGTTGTGAAAAAAACTTTAAAAAAATAGGATGTTTCATGAATAAAAAAATATTGTGGTCACTTTTGGATATGTATTTTTTATAACAGTGATGATACCACATTTTCTATATGTTGCTATGAGAGAAAATATAAAAAAGTTCAAAAAACTGGAAAAAAAACCTTTTTTAAAAATGGTCCAGCTCACGAACGGTCAGCAGTAGAAAATAAACATTTTTAAGGTAAATTTTGAGGGGGGTAACAAAACCACTTTTTTTTCTTTCCATAGGAAGTGACTAGCCTTAATATATATATACATTAAATTATCAACTTATCAAAAGCTTACAAGTGAAATATTTCTGTATTTAATTCGTCCCATTGTCCACGGTTAAACAGCTTTTAAAAATTATAATTAATATAATTAATTCTTTTATAATGCCTAAATTTTCTAAAAATTTTATATAATTTCTTCTATTACTACGAATTTAGCAAAATAAACAAATGGCATACAAATTTCCTAAAGGAAATAAATGCTATATTTAACTTAAAAATGCACTAGACAAAAACATTAAAATATCATTATTCTTCAAAAGTTGTCTACTGTTTTCTTTTTGTATAAATTCCCCCAAAAACGCCATTCATTACAATTTTATGTAAATTTACATTATAGTATATTACCTTTTTCCTTTCTTACAATACTTTAAGAAAATAAGAAAATAATAATAAAAAATATAAAAAAAATAAACATTATATTTAAATAGACAAACATACATTAAGGCGAAAATAATCGTTATATCCGGCAAATGAAAAGCATTTTATTTAAAGCAAATTTCTGTTCTTTTTTTTTTAAATGAGAACTAAGAAAAAACTGAAATTTTAAATAAACTTGAGATAAAATAAATTGCTATAAATTTAGAGTTTCAAACATTAACAATAATTAAAAGTTTTTAGAACATTTAATACTATAAGTTTAAGACTTTTTTTTAATAATTACTTTATTAGCTTAACATTTTTATCAGTAAAATAATAAAAGCTTTACTCACAACATAGCACAAAAAATAATATTTTTAATAAAATTCCTCAAACTAATCTGTTTTTCCATCTAAAATCTTTTTTTTGTTGATTTTTTTATTAAAAGATTATCTTGACTTCCTTTATAAAAATTCTAGTCAAAAAGCATGTTTAAAAAACATTTAGAAATTTTATGTTTAAAATACATAATGCAACAAAAAAAAAAAAAATTAAAAACTGATAGCATTTCTTATGAAAAACTAAACAAACCGTGAAAATGTAATTTTTCCAACTTGTGCTGTAATTTAAACTAACTAAAACATTGTTTTTTAGTAAAACGAAACATTAAATTGAAATTACTAATATTTTCCTGCTTTTAACTAAACTAAAATTTAAAAAAAAAAATCTATTACAAAGCACACTTTTGCAGACAACAAAGAAATAAACATAATTTTAGTCTTTTTTTTTTAATTTTGCTCACAAAAAAGAAGTTTATTAATGCATATAAGTATTAATGTAATGTTTGCATTTTCTGGCAAATTGTTTATTTTTTGTTGTTAGTATTCCATTTATTATTTACATGCTTTAGTGAGTTTTAAATTTCCTAACAAAATTCTCCATTTTTTTGTTGTTGCTTAGTTAACTATTTTAGTTAGAATTGGTTTTGTTTTTGTTTCTGTTTGTTGTAAGTAAGTGTGTTTTTAGTTTAAACAATTTATATTGTAGTTATATTATATATTTTTTTGCAAATTGTTTTTTTTTATATGTAATTGTTTTAAATATGTATGAAAATGATGTTACTAAATTGATTGTTTTTTGTAAAAAAAAAAACAAAAAACAAAAGACTTAAGCGACAAACTTGTAGGAAATTTAAGTTTTAAAAGGGGGAAATATGATTTGAAATTAATATAAATGTTTAGGGGTTTTTATCTTTAAAGAGAATGTAATAAAAGGTTGGCTTATTTATTAAAAGAAAATGGCAAATATGAATATTATTGTGAGAAACAAATTGCTAAGTACAGTGGGTAATGCAGATTTTTTTATTTTTTTTATTTACATTCTATTTTTTTACTGAATCTGCCTTTAGTAGGTCTCACAGTAAGTATCTAAATCTTAAAAACTAAAATTAAAGCTATTTACACTCTAGGGATAGCTAAGATGTAAAACTGGCCTCTCGTTAGCGGGGTGGTAAGTCGGCTCTACGAAGTCTAGCAAGTGGATTTGCTTAACTTTGAAGTTTTTGGTTATAATTTTCACTGAATTTTTCAAATTCTTCCTTTACCAATGGTATCTTTAAGTCCTTATTTATATTCTCATTTATTATGTATCATGGTGCACCAGTTATAGTTCTATAAATTTTCGATTATGCCTCTGTATAAGATCAATACTGACATTACAGATAGTATCCCATAATTGGATGCCATAAATCCAAATTGGTTTTAACTCTTGATGGACTTTTTATTAACCAGTGTAGGATAGAAGCATTCAACTTCATATGAAGTCTTTTGGTTTCTATATGACGACACCAAGTAAAGACGGCGCACGAAAAAATCTGTGCATGCTCTTGGGCTTATAACTTTTGATGTGGTGAAAAATAAATAATTTTGTTAATTGGTTTACACTTTTCTAGCCATGTGCTAAGTTTTATGGTAATAGCAAAACTTGTTTTTCTTAAAATGGAACTTGAACAAAAAACACTTAAACACATAATTAAAATTTTTCATGAAATCTTACATCGGTCATAGAAGTATGTCACCAAATACATTGATTTGGGTCATAATATTAAACAAAGAAGTCATGATCATTGAATGAATATCTGGTAGTAGAAAATAAATAGTATCTTCAGGCTGTAGGACCTAGACAAAATAGAAAGGATTTTGAGAGAAAATCCCCCCCTCCACAAAAAATTGATTACTTTCAATCTTTATCACAAAAGTTGAATGGTAATCTAGCCTGAAGACGTAAAACGTACAAAAAATCTTAACAGAATCGCAAGCAAAAATTTGGATGAAAAAAACTAACGTGAAAATACTTCAGACGAATTTTTTTTTTTAATTATGATTAGCGTATCATAGATGATGAAATATGGCTGACTTTTTTAAACTTCCTGGCCAGCAACTCTATATTGCAGATGCTATAGGTACACGCAAAGAAAAAATATGGTTCCTGTGACCATAAACTAAGAGCAACATACTATGATTGTAATATATGATTCCACGTTACAATAAGTATATTTGTACGTAATCATTATTATGATTCCAATTTATAATTTATTAGTAAGGTTCATAACCTTATTAATAACTTTTAGTAAGTTTTATAACCTTTTCTTAAGTATTGCTTTCAATTTCATCATGTTTTTATCATTTAATAGTTCCATGTTATCATATATATAAACTAATTTCATCATATATATAATTCTATTTTATCATATATATTATTCTATTCTATCATATATATGAACTAATTCCATCATAAGTATAATTCCATTTTATCATATATATAATCCCATGTTATTATATATATAATTCCATTTTATCATATATATGAACAAATTTCATCATATATATAATCCCATTTTATCATATATATGATCCCATATTTTCATATTTATATTAATTTGTACCACGATATGTGTTACAATCATCATACTGAATAAAAACAAAACTTGTCATTTTATATTTGTTCATATATAAACTAAATGAGAATTATAACTACTGGACTGATACACAAAAATGTGTATTCAAAAGGCATTAAAAGTTAATGGCTTAATGGTTATAGAATTAACCAAATTTGTAAAATGAACTGAATGGTTATGTAATTAACTAAATAGTTGAAGAATTCACTAAATGATTGGATTTATTCATAAATATGATTTCATATAAACATATTTAAATACATATTATAATTCAGTGAACCATATTAAAATTTTGATTGTGGGTAATCATTAAATGATTAAACAGAATCATAAACGTTGCTATCATGAACACAGTATATTTAAATCAATGAAAAACGGCTATATAATCATTGAATGGTTGTGGTGATCATGCTGTAACCATGTTTTTTCTCTGCGTGTAGTAAATTTTCATGTAACAAAGAAATCAAAATTCCCAAGAAGGTTTTTGATTTGGGAAGCCATATGCATACATATGTGGGAAAGAAGCACTTCATTCATAAAAAATTATTCCATTAACACAGAAATGTACATGAATCAGTGCCATTGGAAAATAATTATTCCTTTCCTTTTTTCTGGCCTGACATCGCTTCTTCTCATTACATCAACAAAGAAATTGCTAGTGTTTGTATCGAAAAAGGCTCATGCATCAAATTGTCAGTAACTTCGTGCAATTGAAAGGTATTGGGATTTAGTAAAAGATAGTTTAAAGGACATTAAAAGCTCAACATGAAATTAAAGGGAGTTTAAAAATAAGTGAACTTATTCGAGCTTATTGGAACTTGAACATGACAGTTATTAATAAAAAAAATACAAAATGTATAGAAAATTCGTCCCTTGGTTTAGTTTCTATAAGCAGATTTGAATGCACGGATTTATTCTTGCGCAGTCCTTAAGTGCCATGATCTGATTATGGTATTCTTATACCATTAAGAGTGACTGGTTAAAAGTAACATGGTTACTTTTTAATTCATTTATACACAAATTGTGGAAAATTTGTTAAAGGGAAAAATATTATAAAATTTGGACAGTATAAAAGTATTATTCTTAAAGAAATGATCAAAATACACTAAAAACCAAAATCTTTTTGAGGAAAATTTTAAAAATTATTTTTGTTTAATTACGAATATTTTGAGACTGAATTCGTGAAAAAATGTGAGAACATTTTTCTTAACAAAATATATTAAAGATTTAAAATCTGAGATGGAGAACAGTATTTGGCAAAGTTTACAACGACAAAAATCGATTTTTGGAGATATTAGTCTGAAATTAAATATCTGTTAGTAGATAAGACCGTAAACATTCTCACTACAATTGGGCGGGTAGCATCTCTACTATTACCATACTAAAAATATTTTTTTATTTAGATGAGTTTTCGACATATTTTTTGTAAATTTTATTAAAATAAGGAATATTTAAAAAGTAGACTTTTTCACACCAATTTCAGCGTAATATTTGCACACGAAATTTTTAGCCATTACCTTAAAATGTGAGAATATTTTTTTAAAAATTGCTAATACGGGGAACCGCATATTTTTTTTCTAATTTCTAGTATTTTAAAAGATTGCAAAAAGTCACAGACAATATTCTCAAATTTAATTTTATAGATGATTTTTTTATATAATAATAGTACTTTTAAATCGGAACTCGTTACTAATAAATGTGAAAATAATTACATCAATTACTAAGAATTTATTTTCGTATTCTTTGTCGTTCTAATTTGGATAAATGTAACACTGTGCTGAGGTTAAAGTTTGTTTGACCTTTTATTTATAATGACAAGTTCTAGAAACATGCAGAAAAATATTGTTTAATAAATTGCAATTTTGTCTTTAACTTATAAGTTATAATAATATTTTACATTAATGGAGTTACAATAATGTTTAACCTTTTTGACGTAATTTAATCATGAAATGATGATATATGTATGTATCGAATTAAAATTGTATTTAATAAGAAATTTGCTGGAATTCCAGTAGAAACTAGAATCCAGTATCAAGGTTTTAATTACATTTATTTTACACTTTGAACGAAACAATTAATTAAAGCCAAAGGTAATTTTCTTAAATACATATTTAAAATTTTAAGTTCTTAATTTCACAATTATTTTCACATTTTTGTAATTATTTATTTTTTTTTAATTGTCTTTAGTTTTGTAATTTCTATAAGCCTTAATATATGCGGAATAATATTGCAAAAAAATTGAAAATGTTTTAATGTTTTCAAAAAATACTCATATTTTTTTCTAAAAGATAGCTTATTATATTAGCTTTACATGCCAAAAATTTGGTTCCTTTTTTTTTTTGCACTTTTGGAGCAGTTCTGAAGTATTGCTGTGTCATGACTTCAAAAATTCATTGTAGGACTTTTTCAGATTCCTTATTCAGTTATTATATCCTAGTTTGATATAATAACTGAATTTTTGTTGACAAAATTCTACAAACTATTATTTATTTTAACTGATTCAAAACACAACAAATAATTCCAAAAATTTGCAATTTTTTTAAAGTAATTTAAAATACATTAAAACATAGAAAAAATTAAAATTTTGAAGAAATTGAAAGTCCAATTTTTTCTTACAAATTAAAATAATACTAGGAGAAAGCATGTGGTCATTCAAAAGCAGCGCCGAAAGTATTGTTGCATTTTTATTCCGTATACGTTATTATGAAATAATTCACAAGAATTTAAGAGCTAAAATAATATTTATCAAATGCCGACGGCTAATGAAAAAAAATGTAAAACAGAGAAAAATATAAACATATTTTGCCGAAACAAATTTTCACAGGGGTCTCTTGATTTACTGCTTTTTAGAAAATCACAAATTTTTTTTCCTCCACTTTTTAAATAATTTTTTTATTTAAAATTTTCGTTCAATTCCTTGTTGAAAATTTTTAATAAAACTTTTTGAAATATTAAAATTTTCAACTTCAAAAATTTGTCTACTTTCCAAATTTCAGGCATACTTTTAGGCCTCAGTTTTTTCTTGCATTGCATTTGCAAAAGTATAAGAAAACATTTTGAATTATTGAAATTTTTAGCTGAAATATTTTGAATTATTAAAATATTCATCTTAAAAATGCTTTTGCTTTCACTTTATAAACCAAATTTCTGGCATACTTTTAGGCCTCAGTATAAACAGCTTTTATAACATTTATATTTTTAATTGTTTATCCTAGCTTAATGAAAACATTTTGAAATATTAATATATTTCCAACTTTGAAATATTTTTACTCTCTTCCTTTATAAACTAAATTTGAGGCATATTTTTAGGCCTCAAATTAAGCAGCTGATTATTTTTGTTTTTTTTTTAATATTATGAGCAAATGATATTGAATTAATTAAAATGATATTTTTTCTTATATTTCTTATTTTTTTTTAAGATTACAGTACCAAAAAAATCAAAACTTTGTAATCACAAAAGACACAAGGATTTCATTCATTAAAAGCTCAATTTTCAATTAATTAGTAATTTAAAGCATATTTTTAGCTAAATGATTTTCATAACGACTAAAATTTACAATTAACTTTGATAAATCAAATAAACTTTAAAATATATATTAGTATTTTGAATACAAAATTATGAATATTTTTTTTTTTTTTTTTTAGAAATGTGAAGTAAATTTTTAGTCATGTTTTTACCTAGCATATTTTAGGGGATTTTCTTTAAAACATTGAATTTTTTAAAAAAGTTTTTAATTTGTCTTTGTTATTTAAAAAGGATATTATTACAAAATAAAATAATTTCTTAAAATATTTTTTATTTATATTTGTTTATATTCAGAGAATATTCTTGTAAAGGTCTTCATATTTTTTTAATTTTGTTAATAAATTAAAAAATGAACTATTAATTCTTTATATTGAATTAGTTAATGTAGAATATTCTTTAAAATGATTGTTTTCAAAAGTTAAGTATTTTTGGCTTTAAAAGTTAATCCCAAAAGTATGCAATATTTTTGGAATTTTTTTTTTTTAATAACATTAGGCAACATAATTACATTTTTTGTCCTTTAGGTCTATCCTCAATTCACATGGCTTACTATAAAGTAATTACATTGGTAATATCCCATAAAGACTATTGGAAAGTATCTGTTGACCTTAAAAGTAGGCAATATTTTTGGTACTACATTTGTACAAACAATTACGCAACACAAATTAAGTTGTTTTTTTTTTCCTTATAATTATTGCATTCAGCGTAAAAATGAAAAATTCTATTAATTAGTTATTTTTTAGATATTTTAAAATTTATTTTTAGGCTGGCAAAACAAGATAATTATATTCAAAATTCGTTCTATATAATTTTTCAAAATACTTCACAGATTTTTAACAAAAAAATTGCATAATTATTGTTTTTTTTTCTAAAAACTTTAATCTATTAATATTTTTTACTATCTTTGCTATTAAGACCTAACGCCTTCATTTTCCGTTAGAAAAAAAAAACCTACTTCGAACCCACACCCACATTAAGAAATAAAGCTCACCTCACCATTACTACAAACGCTGTTATCATCCATATGACCGCCACCACCACCACCGCTGCCATTATCACTATCACAATCATCATTATCCTGATAATCACTGCTGTCATCCAATTCCACACCATGATTACGCTCTACAGCTGCAGCACGTGCTGCTGCAGCAGCATTAGCGGCATTGGCATAATGTTGTTGCATGGCTGCTGCATATTGAGCCACATTAAGACCATTTGAACCGATTTGTGTAGCACCGACGGGAAAATGCATTTTATGAGGAGCAGGTGTATGAGGTAAACCAGAACCATTTTGATGATGAGCTAAAGGATGGCCAGTGTGGCCTAAAGGTAAAGTAGGATGATGATGTGAAGGATGTTGTTGCTGTTGGAGATGTTGTTGCTGAAGTTGTTGTAAATGATGATGATGGTGGGAATGTTGTTGGTTATGTGTTAAATGTTGTTGATGTTGAGGAGAATTTGAAGGAGATTGTTCTTCATTATTGTTATTGTTGTTATTAATATTTTGTTGTTGCTGCTGCTGCTGTTGTTGTTGTTTATAAAAAGCGGCTGCTGCATTGGCCGCCTCAACAGCTGCAGCGGCCGCTGCACTACCCGCTAATATGTCATTAATCATAAAACGTGAACGATTCGGTTTCATATTGGACATTTTTTGATGGTCACTATTCGTTAAGGTCGGCTGTAATATGGTCATTGAATCTTTCATTTCCACAACACTTTTCATATAAATTTTTACAAATAAAACACTTGACAATCTTTTCTTTTTTTGTTATTAATTTATTTATTTTGTTTAAATAAATTAAAGTAAAATGTATTATAGCTTTTGGTTTATTTTTAATTTGATATTTTCTTAATTCTTTTTAATGATTTTGTAATTTATTTAGAAACGTTTTTCTTTTCTTATTTTTTATCACACAATTTTTTTTTTTTTTATGTTTTTTTCTTCTTTCCTTTTTTACGCGCTTGCTACGTTCACATCCACGTTCAAAACGAAACTAACCGCACCTGCCTAAGTTTCAGATACGAAAGTATCTTGTGTAGTTTTGTTCAATTTTGTGTGTGTGCACGAGTAATGTGATGAATGAGCCAACATTTGAAAAAACCAGTAATTGCTCACTTTGTTGTATTTATGAAATAGTGGTAGTTGATTGCCAAGTTAAAATGTATTTTTTTAATATCTTTTGTTTGTTCGTTTTATTTCGATTGACATCAAATGGTGGTGGTTACATACTTTTTTGTTATTGCTTTAAACATGCGCTCTTCAATACCCTCTAGCCATCTCTGTCTTTCATATAAGACAATTTTTCAAATAAGATTTTAATAAACATCCGCCATATTGGTCTTCCTACTGCCAACACTAACTCGTATTACCACTACTACTTAAACATAATTCTATAGATACTTTTGAGTGTTTAAGTATCTTATCGTTTTATCACATTTCATATTTCTCATTTTACTATTAAAAGGGTCTCTCTTTAAACGTCTCTTTTTTTTCTCAGTCAATATTAACTGTTATTTTTTTTTTTGTTTATTTTAACACTCTTGTATTTAACCTTCCTTTTCACCACCTTTAAGTTTTCAAATTACTTACATATTGATAAGTGTGTGTGTGTGTATGTGTTTAAGTACTTGAATGTTGTTTAAATATTTTCTCTACCATTTGATTTTCTAATTGTTTGTTTTGTCAGTTTTATTAGACAATTTTGTAACGGAAGCAATTGTGTTTTTATCAAATATAAACGAGTATTTTGCTCGAATAGAAAAAAAGGGGAAGTACATGAATGATTTCTAGTGGTGAATTTCAATTCACCTCTTTCATTTGTTCAATACAATTTTTAAGGGGACAATTTTTGAATTTGTGTTGAGTAGTGTTTTTATAGCATTTCTATTGCTGGGTTTTTGTGTTGAACTTTGTTTTTTTTTTTTGCTTGCAGGGGATATTGACAGCCATTTTTCAAAAGATATTATTGAGATATTAACTCACACACTGTTGCAAAAAGTTTTGTTGTTTAAATTTGTGAAATGTCTTATAAAAATTAGTGTAATTTTTTTTTAACTCTGCTGTTAGGTTTAATTAAATGATAAGTTTTATTGTTCATATACTTAAAACAAATATTTTAAAAAGGTGGAAAAGAACCAAATTTTGCTGCACATAATACAAGGAATATTAGTCTGTATACTTCGAAAAGACCAATAATTAGAATTTTAAATTTTTTTACGAGAACTAAAAAGTGTTAAAAAAATTACGAAACATTTTGGAGTTATATTTTTAAAGTTATGAATAGTATACGATGTATCTTTAAAATATATCGTATATGATTAAAAACCTTCAAATGGCCTTATCTCTACTTAAGATATTTTTCCAAAAATCCGCTGAAATAAATTAAGAGAGAAATAATAAATATATGAACAAAAATTTTACACTTTTCCTTTCCCTAATCGAATTTAGAATGTTTGAAGCCGTTAGAATGTTATAGAGTAATATTGCTTAAAGTTTCAAATTAGCAAACTTAAAAAAAAAAAAAGCGAGAATATTATATTAGTCTAGGTCGAATCTATATACTCGCCATTAACTTTTTAAAATTACGTTATATAGGACGTGTGCCGCAAAGTGTGTGGACCACGCCCATTTTTTGTTTCCTATTTAATTTGTATAACATTTCTTTAACGTTTCACCATATATGGGAGGTGGATAGAAAAGTAACGTACATCCTTTTGTTTAAGAGATATCAGCAGAAAAGTATGAAATGAAGCTACAACGGACACACTGTGTAGTATTTGGCCCATAATTTTATTGTTTATTAATCGATTTTGCTCATTTTCAATACCAAACAAACATTATATATGATAAATAATTGAGTCAATTTTCGTCTCTCTACACGCAAAGAAAAAATATGGTTCCTGTGACCATAAACTAAGAGCAACATACTATGATTGTTATATATGATTCCAGGTTACAATAAGTATATTTGTACGTAATCATTATTATGATTCCATTTTATAATTTATTAGTAAGGTTCATAACCTTATTAATAACTATTAGTAAGTTTTATAACTTTTTCTTAAGTATTGCTTTCAATTTCATCATCTTTTTATCATTTAATAATTCCATTTTATCATATATATGAACTAATTTCATCATATACATGAACTAATTAAATCATATATATAATCCCATGTTATCATATATATATGATCCCATATTTTCATATTTATATTCATTTGTACCACGATATGTGGTACATTCATCATACTGTCAATTTATATTTGTTCATATATAAACTAAATGAGAATTATAACTACTGGACTGATATACAAAAATGTGTATTCAAAAGGCATTAAAAGTTAATGGCTTAATGGTTATAGAATTAACCAAATTTGTAAAATGAAATGAATTGTTATGTAATTAACTAAATTGTTGTGGAATTGACTAAATGATTGGATTTATTCATAAATATGATTTCATATAAACATATTTAAATACATATTATAATTCAGTGAACCATATTAAAATTTTGAATGTGGGTAATCATTAAATGATTAAACAGAATCATAAACGTTGCTATCATGAACACAGTATATTTAAATCAATGAAAAACGGCTATATGATCATTGAATAATTGTGGTGATCATGCTGTAACCATGTGTTTTTTCTGCATGTAGGTTGTCTCGTTCGAGCCCAATCCTGCTTTCAACAGACAGACACACGGACGGACGTAGCTAGATCGACTCAGACTATAACCAGGAGCCAGAAAATATATACAGTAGACTCGCAGAAACGTGAACTCATTTTTACCAATGACGTGAAAAGTTTTCGAGACTGTTCACGTTTTCGATTTGTATACATAAATATAAAACTTTTTTGTTTTAACGAACAAAAACAGGTATTATATTCTTCTAGAATTAGAAATGAAAAACATTTTATTCTTATTCGGGGTTTTCCCAATTTTTAAACACCAAAAATTAAAAAAAAAAAATTGTTCACGTTATTGAGCTTTCATTTTTTTTATTCATGTTTTAGAATAGTCTGTGTAAAAAAATTTGTTCACATTTCTGAGTCGTTCACGTTTTCGAGTGTTCACGTTTTCGCGAGTGCACTATATGTTCTTTACTTTGTACTTTCGACACGGAATGACAAAATCAATATATCCCAATCTTTTTGATGGTGGATATAAAAATCTATAGTTATCGAAATTTAAATCATCGGTTTATATCATAAAACTATTTCATTCAACCATCCATTCCCGTTTGAAATATGAACTTTATAGACAAAATTGTACACAAAGCAAACAGATTTGTTAAGGCAATTGAATTCTTCAACCGTTTCAAAATCTCGATTCGATGAAAGTCACTGAATATATCGATCGGGAGGAATGAATTTTTTCTTTTATTAGTTTTCATTAAAATTTCTTTTTCTTTCTGGTTTAATTTTTTTCTTCTTATTTTATTGCAAAAATTTAAACTTTATACGAATATGAATTAAATATAATTGAAAACAATTTACAGAAATATCAGCTATGACAAAAGGAACTTAAAATTAGAATTTTTAGCATATTTTTGTGAAATAATGTTAATATTTGGAGCTAAATAAAATTTGAACAAGTTGAGGTATTTTAATGAGATTTCGTCACAATATCGATAGACTTGATACGCCTTTGTAAAAGGTGTATGGGGGGCTATACTGTAAATATATTTTTTCCTTATCTCGGCATTGGTATTTTTAAATTCAAGAAAACAAATTAAAAAACTTTTTCAAAATTGACAAAGTTTGAATTGGGCTTGAGGGGAAACCGTTCCCCAGAGAGCCTGCGATTTTATTTTCACGTATTTGTGTTAAGATTTCTTTTGAAAACATTACAAAAATTTTGCAGTCCGGAACAAAAAAAAATATTTTACAAAGTAAAAAACCTTTTTGGAAAATAACCCCAAAAATGCCAATTTTTTTTTAAAGTTTTCATCAGATTAATATAATTTTTTATTGGATAGATATATTTATGTGATTCTAGCAGTAATGTTATTTAGAATTTTGTAATACATCTAGTGATTATTTTCAATTTTAGGGTCAAAATTATGGCCCCCAAGTTTAAAAAACGTAAAAAAACGAGGCCAAAAATGAGGGTAAAATTTGTTTCGACCCAAAAAATCTTTTAAACTTAAAAAGATAACATACACGTGTCAACATGATTTTTGTAGAGAATTACAAGGACTACCAAAAAATTACATACCGGAGGTCCCCAACTTTGGAGGTCTACCCTGTATCCCCGTGATCCGCTATCCAAACACCTCAGCTCTGATAATACGAAATTTTATTTAAATATCTCCAACGGTTCACAAGTTACATAATTATTTTCAAAAAAAGAAAAAAAAAAAAAAATCGATTTGGGACCATTGTGCGTAGATAATAGCAATTCCATAAGGGTTTATTTATGATATATAGTCTATAAAAAGGAAATAATTTTGAATTTTCGTTCAATATTACTGCGAAAGAAAATTAGCTCACCAAAATAGTTTACAAAATAGTAGATTGACTGGAAGCTAAACTCGTTAAACACCTATAAAAAATGAAGAACTTTTTGAGTATTTGTTTGTAGTAGGATTCTTTACTAAAAGTATATTTGAACTTGGTGGCTGAGCTACTGATTATATACAATTTTTCGCCAGCCTAATTTTGTTGATTCCAAAAACCTCTTACTACTTCAGTTAGCCATTCGGTGATAAGGAGCGATATTTTATATAGAAAAAATTAAAATATTTTTTTTTTTTGTTTTTCAGGTCAAATAAAAATATTTTTTTATTTTTTGTTATAATTTTTTTTTTTATTTTTTACAAAAAATGGAATATAAAAATATAAACGAGAGAGAGACTATAGTCGGTTAAGACCGACCATATGATACCCTACACCATTAGACCTGTGTCCAATTGTAAACCAATATTTTTACTTAGTGTAAAATAAATTATATAAATACAGAATAAAGCATTTATACTAACATCTATATGATTTTATGCCCTTTAGGGTGATTCCCGGAAGTGGGTTTATATGGGAGCTATGATAAATTATAGACCGATTCTCATAAATTTTGGCAATGTTGTTTCTACTTACATCAAACTTATTTGTGTTGAATATTAACTTGATACTATCATTCGTAGGGGATTTATGCACTTTAAAGAGATTTTTGGAAGAGGGGTTTATATGGGAGCTATGGTCAATTATTGACACTTTATAGCGAGTTTCATTGAAATATTGCTATATTTACGGCATTTATGATCGTTAAACCCCTATTCCGGCAGGACATTTGTATGGGGGCCAGGTGAAATAATGAACCGATCATAACCAATTTCAATAGGCTTCGTCCTTGTACGAAAATAATTATCTGTGCCAAATTTCATCAAGATATCTTTAAAATTGCGACCTGTACTTTGTTCACAAGGTTTACATGGACAGACAGCCAGACGGACGGACGGACATCGTTAAATCGACTCAGAAAGTGATTCTGAGTCGAACGGTATACTTGAAGGTGGTGTATATATTAACCATTTCCACGACAACAAACAATGAAGATTGCAAAAGATGTGATTCATATGTAGGTGTATTCAGGCTTTATATTTATATTTTATTTGAAATGTCCATAATGCTGTTTTTAAATGTCCTTTTTGCAATATTAAAATTATTTTCTTTTATTCAAGATATTAATAACAAATAAATTAAAATGTTTTTCTGAATTCCATTTCAAATGTCAAAAATAATTACCACAATTTAATTGTTATATATCGGTTGGGAACACCGAATCTAACCTTCTTTTGAACTTAAACGAATTTTTCAATTATAAACACCAATATTTAGAAATGATAACCATAATGCTGAATTCTATTTTATTATCTCAACAAATTTGTTTAAACAAATTTCCTCAAAGGTTCATTTCGGTTAAGTGAACTATTTTTTTTTCTATTACAATCATATCTTTACCATTCTAAATACATATAAATAAATCTTTATTTTAGAAACTTTTTGATAATAGCTAATAAATTTATATTAAATATTTATAACGAAATTTTATAATCGAAACCGATATCCCACAATTTTTTTTCTGTTTGTAATAGAGGACTTTCCAAGTGTTTGTTCCATATGAAAATAAATTTTAGTTTCTCTATTTTCTTCTTTGTCTACACGCAGAGAAAAAACATGGTTACAGCATGATCACCACAATTATTTAATGATTATATAGCCGTTTTTCATTGATTTAAATATACTGTGTTCATGATAGCAACGTTTATGATTCTGTTTAATCATTTAATGATTACCCACAATAAAAATTTTAATATGGTTCCCTGAATTATAATATGTATTTAAATATGTTTATATGAAATCATATTTATGAATAAATCCAATTATTTAGTTAATTCTACAATAATTTAGTTAATTACATAACCATTCATTTCATTTTACAAATTTGGTTAATTCTACAATCATTAAGCCATTGACTTTTAATGCCTTTTGAATACACATTTTTGTATATCAGTCCAGTAGTTATAATTCTCATTTAGTTTATATATGAACAAATATAAATTGACAAGTTTTGTTTTTATTCAGTCTGATGAATGTACCATATATCGTGGTACAAATTAATATAAATATGAAAATATGGGATCATATATATGATAAAATGGGATTATATATATGATGAAATTAGTTCATATATATGATAAAATGGAATTATATATACATATAATAACATGGGATTAAATATATGATAAAATGGAATTATACTTATGATGGAATTAGTTCATATATATGATAGAATGGAATAATATATACGATAAAATGGAATTATATATATGATGAAATTAGTTATTATATATAAATTATATAGGAACCATATTTTTTCTTTGCGTGTATGGTTTTAATTTTATTTTTTATTTAATTTTATCCATTTTATGTATTTTTAAGTTTTGTTTAAATAAATATTTGTAAATAAAGAACTGATTTCTTTTTTTTTTTTTTGTTACTATAATCAAATTTTAATGATTACTGTAACTGAAACTTCAATTATTAGTTAAATTATCACAATACAATAAATTTTTAATTTAAAATATGAATTCAATACGTTTGTTTCCCCTGAATTTGCTTAATATATTTTAACCAAGCATAATTGATTACAGTAACTGAACTAAACATTATAAGAACTATATTTTAGGTACGATTATGTTTTTAAAATTAAGTATTAAAGAAGAAAATCTATAAAACTAATTAAATTTTAATAGTTACAATTAAGTTTTGATATAGTTTATCAAATATCCGACTTCGTAAACATTTTTCAACAAATTTTTTTTCTGTGTGTAAAAAACAAAACATGTTTGCATCTGAAATTTTCAATTCTCTTACTTAAGTATATAGTATGTAGCTTAATTTAGAAATACAACTGTACATTTTTAATATTGTAAATTATTCTTAAAACTTCCTATCCAATTAAATTCTTTGCTAATTGCTCTACATATTTCAATATAATATAAAAAATGCAGAATAACTAAGATCACTTGGTTTTCCCAGCACTAACATATGGTTCTTCAATTAATATTCTTTAATTATCCAATGAAAGTGCAAAAATATCAACCACAAAATTACCAATCAAATAGGAAACTAAAAAAAAACTGGACTCGACTTAAATTTAAAACGGAAGTAAATTTTCAAATGTTACGCTTTTTAAGGTAAAGAACAATTACTAAGATATGAAATTAGATCAATAATAATTTGTCTACAATATGACTTTAAACAAAATGCGGCAAGACATCTAAACAGTTTGATTGATTTCTTAACGCTATTGAAAGAGAGAGAGAGAGAAACTCATCAAGGATAATGATGATTAAAGCAGACACATACAAACTCATGGCTCATATTTATGTATTGAAATTGTAGTGGGTTTGTTTAAACAATTGTCTGCTTGATCAAAAAGTAATTTTCTAATTATGGCTACAATTGTGCGGTTTCAGGTTAAATGAACCTAAAAGTAAAATAAAACCTTTACAACCAACAATAACAACAATAGTAAATGAGCATGCGCGCCCACTGTGATCAGCAAATTAATGTCGGCTTTTTAAAGGTTTTACATGTTTAATTTGACAGCAAAGTGAAATGAGTGAATGGAAAAACAAATGCGCAAATAACGATTAAAAAAGGAGCATCAACATTTTGATAATTTGAAGAGAAAATAAAAAAAAATATATTTGTCTGTCTTTAAAGAAGGATAAAAACTGGAAGGGTGCCTGCCTGGTTTTACTTATTAGTTACAAATGAGGTTCTTCTCCATCTGTTTTGTTTCTTTTGTTTTATTGTCTATCAGAGGGTTTTCTTGTCATGTTGTTCAATGTTCAATTATTGGAAAAAAAATTCTTATTTAAATAGAAATTGTTTAGAGTTTAAAAATTTTTATTTGTGGTAAATTGTATTTTATGTGAGCTTGCGGTTGAATTGTATATATAATTGCAAATAATTGTAATTATCCTTTAAATGCTAGATAGTAGAAAAAAAGCGACATTGAAGATGAATATAAAAAAAAAAACAATTGGCATTACAGCTTAAGAAGTATAAGTATAAGTTAGAGTACAAAAGCCTGAAGTATGTGGCATGTAGCCTATAAGTGAAGTTAGTGTATGAGAGAGTGTTTGTCTAGTGCACACGTGTTAAAATTATTTTGCAAATGCCATTCATTCATTTCATTGCTAAACAATAGCAACAAAAAGTATATAGTTTGTGGTTTTAGTTTTAGTTTTTTTTCATTGTTTTATTTTATGAACCCTGTTAAGGCATGCAATCACTTTGTGTTGCGCTTGCACAATAACTAAATGTTAAATCTACAAAATGTTCACAGTTGGTTGTCCATTGTCCATATATCCTAGGAGCAAGCGACTTTCTAATGTAACTGTCCATCATACAAAATAATGATTGATATTTGAATTTATTAGAACATATAAAGTTATTTAATAAAAATATTATATAACATGAGCTTACAACCAAATAATTTTTTACAAACAAAATATTTTATTAAATTTTCAATGAAATTATTAATTAGAAATTCTAAATCCTTTTTTTTAATTACACTGGTCGACAAAAAAATCCTCCCCCAAAGACGAATAGTTATACTTGATGGAATTTGATGAGCTAAACACGAATCTGCTTTCAGTTTTTTCCATCAAATCTGGTTTATTTTAGCGCAATTAATTTTTTTTCCAAAAATTAAAAACATTTTCAATTTATCAAAGCTAAAAACTATTCCAATTACTTTTTTAATTATATAAATTATTGACATGATCAAAATTCAAATTTTCTCTTTTTTTTAATAACAATAAAATAATTTATCAGCTTTCAATTATTATACCCACCATCAAAAAGATGGGGGGTATATTGATTTTGTCATTCCGTGTGTAACATGTCGAAGGAATCGTTTAAGAGCCCACAAAGTATATATTTTCTGGGTCCTGGTTGAATTCTGAGTCGATCTAGCTATGTCCGTCCGTCTGTCTGTCCGTCTATTGAAAGCAGGATAGAGCTCGAACGGGGCAACGTAGGGAGACGAAATTTGGCACAAATATTTATCTTATATAAGGTTTGTTTGGTTTTGAAAATGGGCAAAATCGGTTAATAAACAAACAAAAAGTTATGGGCAAAAACTAGAAACACAGGGTGTCCATGAAATACTTTTCTGCTGATATTTCTTCAATAAAAGCACGTACGCCAACGAAATTTTGTACGTATACTTGGTGGATCGACATAAACTCGGAAACCAAAAATGTGCGTGGTCCGCCCACTTTACCGCCCACCTCCCATATATGGTGAAAATCAAGGACCAATGTAAAGTCGGAAACAAAAAATGAGCGTGGTCCGCCCAATTTACTGCCTACTTTGATGGTGGGTATATAGATTCGGCCGGGCCGAATATATTCGCGCTTGTTTTTTTTATTGTATTGATTAATAAATTAATCAAATATAAACAAAAATAAGTGATAATCAGAATGATTGAATCAATGATACTTTTAATAAAGTATCTTAATATGTATCATTCGTAATCAGTGATGCCAAATAAAACGTGGGAAATATCCCTTTTTTCTAAATTCCATTTTTTCCTTATTTTAAGAAAAAAAATATTAGAAAATTTGAATTTTGGTCACTTGAATAATTGGTACAATTAAAAAACAAATTGGAATATATTTTTTCTTTGATAAATCATTTAATAGATCATATTTGTTTATGTATATAAAATTAAAATTCTACACAGAAAAATCTTAGATTATATTTTAATTACGATTAATTGATATTCAATTATTTTATTAATTGAAGTTTCACCTATTAAAAATATTGTATATTTATTCAATTATTTAAGTCATCACTTATTTGTGCGAACGTATTTGATTAATTTATTAATTAATACCATAATAAAAATATTTGAAAGCTGATAGAAATTGTTTTATTTTTATTAATTAATATTAGAAAGTTTTTATTTTGAAAACTTGAATAATTAATACAATTAAAAAAGTAATTAGAATAATTTTTATTTTTCATAAATCGCTTAAATAAATACATGAAAATATAGTCAATTAAACGATTTATCAAAAATGTTACTTATTTAAATAAATTTTTTTAATTGTATCAATTATTTAAGTGATCAAATTTTAAATTTGTATATATTTCTATTTAAAAATAAAGGTATTTATAAGTTTTAGTTTATTTTTTTATTTGTATTAATTAATTTGTTTGTTAATCAAAAATAAATACAAATTAAGTAATAACCTGAGTAATTGAATGAACAACTTTTTTAATAAGTTGAATATAAATTAATAAAATTATTGAATAGGTAATATTTGTAATTGAAATTGGATTTTAGATTTGTATATATAAAATTTGAAATTAACTTGTTAGAATATTTTGATTTTAAATATTTTTTTAATTATAAAAATATTTGAAATCATTTAAAATGTTTAAATAATAATTTAATTAAATTTTTTTTGCAAAATATTTTTTTTTGTGTAATAAATAATTTTCAAAATCTTATAATAAATAAGTTTATCTCCATTTCTTTATATTCAAATAAATAATTAAATTTTATCTATGTATCTTTATATTTATCTACATGTTTATTTATCTTCCAATCAAATGTTGTTATTGTTTTATACTTTTGCGATAATTGCCATGTTTATGCCACATTTGCCAGTATTTTTTTTTTTTTTTTTTTTAGTATTTACAATTTAGAATAAAAAATGCTCCAACAACAACATCTATAACAACTAAAATGAAAAAGAAATTTATTGATTTCTATCGTAAATTTCATGTTTACAACATCCGTAACATATTTTTTCTTATCTGTTTCTAGCTCTCTCACTTTTTGCATTTTCTTTATTTTTTGGTTTAAATTAATTCATATTCTTGGTGTTGTAGTAGATTTTTAGCTTTTATTATTTTTGTTGTTGTGTTATTGTTATCATTGTTTGCCTGTAGATTGCAATTAAATTTGAATAAGTGTTGGCCACCTTTAATCGTAGTTGATTGTTGATTTTTCTTTTTAGTTATTTTTCTTTATTATACAGATAGAAAATAGTATATTTTATCTTTTGATAAGAGAATTGAGTGTAAGCGTTTTAATTTAGTATGAGTTTAATGTAAAGTGGCATAAAAAAGTGTTTGAATAGTAATGATTTTAACTATTTGTTATAGAATTTTAAAAACCAAATATTTTTATACATTAATACAAGAACATTTTTAATAGAGAACTTTCAATATATTATTTGAGTTATTGTGTTCAGAATTCCGAAGCCAAACTAGTAAACAAACAGCAATGTTTATGGTCTTTTACTTTGCTTCTGAGTCAGATCACCAAGTCCAGATTCATAATTCGACAGGTTGAACTCTTCGAAGATTTGGGTCCTTGAACATGACAAGAAATCGTTAAGCTCGTATTCTCATGCACATTTTTACGACATATGGCTGTTGGCTTATCAAACCGAATTTTGCCAAAAACAGGAAATTTACTATGGGGGTTTGGCATCATTAGCTGAAAAATACATAACAAAATAATAGACAGATGCCATCACTCAATCTTACTGAAGAACATTATATTTCGCCGCTCGAATCAAATTTTATGAACTTAATTATAATTTTTGTAACAAATTTTAAAAATTTTATATTTTTTATATACTCAGCAAAAACTTGGTAATGGCATGTAGTTATGGATGAAGTTATTTTTCAATAACAACAACATAACGTCTACATTACATAAAAGTAGTTTAGTGACTAAATATTTATAATCCGATATGTAATTATTTATTTATGATCAGAGTTTTTGAAAAAAAAAAAAAAAAATGTTTATTGGTTTTTTTATTCAGTTTACCAACTAATATATTTAAAGAAGGAATAAATAAGTGACAAAACAAAATTAGCTTATGTATTAATTTTCAATAAAATATTGGTTTTAAGATTTTAAATGTTTTCTTTTGTTAAGCTTTTAAAATTAAAATTAATAAAATCTTTTCAAGTTTAAAATTAAAAAAGAAAAAAACAGCTTTTTATATCTTAAAATTTCATTACTTAGTAACCTAAACGCAACTAATTCCTCTTATAATATCGATGAGTTATTGAACAACTTAAAACTAATTAGATCTTGTAATGTCATCTTAGAAATAACATGAGGTAAGTAGTTGCCTCTAATGTCATCACCGTGTTAAAATAATGGGCTATTCAGCTAATGTGTAAGTAGTGTAAAGCCATTATATTAGCTTCTTAACTCATTACTAGGTTGAACGACTAGGTTCTCCAACCGGTTGTTTTAAACACGAAAAACCGGTTTTAAAAATAGCTTTTTATTTCTTAATTTTTTAAAGATGTTGTATTAATAAAAATTATCTGCAGAATCGTTTCAATAAAGTTGACTCTGGCTTTTTTCATATTATCTCACGGTTTCTTTTTATGATAAGCAAATATTAACATCATTTTTGATGAATATTTTCTTACAGTTTTTATACCCCAGCAAGCAATATGTGTTTGTGCTGATGTTTGTAGCACCCAAAAATATTGATCTAAGACCCACCCTAATTTTTACTAATCAGCTTTGATTCGATTTAACGATGTCCGTCCGTCTGACCGTTTGTCCATCCATGTCAACCTTGTAATCGCAGTTTTGAAAATAAATTAATTAAATTTGACTCACAGATTTCTAGAGTCCAAGAACGAAGTCTATTGATGATTGGTTCATTATTAAACATAGCCCCTATAGAAATAACATCCCGGAAAAGGGGTTTAAAGATCATAAATCCCTTAAATGTAGCAAGAATTTTTGCACGTGTAAGTTCCATATAAGTTTAAATCTGTGTACCGAATTTCATGAAGATCGGTCCCTAATTGACTAAAGCTCCCATATAAATGTTAATATCGACGTAATATTCTATATTCGTATATTTAATTTTACATTTAATACAAGTATCGGTTCACAATTTCACAGGTCTAGAAAAAAGAAGACCCCTTCCCGAATTTTGATGCATACAATGGAGTAGCGTATAATCGGACTTGACCGACTATATCTTTCTTTCTCGTTCTTAATGGGTTAATAGTTATTTTCAAAAATAATTATGTTTAACAAATTTTAACTTGAACATTAAAAGATTTATTGATTTTTTTTTTTTAAGAAATGTATTCTTTTGATAGAAATAGTAACTTCTGCAAAAAAACCGGTTAACGATTTTTCTGAATTTAATAATTTGCAACAGGTTTTTTCAAAATACCAACTATTCGAAAAATGGTTTCTCCAAAAACGCCGAATAATCGATTACCCTACTCAATACCTGGCAACCAAAATTTTTGCAAAGATATACCTAAAAACCACCTGAAATACTTGATTGTACAAGGAACAATTTATGGAAAATAATGCACTTTGGGGTCGAAAATTGGAAAGGTGATAACAATATTTTAATATTTAAACTTTTTTTGTATTAATCAGTAAGAAAAAGTTGCAATTTTTGTAATTTAAATATTTTTTTGAGAATACTGACGTCTGTCCTTCCGTCCATCTGTTTGTTAATTTTATCAAAATTTCAAATTTAAAATCACTTATTTTTGGGTTGAATAAAGTTATTGAGATCAAATTTCATTTATTCGATAGCTAATTTTGTATTTTAACTAATTATTGAAAAATAACATTGGTCGAAAATGTTGTTGAGCTACATATGAAAAAACTTGATCAGTATCTTTTAAAATTGAGACAGGTTAAATTTGTAATGCATATAAAGGGGACTTTAGACGTTCAAATATATCTAACAATAAATTTGACGACTAAAAAATGCTTTAAAATACACTTTCAGATATGTTTGATGATTTGACGAATGTTTCTAAGTCACTCCCACATCTATTTTCTAACTCTTCGCACTTAATAAATAAATTATTACCAAATGTTTTTATAAATACATGCACAATTGTGTTTATTAAAAAAAATTACGTATAAAATAAAATATTTTAATTTTTAAATCGTAAGACTTTTGCTTAGACTGTACAACTTATCATTAAACCAAACAAAATAACAACAATTTTTGATTTTCTTCAAACAATCGTACGACTGTCATATTCAATACATTACACTATCAAATGTTTTAATCGTCAGACAAATCGTCAGATAAATTTGATCGCCTAAAGGGGCCTTAAGTCGAAAAGTATCTAAGATATTTATTAAAAAAAAAAGATTCCTAGATTAGTAATTTTTATTGCTATTGATACAAGTGCATATTTATGTACATTTTTGAAAATTTTTCATAATAATGCAGAGTACAAATTTATAAAAGTACAAATAATTAGCATTTTAAAACCATCACTTTAACTTTTAAAAATGTTAAATATAATTTAACCCTAACCCTAACCCACTATAGTTGGTTGGGGTATTATGCGTTTGTGCTGATGTTTATAACGCACAGAATAAATCTTCGGACCTCCACCTTAAAGTATACCGTTGGACTCAGAATCACTTCCTGAGTCGATTTAACGATGTCCGTCCGTCTGTTCGGCTAGTCTTGTAAAGCTTGTGAACAAAGTACAGGTCGGAATTTTAAAGATATCTTGGTGAAATTTGCCACGAATAATTATTTTGGCACAAGAACGAAGCCTATTAAATTTTTGGTTATGATTGGTCCATTATTTTACCTAGCTGCATACAAATGTCCTCCAGGAATAGAGGTTTAAATATCATAAATATCTTAAATATAGCAAAGAAATTTTGTATAAGTATCAATCCTTGTGCCAAAATCCATCAAGATCGGCCCATAATTGACTTTAGCTCCCAAATAAATCCCTCTTCTTTAACGTGTACAAATCCCATACAAATGTCAGTATCAAGTGTAGAAAGTGTATAGAAATCACAGTGCCAAATTTCATAAGGATCGCTACATAATTTATAATAGCTCCCATATAAACCCACTTTCGGAAATCACTCTAAAGCGTATAAAGTCATATAAATGTTGATTTTATTCTACACTTAGTAAAAGTATCTATCCACAATTGACCACGGGTCTAATATATGACCCCTCCTGGGGTAGGGTATGTTGTTGTTGTAACAGCTACAGTTATAGATTTCTAATCGAGAGGTTCTGATTGAAGGTCAAGGTCAAGAAATTGTAACACTTCTTCGGGATGAGTCCACAAATCTATTGCACTGAGTGAAGTAGGGTTGGCTTGTCAGCTAAATATGTGCTGGGTGTCATGGGGACCCTGTCAACATGCTGGGCATATATTGGGGACGGCATGGTCTATGCATTAGGCATTAAGCCTCTTGGTCCATCCCGACCTTAGTTGTGCGAGATCAACTCTTGTTTTCCGCGGCAGGTTCTTCTCATTGTCTGCGATAGGCGGTGGGCGGCCTCCAAGTACGACATTCATACGGTAGCTTGCAACCACGGAATTTGTAACGTCTCTATGAATGTCGTTCAAAACTGCCATATACGAGGTGCGATCAAAATAATCCTGCACATACCTTTGTATGTTCTCGTCGTATATGTGAAGGTCTTTTCTGACATGCCTCGGGGGAGTCTCCAACTGTGTAATGTCGAAGTTTCGATGACTCCTTCGATGACATCCCAGAAGAAACTGCTGACTTAACATCACGTTGTGTTCCTTAACCGGAAGAACCTTCGTTTCCTCGTGTAGGTGGTATGGTAAAGAGATTTGTATGCAGCATGTTTCTTAAAGCTGCATTTAGGCATCTTTGAATATTTCTCCACTGGGTGTCACTCAACGAAGGAATCCTCACTGGATCAGCATAATTTACCACTGACCGACTAATCGTCTTATATGTAGCCAATAAGGATTCTTTATTCATACCCCAAGAGCTGCCGACTAGCGCTTTGAGGACCTTGTTTCTACTTTGCAATTTATGCGTGATTGCAGTGGCGTGAGCTGAGGAGGTAAAGAGGCTATCGAAGGTGACCCCCAGGATCTTCGGGTGTTTCACAGTAGGAATTTGGACTCCATCGACTACAATGCCTAGGTTCATTTAGGTGGTAAGTCCAGGTGGTAAAGAGTATTGCTGTCGACTTCACTGGTGACAATTTCAAGTTACGCACAGTGAAGAAATTGTGGATTTCACTGAGATAACCATTTAATATTTAGTTTAGGGTATCATATGGTCTGGTTTAACCGACTATATCTTTCTAACTCGTTTTTCTTATAGAATAATCTTAGATCTTTTTTTCATTGTCTATAAAAATTTCATGATAATCTTTTGTTTTGGAATTTTGTAAATCCACTTTGAATAATGGATACTCAAATCCATTTTTTTAGAAAAACGACTCTAGTTTATTAAAAAAAAAATGTTATTAGATAATAAAATTTTGAAAGTTCCATTGTGACTATGCAACTTTCTTTATAACCCATCAAACATGTATGCATATCTGATTTACCTCCGTCTCTCTTACCCTTTAACCAAATCACCTAACAAAAAGGTGTTATCACATAAATTTTTACTAATTATTGCCATGTGCCATATTTTCGATAGCCCTGCCAACATTTGTAAGTATGAACAAGAAACATATCAACATACTTAAACAAATTTCTTATTGAAATTTTAGCAGAATTGTATCTCTGCAACGTGTAAATTCCATTTTCCACCCATTTATGATAAATTTTATTTCATACGTTTTTGTCGTTCTTAAATACCACAATGACGATGTGGTGTAAAAATAAAGTTCAACAAAAATTAACCGACATCAATTTAAATAAGTGTTAACGTCCTTTTCATTTAAATGTCACATTTAGAAATGGACCTGTCCATATCGGGTAATAAAAAATATATACACACACACACACACACTTACACATAATCATACATTTACATTTATAGTTAATATAAAACCAAAGAGTGACACTTGTGGATTGTGGACACAAAAATGACAATACAAGAAGAAACACCAAAATAAACAAATACTGACTGATTTAAACACAAATAATGAGTGGATAAAGAAGAAGGTAGATAAATGTAAAGAGGGGGATAGAGGGGGGGGGGATAAATGTAACCAAGTTGATGCTAAAAGAGGAAGAGTGTTTTAGCAAATGCTATAACAGGCTAAATGACAAACTGACTGTTTGGAGTGGATGCCTGACTGGCTGGCTGGCTGGTTGAGGTGGCTGTTTTAGCAAGGCAAACTGTGTTAATAAATGCCTTGAATATCTAGTTGACTTAAATAATCTCCAATGCTAAAAATTACCTTATTTTAAATGAGTCTGCTTAGCAAACGTTCTTTGCTGTTCCATATTTAATTTTTATTATTCGTCATTTTAACTCTTTTTCTTTTTTTGGTTTTATGTTGTTAATTTGTTTGTTTGTTGGTTGGTATGTTTGTGTTTTGTATGTTACTTTTTGATTTGAACCAAGATAAATACGTTAACAAATCAGCGGCACCTTAATATTATACTCACACACATATATACATACCTACACTTTTTACTAATACTGAGACATTCTTGTTACTCAAATATTTATACTAATTTGTTGAAAGGATGCTGTTCAACAGAAATTTAAAGGAATGAATTGATGGGGTAATACAAATTAGTTAATTTATAATTAAGTTTTTATTTAGATAAATATCAGGACTTAAAACTTCGTATCATGTCGGACAATTTATCTATCACTGTAACTTCTGATTTTTCATAATATAACAAATGATTTTATTATTCAAAGTACTGCATATCCCTACTTGCAACAACTTCAGATTTGTCGTCTTTCTCATCGTCATCATTACTGACGATCATGCTGGTTCTCTTTGTAAATGTGTACTTTATTTATTTTTGAATGTGTTTATTGGTATTTTTTCAGATACATTTTTCGTTATGCCCCTTTTCATCTCCTGCTTTGGTAGAATTTCTTTAAGTTTAAAGTTTTCGTTGTTGTCATCGTTAAAGGGAAACACATTAAAAGTAAATTAACTTATCAGCTACAACGATCAGTTATTTTATTACGTTTGTCCACGCAGTAACACGAACATTATAATATCAAACGATGCCGTATTTGGTGGTACCTCTTGATTCAATTTTTTTTTTGTTTTCTTTTTCTTTTGGGCTTCATGTTCCTATGCTTTTGACTTGGCTTAGCCCAGCTTCATGATTTGCATTTTTAACTATTGTTGTTGTTTCTGATTTAATATTTAAATATTGATGGCAATATGTATTAAAGGGATTCCTTCTTTTTGCCTTATTCTGGTTGGTGGAATGGATGGTTTGGTAAAATATTTAGTTCGTAGGGAAATTATAGCTGTTTTATTAAGATTTATATTAATTTTTGTTTAATTTGAACGATTTATATTTATCGGCTTGTATTTCTTTCATTTTGGTACGAATGAAAACAAGTTGTAATTTGGTGAAGACGACTATGCTAGAGAAAATGTACATATGATTGTGATATATTTAATAAGTGGAAATAGAATGGAAACAACAAAAAATAGGAAAGAAACCCACACAAATAATATATATTTTTTTGAAATATATATTTTATATAATAAGGATTTATCTGAATTAAAATGTTTGCATCTTTCTGGCAAAAAGCTATTCTTGTGATCCTAAATAAAGTTTAAACCAAACTTAATTTTTCTTCATAATTTGAATTGAAAAAATTTAATGTTTCTATTATTTAAACCTATATTTAGTTGAATAAATTTCTCTTGGAGTTAATAGCAATAGCCATTGTTTTGTTGTAACAAAAACAAAAAGAATTAGTGTCGCTGGACATTTTCTATACTCCTCGTAAGTGTTAGGGGTAAAACGTGTCAGAAGTGGCGATTAATTTAATTTTGAAAATTAAATTTTCATAATAAAATTATTTGAAACAATATCATGTGTAAATATCAATAAAATCATTAAGCTAGGTTGTGTTGTTTTCTTGTATGGATCATTCAATATTAAACAATTTTTATATTTTCGAAAAAAAAGCAAAAAATTAAATTTTTATCAAATTTTGGTGAATTTTTTTAAGTAAAAAGTCTTTTACTAATACTGAGACATTAATTTAGAATGGGACCATAAACTTCAGGTATTTAAGTGTAGTTTTCTCCACGTATTTGTAAATTATATTTTTCTAAATATTTTTTATTTTATATATATATTTTTTTTTTTTAATTGTACTAAAATAAATTAATTTTCATCTTTCATGGAATGGAACTAAAAATGTTACAAGATATTTGTTTTGAAAATTTTATGAAAAATAATACAACATATTGTCTACTTTAATGCTGTGGAAAAATCGCGCATATATAGCCCGATTTTAGAAATTATAGTATTATTTAAAAAGACTTTAAAATTATATAATTAAAAAAAAAAAAAAAAAAATAGTTTTAGTTTAGAATTCAGATAAATGGTTCATATATTTGTATACTACGTATATTCAGGTTCTGATGATACCAAAATAAGTCTGCGCCTTTTGGCTGCCCTTTGAAATATTAAGTTTTCTAAAAGAAATGTTCTACTTTTTGTTTAAAGGACTGCGCACAAAGAAATCCATGCATGCAAATCTGGTTATAAAAACTAAACCAAAGAAAGATTTTTTATATAATAATTTTTGTTATTTTTTGTTAATGAATATTATGTTTAAATCTAAATTTAATATAATAACTTATTTTTTATTGGTTTTTAATAAATATCTGATCTTTTCCGGAATTCCATCGTTAGTTTTTTTATTGAGTTCTGGACTTCTTTTTTACTGCAATAGGTTCACATTTTTTAAAACTCCGTTTCACTTTATGCGGAGCTTTTAGTGTCTTTTAAATGCCTTTTTACCATGGCTCAATACATTTCAATTGTGCGAAGTTCAGGACAATTTTGTGGATAACCCTCATTCGGTACAAACACATCATTTATTTGATACAACTCCATCGCTTTGTGCCTATATAGTGAAGTAGCGAGATTAGGCCAGAAAAATGTGGACACACTGTGTTATCTTAGGAAAGGAAGAAGGTTTTTCCGAAGGCACTCATTCACGTATGTTTCTGTGTTAATGGAGCGTACAAATGGCTTGCCAAACAAGAATCGCTCTTGGAAATTTAGATTTTTTGTACCCGTTCAAATTCTCTCAAATTGAACGGAATTATTCTCTTTTCATTATATCAAAATTTATAAGCCTAGAAGTACACACGGTATCTTTCTTACGCGGTGCTTATATTTGGGATCAAATCTAAACACATAATCTTTTATAGCCTTAAAATCTTTAAAATTTTGTAAAAATTTTAGACACTGAAAGCTTTAAGGAGCTGAATCCTAGTTTTTTTAATTTTCTGAGATTTTATCCTACACTCTAAAAAATACATTTAAAATTACTACTATAAAATAGGTAAGTTTTTATGTAAAATTACATAAAATGTGTATAATTAGACACAATATGTTCCATAAACTGAATTACATATATTAATCTGCAAAACTACTTACAAAATGTAGTATTTTGAATGTTTGTAAACATGTTTGTAATGAAATTCCATATTTTAAACATAAAGTGTGTAATCATACTAATTTTCAACAGGAAATATAGAAACTGTCAAAATTGTATTTCTAAAAATAAAATAAAAAACAATAATATTTCTCTGCCTAAAAAAATTTATATAAAATAACAAGAAATTAGTGTTCAAAAAGCTTTGAAAAACAATCAGATTGGAAAACAAATGATTGTTTATTGAAGTTGAATCGCGTGGAGGATAATTTAAAAGTTTTCCGCTCCTTTAAAAATATGTTGATGCATAACATTTAGTCCAAGTATGTGCAATCATCATTATAATAAGCCGTCAAACTGTTCAATTTACGGTAATATCTCTAGAGATTTTAGATTCCACACAGATTTTATTTTTTGTTTAATTTTATTGTATAGATTTCATTATTTGCTTTGATGTTACTGAAAGCAGATCACAGAGTATTTAAGTAGCTTTTTCCTATATTTCAGTTTATTTTTGGGAACATTTGTAAGTGACTGGTAATAGTGGGATCTGTGATAAAAACTGATAAAATTTGGAGCACAAGATATGTAATTTCTTTCCATCGTTTATCCAAATGTTCATCGTTCGGTTGTTATAATGTTTCAATAAAATTTAATAATTTAATAAAATACCACCAAATCTTGTTTTTATGATTTTTTTTTAAGTGAAAATCGAGTGGTTTTGTGAACATGCAGACATGGATACATACATTTATTAATACTTAATTTTACATACATTTTTAATCACTTTTAGACAAAAATAATTTAAATTCGAATGTTTCTAAATATTTCTTAAACACAAAAAGACTAAATATAAACATTTTGTTTATACTTTTTTTAAACACAAAATGTGTATATATTTGAAATTAAACACATCGAGTACTTTTACCCTAATTATAGTAGGAGTCAAGTTACCTACTATAAATGGTGTAAATTTACATGCAAATTTATTAGAGTGTAGAATTATGATGCTTAAGGATTTGTTAATTGAAAAAAATATATATTTCAAATATTTTGATACGTGAATTTTTTTAATTCATCAGAAAAAATTTTAAATAATGACCTTTTAAATTTTTATACTTTTATATCCTTGTAAATTTACAATACATTTTTTTAAAAAATATGTTATGAAAATCAAAATATAATCTAAAACGTATTAAATTTTTTTCTGTATAAATTTTACATTTTGGACTCCGTTTTGCATAATTAAATTATGGCTAATTAAGCACTCATACTACTGTACACCTATGTAAAATTTATGTAAATCCAACGAGCCGATGGAAAGTTATAAATTTTCGATTCCGCAGGTGTATCACAGAATGATTTTTATTTAATTTTTCTCGATTATATTCTTCTTTTAATAAACTAGCGCTCACGGATTTGCCGTGCATTGTATTGGTACTAGCAACTTTTTTGTTAAGGGAGAATGGAAAGACTGTTTGTGAGCACACGCAAAGAAAAAATATGGTTCCTGTGACCATAAACTAAGAGCAACATACTATGATTGTAATATATGATTCTAGGTTACAATAAGTTTATTTGTACGTAATCATTATTATGATTCCAATTTATAATTTATTAGTAAGGTTCATAACCTTATTAATAACTTTTAGTAAGTTTTATAACCTTTTCTTAAGTATTGCTTTCAATTTCATCATTTTTTTTATCATTTAATAATTCCATGTTATCATATATATGAACTAATTTCATCATATATATAATTCCATTTTATCATATATATAAAATAATTTCATCATATATATAATTCCATTTTATCATATATATTATTCCATTCTATCATATATATGAACTAATTCCATCATAAGTATAATTCCATTTTATCATATATATAATCCCATGTTATCATATATATAATTCCATTTTATCATATATATGAACTAATTTAATCATATATATAATCCCATGTTATCATATATATGATCCCATATTTTCATATTTATATTCATTTGTACCACGATATGTGGTACATTCATCATACTGAATAAAAACAAAACTTGTCAATTTATATTTGTTCATATATAAACTAAATGAGAATTATAACTACTGGACTGATACACAGAAATGTGTATTCGAAAGGCATTAAAAGTTAATGGCTTAATGGTTGTAGACTTAACCAAATTTGTAAAATGAAATGAATGGTTATGTAATTAACTAAATTGTTGTAGAATTGACTAAATGATAGGATTTATTCATAAATATGATTCCATATAAACATATTTAAATACTTATTATAATTCAATGAACCATATTTAAATTTTGATTGTGGGTAATCATTAAATGATTAAACAGAATCATAAACGTTGCTATCATGAACACAGTATATTTAAATCAATGAAAAACGTCTATATAATCTTCCGAATATGGTTCCATGTTCAATATACACAGAATATGGAACCATATATTATTCAATTAACACAGTTGAGTAACTCCTAATCAAAACGGACAAAAAACATACAGTTTCGAATTTGATATCTCCGATTTCAATGAAATTGTCTACATTTAATACCTATTACAAGAGTTGCTCAAATTACAAGCTTTCAAACCTTTCTGGTTTTAAATTATATAATTTTTAAAAAATTTTAAAGATATGTATAATTTTTGGAAACAAGTCTAATTTTGACCTTTGAACTTACGAATTATTAAAATGATACTTAAACTAAAATTTTATTGTGTATAGTTTAGGAGTTATAAGCAATTAGATTTTATTTCGGCCCATATCTTCTAAACTAAATGAGCCTTTAACTTTAAATTTTAAGTGCGTAGGAATAATTTTTAAAATAACTTTTTTTAGATATAATGATTTGATTTGTATGTAGGAACTGGAGGGTAAGAGATGGGAGGATCACCGAGGTTTTGCTGGACGGAGACGTTAGTTTGGAATTTAAGGGTTGGGCTTAGACAGGATGGGATAAGACGGTATGGGAACGTGGGTATATAAGACCGACAATTTGGACAAAGGGGGAGAGTTACTCAGTGTGAGTTGAGCTGAGTTGTAGTAGTTTAACACAAAAGGAGTTTGTGTCAATGTTAGGTTATTTTGTTTAAGTTTTGCAAATATAAAAAGTTCTGTAAATAAATGTAAATATGAATTGAATTGGTGTGTATATAATTTAAAATAGAGGAGTTAGAGTGTGATAGAGAGATGTCACAAAAACAAAACCACAAAGTGTTCATCAAAATGCTTTTAAAATCTACATGTATATATCTAACTTTGACTTTTGAACTTTTGTAAAAATCTTTATAATTATCGTTATATTACCTTATCTTTGTCTTTAACAAGAAACTAAATCTAGATAACTACCATATATACACACACCTGCTCAAAATAATAGATACACCTAAGTTCGCTTTATGTAAGGAATAAAAAAAGCCCACGTTTTCGTTCATTAAAGAATGAAAAATCAGTTCATTCATATTTTAGTCGATTAGGAATGTAAAATGAAAGCTAAACAGGTCATAAATTATATTTGATTAGACGTTAATTTCATAATTACATTACTATGTCAAAATACATAAGTTAAAAACTAGTTTTAAGTTTTTTCCTTTTTAAGAAAGGACTAATATCACGTACATCCTTACTTTGTCCAACTTTCTGCATTCGTTTGGACTTACTAGACATCAACATTTGACTGTTTCCAAGGCATATATTTCCCTGTACTCATAGGCATATATTATGTCTATTATTTTTAGCAACAATCTTCGACATTTAAAATGAAAACGTATATGTAAATCAATTTGCATGTTTATACTTGTCATATTTTTCATTAAAGTGGTATTGAAAGATCAAATTGATTACAAAGAAAAGAAAAAATCTGAAGTATTTCTAAAGAATTTTCCAAAGTTATCGTCACTTTAATATCATCCTATAAGTTGTATATATTATTCTGATCAGGTGTATAATATAGAAGTTATTAAGAATTAAACAAGTACAGCTTTGTAAAGTTTTTAGCCCTTTTACGTTTTTAAAACCGTCATATTTTTATAAACGGAAAGAGACATGAGTCCAAAATTATATGATTTGAGAAACACTTTACATTGCAATTATATGTAGTGAATTTCATAGACATTGGAGATGTCAAGTTCGATTGCTGTTTGTTTTGACATGGAATCACTCAGTTTTTTAATTTTACATTAAAATTTGATATATTCAAGAAAAAATAAAATAAATAGTAAAAGTAAAATTCATGTAATATTTTTTACTCATTTAAATTTTTAATTCATTCATTTAATTCAATCATGTATATGATATGATTTAATAAAATTTTTATTTAGAAACATTTTCAGGTTTTAATTTTTTGCAGTTATTAGTAATCATTTTAGTAAGAGGTACAATATAAACAATTTTTAATTGAATGAATTATTTATTATGTTGATTGATGACTATTTTCTGTGCATACATAAAATTATATTAGGTATTGAAAAAATTACTAACTTTGGTAAATTTTTAGGTAAAATATTTTATTATTTTTGTTAAATCTAACAAACATCTTAACTCTTTTAAATTCTTAATAAATCCTTTATTAAAGCAAACATTTTTAAACATAATTAATGATTTCGTTTTAATTGTTTTGTCACATATTTCATCAATCACCATAGCCACAACTACTGCTTAAAATTCCAAGAATTACTTAACAAAATCATCAAAGGATTGCAAGGAACGTAAAACAGTAAACGACAAAACCACCCCCCCCCCCCCCCCCAAAAAAAAAAAAAAAAAACAGTTCAAAAATGTTTTTTTTGTTAATTCACCTAAAACATCAATCATTTGTTTAGAGACCATGGAATGGCTAAAGTGTTGGCTAAAAGGTCTTTAAAAGCCTTTTTGAATGCAACAAAATTAACTTTTGCGTTTATTTTATACTCTCTGTTGAACAGGTACACGTATATGAATGATTTCTTTTGACATTGTGACCAAGAAAAAAAAAAAAAAAATGCGGCCAAATAGCAATTCAACACCATTATTTTATATAATAAAACAAAATCTTTCTCTTGGAACTGTCAAACTTTGTTTCTTATTTTTTTTTTCTTTGAGTTCTTGACACAAGTGTGTTTCAAAATTAAATTCATAAAAATTAAGTAAAGAACTAAAATGATATGAAACAGAAATACAATCCTTATATGTCAACGCATAAACATCATTTATCATGTGACAAAACACAATTTTACACTTTAAATTAATGAAAATGTCTAAATTTTCAGAAAACAACTTTATCAAGATGTTGAAAATCACAAAAAAAAAAAAAAAAAAATTCTCAAAGAAATTAATAAAAAACAAATCACAAAAATCATTGATTAAAATACCAAAATGGAAACAATTTAAACTGGTTGAGCAAAAACCAAATTAATTTTTTTTTTGGTCAAAACAAGCCAAAAAATTAAGAAAAATTCAAAAGTGTTTAATGAAGATTAATGGTAAACAAATCTGTGATAAGATCTTTGTTCAACAATTTAAATCAAATTAAAAACTAACTAGAAATTTCTACATGTATCAGTTGAAAATAGTTGGACATTTGGAAGTAGTTTTAATGTGGTTTTCAATTGATTTTAAAGATTAAATTCATTAGAGACTCAGACTTGTTAAAAAAAATCATAATTGTTTGATAAGTAATATATAGTTGCAGACATTATGCAACATTTGAAACCATTCTACCATTAAAAATTTTTAGATTTGAAGTGTTGTCCACAGGAAAAAAATATTTTCGAAAAAATTTTAATTAAATTACACTGGTCAAGAAAAAATTTTTTTCGTGCTCCTTCAAAAAAACTATGTGGACTAGATGGAATTCCACATGCTAAATTCGAATCTGCTTTCAGTTTTCTCCCATCAGGTCGAGATTTTTTTATGGGCGTGTCTAATATTGCGCCCTAAATAAACCGATTACTCGAGTAAATTTCACTATAACTCGTGAACGGTATGCTCGATTTATATATACGATTTATATATTATATATTTTAAGTCATTATACTAACAAATTTTTATCCGCTCAATAGTTTTGAAGATATTTTGAAATAAGTGTCCAAAAAACATTATTTCATGCTAAATTCAAGATTTCTTTTTTTTTTTTACTAAAACTTTTTTTAAAAGTGAAAACATCAAAAATGTTTCAGTTTATCATATTTGTCTCAAAGCTGGCAAAACTACGAGTAAATAAAGCCACATATCATAAAAGTTGATGCTCAAATCTTGATTGGATTCACAGTTAAGTTAGGATATACATGCATACCTACAGTTAAGTGAAAATACACTAGTGGGCAAAAAAAAAAAAAAAAAAAATTGTTTTTGTCTTAAATAAAAAAAATAGGTGAATTAGATGGAATTTAATGTGCTAAATAAGAATCAGCTTTTGTTTTTTTTCTATCATGTATTGATTTTTTTATGGGCATGACTACTATGACCCCGCCTTTAGGCTGTCAGGCTTGTATAACTCGAGAACTGTTTGTCCAATTTAGATAAATTAAACTCCAGTAGATAGTGATCTAAATTGTCTTTGAGCTGAATAATAAAAAAAACATAATTTTTTTAAAAACCTAATATTTTTGTAGTTATTCGGTAATTAGTAGCGAATTTTTTTTTTTTGAAAAATCGTGAACATTTTGATCCATAACTCTGAAATTTTTGAGCGAATAAAAAATATTGTTGACATGTCTTGAAGACAATTTTCGTATGCATATTTTGATGTATCATCGTGTAAACGGTTCTTGAGTCTAGTCTAAATTGGACAAACCATTTTCGAGTTTTATAGTGTGACCGCTGAATAAGGTGATCATATTAGTCATGCACCTAAAAAAAATCAGTACGTGATAGAAAAAAAGTGAATGCAGATTCTTGTTTAACTCGTCAAAATCCACCTAGTCCATTTATTTTTGTTTAAGGAAAAAATATTTTTTTATTTTTTTTGCCCACCACTGTATTTCTACGCAATTGTATGTATACATGGGTATTTTTGCTTAACTGAATAAAATCACGATTTTTGCATCAATTTCGAAGATACATACCTTATTTTGTTCGCAGCATTACCAGCTTTAAAATAAGATGATCAACTGTAAAATTTTTGATGTTTTATTTGAACACAATTTCGTTGATTTTCACCTTATATGGGAGGTGGGCGGTAAAATGAGTGGACCACTCCCATTTTTGGTTTTCGAGCTTATATCGATTTCCGAACTATACACACAAAATTTCGTGGTCCTACATGCTTCTGTTGAAGAAATATCAGCAGAAGTATAAAATGGACACCCTTTGTTTCTAGTTTTTAGCCCATAACTTTTTTGTGTATTAACCAATTTTGCCCATTTTCAATCCCAAACAAACCTTATATAGGACAAACATTTGAGCCAAATTGCGACCTGTACCAGAAAGTGATTCTGAGTCGAACGGTATACTTTAAGGTGGGGGTCCGAAGGTTTTTTCTCTGCGTTACAACTTCTGCACAAACACATAATACCCCAACCACCTTTGGTGGTGTAGGGTATAAAAATGTAAGCCAATTATATTAATAAGCGAGTATAACCGCTACCTCGTTAGCGTAGATTTTTTTAATCAAAACCATACTATATAGATCAGATAAAAACTTTGTAGCCTTTTTATTAAAAAAAAAGCATTACGTACAATAAACTTTTAAATATTTTAGTTACCAGTTTCTTAAATCTTACTTTAATGTTCGAAGGTTTAAAAACTAACAAATTATTTCTATTACTATATTTTAGTAGAGAATAATGTAACCAATAATACATCTTTAATTTTGTTTTTGAAAGTTAATTATTTAAAAAAAAATTCAACGTAATATAATAACGAAAAGTACCACAAAATATCTTCTTATGGGTTTTTATTCACTTAGGACCATATATCTTTAAATTCATGATTTTAGATTAAATATTACAGAAAATTCAAAAAGTATCATTAAAAGAAAAAAGAGATTTTATACCCTTTATACCCTTTTTGGTACTTTTTATTCGCCCTGAATGTAACAAAGATTCTGTTTCATTAAATTTCTAAATTGTACTGGGATCTAAAGTTAAAATATTCATATGTATGTATCAGTAAAAAGAAAAAAAAAAAAACAATATTTTGTAAAAAAGTAACAAAATCAGGTACAATTTTTACCCCTTAAACGTTCGAATTTCCAAAAAGTACCAAACTTGTATTCGCCAATTTTCGATAAGGTACTAATATGATGCATAGTTTATTTCTATACTTACTGGATTAAAAGATAGATAGGGTTCCAAAAAAGTACCAATTTTAAGTTTTTACCCACTTTTCCTTAAAAGAGCTGAATTAAAAAAAAAAAAAATACTAGGCACATATCCGATTATTTTTTAAATGAATAACGATATCTATTCAACTTTTTTTGTATCTCCATTCCCGTCTTAGTAGGGCTGTGCGATGTTACCCTTTTATATATATAGATAGATAATATAATTTAATTTTAAATATTTTTCTGTGTAGAAAAATGTAAAATCCAATTTCATTTGCAAACAAAACAGATTCAATAATTTTGTTAATTGAAATTCAACCTATGAAAAAATTGTACATTCAATTATTCAAATTATCACTTATTTTTATTTATATTTGATTAATTTATTAATTGATACAATAAGAAAAATAATTAAAAGCCGATAAAATGTTTTTTTTAAGTAAAAAAAAAATAGAAAACTTGAATTTTGATACAATTAAAAAAGTAATTCGAATGGATTTTTATATTTGATATATCCTTTAATAGATTGCATTTTTTCTGTGCCTTCTAATGTCTTTTAAAATAAGTTTCAACATTCAAATCCTTTTTAAAAATTTATTATTCATTTCATGTTTATATTTCCTACGAATATACTTTATAATAAGTACCTTTAATTGCATTGTATTTACACAAGTCATATTAAAGTTTCATTTACTTTTCCAAATGGTATGCGTGTTTTTGCACGCTTTTTGGTTCTGTTTTTAATGTAATCATTCCTACATATGGTTTGATTTAAACCTGGTATGTATGCTAATCATACTATATTCAAGATTTAAATTCACTTTTTACTGTTAAGCTAAACGGCATTTGTTTGTAACAATTTCAAAACAAATTTGAAGTTGCGTGAAATTTAGCACTTTTTACACTTTAATGTTGTAAAACGAGCCAATCTTAACTAAACTCCTGAAGCTAATCAAACCAAATGGCGTGTGATAAAATGTAAATTTAAATGGTTGACTTCGAAAAATAAAGGGAATGAGAAAATATGTATAAAAACACTTTGACAGGAGCAAAGTATAATAATTCTTAAAATTTCTTTAAAGTAAAAAAAAAAAATAAAAATGAAATTGAAGTTTAAGTTTAAGTAATGACTTCTTTAAAAAAAGATCCAAAAAGAAGAAAAGAAATGTTTGGAAATTTTGCATAAATATGGCTCAAATGGTTTGGAATTAGTCGAACATGAAACTCTCTATTAAGAGTTTTTAGAAATTTGATAGAAATTAAATTTTAGAAATTTTAAATTTACTCAAATATGAGGGATATAACAATGAAGTCATTATCTTTATTGAGTTCAAAAATAAACGATTTTGAATTGGAAAATTTGTAAAAATTAGGGATAAAAGGGGTCGAAAATGGCGATTAATTCAGGGAAAGGTGATATCAGTATTTAAATTATCACGTTTTATTATTTTTAATGAATTTTAGGTAAAAATTCAGTTTTAGAATTTTAAGATTTTTTTTTGGTAGAATGGTAATGTCCGTCCGTCTATATATTAGAGTTAAATGGGTCGAAAATTATGCATAATTCGGGGAAAGGTGATATTAATATCTCAAATCGGGCTATATATTCGCACGATTTTTTTTTCATAATATGAAAGTAGATAATATGTACTATTTTTAAAAACATTTGAAGAACAAACATCCTGTAACATTTAAAGTTGCATTCCATGAAAATTGAAAATTAGTTTATTTTAGGACAATTTCCAAAAAATAGCAAAAATATTAGGAAAAAATATTATTTACAAATACTTGACGAAAATTGCACTTAAACACCTGAGGTTAATGGTTCCATTTAAAATTTTTACTTTAAACAACTTAATTCAGGGAAAGGTGATATCAGTATTTAAATTATCACGTTTTGTTATTTTTAATGAATTTTAGGTGAAAATTCAGTTTTAGAATTTTAAGATTTTTTTTGGTAGAATGGTATTGTAAGTTGTTTAGCTTTAAGAACTCCTTATAAGAAATCAACACAACCTAGCTTAAATATTTCAATTGATATTGATACAAAATTTTCTCTATTTTTATTCGGTACCCAACTTTATTACAAAAATTTTAAAATTCAATTAATCGCCACTTTTATCCCATACTGGGACGGACATCAGAATGTTTTACTTTACGATTAATATAAAACCCATAAGTAAATATTAACATATTGATATCAGCTTTCCCTGAATTAAGCGCCATGGAACCCTTTTACCCCAAATGTGAGATGATGTAATTATATCCATCCGTACTTCGCAGAGTGTCCCATTCAAAAATAGAAATGTGGAAATAAATCAGCAATTTCTGAATGGATTTCAATTAAATTTCACACAGTGTTAGTTGAAGTGTATTAAGTACTTTAATTTTAGACGCACTTTGAGGAAGTGTTTTCCTTATAGCTGGTCCAAATTTTAAAATTTTTTTCCATTCCAAACATAAAAAAAAGTAACAGAAAAAATTTTTATTCTTAGAACTACACGCAAAGGAAAAATATGATTCCAGTGACCATAAACTAAGAGCAACATGTTATGATTGTAATATATGATTACAGTTAAAAATAAGTATATTTGTACGCAATTATTATTATGATTCCATTTTATAATTTATTAGTAAGGTTCATAACCTTATTAATAATTTTATTAAGTTTTATAACCTTTTCTTAAGTATTGCTTTCAATTTCATCATGTTTTTATCATTTAATAATTCCATGTTATTATATATATAAATTAATTTAATCATATATATATTCCATTTTATCATATATATTATTCCATTCTATCATATATATGAACTAATTTCGTCATAAGTATAATTCCATTTTATCAAATATATAATCCCATATTATCATATATATAATCCCATGTTTTCATATTTATATTCATTTGTACCTCTATATGTGGTACATTCATCATACTGAATAAAAACAAAACTTGTCAATTTCTATTTGTTCATATATAAACTAAATGAGAATTAATATACTAACAAAATACTGGACTGAAACACATAAATGTGTATTCAAAAGGAATTAAAAGTTAATGGCTTAATGGTTGTAGAATTAACCAAATTTGTAAAATGAAATGAATGGTTATGTAATTAACTAAATTATTGTAGAATTGACTAAATGATTGGATTTTTCATATATATGATTTCATATAAACATATTTAAATACATATTATAATTCATTGAACCATATTAAAATTTTGATTGTGGATAATCATTAAATGATTAAACAGAATCATAAACATTGCTATCATGAACACAGTATATTTAAATCAACGAAAAACGGCTATATAATCATTGAATAGTTGTGGTGATCATGCTGTAACCATGTTTTTTCTCTGCATGTACATGATTGTGTTTATCTGAATTCACTGAAAAATCTTTTTCTATAAAAAAAAAGAAAATAATAAAATTTCTCATTCTATACAATAGCTCCACTACAACAAATCAATTATTATCCAATATTAAACCCCCAAATTTTTATAGCGTATAAATAGTTTTATAAAAAGAATGAAAATAACATGTTTCATTTAACTATATACATTTTTATCATTATTATATTTCATTGCAAAAGGTGGAAAATTGTGCAAACTGCCTGCACATATTTTGTTGTTATTAAAGTTTTACCCACTTTTTTTCCTTCCTCCAACACTCACACCATATGCCACAGAAGTCCTTAATAAATGTTTTTACATTACTTTTCATAACTCACTAACAAGAAATAGAGTACGAGGAGAAGGAGAAAAAATATATATAATATTTGCATAATTATGATTAATTTTCATTTGAAACATTTGCCACTCAACTTAAACGACATGCCATTTTATTAAAATGTGAAATTTTCTATAATAGGAGTTGGGGCATAAACAGCACTTTCGTTTCGTTCTTGTTTTGGTATATTTAGTTGATTTATACGTAAAATGTTTTTAAATACATTCGGAAATTTGTCTGAAATATATTTTAAGTGTACGAAATGAAAAAAAAGAAACAAATTTTCATGTAATTTTCTATTCATATTGTTAATATAATTTTGGTTGTTTTTTGTTTGTTACCTTGTTCCACTTAATCGCTATAATCGCTGGCAATCAAATTCATATAAAATAATTCACACACTACCAACACCACCATTATGACTACCACCAACGTCATCAGGAGTGTAATAAGCCTTAACAGTTTTGGAATTGTGTTTTGTTTAGAAATTTATTTGGTTGATTTTTTATTTTTTTTGTTTACCACCTTGCGCGTTTATAAATGTTTTCCATTGTTAGACCTTTTACTGGTTATTTGAAGTTATGTTTGATTTCATGACATTCATTTGTGTTGTAATATCCATGAAAATTTCGATTGGCAAATGTGTGTAACAATTAAATGAAATTTGCCATAAAGAAATCATTTAGTTAGGAATTTTAAGGAATTTATAATAACTTATACATTATGAATAGTTTTTAATTAAAATGCTTCAGATTAAGCATGCTCTGTCTTCATTTAGAAATTTTTCAGAGGAAATTGTTTTTTTTAGTTAAAAATTATCCCATTTAGTAAGCAATATTCAATAATTTTTTTAGTGAAAATTACTTACTTAATTGTTCCCATTAAGTGAGAAATTTTCTAAAAATTAGAATCTTTTATTGAGCGAAAAATTTTTCTTAGTTCGTGAGGAGTTTTCTATATATAAAATTATTATTTTATAGTGAGTAAACTTTTCTAGTTTAATGAGAAATTATCTATAGAAAATTGTTTTCATTTGATGAGAATTATTTCACAAATGTAGTTATAAATAGTTTTGAGCTCAGCTGTGCGGTGATATGTCATGGTAGGCGCAAACAACCGAGATGGTGGACCAGGAAACTTAGGGACCATCGGTCTGCAGTTAGGATTCTGTTTAATAGGGCCAAGCTATCAGGTGATGAGAGTGATTGGAACAGCTATAGGGATAGCTTCGCAAATTATAAGAGGGACATAAGGAGAGGGAAACGGACATCATGGATAAATTTCTGTGAGTCTGTAGACTCTGTAAACGAGCTGTTTAGATGTAGGCGTATATTATCCAAGGACCCTATGGCACCTGGATACATACAATGCGCGGACAATTCGTGAACAGGGGTCTAGCTCAGAGTCCCTCAATTTACTTATGGAGACGCATATCCCACGCTGTAGTGATATTGAGTATGAGGCGCGATCAGGTAGTGTTAGTGATAACCTACACGGATCCGGCTCGGATGAGTATGATAACGACACAATTAGGCAGATGGTTACTAGAGACAAGGTAACATGGGCGGTGAGCACGTTTGGGTTGCCAAGTTGCAAAATGTCAATGATAGAGCCATGAGAGAGGTTAGAGTCATTTTCATACCCAAAGCGGATAAATGCGAGGTTTGCTGCATAGGGTAGTATACACCCAGCAGCTTTCCTCGATATAGAAGGCGTCCTTAATAACATTAGGATTGAGGCGATCAGAGAGGTACTGGTTTCAGTGAATATAAGTGAATTCCTAAATGAGTGGAAAACTCTAATATTCAGCAGTAGGGTTATCAACTCGAGTATGGGGTACATTTGTATGAAGAAAATTGTGACGAGGGCACACCGCAAGGGGAGGTCCTTTATCTATTACTAATGCTCTTAGTCGTGAATATTATTTTGAGACATTTTAAAGCTAGGGGGAGGAAAATCGTAGCCTACCTACCTATGATCAGTGAGGTCATGCAATCATGTCTACTAGAACTGTCTCTTTGGCCCGTACTAAGGTATTGGGGGTAAACTCATGTAAGACTTAGTTGGTCTTGTTTACCAGGAGATATAAAATCAAGCCTTTTAGCTTTAAGGTATTTAATGGGATGGAGCTTGTATTGTCAAGTGAAGCCAAATACCTGGGTGTTTACTTGGACAGTAAGTACGCTTGGAGGAGGAATACTCAGGAGAGTGTCAAGAGGGGACTTAATGCCTATTATACCTGCAGGAACTCTATAGGTAAGTGTTGGGGTCTTAGGCCGTTAGTTGTAACTACATTTCGGTTGTAAGACCGACTCTTACATATGGTTGTTCAATCTGGCGGAAGGTATTGTGTAAAGGAATGTATAGGAACTTTCTCTCTAAAGTTCAGAGAAGTACACCTCAGGTGGCACTGGACATTATTCTCCATTTACTTCTAATTGAGGAGTTTGTGGGATGTCTGTTCGTAGCCTATTTTGATTGAAGGAATTAGTATTATTAGGTAACTTCAGGGCGGTGCATGCTAGCATACTCGATGAGTTCCAATTCAATGATCGGACACTATCCTTGGATTATGTCGGGACTATAATTGACTTCGGGGCTACTCTCGCTATTAAAATACCTAGCAGGGACCTCTGGGTTGCCTGACAAAGGAATAGCCGATGAGCTGGCTTGCAGACTCGGAACTGGATAGGTCTTTCGTGGAGACATCCGTTAGGATTCCAATTGGGTCCCATTTTAAGGCCATAATGCAGTGGACTCTGCAAAACATGAATCGAGTCTAGAGGGATAAAACAGACTGCATTGTATCTACAGTATTATAACACCTTCTGGGTATGAGTTGTAGTAGTCTGAGAGTCATGGTAGGATAAATCACTGGTCATTTCTCAATAGGAAACATGATAAGTAAATGGGTTATTGACACGTCAGACTTTTGTAGGACGTGTGATAATGTAAAGGAGCTAGAGACAATGGAGCACATTCTCTATTATTGTACAGGGCTTCAGAGCGGAAGGCTGAGCCACAAACTGCATGAACTAGATGAGGTTACGGGCAAAGGGCTTATTAATCTCATAGGGTTTTTAATGGAAACAGGATGGATTAGGGGCAATCATAACTGATTGTTAGGGTTTTTGGTTTTTTTATTTATCATCTATTGTACTCTTCTTCTTGTTCTACTTTTAAAGGCATTACAATGGGCCGTTTTGGTCTGAGGGTGGAGGCGTGAATACGAAAATTGTTCTCGTCTGATGAGAAGTCTTCATTAGCAAATTGTTCTCATGTGATGAGAAATTTTTTACAGAAAATAGTTCGCATTTGATGAGTAATTTTCTAGAGAAAATTACTCTCTTATGATGAGAAAATTTCTATAGCTAATTTTTAGCTTTCAATAAGAAATTTTTCCATAGAAAGTTTTTCTCATTTAATGAGACATTTTTCTCCATTTTGTAGAAATTTTGCATGGAAAATTTGTCTTTATTTCATAAGAAATTTTCTTTAGAGAATTTTTCTCATTTTATATGAATTTGTTTTTTAGAAAATTGTTCTCATTTTGAGTAAAATTTGTTTTCAGTTTGTGGGAAAATTTCTATAAAAGAATTTTTAATATTTTGTGAGAGATTTTCTATAGAAAATGGCTTTCAGTTTTTGAAAAATTTTCTACGGAAGTTAAAGCTCAAATCACTGCATATATCTGTGTTCAGATTTAATATAATACTAGTAAACTTTGTTGCGAAAAAAAAAAAAATTCTTTAAAATTCCTCTAAATGTTTCACCCATATTGTTGATGATATCCACACTTTTATTCTTCTCAGCATCAAACAGTTTCCATTAAATTTAATCGTTTTTACTTAATTATGAACAGTTAACATCATTTTCAATTCTATTTACCATTTTAGTCATTAAATCGATAAAAAAATTCCTGTAAAAGCTGAAAATATAACTACAATAACGCAACAAATTTTACAACTCAATCATAATTTTACGATTAAAAATTTTAACGATCAAACTGTTTATAAGCTGTTTTTTATATTGGCCACAAATAATTAAGCAAACACTAACAATTTCCATAGAGGCTAACAAATGTTCAGCTTATTTTTTATATAATTTTGATCTCTTATTTTCGTTGATTGCAGTTCAATAATAAAATTCTTTGAAAGTTGATCCAATGTAAAATACAACACTTTGGGTTTTTTTCTTAATAAAATTTTACGACATCATTTAGGATTCGACAACATTGTATGGAAAATGGATATGAGTTTGTCTGGCATTATACTGGTTTTATGTGATTTTAATCGCTTCTTTCATTTAGACTTAAAATGCATTGCATTATGGTGTAGAGCTGGTAAAAAAAGGTGCATTGAGCATTTGTAAGCAATTAACAAGATATCGTAGTTATAAATGATAGTTTTTTTTATTTTTGTGGGCACAGTTTAGTTATTTTTACAAATCGCAACATTGTTGTAGGTGCTTGTAAAAATTGCAGAAGCTATAAGTTTCATTATTAATATGTCAGAGCCTTAAGGTATGGACAAAAAGGCGGCTTAATAAATCGATTGAGCAACACGAATATAAGTTACGCTATACAGTTTTTAAGTATTATGCATTACAAAGTCTATTTTAATAAAAGAATTTAGGGAAATTATACTCAGATAATGAGAAATTTAAAGGACATTTTCTAAAAATTAGCTAATCATATTTTTATTATTTAATTTGATAAATATTTTATTTTTTAATTTTTATTTGCTTAAAAAATTCATCATGTTTTTAGCTTTAAATTTTATAACAAAATTACAATTTAACCATGTCAAATGGACATTAATTGCAAATAATTACAGGTGAGCGAGTGACTGAGTGTATGTTAACCCGTCGTTTATTTACTTTAAATAAAAAAAATTGAAATGATGTCCTTGATTTCAAGTTGCTAGTATTAAAATGTTACATTTTTTTGTGTGTCCATTTTATAAGGCCAACAATTGTTTTGTTCATAATCATTAGTTTATAATTTTCATATATAATCCACTTTAAAGCCTCATACAGGGAATGAGTACAACATTTCATTTGTGCCGTCAAAACTACAATTTCCAGTCATAAATGCAAAATGTCTTCAATTAAAAATTTGCTGTTGCATGTCATGTTAACTTTGTTAATATTACAACAGCAAACAATAAATGAAATAATATACAATCTCTATAAAAAAAATGAACGACAGTAAAACACATGCAACACATCATGTTAGCACGCCAATAAATATGCAACACAATTTCTTTTATGCAAATAATGATACAAAGAATAAAACAAGGAGGCAAAATAAGGTTTTAAAGTTTATTTAACAAACATGCCATCAGAAAAACGGTAGTTATTGTGTAAATAGAACCTAGAGGCCTAATTTCTGTTTTGCAAACGACATTCAAGTGTTTTGAAGTGTTAAAGGTTTAGGTAAAATAAGTATATGTAAGTTTTTTGTTTTTTAATAAATACAAGGATATGAAATTTATTTAAAAAATATGATAAAAAAAAGTAAAATTCCTATAGAAAAGTAATCTCAAAAAGAAGGAAATTTTGCATAGAAAACTGTTCTCAAAATGTGAGAAATTTTATAAAAATATGTGAAATTTTTTAAAGGAAACTGCTCCAAAAATATGAGAAAATTTCTAAAGGAAACTGCACCCAAAATGTGAGAAATTTTCTCAAGAAAACTCCTCCCAATGTGTGAGAAACTTTCTAAAGGCAAATGCTCTCTAAATAAAGCAAATTTTATAAAAAGGTCTTCCAAAGAGTGAGAAATTTTCTAAAGAAAATTCTCTCAAAATATCAAAAATTTGAAAAAGATAAGTTCTCCCAAAGTGAGAAAGAAAACTTAAAGTGAAAAGTTTTTCAAAGAAAACATCTCTCCATATGAGAAAAATTTAAAAAAAAATCTTTCCCAAAATGTAAACAAATTTCTAAAGAAAACTATTCGCAAAATAAGAGAAATTTTCTAAGAAAATTCTCTCAAAATATCACACATTTTCCCAAGAAAAGTTCTCCCAAAATTAGAGATTATTTCTAAAGAAAAATTCCTACAAATTGTGAGAAATTTTCTAAAGAAAACTTCTCCAAAAATGTGAAAAATTGTCTAAGGAATTGTTCTTCCTAAATGTGGGAAATTTTCAAAAGAAACATTCTCTCAAAATGTGAAAAATTTTCTTAAGTAAACTGATAGAAATTTTCTTTAGAAGCTGCTACAAAATTTTGAGAAAATTTCTACATAAAACTGCTCCCAAAATGTGAGAAATTTTCTTAAGAAAACTGCTCTCAAAATGTGATAAATTTTCTTAAGAAAACTGCTCCTAAAATATAAAAAATTTTCTAAAGAAAAGATCTCTAAATACGGCAAATTTTCTAAATATAAAAAAAATTCTGAAGAAAAACTCTTTCTAAATATGAGAACCTTTCTAAAAAAAAATTTTCTAAAGAAAAATACTCCCAAAATGCAAGGACTTTTTTCTAAAAAACTGCTCAACAAAGTTAAGAAATTTTCTAAAAAAAATTCTTCCACAAAGTGAAAAAAATTTTAAAGAAATCTGCTCGCAAAATGCGAAAAATTTTCTGAGGAAAATTCTCCCAAAATATTACAAATTTTCAGAAGGAAAGTTCTCTTAAAGTGGGAGATTATTACAAATTTTCAGAAGAAAATTTCTCCCAAAGTGAGAGATTTTTTCTAAAGAAAAATCCTTATAAAATGTGAGAAATTTTCTAAACTTCTCCATAAACGTGAAAAATTTTATAAGGAAAACTTCTACTAAAATGTGGGAAATTTTCTGAAGAAACATTCCCTCAAAATGTGACAAATTTTCTAAAGAAAACTGCTCCAAAATAAAGAAAAAATTTCTACAGAAAACTGCTCCCAAATGTGAGAAATTTTCTAAAGAAAACTTCTCCAAAAATGTAATTTTTTTTAAAGAAAACTTTGCCAAAATGTGAAAAATTTTATAAAGAAAAAAATTCCAAAAAGAACTTTTTCTAAAAATAAAAAATCCTCCCAATAAAATATTTTTCTCAATAAATTATTTTGAAAAAAAAAAAATTGAGAACTTTTGCTATAAAATTTGTCTTAAGGTTTTAATCGTCATTAATTAGGGAAATTAATATCATAAATTGAAATTATTGTCTATTAAAATCATTTAAACTTCATACCATTATAAGTATTTTTAATATCTACCTATAAATTTTATACCCATATTAAATGTTAAAATAAATATTAAATTATTTTTCTGTTTTTCTATAAATTATGCTATAAATTAGTTATACTTGCCCCCACTATCATTACAGAAATTACTACAACAACATAAAGAATATAAGAGTTTATACAAATTAAATAAATTCTCTTATCAGGATATAAAATTAAAAAAAACAGAAAAAAAAGAAAACACAAAAACAAAATTATCATAAACCCATTTATGAAATTTATTTCGAATAAACTCAATTATGGTTACAAAGTTAGACTATCTTCAGCTTCATGTGTCTGTCTGTCTGTCTGTGTGTTTAGTCTTCTAGCTGGACTTAAAACCACATTTTCATTTGTGTTGTTTTGTTTTCAATACACAACCCACCTGTTAGTGTTGAACGGTCAAAACCTTTTGAACGGTTTTCTTATCAACACCTTGCTTTATTTTTATGGCCTAAAATAACACACATACATAGTTATACACCTTAAGAAAAACAGAACACTAACGCCTTCGAAAAGTATTTGTGTTCTGTGTGATTAACATTCTAACACCTTTTTCTCACACATACCACCAGTTTTTTAAACTAAAAATTTGGTCTCATATATTGTGATGATTTGAAAACAATCGATAGATATTTTCTACACATTTATTGTCTATAAAACTATTTAACTCAGCAACATCATCCATTTAGCCATACTAGCAATAACAACCAACATTGATAGAATTTTATGATGTTCTCATTTTGTTGACATGATTAGATGAAGTGAATGTTGTACAACAAAACATAGGAAGAATATTCCTATAAACTATGTAAAAAAAAACAAAGTGTGAGCGGCATACTTTTTCACCTGAAGGCAATTAATAGCAAACAGTATTAAAATTAAGAAAAAAAAATAAAAAAAAAAAATAAAAACAATTTCAACATAAAAAACCTTAAAATAAGCCATAAATTTAAGTTTGTTAAACTCTCATCTTCGTATCAGTTTTAAAAAACCAACATACACGTCTTTTTTTTTTTTTTCTTAAATGCTACAGAAAAGATCAAAATGACCCATACGGTTATAAAAATAAAATAATCGTTTAGTTTATTAGTTTTTTCTGCGGTTCATTGTTTTTTTATTTTTTTTTTTTTTAATTTCTTTAGCTTGATCTTATTAAAAAGGACAGTAAATGAGAATGAGAAATTGTTATGAAAAAATACAGATATAAACAATATGTGGCCCTTTAGATAATTAGTAATGTGCGAACAATATTCAACAGACAATTTCTGTTAATATAAGAATAATTTTCTTTAGAAAAGTTCTCATCAAATTAGAACAATTTTCTATAGAATATTTCTCTTAATATAAAAACAATTTCTATAGAAAATTGCTCTTACTCTAAGGAAAATTTTCTATACAAAATTTCTCTTAATGAGAACAATTTTCTATACAAAATTTCTGCTAATATGTGAATAATTTTCTCTAGAAAATTTTTCCTAATATGAGAACAATTTTCTGCAGAAAATTTATCATAATATGGGAATAATTTTCTATAGAAAATTTCTCTTAATGTAGAATAATTTTCTCTAAAAAATTTATATAATTAATAAGAACAATTTCTAAAGAAAATTGCTCTTACTCTGAGGAATATTTTCTATAAAAAATTTCTCTTAATATGAGATCAATTTTCTATACAAAATTTCTCTTTATATGAGAACAATTTTTAACATAAAATGTCTCTTAGTATGAAAACAATTTTCTATAGAAAATTATTTTTAATATAAGATCGACTTCTATAGAAAATTGTCTATACAAAATTTCTCTTAATATGAGAACAATTTTCTTCTCTTTATATGAAAACAATTTTCTACATAAAATTTCTCTTAGTTTGAAAACAATTTTCTATAGAAAATTTTTCTTAAAATGAGAACAATTTTCTAGAGAAAATTTCTCTTAATATGAGGACAATTTTCTATACAAAATTTCTCTTAATATACAAAATTTCTCTTAATATGAGAACTGTTTTCTGTACAAAATTTCTGCTAATATGAGAATAATTTCTCTAGAAAATTTCTCTTAGTTTGAAAACAATTTTCTATAGAAAATTTTTCTTAAAATGAGAACAATTTTCTATAGAAAATTTCTCTTAATATTAGAACAATTTTCTAGAGAAAATTTCTCTTAATATGAGGACAATTTTCTATACAAAATTTCTCTTAATATGAGAACAGTTTTCTATACAAAATTTCTGCTAATATGAGAATAATTTCTCTAGAAAATTTCTCTTAGTTTGAAAACAATTTTCTTTAGAAAATTTTTCTTAAAATGAGAACAATTTTCTATAGAAAATTTCTCTTAATATTAGAACAATTTTCTAGAGAAAATTTCTCTTAATATGAGAACTGTTTTCTATACAAAATTTCAGCTAATATGAGAATAATTTCTCTAGAAAATTTCTCTTAATATGAGAAGAATTTTCTCTAGAGAATTTCTTTTAATATGGGAATAATTTTCTTTAGAAAAATTTTTTAACCTTAACGGTTTTCTGTAGAAAATGTCTCTTAATCTAGGAAAAATCTATGAAAACGAGTCATGGATTTTTTTTATATTTTTCACAGTACATGTTATAATAAAATCTTTGTTAGGTTGGTCACATTATTTTTCGAATATTGATTAGTTAATGGTGACCAGCACCCATTAAAATGTTTCATTTGTTTGATATTTTTGTTGTTGTTGTTTTAGTAAATTGTTATAAATAAATCTTTTTTTATTCTAACACCAACAATAAAAAAAGAGTTTCCTTAATTTGTCAATATTTTATTATCTAATTTTAGTTCTTTCTTATATGATGGCAACATCAAAAGAAATCTCTTTACCCTTTTCTTATTGTTTTTTAAAAGATTTAAAGTGTTTTCCTTAGATTCGGTTGTCTGACTTAAAATCTTTTCAACTATATGTCAAAGAGAGAGGAGAGAAAAAAAAAAAACGTGTCAAAACATTTTGTTAATATTTAAAATGCATATAAATTAGTCAAATGTATTTAAGCCGCATATTTTTCTACCTCAACGCTTAATAGACTGAAGGTGTATTAAAAAATATACGTGAAGATATTGAATGGACTTTAAGACTACAAAGTTTTTGGCATCAGGTGTTTATTTGATCATATCACAACTAATGTGTTGCTAATTTCATGCGCTCCAGATACTGTTTTGCATCTTAAGAAATAAAAAAATAAACGTAAGAGCTTAAACCTGCTGTTTTTTTCCTGATACTTATTACTTAAAATACTTTGCCAGGCATGCATCCAATAGTTTGTTGGCCTCTTTTTTTTTTGTTTGGGATGCTGTGCTCTGTTCACTTCTTTTTCTTATGTTTAATCTGAACAAGTGTTGCCGTTTTTTATGCGAGTGTGCTTGTCTTTGTATGAAATGACTGGATCTTCCTTAAAGGTTGTTTGGTTTGCCTCACTTCCATCTGACATTCATCGTTTCCGCTTATCTTAAAATTTAATTATGTATATGCTAAGCGCATTAGCGTCTTTTAAATACTGCTAATAGCTGCAAGCGATTAGAATTTTGTTTATGAGTATTTGTTTTATTTTGCGCCACATTTTTTCTTTCACCTTTGTTGGCTTTTTCTGTTTTTAAAAATTGCACTAAAGGTTTAAGGAATAGAACGAACTTATTTAACTGTTTGTAACAGGGATAAAATTATGTAACACTTTTTATAGAAATTTGCCGAATTCGCAATAAAATAAAAAGTTAAGATTTCATTTTGTGAGAAAAATTGATCTCATTTGACGAAAAATTGTTCTCACTTGATGAGAAATTTTTTATAGAAAATTGTTCTCATTTGATGAGAAATTTTTTTAAAGAAAATTGTTCTCATTTGATGAGAAATTTTCTATAGAAAATTGTTCTCATTTGATGAGAAATTTTTTATAGAAAATTGTTCTCATTTTATGAGAAATTTTTTATAGAAAATTGTTCTCATTTGATGAGAAATTTTTTTAAAGAAAATTGTTCTCATTTAATGAGAAATTTTCTATAGAAAATTATTATCATTTTATGAGAAATTTTCTATAGAAAATTATTCTCATTTAATGAGAAATTTTCTAAAGAAAATTATTCTATAGAAAATTATTCTCATTTGATGAGAAATTTTCTATAGAAAATTATTCTTTTTTGATGAGAAATTTTCAATAGAAAATTATTCTTTTTTGATGAGAAATTTTTTATAGAAAATTGTTCTCATTTGATGAGAAATTTTTTTAAAGAAAATTGTTCTCATTTGATGAGAAATTTTCTATAGAAAATTATTCTCATTTGATGAGAAATTTTCTATAAGAATTATTCTCATTAAATGAGAAATTTTCTATAGAAAATTATTCTATAGAAAATTATTCTCATTTAATGAAATTTTCTATAGAAAATTATTCTCATTTAATGAAATTTTCTATAGAAAATTATTCTCATTTAATGAGAAATTTTCTATAGAAAATTGTTCTCATTTGATGAGAAATTTTCTATAGAAAATTGTTCTCATTTGATGAGAAATTTTCTGTAGAAAATTGTTCTCATTTGATGAGAAATTTTCTATAGAAAATTGTTCTCATTTGATGAGAAATTTTCTATAGAAAATTGTTCTCATTTGATGAGAAATTTTCTATAGAAAATTGTTCTCATTTGATGAAAAATTTTCTATAGAAAATTGTTCTCATTTGATTAGAAATTTTCTATAGAAAATTGTTCTCATTTGATGAGAAATTTTCTATAGAAAATTGTTCTCATTTGATGAGAAATTTTCTATAGAAAATTGTTCTCATTTGATGAGAAATTTTCTATAGAAAATTGTTCTCATTTGATCAGAAATTTTCTATAGAAAATTGTTCTCATTTGATGAGAAATTTTCTATAGAAAATTGTTCTCATTTGATGAGAAATTTTATACAGAAAATTGTTTCATTTGATGAGAAATTTTCTAAAGAAAATTGTTGTTAATTGAGCTGGAAATTTAATAGAAAATTTTGTTCACATTATAAAGAAATTTCAAGGGAATATTATATTCACTTGAAGCGCTTATAAGATTCGCTATAACTGTGCTTAATTTGGCTCTCATTTGTTTTTTCTTTTGCTTTTCGTTTTGAGGAAGAGACACACTGCTGGAGTACGTTTGAAACGCAGACCATTTAAGAGACCATGTCAAATACAAATTTGTTGTGGTTTTGTATCTTTTTATTTAATCGTGTTTAGTTATTTATTGCATTGATTTTTTTCCTCATTCAGTTTTAAACAAATACTGAAAAGAAGTTGGGCTAAGAAGAATCTCTATTTATTAAAGTTTTAGTTTTTATTTTATTAAAGCTTTATGGGCTTAATGTGACTGAAAGCGTTTGAAATTTTAAAGAAATGTTTAAAAATCTCTTGTCATAAGTTTAGTTTTATTTGTTGCACTATCTTTAATTATAAATTACAAAAGAATTTATAGATTTTAATCGAGATTTATAGAATGAACTTAGGCATTTGTTTTTATTCACGAAATCTTAATTTCAGTTTTATCTAGAAGATAGCTGAGTGCTGCCATTTCTTTCTAACAATTTAAAATAGTGACAGTAAACAATTGTTCAGCGAAGACCCGGTTGGAAATTTTAAGTACCAACTTATTTTCTGATATAAAATATATAAAACACTCTATAATATTAACAACTTTTAATCATTATTTCTACATACGTATGTAAGTAAGAAAAAATCATAAGAATTTTTGCTTTGTTATTTCCTTTTTACAAACTTTACCTCCCTTAAGCAGACTATTAAACAAAACTATGTATATTATTATTCACATTTTGGTCAACTACGATTTATTTCTTACAACCCTTTAGTGGGTATAAATGACCTAAATTTAACTCTTTTTATTTGCCTTTCATTTAAATTACTAAACTTTATTAAAATGCTCCTAAAAAATTCAAACTAAAAATATGCATAAATGATTTATTAAATTATTTGTTATCAAATCTAACTTATATGAATAAAAAATACATTTTAAGATTAAAAATTAATTTATGAAGCGAAACACAAACAAACATTTCCAAAGATTAAACAAAAAACGCTATATTGACGTGACCACAGAACATTTCACTAGGAAATACAAATAAATTAAAACTATAAAAATGATTTTTATCTTGTTAAGAATAAAAAATAAAAAAATATTTTCTCCTTAAAATGGAAAAAATATTTAATAGCAACGCTTAAATCTTACTTATGAGAAAAATAATCTTGAATTTAGGGGTAATTAAATATCTAAATGTCCTTTCATTTGCCAACTAAACACAGGTTCATTAACAATAATTTTTCCAGGCTTTAAGACGAGATTGTGTTTGTGTATGTGTATGTTCTATCGTATGCCATAAATATAAAAATGTATTTCAAATGGTGAAATAAATTTAGAAAAAGAAAAATTTGTTTTCCTCATATTTGTGGTAACAAAACACTTTTAATAACAATAACAAATTACTGTTGAAATGAGGCAAAGCACTGTGGGATGTCTTAAGAAAAAAGTGGTAGGAATTTTTGATCATTTATTGATAAATATATATTAATCTTTCTAGCTTGCAGACAACTGTTTTATACTTCATTATCCATTATTTCTAGGTCCCAATCAAATAACAGGATTTGGTATTCTAAAATAATAGACTATTGAGTCAACCAAAGTCACAATTTAGCAGCAATATTTTTTGTTTTTAAACTAGCAACTCAACGCAAGTATTCAAAGCTGTAGCTCTTAGAAAATCCGGAAAATGCTGACACGTTAAGTGAAATCTTATTGTAAAATATTTATTTGAAATCGTTGCAAATAAAGCTATCAAAAGATTTTTTTATTGAGTCAGAATTCAATTAGCAGACTTTAGTTTGGTGTTTAAAATAACAAGAAAATTTATCTAAAAAGATAAATTTTCTTACCTTACATTACTCAACACGCCTACATTAAAGGTCGCTCCACGGAGATAGCTCTTCACGAAGTCGTAAGGGTCATCGACCGATCCATTGATTTTAAACAATACACAATGGCTGCCTTTCTGGATATAAAAGGCGCTTTTAACAATGTCACAACTATGGTGAAACAGAGAGTTGTGCAAGAACTAGGAGTTGAGGATTACATCACCAACTGGCTGGTCTCAATGCTAGAGACAAGAATCGTCATTGGGAATTTAGGCAACAGTGTTAAGATCAAACAAGTTATGCGTGGAACTCCACAAGGAGGTGTGATTTCGCCGCTGTTGTGGCTTATTATCACTTATACCATCCTGTGGGAATTGGACGATAAGGAAGTGAAAGTCGTGGCTTATGCGGACGATGTGGTGATACTAGTATCAGGACTGTTTCTGAACATGATAAGCGATATCATGTCAACTGCTCTGACTACTGTCATCGACTGGGCCAAAGAATGTGGATTAGGAGTAAATCTGGGCAAAACAGAGCTGGTACTTTTCACCACAAAGAAGAAGATTCCGAGCTTCAGAATACCACGGTTAGAAAACTGTTTTAACTTACCTTGTCCGACAATGTACAAGTACTTGGGCATTATTTTGGACTCCAGACTCTCATGGAAGCTAAACATTCAACATAGGGTTAGTAAGGCTTCGATAGCATACCTGTAGTAAGATGTTTAGTGTCAGATGGGATTTGAGTCCAAAACTGACAAAATGGTTATACACTGCAATAGTACGGCCCATTCTTGTATATAGATCTCTTGTTTGGTGGACCGCTACTAGTAAGAGATACGTGGTGGATCAACTTTACAGTATACAAAGATCCGCTTCCATTGACATTGCAGGTGCATTACGTACTTGTCCCTCAGAAGCTCTGAATAATATATTGAATCATAAGATAAGATTATCTGCAACGGAGAGCTGGAGATCAAGAACATATGGGCACACGAAGATATTAAGTTTAATACCCCCGCATTTCTATTAATCTACCGACTATATGACTCCCCAGATGGACTTCAGAAATATCATTAAAGACCTATTCCCCACCTGGAGTGAATAGAGAAGGGGAATGTTCTTGAATAATATGGAACTAAAGTATACACTGACGGCTCAAAGATGAACTGCGGTGTCGGCTATGGTGTCTTTTCTAACGACCTTGGAATTAGGCACTCATATAGACTCCCTGATGAGGCAAGCGTATTCCAAGCGGAAATACTAGCGGTCAGAGAGGCGTGTAAACTAATTCGCGATAGAAATATTCAAGGGACTATTGGCTTATTCGTCGACATCCAGGTGGCAATACTATCGCTCAAATCACCCAAAACTACCTCTATTCTAGTCAGACATTGTAAAGAGGAACTGTTAAGACTAAGTCGACTGTATGACATTACTATAGTATTGTTGCCTGCGCATTGGGATCACTATGGTAATGAACAGGCAGATGAATTAACCCGGGCACACCCTTCTTTGAATGCCTCCTTATTGGCTTCTGTCGCAATCCCGTTATGATCAGTTAAAAGTGGAATCTAAAAATACTATTTCGAAAAGGCGAAAAATAGATGGCGAGAAACGCTCAACGCAACTCACTAGCTACACGCAGAGAAAAAACATGGTTACAGCATGATCACCACAACTATTCAATGATTATATAGCAGTTTTTCATTGATTTAAATATACTGTGTTCATGATAGCAACGTTTATGATTCTGTTTAATCATTTAATGATTATCCACAATCAAAATTTTAATATGGTTAACTGAATTATAATATATATTTAAATATGTTTATATGAAATCATATTTATGAATAAATCCAATCATTTAGTCAATTCTACAACAATTTAGTTAATTACATAACCATTCATCATTTTACAAATTTGGTTAATTTTACAACCATTAAGCCATTAGCTTTTAATGCCTTTTGAATACACATTTTTGTGTATCAGTCCAGTAGTTATAATTCTCATTTAGTTTATATATGAACAAATATAAATTGACAAGTTTTGTTCTTATTCAGTATGATGAATGTAGCACATGTACCATATGTGGAATGAATATAAATATGAAAATATGGGATCATATATATGATAAAATGGGATTATATATGTGATGAAATTAGTTCACATATATGATAAAATGGAATTATATATATGATAACATGGCATTATATATATGGTAAAATGGAATTATACTTATGATAGAATTAGTTCATATATATGATAGAATGGAATAATATATATACAAAATTGAATTATATATATATGATGAAATTAGTTTATATATATGATAACATGGAATTATTAAATGATAAAAACATGATGAAATTGAAAGCAATACTTAAGAAAAGGTTATAAAACTTACTAAAAGTTATTAATAAGGTTATGAACCTTACTAATGAATTATAAATTGGAATCATAATAATGATTACGTACAAATATACTTATTGTAACCTGGAATCATATATTACAATCATAGTATGTTGCTCTTAGTTTATGGTCATAGGAACCATATTTTTTCTTTGCGTGTACAAACGCAAAGGCATCTCGAGGCTAATAGCATTGTTTACAGTTCACTGGACGTTTGGGAAACATGCAAGCAGACTTGGTCTCCCTTACAATGAATACTGTCATAGTTGTGGCAATTGCGAGAAGGAGGAGACAGTACATCATCTTCTATGCGAAAAATTTCTGGGAATGTACCAATTAGACAACCTCTGTGAGATGTCTGACACTAGACTCAGTGATATTTTTAAATATTTCAATGCTACTGGCTGGATCTAATTAATTTATGTTCTCATTTTTCTTTCCTAAAATTCTATCTCATTACAGACTCAATCCAACTCATTCACCTGGCGAGTAGTGTGGTCTCATCAAAACGGAATCTAACTTCCGTGGTAGCCCGTAAACTTACGGGCTATATGCTCGACTAAATCAAAAGCATATTAAATACTTTCAATTTTTGTTTGTATATATTCCGGGTCCTGATAAGATTCTGAGTCGATCTTTACTATTGCGTTTGTACCTTAAAATGATTATCAGAAATGCACCTTATATGGGACCTATGACCATTTATGGGCAGATCGTTATGAAATAAGTTAATATGATTTCTTGTATTGAACTAATTTATGTTAAATATTAAAATAATAAAGTGATTTTCAAAAAGTGGTTCTAATATGGGAGCTATGCCTAATTATTGGTACCGAATTTTATTGAAATAGTGACATAAATAAGATATTTATTAGCGTTAAAACCCTATTCCGGGGAGTATTTGTATGGGGGTCATGACCAATTTAAATAACGTTCGTCGTTATATCAAAATAATTTCATCAAATTATCTTAAAAATTGTGACTGTATTTTGTGCACAAAGTTTACATGGACTACTTTAAGGTGGGTGTTGGAATATTTTTTCTGTGCATTACAAACATCGGCACAAACACATAATTTCCCAAGCACCTTTGGTGGTGTATGGTATAAAAATTGGAAAATTTTTGTAGGAAATTTTTATCTTTTTCTCAGAAAATTTACTTAATATCTCTACTACTGTTAAGTGTATTACAAAATTATTTGAGAATAACTTGAAGGCAATTTCAGTTCGAATTTTTTGATATTTTATTCGATTAAATCAGACAAGTCTTTTTCGAGATATGCTTCAATATATGGCAGCCTCCTTAATCTTCCCAATAACGATTTATCGCGACTAGAATCAATTAAAAAAAGTGGTTTAGAGGCTTGGTACTTATTAATACCGTGTTTCCGGTTTATCCAGTGCCAAAGAAAATGCTTTTTATTTTGTCAAACTGTAAAATGCATAAGTTAGTTCACTCGGAGGCCCAATGTGACCCATTGTGTTTCCCTATAAACAGGAAGAAAGAAAAAAAAACCCACCGTAAATGCCTCGAGTACATGATTTCCACTAAACCATCGTGTACTCTGGATAAAACGCAAAAGATTGCCTAATGATGCATCACCCAGATCGTCAAGATTTTTAAGGGAGTGCTCGACCAGATGATTGAGTTTGCATTTCTGCTGTGCCGGACAATCCATAGACTCCTTTTCCTTTTCATCTAAACAACTTCTACAGAAATCAGTCTGGGGAAAACCTATATATTGTTACCTGCATCCTATTATACAGTGTTTCTCTTAGAAGTGAGATCACCCTTCTACTAAGTGCCAGAAGGGAGCTAGTTCTCTGTCTATCAATTGAGGGCCAAAGGGTTCTAGATATCCTGCAAGTGGTTACCGTGGACTACCTACGAAACCTTTCCTTAAGGGTTCAATCTTCTATCAAATTCGATAGTTCAACAAGAGGAATATCGACTTCCTTCCGAGCTTCTCTTGCGTCCGCCTTTTCGTTGCCAAGAATGCCCTCAAGCCCTGGTACCCATGGTAGTCTTACACATTGCGTGCGCAAATGGGAAAGAGATAGATTGCATTCAAGTATACATTTCGACTTTACCACATACGAATTCGGAGCCTTGATCATGGTCTGACTATCTATAAAGATGTCGACATTAAGAGCTTCTGGAATGTTAATCCTAAAAGATTTGTGAAAATCCATCCAAGAGATGATATAGTCCATGTAATACATACAAATTCCGTCTTTTCTAAATCCGTACCACTGTGTCCAGGGTGCTAACATTCCAAAGACATTAGTATGGCATTTAGTGGTTGAAAGCACCTTATAAAGTGGTGATATGAAAAAAAATCTTTGTTATTTTTATTATTGTTGTAGCTATTTTTATTTGAACTCATAATTGTGGTATGTTGTAGCACTTACACACTCATACATACTAACAACCCACCATATCCTTTAATAAAATACTTACTTGAAACGCTTATAAGTGCTTTTTCAACGGCATTTTGTTTCCGTTTGTAGCCAAATCATTCAAGTGGCAGACTTAAAACAACTACTTGCTACTCCTTCTGCCAACGACGACACGTCGAACATTTTCCTTTCAGTTGTTGTCATTTGAATATGGATACTTTATTTTAGTTATTGTTACAATTGGTTTATAAATCATTGCCAACGTACACGTGACCTACTCTCACTCTCTCTTAAGCCACACTGCTACCGCTAACAATAATCATTAATGAATTTAAGAGTTATTATTTCAAGTTGTGTTGTTGTAGTAAACTTGACTTTTATTTCAATTTAACTTTTGTTATTTACATGTAAGTGTATGTTAATGTTTGATTTGACATACAGTCAAAACGACGAAAATAAGGAGTTGTAATACTTAAGTTTATTTAGAGTTTTTTTTTTTTGGTATTTGTATTATGTTCCCAGGGTATTTAAAGTCATTTAACCTACCCACTGTGCATAGGGTTGTAATTAAGTTTTCGTTATTGTTGTTTTGTTTTATTTTTAGTACAAACATTAACAATCATTAGAAACGGATCATGTTAGAGTTAGTAAGAGGTTAGCTAGAGGCACGTGTGATTACAAAAGTTATTTTAAGTTGAGACAATTAAGTATCAATAAATATCTGTAATGAGTTTTAGGTCAAGGATTAAGTATAAAATGGCTGCTTTTATTACAATAAAGAAAAGTTTTGTAGGTTTAGAAAAAGTTATACGGTGTTTGAAATCTTATGGTACCTTTGGAGTTAAATTTATAATAGTAATGAAATTTCAATTTAGGAGCTTTTATGAAATAAGTTTTTAAAACAAAGTTGGCAACCATTCCATAGGTGAGTAAAAATTACATAAAAATTTCCCATAGTTTTATTTATTAACAGAAATCATTTATTGTTAATGTAACTTAATTACCTAAAATGTTGACGTTTGACGCTTTCTGTTTCCACAACGAAACGTCAAAAAGAAAAATTTTGATTAATTACGACCAACGACGCAAGGTTCATAAAACTTCCAAAAATAATATAAAAAATGAAAACAACAGGAAAAAGGATATTATTACAAAACATATATAAAAAGTAAAGAAAAACATTTACAGTCACAAAACAAACAAAAAAAAAATTGGAAGAGTAAAATAAATTGAATAAAATTACAATTTAAAATTTCACATAAACATTTTAATATAAAATTTTTAAATTCTTTTTATACACAAAAAATAGACAAAAACTTTTTCTCCTATAAATTATGGTAATTTTTTGTAAAATCATTTCCTAGAATATAAAAAATCTCCCAAAAAATAAGTTTAAACTTTATGCTTTTGCTTTTAAAACATCAATTTCCTTTCATTTAAATACAAAGTTTTACATTTTGGTAACATAAAGACACAAATAAAAGAAAATAAAAGAAGAAAATAATTTGAGGAAAAACTAATATCTAAAGACATTTTCTTTTAAATTGTTCAAAACGTCGTTAAAATGGCTCATATACCAGTCAGCAGTTTCTATGGCAGCAATAATACATTTATACTTTTATATACATACATAGATACTCGTATACATATGTATTTAAACCGGAAAAGTGCGCAAAAGCGTAATAAATGTTTATTTTTTTATTTTCTTTTATTTATTTCAAACTTGTATGAATATCCTTTAGTAAGAGTGTGTGTATCTTGTTTTATTATAAAACGGATATGCCGCCATTGCTGTCAGTTGTCAAAGTTATAAAAATATACGAATTGTAAAATAAATGTGTATATTTTTTTTTATTTACTCTAAACTTTTTAAATTGTTTAGAAAATAAACGACATTTCTATTGATTTTTCAGTAAACTGTAGGAAAAAGAAACAATTTAAGTTGAATTTATTTCCCAAATATATACAGATTTCTCTATGAGTTTAAACTTAAATTGGTGAATATGTAGAAGCAATTTTCATTATTATTAAATATACATGAATTACTAGTTTTCCCAGTGTGCTTCGCTATCCCATATGATAACTAATAATTAATTTATGTGGGGATACTATTAACTTTGGACAAATCCGTTGTATTCGAAACTTGATATGAATATTATTTATACAAATATTAAAGATTTTAGTAAATTACTCCTTTAAATATGCGAAAATTTATACATAGAAAAAAAAGTAAAAATTGACTTCAATTACGAAATTAATTATATTAATAAATTATTTTTTGTTTGATTTTGCTCCTATCATCAAAATGATAATGTTAATTAACTAGAATAATGGATTTTATTATAATAAAGAAGTTCCCATACTAATTATATTAGTTTTTTATAAATGCAAATAAGAATATTTGCACGCAGAGAAAAAACATGGTTACAGCATGATCACCACAACTATTCAATGATTATATAGCCGTTTTTCATTGATTTAAATATACTGTGTTCATGATAGCAACGTTTATGATTCTGTTTAATCATTTAATGATTACCCACATTCTAAATTTTAATATGGTTCACTGAATTATAATATGTATTTAAATATGTTTATATGAAATCATATTTATGAATAAATCCAATCATTTAGTCATTTTCACAACAATTTAGTTAATTACATAACCATTCATTTCATTTTACAAATTTGGTTAATTCTACAACCATTAAGCCATTAACTTTTAATGCCTTTTGAATACACATTTTTGAGTATCAGTCCAGTAGTTATAATTCTCATTTAGTTTATACATGAAGAAATATAAATTGACAAGTTTTGTTTTTATTCAGTATGATGAATATACCACATATCGTGGTACAAATGAATATAAATATGAAAATATGGGATCATATATATGATAACATGGGATTATATATATGATTTAATTAGTTCATGTATATGATTAAATTAGTTCATATATATGATAAAATGGAATTATATATATGATGAAATTAGTTCATATATATGATAAAATGGAATTATATATGTGATGAAATTGGTTTATACATATGATAACATGGAATTATTAAATGATAAAAAGATGATGAAATTGAAAGCAATACTTAAGAAAAGGTTATAAAACTTACTAAAAGTTATTAATAAGGTTATGAACCTTACTAATAAATTAAAAATTGGAATCATAATAATGATTACGTACAAATATATTTATTGTAACCTGGAATCAATATTACAATCATAGTATGTTGCTCTTAGTTTATGGTCACAGGAACCGTATTTTTTCTTTGCGTGTGCGCTGACTAAATTACCTATGTAATTTTTAATAACTTTTCAGGAAAGCTGAAAAACTGTTTAGTTTTGCAGTTTCTGTGTTACTTTTTTGCAAAATTTTTACAAATTTTCTTCGTTTATGAATAGGCTTAGTAAAACAAATTATGTGTTTTATGAAAAAGAGTGAAATTTTTGGCGCGTTTTGGAGGAAATCAATGAAAACTTTATATATTTTATATGTTTGTGCTTTTCTTTTTTCAGGTTCTTAAGTTTATTTAAATATAAGTTTGAACTATGGAAAGAAGTATTTTTAGTAATATTTTGGTAAAATTTCAACTTCCTAAGATAATTAGAACATGCTATTAAACGGTAATGATCCCAAAAAAAATTAAAAAAGAAAATTCACCAATAATATTAATACATGTACTAAACGATTGCTAAAGAAAAATTAATGAACTCGTATATCATGATTTTCAGAAAAATAAAATTTTAAATAAGATAAAATTAACGATTTACTAAAAATTCCTGAGTTCAATAAAGTGCGTCAATTTGTGCGAGGACAAAAAATTGCAAGTGTACCCTCCTAAAATTAAAGATTTATGTGTCTTAAACTAATTCCCAAAATATTAGTTATCAATTATTTCACTTTCGTGAGCTGGACCAATTTTAAAGTACCTCCAAAAATATTATTTTCGAGCAACACTATTCACAACTTTTAATTTTTGATTAAAATAAATCCAACATATAATAGGTAATGCTCAGATGTCATTGACAGTATGTTCTTCCGAGCTTTTTTCTGATCTGATTATTTAAAAACAAAGAAATGAATTTCATAATAATCTGAAACTGTAGGACAGACAGACGGACAGACATCACCAAAGCTTTAGTTGACGTAAGACTGTATCAGTTAATTTTGGTAAAACTATTCTTGGGAAGTACACTTTCAGGCGGCATATCATAAGCATACAATATTAAATATTTTATGTTTAAATTTTAAATTTAATATAATAATACCATTTTCTCTAAGAATATTAATAATATTAACTTGTGTGAAAAATTATTTACATACACACAGAAAAAAGATTGGTTAGAAAATGGTCACAATTATAAAAATTTAATACAGTACATCAAAATTTTATTGTAACTATTTAAAATTTATAAAAACAATAGTAAATTGATATTTATTGTAGTGAAATTAAAATTGTAATTAAATTAGAGTTCCAACTATTAATTTTTCAATTAGCACAATTAATGTATGTACTGTAAAAAGAAATTTAAAAGTTTCGGCGGTCACAACCAAATTGTATTCACATTTTAGTAATAAATATTGATCGAAAATTTGTTTGATGAGAAAAATAATATAATTTTAAAAATATATTCTATAACAATTATTAACAATTGGTCACATTTAAAATGGTTTATAATAAAATAAACAAAATTCGGCGTTCCCAACCAATAAAAAAAAGTAAACTACTTTTTGACATTTTGAAAAATAAAATAAAAATTATTTTAAATTATTTAAAAAAAAAAATCTTAAAACTAATGCTTATTTTTTCTAATTAAATTAAAAAATACAGTCTAACTTTATCTATAGCATTATTGAAGAGTGGTAAGTGTGACACTGTTCATAAAATTGTGAAGTTAAAATTTGACAATGTTCTTTTCAACAGAATAAAGAGTAGACGGGGAATAATTTTCAATGTTCCAGATGAATTCCCAATTGCAGCAAATCCTTATAAATTTTTGCTTGTTACTTAAGTTAAAGGAGAAATAAGAATACTTAAAGAATTCCTTTCAGATTAGGATAAGTGATGGTAAACCACTTTAAAATAAGTGGGTCTAAACAAGTGACTTTGCCGAAGAAACATTTCATCGTCTAAACAAGCCCAAAATCTTCTATGAGGTTGGTGAAAATTTTAGTTCAATCAGAGATTTTTTATTACATATATATTTTCTTTCCACTTTTTCCCGAGGTTTAACATAACAAACTTGAGAAACATGTGTAATTCCTATCCCCATCTTCTTTATATTAATGCAATTACAAGTATTGCCAAAATTTTAGGAGAAATAAAATGCGATACAAATACTATCATCTCTTGAATATTCGTTGGTTTGAAAAATGAAGTTCTAATCCAGTTAATAATTTTACCCACCGATGAGGCTAGTCATGAGTTTGAAGATATGGTAATTCATAATACATTACATCTCTTTATGCATTTTATATGTAAAAAATAATAAACAATAAAAAATATATGTTTGCACTAAAAAAAATTATTGGAATTAAATGTTCAGTTCTTCCCACCGAATAAGTTTTTTAAAACTGTTTTACCTACTATATTGTTAGAAACTTTCGATTATATTGACCAATATTTCCTTTGTGGGTTCTAACAATATGTCATACGTAAACGAAATATTCGGTCCCCGCAATCAATTACGTGCAACCGACCGAATTCGATTGGCGAAAAATTCGGTTGCCTCTACTAATCTGTTTTCTGTGTGTAGGTAATTTTGTTGAAGCATTTTATAAATGTTTTTACATAGGTAATTTTGTAAATCCTAAACTAGTCGAGATATCGACAAATGCTTTGGTAGTCATATGTATAACTAGTAGGGGATCTAAATGCAGCAATAAATAAAATTACCAAAATTTTAACATAGGTAATGCAGTCAGCGGGTGAAATTTGGACTCGCAGCTCGGAAATTCAGCTCGGAAATTCCAGATTTATTTCAATTTCATTTTTTGAATAGGACACTGTGCAGCGCAAATCAAGTAGTCAACATAAAAGTATTAAAGCAAAATTTTTACAAATTGTTATAAACTCAAGATAAACATAACTTTTTGCAATTTTTATTTTACAGAAATAATTTAAATGTACAACATAAATGATTATAAAAATTCATTTAGTAAATATCTTAACACAAAATTTAACACTAGCACTACCTCTTGAGCAACAAAATTTTTATTGTTCTGTAATGAATGTTATATCCTCGTCAGGTTTAAAAAAGTATGTACTGTTCTTGTAGTGAACAGTTTTTATTAACAGTTTATTGAACAAAACTAAGAAACAAAATTTAAAGCTACTGTTAACTTGAATACTTAGGAAATAGGTTGAAATGCAAGTTGAATTCCGACAAAAAAAAAAAAAAAAAAAAGTACTTGTATTTTAATTTTTTCAATAGTTATTGAAAAATGACAATTCTTGACTAAGATTATATATAACATATACCAATCCAGAAAGGAGGACTTTAGATGTTTTGCTTCCATTTCCATAAGGATCTATTTTCAAAATTAACCTTAGTAAAAAAGTTTAGTATTATTTTTAAAAGTTGTTTTAAACTAATATATCAGTTCCCTACCCTTAACCTGTTCCTTATGGTCATTTTCTAAGAGTTATTATAAATTGTTGCTTTCATACTAAAACATTTTCAAAGAAAACTCTTAACAATTCTCAAGATTTCAATCTAAAACGGAAACAGATTGTTTAAATCATTTCGCATTTTAAAATGAAAAAAAAAAAAAAAACATGGTTGCATGTACTTCAATCATACAAAAACTCTATAATTTACACAAACTGCAATAATTTCCTTTTATAATAAAAAAAAAAGAATTCCATAAAGAATAGAAATGCTCAACAACATCATCACGTTTTTCTTGGTCATCAATTGTGGTAAATACAACCATTTCGAAATCTTATGAAACAAATCTTTAGTTAAAAGCTTTAATTTTGGTTGACCATTGGGTCACATAGTCAGTCTTAGAATGAATGGAGTTTCAAATCTTTTTTTTTTTTTTTCTTACAATTGATTGATAATAACTATCTTTGGAAGGATCTGTGAGAGGAACGGAAGGGAGGCTTAAAAATATAATAGTTTGTTATTGATTACGTCTGGCAATGTTGTGCAAATTAAATGACTGCTGAAGTGAACATTTTAAATTGTACGTGCTTTTGTGTCATTTGTTGTTTTCCTTTACTCTAAGTTCAATAATAAATTTGTTCATTTTTATTAAGTTTTATTAAGTTTGTGTATGAGTGTATATGTATGTGTGAGTGCATTATGTTAGGGAGTTTGTGGCTGGGTCCACAACATATATTATTAAATTTAAAACTATAATTTTATTTATAATAAAAAGAAGAAAAAAACTGAAAAATAATATATGACTTAGTACCAGTTACCAGTATTAAAAATAACCAATCAACCATCAATTCAACGTTTTTTTTTTTTTTTTTTTTTATTATTTCTGTTTAATATTTAATTCATCAAAATTGCTTAAACATGTTCAATTGTCATTGCATGGCAAATGTTTGTTAAGACTATAATTTTTTAAGCGACTAGAAGATGATGATGATGTGCTGGATTCCTTAGTTTTGTTCATTCATTCCTGCTATAAACTGCCATTTTTCTCCATCAAAAAGTTGCAATGTTTTTGACGTTTAAATGTTTAAATTAAAAAGGAAATTATAGTGTATTTTTCTTGCCACAAATGTGCATTGTTGCAAATGCCAAAAAGGTTATATAGATTGTTGTTGTTGTTAACGATTACTTTTACGTTTCGTAGGTTTTAGTGATTCATGAAATTTGTTAAGGGCAGGTGAATGTAAAATTCAATAATTATTTTGATTTAATTTTTAATAACAAATAATATTGTTTGATAAGTACTCGTAATTTTTGAAAATTTTCCATTATAATAAATATTTATTTTAAATGATTTTAATTAGGCCAATTAAAAAATTATTGTAAAATAATTTTATGGATTTAAACAATTTATAATTCGTGTAAAATATATTTAATGAAATTTCTGTTCATTTCATAGTAATATATAATTTGAATGATACATATCCACCTAGTGAATATATACTATTCATAATGGTACATTGCTGTATAAGGGAGCATTTAGCTGAAATGCTACCAGACGCGTCCACGGGTTGCGGTTAGTGGAACGCCCAGTAGACATACTGGGTAGCTGCGAATGAAAAAAAGACTCGGACTTCTCTTTATGGAAGTATGTGAGACAATATGGCCCGACAATGTTATGCTAAATAACATCGATGGCAAAACATTTATATATTCGGAGAAACCTTCTGGCTTACCAAGATTCTACGGTGTTGGTTTTCTCCTATCTAAGGATGCGAGGCAAGCACTTATCTCATGGAAACCCCACTCGGATAGAATCATATCCATGCGCCTTCACACAGGTGCAGGGAACATTTCTTGTGTTCATTGCTATGCCCCAACGGAGTTAGCTGATCTCAAAAAGAGGATTTTTAAGGCCAGCTAGAAGACATTATAGGGCAAATTACAAGTGGCGATATTCTGTTACTAACCGGCCATTTTAATGCACAATTGGGCAGTTGAAATTAGAATTTGGAGACAGTTATGGGCTCACATGGATTAGGTCGAATGAATATGAATGGAGAACTATTTGCCGAAATATGCGCAAAACACGATTTCACCATCGGTGGCACTATATTCCCTTATAAAAGAATTCATAAGTTAACATGGCTGTCTCCTGATCATCGGACAGAAACGCAGATTGACCATACAGCCATAAGTAGAAAATGGCGCGGCTCACTATTGGATGTTCGCAATAGGCTTGGTGCAGATAGGTCCACGGATCATCACCTACTCGTAGGAGAAATCAGAGTGAAGATATCGGCAATACAGCGACGAAATAGGGGAGCTGTATCGAGGAAATATGATGTGAGAAAACTTCATGATGTAGCTGCAAGTGAAAGATTCGCTGAGACGTTGACAAGACGTTATGAGCAAACAACGGAACAAGGAAGAACACAATGGAGGACAATAAAGAAGATTTTCAAATCGAAATCGTAAAGTATTCTGATAACACATGGAACCATATTGATGAAAAGAGGCAGATGAAAATAGCTATAAACACAAGTAAAACAAGATCTTCCAAGGCATATCATCAGTCACAGTATTCGTATATAGATCGCATGGTCAAACATAGCGCTTGTCGAGATAAGAGATCATGGATGGATAGTATGGTATCCGAAGTACAGGCTGCAACAGCAATAAATAGAACCATATATCTATATAGAATAGCGAAGGAAATATCAGGTAACAGTCGCAGCCATGAATATGCCTTGAAAGACCCGTAGGCTGGTAATACATCAAATATGGAGCGTCAACTGGAAATTTGGTCCAACTACTACAGTACTATGCTATCGATGTTTGCAACACCAAGTCAGAAATGGCATAAATACCACATGCCCAGAAGAGATGGAAATCCACATAGCCATTAGAACACTTAAAAGCAGAAAGGCAGCAGTTGTGGACAACATCAACTCGAAACTTCTCAAAGTAAACACTGAACTCAGTGCGTGGATGATGCAACCAATTATCGCGAATATTTGGAAAACACACTTACTACCTCTTGAACTCTATGTTGGTGTCGTTGTGAAAGTACCGAAAAAGGGTAATATAACAGAATGTCACAATTGAAGGGAAATAACTCTGCTTCCAATAGTCAACAAGGTATTGGCTCATATAATATTCGAGAGGTTATTATCCTCTTTATCACCTGAACTCCGCTATGAACAAGCCGGCTTTCGGGCCCACCATTCCTGCACAGACCATGTAAACAGTCTGCGTATTATAATTGTGCAATCTGTAGAATGGAGAACGCCACTATACTGCATATTTATCGATTTTTCGAGAGCGTTTGACAAACTTCATCACGAAGCTATATGGAGGGCATTTCAGTGTAAGGGGATTCCCGGAGAGATGATTGATATAATCTGCGGCTTGTATCGTAATGCAGTTGATAAGGTTTTATATGGTCGTATTCTTGGAAGTGAATTCAGGTTATGTGCTGGAGTTCGTCAGGGCTGTGTCTTGTCTCCATTACTTTATTATATAGTATGATAATGAAACAGGCAACTAGCAGAGGTATTACATGGGGCTTACATGGACGACTAGAGGATCTTGATTATGCCGATGATATATGTCTCCTATCCCACTCATACAACGACATGGCGGCTAAACTGAGGGATATCCAGTCTATGGCATCTGAAGCCGGTCATTTATAAATATCGGGAAAACGAAAGTAATAAGCATAAATACCACCAACTCCTCAAAATTCAAAATAGGTAATGTCGAACTGGAGGACGTAGAATCCTTTGTATATCTAAGAAGCATTATATACATTTGCAAACCAAGCTTTGGCTATTTTCCTCAAAAGTACGATACGTGTTACTATATGGTTGCGAATCTTGGAACATTACATTTAATGATTTGCTGTCATTGCAAATATTTATCAACCGCTATCTTAGGAAATTATTGAAGATATTCTGGCCCAATACTTCATGGTCTTTCCAGCCGGATTCTGATCAAGAAATAACCTGAGTAAATTTGATTAAAAATTTCAACTTTCAATTCAAATTCAACTATCTTGTTTCACTAAATCATTAATTTTTTAACAAAGAATATTTTAACATATAATGCTGGTGGAAAAGCCTCCCTGCTGTTTTATAAACTAACCTATTTTCTACCAAATTAAAAAAAAAATATATATTAAAAATTCCATAATAAACTTTGTTATATTTAAATCTTTTCATTTTAAACTCTATCAGTCATATTACTAAATCTATCTCACATTCTTAATTACTTGAACTAGATCACTGTCATATTATCAGCAGCAAAATACAACGACATGCAACAACTGTAAAATTCCTACAACAATAGAAATCTGGTGAAACTGCATCAACAATTTAAGATAAATTGAAACAGGTGCACATTCAACTAGGTAGCCCTTCTTTTGCCTCTCCCACCTGTCTAACATGAGCTTGTTAATAATGACTAGATATCATAAGACTTAAATAAACTTAAAGATTAACGTTTGTTTGTGCTTTAAATTTTTTTTATATCTATTATTTCGTACATCATCGCTATGATGCATTTGAGTGTTATTAATTAAGTAGATAAATTGAATTTAATTGTGTGAATTTTTTATACATGAGAATTATATTTTCTAAAACCCAACTAATTAACAAACAAAATAAAAATAATATAAAATCTTAAAAAAAAACAATTAAATATTTTTATTAATCTAGCAAAAAAAATTATGAAAAAAAAAAAATAAATAAATTATACATTATAACGACCAAACATTATTATGATTTACAAATATTAGAGCAAAATAACTATAAAAAACTAAAATTCAATTGTTTATTTTAGTTCAAGATTTGCTTTGATTATTTCAAAGCATTTTAGGTTCATTTCAAAATTTTGTTTTATTTAAATAAATTTGAGTAGAAAGATTTTAAAAACAAGATAAATTTTAAACATCAGCAAAAGAGAAAAAAGGAACAAGAAAACAAAAAAATAAAAAAAAACTGTTATAATCCAGTGCCACTATCGTTCGATCATCATCCAAAAGAAACATGCAGCTTCATAAGAGTAACGATATTTTGTTTATTTAATTTTTGCAACTAGCAAATGTGCAACCACCACCCTATTATGTTTTCTTCTGATATTTACCATGCAACTGTAGCCACTTATTTCTTTGCTATATGTGAACTCTTGTTAGTAGGGTTGTTAATAGAAAAAAACAATGATCTTTTTTTGGTTAGAGATCTTTATCTATGGACTTAGTATTTTATGGTTGTTTAATTTTTAGATGTTCGCATTTGTTTTTTCTAACGACATATGTTGACTTAAAATATTTTGTTTTGCCACTAATGTTCATATTTTGCGAAGTTGGAAAATATGTTTTAAAATTGTGTTTTATTTAAGAAAAGATGTAAAATGTGATTATTCTAAAGAAAAAATCACATACTTTTAAATGGCTTTTAAAATATGAATGCACGCACTAAGCTTCAAAAGAATTGTTTAGGTAATTACTATTGTTTACTATATTTTTTAAATTTGCATCTCTCATTTAAATGATTATATTAATAACTAATAACTGTACAAAATGAAAAACAGAAACATATTTCCGATTAAAACATTTATTAAATCAATCAAGTAGATAATTGCGTGAATTAAAAATTTAAATGAGAACAAAAATCTTACTTGAATTTTAATTTCTCTTAAAGGTTCAAGTAAAATGCACGATGTTTATTGTAAATAAAATAAAAAGTTTTCAGAGAATTATCTTAATATTTTTTTATTATGATAGAAGGATCTATGCCAATTATGTTTGAAACAAAATATCGGCCAAATGTTTTCCACGGTTGCGGTGGCATACCTCTATCCGATGGTTCATATTTTCTATGGTTCTGAGACATAATTGAGGTTCAATGTCGTTAATGTGCCGAATTATCTCATCCTTTAGCTCTTGAATTGTTCTTGGCTTATTGACGTACACTTTTTGTTTTTTTTTTTTAAATATCCCCAAAGAAAGAAGTCCAAGGTTTCAAATCACATGATCGTGGGGCCAATTAACATCGCCACAACGTACAGTGCTTTGATCCCATACAACGATGAGACAAAAGTAGAAGGAGTTGTCGTAGCAAATTGAAACTTGGAACGCATATTACTTTAGGCTTAGAATGAATAAATACGAAGTTTATCCATATATCCTGAAGTTAAAAAACAAAATTTTTTTCTAAAATACTGGTCTGAACTTTACCAAAATTTGTGCCAGCCATTAAAACTAGATTGCTTATAAGCAGGGAAACCACAATATGCTCTAAAAAAATGGGTTTTATGCGCATTAAATATGCAGTAAAAAAACGAAAAATATGATCTGAAAACGCGAAAATATGCACTTAAAAAACAAAGATTTTGTATAATTTTTTAACAAAATTATGTTTTTCATTAAAACAAAGGGTTTTTTTTAATATTTCAACGCTACAAAATAAGGCAAAACTGAAATTTATCAACTGCATCGAAATTTGATTCCCCATTTTTTACTCTATCTCAGAAAAACGTTATTGATCTTCTATTTTATTACCCATCAAATTCTAGACACTATTATCAGTTCAGAAATTATCAAAATTATCATATCGATCACTGGCCGCCAAAATATCGTAACAAACAACATTTTCGAAATTCATGTTTTGAAAATTTGAAAATCTATAATTTAGAATCATTTAGATCATTTGTCAAAACTTCATCGACATATCAAGTGTCATTTCAGATTTATTCATACATATTACAATGTGTTAACAATAATGTGTAAAGTTTTCTTTTCTGCACTTACGACATTTTCGCGGTTAGGGCTCGATATGCTTTCATACAGAAAATCTTGTTTTTCCAATATAAGCTTCAATCATAATATTCAATTTTGTTTCTACATGACAAGCTTCTCAACGATTAAAGTGAATTTTAAATTTTTTTTTATTATTTTATTATTTTATTATTTTTTCTCATTTTTTTTATAAAATCAAATTCGAATTTTTCATATGGTATAAAAAATTATCCTTGAATTATCAAAATATGCTCCAAAAGGGTTAAATATGACCTAAAAATAATAAACTATGCTATAAACATGCACTAAAAATCGCCAAATACAATAATATGCCGTTAAGAGTAAAATATGCAAAAATTTGCACTAACAAATCAATGCCAAAATGATTTATTTGTTCTGAAACGGATAAATATTTAATCGATGACTTCATTCAACTTCTAGGAAAAAACATGCAATTGCATATTCTGGTTTCCCTGCTTATAAGTCTTCTAATTTATTTTTTAATCGGAGTAAGGACACGCCCACCTCTCATATATTCTCATATATTTGTGATTGCAGTTAGATATAGACTATTTATGAGTCTGCCAATTTTTATTTAGATCGGAACAGCAACACGCCTACCTCCCATATATTCTGAAATGAGAAAAACGCATTTCTGGCTAACATACCGTTTTTAATTTTATAAAAGTAGAAGGTGGTGTTGCAGAAAATTGAAACTTAACACATATATTCATTTAGACCCAAAGTAAATATATACAAAGTTTTGAAAAAATCGGAGCAAGAACACGCCTACTCCCATATATTCTGACATGTGAAAAGCGCATTTTCTTCTAAAATACTGGTCAAAACAGTATCAAAATTTGTGATAGAAATTGGAAATAGGTTTTTATATGTCAGACAATATTTTATTTAATAGAGCCAGGGCATACCTACCTCCTCCAAGCCCTATCATTTGTAAATATTATTTTAATTTCTGCACCTACACGCAAAGAAAAAATATGGTTCCTGTGATCATAAACTAAGAGCAACATACTATGATTGTAATATATGATTCCAGGTTACAATAAGTATATTTGTACATAATCATTATTATGATTCCAATTTATAATTTATTAGTAAGGTTCATAACCTTATTAATAATTTTTAGTAAGTTTTATAACCTTTTCTTAAGTATTGCTTTCAATTTCATCATGTTTTTATCATTTAATAATTCCATGTTATCATATATATAAACTTATTTCATCATATATATAATTCCATTTTATCATATATATTATTCCATTCTATCATATATATGAACTAATTCCATCATAAGTATAATTCCATTTTATCATATATATGAACTAATTTCATCATATATATAATCCCGTTTTATCATATATATGATCCCATATTTTCATATTTATATTCATTTGTACCACGATATGTGGTACATTCATTATACTGAATAAAAACAAAACTTGTCAATTTATATTTGTTCATATATAAACTAAATGAGAATTATAACTACTGGACTGATACACAAAAATGCGCATTCGCAGGCATTCAAAGTTAATGGCTTAATGGTTGTAGAATTAACTAAATTTTTAAAATGAAATGAATGGTTATGTAATTAACTAAATTGTTGTAGAATTGACTAAATGATTGGATTTATTCATAAATATGATTTCATATGAACATATTTAAATACATATTATAATTCAGTGAACCATATTAAAATTTTGATTGTGGGTAATCATTAAATGATTAAACAGAATCATAAACGTTGCTATCATGAACACAGTATATTTAAATCAATGAAAAACGGCTATATAATCATTGAATAGTTGTGGTGATCATGCTGTAACCATGTTTTTTCTCTGCGTGTACATTTTATTTTTAGTAACTTATTATTTTACCTTATTTCGCCCGATTTCAACATTTCCAACATTTTTAGTTTTTTTTTAGTTTTCAATATTGTATTAAATTTTAAAGCAATGTCGATTTAACATCACAAAATATTTTAATATAAAGAATTCTTTGACTTATGTGTTATAAAAGGAAATTTAGAATTTTTTAAATTACTATTTCTTTTTAGTTGTGTCAAAAAATAGGAAATAATTTTTCTTTTATATATTAAAAAACAATACTAAATTTCAGAATCAAGCAAAAAAAATTGTATAATTTTTTATATATATTTTTTTTTAATACTCCATCGAATTAATTAATCTTTATATTAAAATTTATAACTGCCCTATAATTAGCGCCATCTGGAGGATTTTAAACGTAATATATTGGCTCCAAAAAAATTGCTTTTCACTTCCTTAGTTATTAAATTAAATTTTGAAATAATTTTTATAATTTTTTATTTTAATTTAGCAAAATAAATTACTTCAACATTGAGAACTCTTTGAAACTGAAGTAAAAACAGAAAATCAGACACTTGTTCAATTTAACTTTTTTTAAATTGTGGCAAAAAATAGGCTCCAACTATATTTTAATCTCTTAAATAACTTAAAAATTTACATAAGCCATAAAAAAAATATATATATAATTTTTTTATAATTTTTTTATATCCTTCATCAAATTTAATGAGTTTTAAGGTTTTAAGTAAAAAATATGTGTAAATTCGAGCAATAATATAAATATATTCGAAACACTATATTTTAAATATAATAACATTTTTAATTTACAAATATTCTGAGGTATTGAAAAAACAAAACTTCGTCACTTTTCATCAAAAAATTTATTTTTGAAATTTTTTTTCCTAAAACCAGTTTTTTGGTTCATTAATATTTGCTTTAAATTCTCTGACTTTAGCGCCCTCTAGTAGCTATAAAAATAACTTTTTCCAAAAAAATCCTATTAAATTATATGATCTATACCTTTCTAAAAAAATGTTTTTATTTTGATTTTTGTCGCAGAGCACTGTGCGACGTGAGATAACACAGCCATTGAATTTCTTTCGAAAAACAGCCACACAGCCTGTTGGATTCACGTATCTTCTAGGTCCATATCCTTAATTTTTGGCCACAAGAAGCACGATATCATCTCGCAATAGCGAACATCATTCACGATAACTGCTTGTCCGACCTTCTGCCACACTATCGCGAACAACATCAATGTTTTTCGCAGAACGAACTGGGCGAGCATGCAAAGGTATTTTCACATTTCCTACAGACCCGGTTTGTTGAAATTTGCGCACAATTCTCCCGATTGTGGACACATTTGTTCTATTATGCAGACCAAAAAAATTACGAAGTGCACGAAATATATTTTGATTTGAACGCCTATTTTCGTAAAAGGCTTCGATAAACTTAACGCGCTGCTTAATTGTGTAGATCAACATGTTTGAGTTTGTCAAACACTGAAACAAAGAAATGTCAAATTAAGTTAAGCAAAAAAAACTTTACATTTAGGTGTGACTTCACAATCCCTTTATTAATAAAATTTTGATGTAAAATGAAACAACTGTGTTGAAAAATATAGAGTAATCATTTTTTCTGTGATTGAAAAACTTTAATTATAAACCCTGCCTAGCAAAAAACGATGAAGTTCTTCCAAAAAATAACGTTTATACAATTTCAAAAGTGGAACAAAGTGCATATTTTAAACTTTTTTGGAAGTTCTTAATAATTACATCCAAAAAAGTGGAAATAAATGAATTTTGAGCGGGAAGAAATAGTCATAATTTCTAAAGTAATTTCAATTTTACAAATTTTAATGTATTTTTAATTATTTAATATTGCAGAAACAGAATTGTTACTTAAAAATTGTATAAACATAGTTTTAAAAGAAGTGCTTCAAAATCAATGAACAAGAAATATAAAAGAATAACATCCTACCAATGACAACTATGGGTTAAAAAAAGAACTTCTGCAGCTCTTTTTCACCACTAAGTACTTCCTTCCAATGACAACACAATGTTAAAATCATGACTTTTTCAGTTCCTTTTTTGCTGGGTTACTAAAAACTGTTAAAATTGAAAAACGGAAAAAAATTTCCAATTAAAAGATTAATTAAATTAATTAAGTGGATAACTGAATGAATTAAAAATTTAAATGATAAAAAAATTTAACTTAAATTTTATTCTTATTTTAGTTTTATTTGAATATATTTATTAAATTTTGATGCAAAATTAAAAAAAAATTAAATTGAAAAATATATGGTAATAATCCATTATAGTTTCACGAAAACTTTAATAGAAAGAAAATTTTTCATTGAAAAATTATTATTTTTTCCAAATAATGTACAGCGATTTGGGTCTCCGTTTGTGCCAAATGCAGTGATGTCAGATGAGGGGAATTTTATATTTAAAAGTTGAAAACTTAATTTGCCGAATGGATATTTTCAGTGTTCTGGTTTTTTGTTTAAAATATTTTTTGTATATTTTTTATTGAATTACAAAGAAAAACTACATTTAAGTAAATTTCAAGGCACTAAAAATTTGTAGTTTGTGCTAAAAAAAAATGGCGATTTTAAGGAGGAGGGAAAAATTAAGGGAAATTTTTTTCTTAAAAAAAGGGAGAATAGTGAATTTTTCAACTTAACTGAGAGATTTTTCTTAAATTTTTTTTGGCATCACTGTTTACATGTTATTCTAAGTGTAAATGTAGCAATTGGTTCTACATTTTTGTATCATTATTTCTCCTCTACAAAATTTCATTGACATATTCGCTCTAGCTCTTATTTAGACAATTATATAACCTAAACTCTCTTTTAGGAAGCATCTTTTCTTTTGTCAATATATTTTCTGATGATTGGAAAGAGTTTTCCTACTAAACCCGTAGAAATTTTCCATGATATTTCTTTACTGTTGACTTGTGTAATGATTTCATTTAAAATGGGAAATAAAAATATATAATAACGAGAGAGGAAGATATAGTCAGTCAAGCCCGACCATATGATACCCTACACCATTGTGTACATTAAAATTCGGACTGGGGTCTTTTATTAGACTTGGGTCCAATTGTGAACCGATATTCTTAATAGGTGTAAAATAAAACATACGAATACAGAATATAACATCGATACTAACATTTATAAGAATTGAGTCATTTTTGGGTGACTCCCGAAAAAGGACCTTATATGGGAGCTACGGTAAATTATGCATCGATCTTCGTAAAATTTGGCACTATCATTTACAATTATATAAAACATATTTTTGTCGAATATTAATTTGATATTAACATTATAATGGGATTTATGTTCTTTAAAGTGATTTTCGGAAGAGGGGTTTATATGGGAGCTATTGCCAATTATGGACCGATGTTCCTGAAATTCGGCACACACATTTAAACTTATAAGAAACTTATATGTGACAAATTTCATTAAAATATTGCTATATTTAATAGATTTATGATCGTTAAACCCTTTTCCGGGAGAACATTTATATGGGGGCTAGGTGAAATAATGAACCGATCATAACCAGTTTCAATAGAGTTCGTTCTTGACCTAATAAAAGATTGTGCGTGAAATTTCATTGACTTATCTTTAAAATTGCGACCTGTAGTTTGATTACAAGGTTTACATAGACAGACAGACGGTCAGACGGACGGACGGATATCGTTAAATCGACTCAGGAAGTGATTCTGAGTCGATTGGTATACTTTATACTTTAAGGTGTTACAAACATCAGCACAAACGCATAATACCCCAACCACCTATGGTGGTGTAGGGTATAATAAATAAATTAACTCTAAAATAACTTCTTATTATTTTAACAAATTAATCTACAAACATTTTTCCCATACAATTTTTAAATATTTAGTTCATTCTATAACAATATTTTCTTCATTTCTCTGTTTTCTAACTATTTTAAAATACCATTATTAATAACATATTTATCTATTAATTATTTTAATTACTCCATTTTCTTTTTATCTTTTCTTAAAGAAGAAAACAGAAAAAAAGTAGCAAGAAATAATTTTAAAACAAAAAGCGCATTTTAAGCTTAAGTCTGTGAACTCGGTTATTAGGTTTACAAGTTAATATAACTCAGTCACGTACACCCTCAATTTGCAAAAGAATTAAAATTAAAAATAAAATAAAAAATAATGTCTTAAATATAAAACTTTAAGTATGTTTTGTGTTACTTTTGCTAACTACAAGATAAAAAAAATAAATAATAATTATAATCATAAAATTTTATAATGAATAAGATGTGATATGTCAGCCACAAAGTTGTTAGAAACTAATGTGTGTGAATGATTTCACTGCATACTTTTAAATGAACTTTAAAAGGTATTAAGATTAATTAAATGCAATTAATATTTTTTATAGTAGATTTCACAACATTATGGAAAAATTCATAAGCAAAAAAAGTTAGGTTTAAAATATAATAATAAATAATTTTATAATAATATAAATAATTTTAGAAAATTGAAAAGAACATTAAGAAATAATATGACTTCTTTGAAAAATCAAAAATCTCTTAGAACAACTAAAGTAGTTATTTTAGAAGATCCCTGTAAAAATTTGTAAAATGTTACTTATATTTGAATATTCAAAAACTTTTAAAACTTTATTATATCAATTAACAGGTTACAGACACAATTTCCTCTCTAGAAGCTGTTTATTAGCATTTTGGTCAGTTTAGTTTATATAAAATCTGTATTTATTTACATTTTTTCTTATAACCACAAATTTCATATTTTCTTTAAAACCGCAGACTCTGCATTAATTTTACTTTAGAGGATTTTGGTGAGAATTCCCTCTAAAATATATTTGCTTAAGAGTATAATAATTTTAAATTATACATACTTAAAATTGAGGTTTTCACTTCTTAAAGGAATCCTTATAAATTCCCCACTCACAAAAAAAAAAAAAAACATTACGGAAAAAATGTACAAATAAATTTTACATCTTCATAAAAAAACGAGAGAAGAAGATATAGTCGGTCAAGCCCGACTATATGATACCCTACACCATTTCGATCCACATAATTTTTATACCCTACACCACCAAAGGTGGTTGGGGTATTATGTGTTTGTGCAGAAGTTGTAACGCAGAGAAAAAATCTTCCGACCCCCACCTTAAAGTATACCGTTCGACTCAGAATCACTTTCTGAGTCGATTTAACGATGTCCGTCCGTCCGTCTGGTCGGCTGGCTGGCTGGCTGGCTGGCTGGCTGGCTGGCTGGCTGTCCATGTAAAGCTTGTGCGCAAAGTACAGGTCGCAATTTTGAAGATAATTTTATGAAATTTGGTACATATGCTTTGTTTAGCACAAGGACGAAGCCTATTGAATTTGGTTATGATCGGCCCATTATTTCACCTAGCCCCCATACAAATGTCCTCCCGGAATAGAGTTTTAACACTTACAGATGCCTTAAAAATAGGAATATTTTAATAAAATTTAGTACAAATAAGTTTTATATCAGATGAGTTTATATGGGAGCTATGGTCAGTTATGGACCGATCTTCATGAAATTTGGCAGACGGATTTTTGCTGATATAAAACTTATATGTACTAAATTTCATTAAAATATTCCTATTTTTAAGGCATCTATAAGTGTTAAAACTCTATTCCGGGAGGACATTTGTATGGGGGCTAGGTGAAATAATGGGCCGATCATAACCAAATTCAATAGGCTTCGTCCTTGTGCTAAACAAAGCATATGTACCAAATTTCATAAAATTATCTTCAAAATTGCGACCTGTACTTTGCGCACAAGCTTTACATGGACAGCCAGCCAGCCAGCCAGCCAGCCGACCAGACGGACGGACGGACGGACGGACATCGTTAAATCGACTCAGAAAATGATTCTGAGTCGAACGGTATACTTTAAGGTGGGGGTCCGAAGATTTTTTCTCTGCGTTACAACTTTTGCACAAACACATAATACCCCAACCACCTTTGGTGGTGTAGGGTATAACTACAAACAAAATTAACAAAAGAAAAAATTTACGTGGTATATTTTTAAAGACAATAAAATTAAAATTACTTGAGTGCACACTTTGACTACTTTACTATGTAAATCATATTTAAATATTGGTGTCTTATAGTTTGTGGTACGCTACATGAAATATGAAATAAGAGTACTTCTGAAAGAGAACAAAACTGAGACACTTTTCCAATAAATCAACCGCACAATTTCCCCACTTTTCTCTTAAAAACAGCGCCTTAAAAATAGGAAGTTCACAGTTTTCAATAAAAAATTGTGAGAATATTATCACAGTTTTCTGCAGAAAATCTGGGAGAATATCATCACAGTTTTCTATAGAAAATATTTGAGAAAATCATCACAGTTTTTCTATAAAAAAATTTCAGAGAATTTCTCCATAGTTTTTTATAGAAAAAATATGTGAAAATGTCACAGCTTTCCATAGAAAATTGTATGAGAATGTCACATCATAGGTGGTGAAGGGTACCACCATAGGTAGATCGGGTATTATGTGTTTGAGCATAGAAAAAGTTATCTAACACCCACCTTAAAGTATACCAATTGACTCAGAATCACTTTTTAGATCGATCTAACGATGTCCGTCCGCCCGTCTGGCTGGACGGCTGGCTGACTGTCCATGTAAACTTTGTTCAAAAAGTACAGGTAGCAATTTCGAAAATAATTCAATTAAATTTGGCACGTGCGACCACGTTGTGATCCGTCCATTATTTCACCTAGCCCCCATACAAATGTCTCCCCGGAATAGAGTTTCAACACTCAAAAATGTCTTAAAAATAAGAATATTTTAATGAAATTCAGCGCAAAGAAGTACCGTACATGTATCAATCTTGGTACTCAATTTTATGAATATGGGTCTACGATTGACCACAGATCCCATATAAACTCTTCTTCCGAAAATTATTTTAAAGTGCATAAATCGCATACGAATTTTAGTATCAAGTTAATATTCGACACAAATAAGTTTTATGTAAGTAGAATCAACATTGCAAAATTTTATGAGAATCGGTCCATAATTTACCATTGCTCCAATAAAAACTTCCAGGAATCGCCCTATAGTGCATAAAATCATCTAGAAGTTATTATCAACGCATTATTCTGTATTTGTATATTTTATTTCACATTAAGTAAAACTGTTGGTCTACAATTTGCCACAGGTCTAATATAAGTCCCCTTCCAGAATTTTTATGCTCATCCACAATGGTATAGGGTATCATATAGTCGGTCTTGACTGACTATATCTTCTTTTCTTGTTTTTTATGAAATATTGTGGTTGAAAGTCACAGTTTTTTTCTATAGAAAATTGTTATAGAATGTCACAGTTTTTCTATAGAAAATAGTTTTGAATACAGTTTTTATAGAACATCTATGAGAATGTCACAGTTTTTATTATATCCTTCACCACAGGTGTAAAGGGTGTATATAAGTTTTTCATTCCATCCGTAATTTCTGCAACATTCATGTAAGATCTCAATAAGTATTTGTAGTATATTCTGGATACTTATATAGATAGGGAAGTCGATATAACGATGTCCGACTGTCTGTTGAAATCAGTATTTAAAAAGCCCCAGTTATTGGATAGATATGCTTTATACAACAAATTGTAGGGAATATTCGTTAAAAGAACGCTAATAAAAATTAGAAAAATATGTTTTTAAATAGACGAGATATCGCCAAAAAACCGAAGATACTCCAAAAGTTGTTTTTGTTGTCGGCTTCTCTAACTTCCTAATGACTTCTTTCTTACACGGAAGACTCAGAATCTTTTTTTTTTAAATTTGTTTAAATGAACAAAATCGCTCCATTAGTATTCGATATATCGGCCAAAACGTATTTTTAGAATTTTTCAAGCTCCTATATAATCTACGGGTTTCGTTTTTTTAGAATCAAACAATTCGGTTCATAAACAACCAAGTTATTGGCAAATATTTTTTTTTAATTTATTTAATGGCAGCTTTGCATATTGTTGTTGTTTGTGAAGACTTATTTTTTTAGAATTTTTTTGCAGAAGGAATTAAATTAATTGGTCCACTAGTATCTGAGATATCGATCAAAACGCATTTTTAGATTTTTTTAAACTCCTATATAAGCTACCGTCCATAAACAATCGAAATATTGGACGGTGTTCACCCAGATATTGACCAAAATGCGTTTTTTGAGTTATATAAGCTACGGTCTTCGCTTTTGCACAGGTCTGTCAGAATTATTTTTTTGGAATTTTTATCGGTCCATATATTTTCAAAATACCCTTTTTCATTAAATTTTATTTTAATTATTATTGTCTTCCTTTGATGTATTTGTTTCATTACCTTCAAAATATTAATTTTTACGTATAAGCCTGCCTATGCCAAGACCAGAAAAAAATCGAAGTAAATGCCCTCCCTGACCGAAATGTAAAATCAGTTTTCGATATGATTTGGAGAGCAAACAATGAGTATAGAAAATCAAAATTTCAGAGAGCTCTGGAAAGAGAAAAACTGCTAAGTTAAAACACATAAATATGATTATCTCCTCTCCCCGATAGAAATTTCAAAATCTGGCTCCATTGGGGTTTGTAGAATAAACAGTTTTATAAGCGAGCCAAATTTTAATTTTCTACGTTGTCTGGAAGTTTCAGAAAGCTCCGAATAGAAAAAAGGCTTAGAAAACTACATATATGTAAATCCACGTATCTCCGCTTCCGGAAAAAAATTTAAAAATCTGGCTCCGTTAGGATTTGTAGGGCAAATAGTTTTTTAAGTAAGCTGAATTTTAATTTTCTACCACGTCTGGGAGATTCGAAAGCTCTGGAAAGAGAAAAAATGCTTAGAAAATGGCACATAAATCCGATTGCCTCCGCTCCCTAATACAAATTTTAAAATCTGGCTATTAGGATTTATAGTTCGAAAAGTTCTATAAGCAAATTAAATTTTAATCTTCTACGTCGTTTAGGAGCTTTAGAAAGCTGTAGAAAGAAAAAAAAGCTTAGCAATTTATATAATATATAGATATAACATCCCAACTTGGATAAACGGTATATAAGATTCGGTACTGTCGAATATATCGCTAGATCTCGTTTTCTCTTGAAAATCAATTTGAATATCTCAGTTGTTTGTAAAGAAAATCTGTAAAAATTTTTCAGTTTTCTGCAGAAAAATTATAAAAATGTCTGTTCATAGTAGTGTTTTCTCTTTGTCGTTCATTATTCACCTTAAAATTTTAATTATTCACTTATTAATTCTATAACTTGTGGTCAATAGTTACTGGCTGACTGCCCGACATGCAGTCAGACCATAAGTTCTTTAAGTTCTCTATTACATTGTACGAGTATTTAAATTTTATAGTTTTTCTCTTTTTTTTTTTTCTAAATATTTTGTGTTGTTTTTTTAGACATTCAAGATATTTTGTTACTAATTAAGTACGTGTTGTTTACCTAATACACATGCAAACAAACACAAATTGTCTTTAAATTGACCAACAGAAAAAGAAGGGTCTTATGAAAGTACAAGTAATGTATGGCTTTTAGTATTAAATTTTGTGGTTTTGTAGCATTATTTTCCACTTGACATCATTATGAAGCCACACAGGTTTAAAAAGTAACCAAAAAATATTAATAAAAAAAACTAACATTTTAAAATATTCTGAAAATATAAAAGCGTATTTAAATTATCCTTAAATAAAATTTCCTAAAAATATATAACATTTTTTATTTAACAAAAATTCTCAGGGGATTTTAAAGTAGCAACCAATAAAAAATTAAATGTAACAAATATAGCAATTGACATGCTTTTAGCAATACATCCATTGATATGAAAAATAAAAAAAAAAAAACATAAAAATTTCTATTTTAAATGTTTGGCAAATGTTCGATAAATTACTTGCCAAAATGCTACAAAAAGTATAAAATAAAAATTTATATAAAAAATCATCATGACATTCTATAAAATGTCTATGGAATTGTTTTTTAATGGAAATGGGCTGAAATATAAAGGAAAGCTTTTACCAAACTCCCTTTAGAATTATACAATTGATTTCGTTTTTCTTTCTATGTATTTTGTAGGTTTGATTGTCTATATTTGCTATTGACAAATTTATTTTATAGTTTATCGACATTTAGATTTTTATCTATGGAAAAAAATAAAACCATTTAAATTTGTATGTGTGTGTTTCTTTATCTAGTATACAGTAAAGTTCAATAAAATCACAAGTTTTAAAAATTTAATTTGAAATTTATTATTATTTTTTTTAATGCAAATGAAGAAATTAATAAATATCGAGAAATCCTCAAATATCCCACATTTTTTTATTATAAAAATCTAAAAGGATTTTCAATGAATTTGTTAATATCCTTTCTTCAAAATTTTATTAATTTTGTTCCCAATAGAAGTGGCTCTTCCACGGGTATTCATATATTTCACTAAATCTATATTTCTATGAAAAGCTTGAGGAATCGGCAGAATCGAAATTTTTTGGAAATAAATCTGTAACTTCTGATCGGCTGGTTGGATTTGTATGAAATTTGGTATACACTGAAAAAAGTAATTTTAATGAATGAAGTACATTAAATGAAATTCATTAAATTTTTTCCAAAAAATTATTAACTTAATGTAGAAATTCATTGCTTCAATGAAAATATTCAATGAAATTATTAACGCTATTATGAACATTACATTGAAACCATTCATTAAATTTATTTCATATTACAATAGCTAAATTAGTTAATTGATTTAATGTATTAGTTCGTTGAATTAATTTATTCAATGTACTAATACATTGATTTAATTAAGAAGAAGCATTACACAATGAACATAAGCATTGAACCAATGTTAAATTTCATTAAATTATATTAAAATAAATGATTTCTAATGGGAAATAAAGTAAACTGAAAACAAATACAACTCAGTTTTCTTTTATCTTTTAACAAGAAATGACGCGTTTTAAACAAAAGCAAAAAGTAAAAAATGAGTGTTATATTAAAAACGAAAATAATTAAAAACTAAATAAGATAAATCGAATTATTAAAATAAATAAATATAATTTATTCGCAAAGGAGAAGTCGAGCAGCATAATTGAATACACTAAATTAAATTAATTACCCAAAAGAAGGAATTTGGAGACTTGCCTTCATAACACGTAAGTTTAATAATGTTTATGATTTTAAACAGTTTTTAAATATTACATTTCATTTATATTTATGTAGATAAATATAAATGCAGAAGAATGTGTTATTAGCCTTAAATACCAGGGTTTCAAAAAATATTGCGATTTCAAAATCAAGAGGATTCGATTCGTAAGTATACACAAATATATGAAATATTTTAATTGAATCTTAATAAAAATATATTACAGACTAATCAAGATTTGAATGCTATATCTGGTGATCGTCAAAATAAGGAAATTTCTATAGACCAAAAATATTTAAAGGTAACTAGTTCAAATATTTTAAGCAATTGAACGAATTTTAAAAATTTTATTTATAAACTTTCTTTGTTAAGGATAATGCTGTAGTTATATTAATGTGGCATCTAAATGGATATTCCATACCATCATTGAGCAATATAGAGGACAACAGGAATTACTATATTATTATAAATGACAAAGCAAACACGATAACATTTGTAACATGCATTTTTTTATTTAAATTTTTTAGTGAAATGTAATAATTTTATTTTTATATTTATATTTAATTTTTGCTTATGTTAACTCAATATCATATAATTTAATCATGTAATATAAAATAAAATAGAAACAAGAAATACAGAACACGCCTATTATTATAATACATTTTTAATGTATAGTTTCATTGGGACAAAATATGAGTTCATTGAAACCAATGTACTGTTCACTGAAATTATTTATTTTATTTAATGAATGATTCAATGTAAGAATAAATTTAATCAATGAACTTGTACATTGAATAATAATATTAATGTATGACAATTCATTGTTTCAATGAACCTGTACATAGGGTCAAAATTAGTGCACAAATTCATTGTAACAACGAACTTTTTAATTGTATTTATGTACCTTTTTGGTTCAGTGTAGGCGTAGCAGAGGAGTGTACAATGTTGTTGGAAGGGGGACCGTACAGACCCATCTGGGACAGAGCTAAAAGGGCTCAAAGTTGGGTATCTCTGACATACAAATTTTTTAATAGCTTGCCAAGATCCTAGAGAGGTCTGTACGGTCCCCCTTCCAAAACTAACATTGTACACTCCTCTGCTACGCCTATACCAAATCTCATGCAAATCCAACCAGCCGATCAGAAGTTACATATTTATTTCCAAAAAATTTAGATTCTGCCCCACTGTGCACTGATATTCTGGAATTCATGACAATTATCAGTCATTATTTCTTTTCGTATACTTTTATGGATGTAGCAACTACCACCAACAATTTATTAACAAAAAAATAATGCCAGAATAGAAATTTGTTTGTTATTGCCATATATTTTTTTTAGAATCGCAATTGTCACTTGGTCGAGAATAGTACTATTAGTACAATATTTTCCGTTAGTAAATTTCAATTAGACGAATACAAATCAGTTGCGTTCCAACAGTCATTAATGTTACAGATTTATTTCCAAAAAATTTCGATTCTGCCCCACTGTGCAGTATAAGTTTAATACAAGTAAATAAAAGAGTATTCGTTAAGTATTCCAAATTGGAATTACCATAAATTGTAGTTCAGAGGATTTGGTCTGGCATAACATGCTGCTTTTAAATCACGCTTTCAGACCTTTTAATTTTATCCAATTCTCTTTTACAAAAAATATCTTGTGTCTTGAAAACAATGAACAATGTTTCCAAAACACTTAACAAGATATTTTTTTCAATTATGTTTGATCAAATTTAACTTTATGAGCCTCACAAAATTATTATTATCGGAAACTTCTTTGAAGTTGAATGATTTATATAATAAAATTCGAAAAAGTGTTTTTTTTTTTAGAATCGATGTTCGCATTAATTATCCTTATGTGAACTAACACTCGTAATGTTCGATTATTTTTTAGTTGTGGGAATTTAATGACATATCAGATCTTATCAGAATCACTAAATAAGTAAATGAGTTAAAATTAAAACAAAACTATTTATAAACTTGAAGGTTTTGATAGCAAAATTATGATTTGTTTTCTCATTCGAATGATGAAAAGATGTTATTAAAAATATTCAAAAAGTACCTGAAGAAGTGGGAAAAAGTACCTTTTTAATAAATTCTGAATGTATATTGGTAGTAGGATCAAAATTAACTTTTTCGTCACCAACGTTTTGAATAAGGCAAATTTTCAGAGACCATCGATTACCAATGATTACGATTTTTCTATCGAATAGATTCAAAATTATGTTTTTGAAACATCCATGCTGTGGAGTTTGCTTTTTTAAATATCTTTGCAACAGAAGTAGTTTTTGAAGGAACTTCAAAAAGTCAATATTTTTTATTAAACCAAAATTTTCATCATAATAAGGGAAAAGGCATTTGGCGCAATTAAATATACAACTCTTACATTAAAGTGAGCAAGATTTCTCTCTCTGTAGTTTTAAAGAAATATATAAATAAAATTTTGAAACGTTTTTACCAGGGACCGTAAATAGCGATTATTACAAATTTTTAAACTAAAAAAATGAGAATGATCTAAAACTTATAGAAATATGTTGCAGAACACTTCTATTATTTTTTGGAACGCGCTTTCGAATTATGCAATGAAATTTTATTTATTTATTTTATATATATTTATTTTTTGTTTTTCTCAAAATATAATTAATATTTTTTTAATTATATTTTTTGCTCAAAAATTCCGATAATTTTTTATTAAATGTTTTGATTATTTTAGTTTTTTATTTTTATGATATACTGGGAGAGCAAAAAATATGCCTATCCTAATTTTTGAAGTGTTACACATTTTTAATAAATATATGGGCAATTCTCATTTTTACGTTTACCTTCAAATATTTTTTTAACTTCTGATTTTTTTTTAAATAACTATTGATGCAGTTATATTAACAACACTTGGTGGTATAACATAACAAAAATTCAAGACCTGAAATGTTTCCATGTGATTCCAGAAAGCACTTACAGTCAAAAAATATATATTTCAATGAAGCTGAAGTATAGCGGGATCGAAAAAGGTTTCCAAATTACATTTTAAAATCACAGTGGCATGATAAAATATTAATTTACAAAAATTGTATAATATTTTTAAATCGATTTAAAATTTTGGGTTTTTTATATTAGAATTTTTCGCACTATAAATTTATTATAAGTACAACAAAAAAATTTCATAAAATGTAGTCATGACCTAAAATCGCGGTGCTTTTAATAATTCATAAATCGTCGAGGCACATCCAAGGCTCTAATTAAAATTTATCAAAATGTATACCAATCTTTAGCTGTTAGTATAACTTGTATTGGAATCAAGTGGCACTTAAAAATAATTACGCGTTTGAATTTAATGCAACTTTTAAAATTTTTGGGTGTGTATTTTTGTATTTGAAAACTTTATTTTTATAGTAATATAATTAATATTGGCAACTTTTTATTTATTAACATCATTTGAAGTTTTTTGTTTTTTTATGGTAAGACATTGTAAAAATTATTATTTAAAATAAAAAACAATTTTTACTAAGAGTGGTTGTAATTCACTCTATGAATGCTTGTTCAGCACTGTTGAATGCTAATTCAGCACTAATTTTATTAATAATTGTAAAAACCTTAAGAACTAATATTGAATTTCTTAAAACTAACTATACTAAATAATTTTAAGTACTTTTTCTATTTTACATTAAACCCTTCAATAATTCTTATCACACACAAGTGTGAAAGATAAGGGTTGATTGTACACATGTGTAAAAGACCAACGCACATGCGTATGTCCACAACAAATGTAAACAATCATTAAATTTATAAAAAAATATTACAAATGGTAATTAAAATTTAACATAATACTTAAAAGAAAGATATAAAAAAAAGTAATAAATATGTTCAAATAAGTTTGAACAGACATAAAAAACAATGCAGTTAATTTTTTTTTTTTAATCTATGCATACTTTGTTTTTTACTCTATATTCTAAAAGAATTATTAAACAGATATATGATCGCGACTATATTTGCTAACATAAAACTTACTAAACTTCTTTGAATTTGTATTTTGTATACCTTTGTGTAGGTTACATACTATATGCATTTATTTTTGACATCGGACTTAAAATGCTATTTTTAAAATTTATTTAAATTTATGACTTTCAACTACATAAACGGTAATTTCTTGTCCATTAAAATAAAATTAAACAAAATTTTTGATTGGCAAATGTTAAAAAATGTATCAATGAATTTTTAAAAATCAAAATACGAGGAAATCTATGGGTACTTGTAAATTAAAATTTTTTAATGAAATGTTTAAAAACCAATATTATCGCGATTATCTTCGGCGTCATCAACTATATCGTATGACATTTAATTTGTATTTTAGACATATTGATGTGAGTTACACATGTGTGGTAATTTTTTAAATATTGCTGAAAATAGAATTTTGGCAATTTTGTATAACTTTTTATTTTAAACACCGTTGTACAGTGGGGTCAAAGGGGCAATTTTTCAAAATTAAAGAATATAAAAAAGATATAGAAAACAAAAAAATAATGTATTGTAAAGCAAAACTCCGCCTATTTTCCAAAAACGAATAAAATATTACAAGAATATGAAAATAGACTTATTTACCAATTCATTGATGTATAATATGTATAGATCGTAGATAGATCGTTTTAAAAGCATTATATCATGATCTCAAAACTGACAACATAGGTCAAATCTCACCAAATTCATTGTTTTACAATATTTGCATATGTGCTACGTATACGCACGTATCCCACACTCAATTATATTGGCACGTTTTGGTTGTTGAACGAGATAATATTCGCAATGATCGCTTATATTAAATATCGTTTATTTTTGAAAAATTGCCAAAAATTTATTTGTAAAGCTTTTTTAATGATTTTTGCAGGAGTGAAAGATCGATATATATTTTATACATTACATAAGAAATAATGGCGAAAATATTATACTAATATGCATTTTTATGCAATTAAAAAAGTTGTTTTTTTTTTCATGAAATCTGCTCTCCCGCATTTGCTTTTGGCCAGACGGGAAGCAGTTTAGTGTCAAATCGTTCTAAATCTATTTTTTGATAAAATATACTCAATAAATTTAAAAAAGCTCTCGTGACGTTTTTTTATTAATCGATAAAAATTTAACCTTTTTTAAAAATTCACCATTTTCGACCAATGCCTGATGTAGGGTGCAAACATAAATCATTTCAAAATTTCTTTATTAAACATTTATGAAGCCTTATCTTTTGAAATATATAAAGAAAATATTATTTCTTTAACGAAACTTTGAGAAAAAGTGAAAGAATTGTACTATATTTTTGTAAAAAATAGCCATATAGTTCAATTTAATCCGAGCAGTAGTTTTGGAGATACAGATTTATTACCAAAAAATTTGAGTTTGACCCCACTGTGCGTTGCCGTTAAATAAAATTCATTCACGCGAACAGAGTGTTAATAAAAAAAGTCGATTTTTTTTAAATCCCAAAAGTAAACGAGTTTGAGGAATTTCTCATATGTATATTTGTGTTCCTCGTGAAATTCTTAAACGATCTAACAATGTTCGTCCGTCTATCTCTTGAAAGCAATATAGGGCTCGCGGCAGTGGCAGTCATTCAGTAATGTTACCAAATTTTGCTCTTTGATCATAATACTAATCTTATAATTTCTTTGGTCTACTTTAATTTGTCACCCAGTGTAAATATATTCTATTTATATATATGAATGGATGTTTTTCTTTTTATTGTAAAAAACCCGAGAGGAAAATGACGAAAAATTTGCACAATTTAAAGCCAAAAACGCTGTTTATCATGCTTGAATGCATAACAATTTCGTTACGCTTTAGATAAAATTTAGCTTTTTTTTATATTCCTATCTATTCTATTGGTAAAATATATATTTTTTTAGTATGTCATGCCTTGTTTAGAATTTTATGAGGAGAAATGTGTCCAATAGATGGCCCTAAACTTGAAAACAATCAATACTAAATGCAAAAAACCTATGGATATTAACAAAATTTGGTTAGGACGAAAAAGACAGCATTTGCTGTAATCTGAATGTGGGTTTATTTATTACTCTAAATTAAAAGTATAGAAAATTATAAACCTACATTACTAAGTAATATAATAGGTAACCAGTTGCTGTTACTAAATAGCTTTGTATATACTGGAGATTTATTTTTTATAGAAAAAAAGCTTTTATTTTATTTTGCCTGCTATTTAGTTTAACAATAATTAGTTTTTGTAAATAGATTGGCCATTACTGTTAAACAAATGTTCCATCCTATTATGTATAACTAAATGTCTTTTATTGTAAACTGTCAACTTTTAAATGATTTTTTTATGCGGCACAAACCAAAACTTCTAAAGAAAATATTTATACTATACATTTTTTCTTTTGTAAAATTATATATTTAAATGTTAATTTAAAGTTGTTACGATTATTTTGAGAAACTTGTTGTGAAATTATTAAAATTATTATAAAAATTTAAAAGCAAATGTTTAATTATAATATAAATTAAAAATAATTGGAAGTGAAATGCGAAAAAAATATAAAATTGTTTATTAAAAATTAATATTTTCTTATGAGAATTTAGGCTACACGTGTCTATAATTTGTTTGTAAATAGAAATTATTCATAAATATTTTAAATTATTTTATAAAATTTTAATATCAAAGTTTTTTTTTTTAACAAATTTGTATTTTATTATTTTTATTACAGATCATTGGAAAACCACAAAGCAACAATGTTGCAGTAAGTATCTCATTAAAAAAATATTAACCATAATTTATTTCTGTTATTATTAGTTATTATTGTTTGTATAAAAACATTATATAAAAAATGTATATTATAATAAATACTTAGACAAAAATTATGGTGTAATTCAAATATAGATGAGTAGAATTTTTAGAAATTTTTGATATGAAAAAAAAAAAATAAAATAAAAAAAATTTCTAGAAAATTCTGACATTTCCCAGAGTATCTTTTATATGTTGAAGGATATATGCAATAATATCATGGCGAAGAATGCTCTATTAACATAGTCCTTATGCTCAGGTTGCACTTCAAGAGCGGTGTCAAATAGTGAGCTAGTTTTTGTTAAATTTTCTTACTTTTTAAATTTTAAGGCTTACTTAAAAAAAATGCATTCCATGTTGGGCCCTTTCCTATACTTCTCTTAGAATTTCATTAGCAAAAGTGCTAAGAGTCAACAACTTTTTTGTATAAATTTCGTATACATACTAATCATGCATTATAATTTCTACAATTTATATCAATTTCAAATACCAAAGTAGCAGTAAGTATCTACTAATCTAATAAAATCTCATCAGTATCTTAAAAATCATCAAATTACCAGGGGAGTAGGGTATACATTTTCTGCCATGTAATTCTCAAAACACAAAAAAACTAAAAAACACTGAAATTAAATATAAAACAATTGATGTTAAATTAGTCAATAATTATTCAAAACTATTATAGTAAATGATTAGTTACATAAAAAATAAAACAACTAACAACGAAGATGTTATTGCAGTTGCTTATAAAATATTAAACAACAACATTTACCATAAATATTGTTGTAATAAATACAATGGAAAAAAAAATTAATCTTGTAATAGAAAAACCACAAAAATGATTATTATTAAATTATTAATAAAATAGTTAATCACACAAAAACAAATGTAGGAAAAATGGCGATGAAAAAAAAAAAAAATATATTAAAACGAAATAAATACCAACTGTGAACAATTTGTAATTGTTAATGATTGAAAATTGCAATAAAAAATAATAAAAAAAACGTATATTCGTGTAAATATTGCTCCATACGTTTTATCATTTTGTCTATGCACTTAGAGAAATTATTCCATATTAATAATATAAAAATATTTCGTCCTTTGAAATAAAGGTTTAGATTTTTATTTATATATAACCATGTTACTTTAAGAAAAATTTGAGATGTTTATTGTTCACATTTTTCTATTTATATTTCTACTTGCATAGGAATTTCTGTGTAGGTCATCTTCTTTTAACATAAAATTTCTTACCTTTATATAAAATCCTTTCAGTGTTCCTCACAAGTAGGAACCTTATACTTTTTATCTGAAATCAAATGATCATGAAATTGAGCCGATGATTGAGAATGAAATGTATTACAGACAACCAGACACAGAAAAAATATAAAAAAAAAAAACTGCATGTCATCAATGTGACAAAGTAAAATATCAGAAAGATATGACTTCGATCATGAGATGATGATGATGTACATTGATTTGTGGTTAACAACTAAATGAAGGTTTTGTTTTTTAACTTAAGTTTTTTTTTTTACTATATGTTGTGATCAACATGGTTGAAAAATATATTTGAAAATGTCTGAATAAAAAACAATAGTAATTACGAATATAATGTGGTAGTGTAAATATTTGAGATTTAGTTGGGGTTTTTTTTTTTTTTTGTTTTTTAGTATAACAAGTAAGAAATATGTATTCAGCTTGGCTGAATTTTTATACAGTAAAAAATTGGTGATCGGTATTCGCAATCACCCATTATCGCGACGGCTTAATTTTTAAAATTGCAGGTTCTATAATCGCGAGTGTATACGAATATATACCCAGCAAAAAACGATGAAGTTCTTCCAAAAAAGAGATTTTTCATTATATCAAAAATGAAATAAAGTGCTCATTTTGAACTTTTTTGGAAGTTCTTAATAATTACTTCGAAAAAAGTGAAAATAAATGAATTTTTTGCGCTAAAGCGGAATTTTTTGGAAAAAAAAATGTATAAACATGGTTTTAAGGGAAGTACTTCAAAAGAAATGAACTAGAAGTATAAAAGAAGAACATTTTACCAATGACAAGCATGGGTTAAAAAAATAACTTCTGCAGCTCTTTTTCACCACTAAGTACTTCCTTCCAACACAATGTTAAAATCATGACTTTTTCAGTTCTTTTTTTGCTGGGTATATAAGATCAAAATCATCCAAGAAGGTTAATATACCAAAAGACGGGGACTTCCAATTTGCCCTTCACGATAACCGGGCCGTCGCGAATACCGAGCTTACACTCAGTATTAATTGTTCACGGATTTTTTTATTCTTAGTAGATTAATTAAAAAAAAAGTTATTCTATCAAATAAACTTGCCAAAAAATATTTTAGAATTCTAAAAATTAATTTTTTTGCTAACTAATAAATAGAAAAATTAAACGTGATCATTAAAGTGTTGATATCACTTATTCCTAAATTATGAATAATTTTAGACCCATTTAACTCTGTTTAGGTTTCAACGAAACCGAATTGGATAAGACCACATTCTGCTGGTGTCTAATTATAGTCCAGAAACTCTTACAATTTACGATTGCAAACTTGTTTATGGTCCTTCGAGCCGGATGTCGGCTTACGACACTATGTAACCACATCTTAAACAGCGTTTACGACGCTAGGTTCAACCTCTTTTTTACTTGCCCCAAACGCCTGGCGCTGCTAACTGAGTCCCTCAATATCCTCATAAAATTTAGCACAGTGAAGTACAAATTACTGTGTATAATACGTATTTGTATCAAATATTAACTTGATGCTAAAATTTGTATGAGATTTATGCACGATAAAGTGATTTTCAGATCTTCAGGAAATTTAGCCTAAAGATACTCAAAATTTTTTTACTTCGAATTTCATTAATATATGTATTTGAGGCATTTATGATTATTTAAATCTATACCGGAAGGACATTTGTATGGGGATTAGTTGATGATGGACCAATCATAATCAATTTCCTTGTGCAAAAATAACACTGGTCGACAAAAAAAATCTTCTCTCAAAGACGAATAGTTGGACTTGATGCATTTTGATGTGCTAAACACGAATTTGCTTTCAGTTTTTTTCCATCACGCCTGGATTTTTTTTTTTTTTTTTTATGGTCATGTCTAATATTTTGGCCATAGTAAGGCCATTACTCTCAAGAATTTATGTACGATTGACATAAATTAAATATATTAAAATCACCCAAACATAATTTTTTTATGTGCTCAATAGTTTCGATGTTATTTTGAAATAAGTGTCAAAAAAAAAAAAATAATAAAAAAATCTTTTTCATGCAAAATGTTTAATTTTTTTTTTTTTACTAAAATTTTTTTTATAAATGAAAACATTAAAAATTTATCTTTATCTTAAAGCTGGGCATAACTAATATCATCACCTTATACAGCGTTCACACTATAAAATTCGAGAATGGTTTGTCAAATTTTGACTATAACTCAAGATCCGTTTACACTATATTTATAAGTGAAATACCAAAAGATGCATTAGAAAATTGTCTTCAAATTATGTCAACAATATTTTTTATTCGCTCAAGAATTTCAGAGTTATGGATCAAAATTTTTACAATTTTTCAAAAATTTTTTTTTAATTTCTTCGCTACTAATTACCAAATAACTACGAAAATATTAACTGGACAAAAAATTATGTAAATTCAGCTAAAAGACAATTTAAGTCGCTATATATTGGAGTTTAATATATCTTAATAGGACAAACCGTTCTTGAGTTATACAAGTGTGACTGCCTAAAGTCGTGGTCATAGTATTCATGCCCATGAAAAGAATCAATACGTGATAGAAAAAAAGTATAAGTTGATTCTTATTTAGCATGTTAAATTCCATCTAATCCACCTATTTTTTTTATTTAAGAGGAAATTTTTTTTTTTTTTTTTGCCCACTAGTGTATCTCCACTTAACTGTAGGTATGCATGGGTATCCTAACTTAACTGTGAATGCAATCAAGATTTGTGCATCAATTTTTATGCTACGTGGCTTTATTTACTCGTAGTTTTGCCAGCTTTGAGATAAACTGAAACTTTTTTGTTGTTTTCACTTTTAAAAAGAAGTTTTAGTAAAAAAAAAAACAAATCTTGAATTTAGCATGAAACAAATTTTTTCGGACATAAATTTCGAAATATCTCCTAAACTATTGAGCGGATAAAAATTTGTTAGCAGAACGACTTATAGCCAATTTTATTCCACACATTTTGGTGTATTATTTATATAAATCGTGCATACCGTTCTCGAGTTATAGTGAAATATACTCGAGTAATCGGCTTATTTAGGGCGCAATATTAGACACGCTCATAAAAAAAATCTCGACCCGATGGGAAGTCCATCTAGTCCACATATTTTTTTTTTTTTTGAAGGAGCACCAAATTTCATCGATATATCTTTAAAATTGCGACCTGTACTTTGTTCACAAGGTCTACATGGACAGAAAGTTATTCTAAGTCGAACGTTATACTTTAAAGTGGATTTTTGTGTGCGTTACAAACATCAGTACAAACGCATAATATCCCAATTTAAATTTATGTTAGATTTTTTGTATATGATTGAAAATTAGAAAAAAAATTTAAATTATGTAATTCAAATGTTGTTGTGTGCAATATATCAGAGAACTCAAATTAAATTTAGTCGTCCATTTTTGTTATGATATTTTTGGACCATTCATTATGTGCTACGCTCGAAAAATTAAAGTTTTGTTCAAAAATATATGATTTTCAAACCCTGCACAATGGGCTTTAATAAAAGTGTTTACCTATTAAACCTATATGAAATTTTATGTAAATTCAACCAGCCAGTAGAAGCAACAGATTAATTTTTTAAAATTTTCCAATTTGTCCAATTGTGCACTGTGGGATACAGAACGCATTTTTAAAATTTTCAAAAATGTTAAGACCAACTTTTTAGGTCTAATCTTTCACAAAAATATAAAAAAAAAAAATAATTTTTTAATAATTTAATAATTGAGCTGGTTCGCAATGGCTCAGGGCTGGATAAGTGGAGACATCTGTTAGGATTCCAATTGGGTCCTATTTTAGGGCCATAAGAAAATGGATTCTGGATAATACGAATCGAGCCTGCAGGGACAACGGACTGCAGGGTATCTAGAGCATTATGGCCTAGTCTTAAACTATCAGATTCGAAACACCTTCTGAGTATGAGTCGTAGTAGTATTAGAATAAAGGTAGGAATGATCACTAGTCATTTCTCATTAAGAAACATGATGAGTAAATGAGACATTGGCACGACAGATTTTTGCAGGTCGTGCGATGATCTAGAGGAGCTAGAGACAGTGGAGCACATTCTCTATCATTGCGTAGGGCTTCAGCGACGAAGGCTGAAGTGATTTGGATGCCACACACTGCATGAACTAGATGAGGTTACGGGCAAAGGGCTTATTAATCTCATAGGGTTTGTAATGGGAATAGGATTTCTTGGGGCAATCAGAACTGATTGCTAGGGTTTAGGTTCCCCTCTTATTTTCTTTATCTATCTTCTATACTTTTTCTTTTTCTTGTGGAGGCGTGAATACGCCACCCTTTTCAATCTAACCTAAAGAAAATAATAATACTTTTTGAGATATTTTATGATATACCCAGCATTACTTTAACAGTATAAGAACTGAAACATAAGCAAAAGGATGATGACAGAGCAATGAAATCCGCCCAAAATAAAAATCTACTTTATTTTCAAAGCTGTTTCTCAAAAGTTATCATATATTTACCCCTAATCTTTGCAAGTGTTTCCGTTATTGAGAAATAAATCACATATGTTTACATGCAGTTTTGTTGTTGTCATGAGCAAATAATATAAACTAAATGCATGTAAAAACTCATCTTCATCATCATTTAATTTGAACTCCTCTCTGACAACGGAAAACAGCCACCGCCACCGCTAGTTTGTGTTTTAGCACTAACCTAATATTTAAGAATATAAAAGTACATTTTCGTTTTGTCAAAATTATTTTAACGAAAATGATGAATTTTTTGCGTCATTTTAAATTTGACCGATTTCATATTCAGCTTCTTAAATAACAAAACCGGGATTTTAAAAAACAACATACAGTTTCGGAAAACCTTTTTGGCTTTCATTAAATGATTTCCTTATCACCAAAAAAGTCTAAGATAAATTGCTTTTGTATTAATTAATCGTTGCAGGATCACACGTCTGTATGTCATTAAGCGGCATCTGGTTCGAAAGACCATAAACAATTTGAAACCATTAATTGCCCTTTATGGCTTTGCTTGGTCGTACCAAAGTGGAGAAGTTAAATTTATACAAAACTCTTATAATTAAAGTTTGGTATACTTAATTTTCAATTGTTTATATATAATTTGCTCTTCTCATTCATTTATATTCCATTTTCATTAATTTAAAAAACAACCACAGTGGCTTATATATTTGAATATTTCTAAGTGGCAATTTGAAGCTACATATTGTTACAATTACAAAAAAAAAGTAAATAAATTTATGTTTAACACTTCAATTCAAAGGTATTGATGATCTTTTGAACTGTTTTATAAATCAAGTATCAAAGAAATATAAAATTATATACATACACATACAATTTAAACTCTACTTCAGTGTTGCCAGGACTTGAGAAAAAAAGAAGCTAAATTGGACTTAAAAAAAGGTCAGAAAAGGCTAAATGCCACAAAAAATAAAGCCAGAAAAAAGCTCATATTTTTTTATTTAAAAAAGCATAATTTTTTTTTGTTCTCATTAGATTTTGGTATTTGTTAAATATATTTTAGTGAATTTGTAAATATAAAGTAATTAGTTTATATGGGTAATAAAGTTTGTCAAAAAATAATTGTAATATTTTTGTAGAATGAAGCGCCGCAGGCGAAAATTTTCATTAAATATAAATAATTTCGATATTTTTGTAAGAATTAATATACGCAAATGCTTAAATAGATGATTTTGTAAAAATTAATTTTGTAAAATTTTAGCCTTTTTAAGGCTATGTTAAAAATAAAAAAGGCTAACAAAAAGCTAGAAGCTAAAACGAAAATTTTGAGGCTAAAATCAAAATAAAAAGGCTAGATCTAGCCTTAAAAAGGCTAAACTGGCAACACTGCTCTACCTCAATAACAGGGCTGTCTGGTGTTTGAATATGAATATCAACTATTAATTTTCATATACATATAGTCAATTGGGAGGGAAGGTTGTTTGATTCCAAATCGTAAAATCAGCCATGTATAAACGAATTTAAAGCGTGCTAATAATGATTAAATATCTTTTTTTTATGCTCCTCATTCTCATTCATCTTTTACTATAAAAAAGTTTTTCAGACAAACAACAAAAATGATTGATTACCCCTTTGATTAGTGTGTTTTTATTATCATTAGAGTACTATTATGCACATCGTTATAGTTTCTTTTTAAAGGTTATAAATTTGAATTTTGTTTATGATTTTTATTTATTTTTTTATAATTTTTGATTATTTTTCATTTGAATGCAAAAAAAAAAAAAACAAGAATATTTGTATACTTTTATAATCGATTAAAGCATTAAATGTAGTTTCAGGTTTTAATTTGTTTCTTGTAGAGATTTTCGTTTACAAAATCAAAAATCTCTAAATTTAATTGATTTTTAATATAAATTTTCATTAAAGTGTGAAAAAATTATTTTAAATTGAAATTTAATAGTAAATGATCCGGGATGGCATTTTAAGCATAACTGAATAAAAAGTGTAAAATAAACCTGGGTGGTCAGTCTGGAAGAGTTAAGGAATTAAGGTGAAATTTCCGTGTTAAGGTTAAACCTTGATTAGAGGGCGTTAGTAAATTAATGTGTTTTTAATTTAATTATTAGAACAAAAAAGTTGATTCTGCTTTAAATAAAACTAAATCATTTCTAAAGGTACGGTCACATTAGGCAAATGTTTGTTTCAAATAAGTTTGCCCGAACATAAACAATTTTTTTCCAAAGCAATATGAAATTTATTTTATGGTCACATTACTCACATTTATTTTCCCGTTTTTGTTTGTTCAAACATACAATAAATATAGTCAAATAGGCAAATAGGAAAACATGTTTTCTCATCGGTCATATTTGAAAAATTATTTGTCTTCAAAAATTATTTCATCAAACTGTCTAAAACAATAAAATTATTTTTATTGAAAATATAATATAGAACATGACAATTTTTTTATTTGTGAGGTAGAGCAGCTTCGATTGCTTTTTGGAAAAGGAAAAAGAAAAGGTAAGACAATGGCATAGCCATCTACATAGATTGCCCCCAATACCACCAGCGCCAAGAACGTAAAGATCCCCCTGATGCCGCCCATTTTCAATACTGACCCTCATCAAGAGGGTCTCATATTTTCCATATTTTTCCATTCTTCATCACCTTCTTTGGAAAGTCAACCAGCGACTTCTTAAACACTACCTCTCTAAAATCCTCTGTGATGTTCTTCACATGGCGGACCCATCCGTCACCCTCAACCGACGTGGTGGCCTTCTTCACCTTCTTCATAGGGTGCTCCGTTCTACGCGACTTTTCACCAGCTTTGCCACAAGAAGCAGCAGCACCCTTCGTCCCACATGCATCACTAATAGTCCACCTCCAAACTGGACGAATTTAGTTCACACTGTTGCAAAATGGCCGGCACTGACAACATAACGTCGTCATACTGCAAAAGGTCACATATAATCACGTTTTTGCTACACGGGTTATTCGCAGTTAAAGGAGCCAAAAACAATTTTTTTAATATTTCTCGCTTATTATGCATCATATGTGTTTTTACTATATCATCTATAGAATATAAAATTTGCAACAATTTTGCTTAACTAAATTTGTACGTACCATCTTTTAGTGATAGTCCTTTGATTTGCACAATTATGTGCACGAAGTCTTTTCATTTTATTATTGTAATTTTAATCTGTTGCCTCTTTGAAATTTTTACATTTTCGGACACCCTAACTTGAACCACAAAAAGTTTTTTCGACAATATATGCAATAGAAGAGAAGTTAGAAGTAAAATTGTAACACTTTATTGCCCTGCTACACAAGTTATTCACGGTTGAAGGTGCCAAAAATCAGTTTTTTGCATACATATATCTCACTCATTTTTATGCACCAAACTTGTATGGACAGTCCTTTGACATGCTTAAGTATTCTTTTAATTTTTACATTGTAATTTTACTCTTTTGCCTCACTGAAAATTTTACACTTGGTTCAAATAATTATTTGCCCAAAAAATGGGAAAATATTTTCCATTATGTGGTCACATTGTGTTCACATTATGAATATTTTTGTTTGCTATCAAATAATTTTGTTTGCCCAAAATCAGCTGATTTGTTGTTTGCCACATAAAAATATTTTATGGTCACATTACGGCAAAGAAATATTTGTGAGTTTTAGTCAAATGTTTCCCTAACGTGACCGTACCTTAAGTTTAAACTTTTCTATTTTATATGAAAATTCACTTCCCAACAAATACTGTGTTTTTTTTTTGCTTCTAAGCTGTTATTAATATTATATTTCTATTTTAATTTTTATAAATACTTCCTGCCTCTTAAATTCTATTATCCAATAATTGTAAATAATTAATTATCAGGGCAACCAAAAATATTCTCTAAAGAAAGTGTTTTATGAACGTAAAAAAATTCTCTTAAAATCGGAAAATATGTATGTCCTTAAAATATTAATTATTTTTTCTGGATTTTTTTTTAAGTTATTATTAATTTTACAAGGAAATTATAAAATTTCTATTGCTTTATCTACATCTTCTATGTATATAACTTCCTTAGCATTTTTTTCTTTTTCCAGTGCATTCTGATGACGTAAAAAAATTAAAATTTTGATTTCTTATAAAATCCTTTGGAAAGAGCTTTCTGAAGCTCTTAGACATAGATGAAAATTTAAGTTCGGGGTTCACATAAAACCTTCTTACAGATCCTAACGAAGCCATATTTTTATTGGTTTATATACATGTAATTTCCTAAGCATTTTTTGCATTTCCAGAGCTTTCTGAAGCTTCCAGATAACGTAGAAAATTATAACTTGCTTACTTACAAAATGGGCCTTCAAATTCTAACGGAGACAGATTTTAAAAATTCTATCAGGGAGTGAAGATACATAAGTGCATTCCTGAAGCTCTCAGACGACTTAAAAAACTAAAAATCGGATTACATTAAAAACTATTCGTCATAATAAATGGAGCTAGATTTTTCTATCAGGGAGCGGAGAGCGGGAAATAAGAATTTGCTATACTCATTGTTTGCTCTCCAAATCCTATCGAAAACAGATTTTGCATTTCCGTCAGGAAGCGCATTTACGTCGTTTTTTATTACTATTTAATTATTGTTTATTTTAAAAGGTTTTGTTTTTAAAGTTTACAGATTCTAACGGCTTGAAATCTTCAAGATTTCTTTAGGAAGTGAAAAGATGTTCAAATGTTGTGCATATAAATATTTATTATCATTATATTGTTTTTCCTGTCATTGACAGACTTTTACGCTCGTATAAGAATATTTTTCTAAGCCGTAGAAAAAAAATTAAAACTTGGCTCTCTTAAAAGACTTTTTGTCCTACAAATTCTAAAGGATTTTTCTCTTTCCAGAGCTTTCTAAAGCTCTCTTAAAAGACTTTTTGTCTTACAAATTCTAAAGGATTTTTCTCTTTCCAGAGCTTTCTAAAGCTACCAGATGTGGTAGAAAATAAAAATTTGGCTTTCTTATAAAACTGTTAGTTCTATAAATTCTAAAGGATATGTAGATTTATATATAAAATTTCCGAAGCATTTTTTCTCTTTCCAGAGCTTTTTCAGAAGCTCCCAGACAACGTGGAAAATTAAAATTCAACTAATCGTCCTACATACCCTAACGGTAACTGATTTTGAAATTTGATTAAGGATGATGCAGAACATTAAAATTCGGTCAACTTATAAAAATATTCATCCTACAAATCATTGTTTTCTCTCCAAATCGGAAACTAATTTAGTATTTCGATGAGGAAGTGCATTTTTGCCGCTAATTTTTTTTTTTTTTTTTTTTTTCAAATTTGTTAGAAAAATTCGACTAGGGAGAGGGAAAGGGTCAAAATATTGTTCATATACCTTTTAAAGATTTTTGGATTTGTTTGTGCACATTTTTATTATAACATTATATTTCCTGACATTGGCAAGGGAATCGTTTTTGAATAACATATGTAACAGTAAAAAGAAATATTTACTAATATGGCAAAAAGTCGATTGGGTGCAAAATAAGAAATATGCAAAAATATGTCATTTAAATTGCTAAAACATGCTCTAGAAAAAGGTTTTTTTTTATACAAATATAAGTTTAAATATCCACAAATATGCTTTTAAGACCAAAATATGTAAAAATATGCTGTAACAAATCGATTTCAAATTTACTTTTTTTTTTATTACATACTTTATTTTTTGAATCTTCAGTAATTGTACATAAACAACAATAAGTATTAAAATCTTAAATCTAAATATTAATATCTAATTTTGTCTAACCACCATCAGACAAAAACCAATTTTAATTCGTATATTTTAGCTGCTCAAATTTGATATGTGCCTGCTTCTCAATCGAGTATGTCCATTGCCTTGGAGCTAGAGGATTTGGGTGAATTTATGTGTATTGGTGGGAAAATTTCGCTTTATGTTATATATCATGCCATAGTGCCATACTTTGTCAAAAGCTTACGAAACGTCTTTTCTTCAAACGTTTTGTTTATATTATTTACAAGTCTGTGTTTGTACCGTGTTTTATTCCAAATCTATATTGATGATTGGGTATACATTGGTTGCGATTCAACAGAGGCGTTAACTTATTCATTAAGATTTTCTCAAAGAGATTTGAAATATTTGATAATAGACTTATAGGTCTATACGATTCTACTTTTGTGTGATCTTTTCCTGGCTTAGATATAATGGTAACCTGTGATATTCTGGTGGATAATATTCAAGGCGTAATATAGCGTTAAAAGCATAAAGTATTATTTTTTCGTGATATCCGGGGTAGATCCAAAAGCATCTTGTTACTGATTTTATCAATACTGATTTTTTAAAGTTTAAGTCAAAAATAGCCTTGTCGATCTCTTTAATATCAAAGCAATGGGGTACAACTGCTCTGAATTGGGGTACAACAGGTGGCAACTCAATCACGTCATTTGATACGTTCGGGGTAAATACATTTTTCAGATGACTTACAAACAGATTCCCTTTTTCGGTATAATTTCTTGCTCATCCTCTATTAGTATTACGTAAAGGGGATTTATATATGACTGGTCTCTTAAGTTTTTTTGTAGCTCGCCATAGAGAGTAACAAAACTGCGGTGTTGCATCCAGATTTTCTAGATATTTATTAAAATAGTCAGTCTTTCTATATTCCAAGAGCTTATTAAGACGATCTTACAATTTTCTAAAACGGATAAATACCTAACGATTGGGTTCATTTGAAGCTTTGGAAAAAAATATGATTTTGCATATTTTTGGTTGCCCTGTTCATTATATTAAATAATGTGACAATTAATTTCAATTGAGTTGTCTTTTTAAAACAAAGACCAAATTACGAATTAAAAAAATGTTTCTATTTTTGTTAATCTTTGAAATTGTCACTTGTCAACAAATTGATGAAAAATCATCAATCATTTGCTTAAACTCAACCTTAAAACACCAAAAAAACTGTGACATAATTTCAATTATTCAAATCTTATTTAAATTTTTTTCTTTATTTGTCTTTGAACAAAAGCGTGGGCAGTTTTGAACAATAAAGAAAAAACTAAAAGGCGGCATTTTTGTTTAATGTTTAAGATTTGTTTTGTTTTTATTTTGAATTTATCTAGGTGTTTGGATAGTTTTTGTTTTTTTTTTATATAAATTATAATATGGAAATCAATGAAATCATTCCATCATTTTAACAAAATAAAAACATAAATGTTACTTTATGATTTTATGAGTTTATATGATCCGATTATTAATTAAAAGACATTTTTTTTTAATTTGAAAGCTATTAATAAAATACGAGGGTAGAGTGAGCTGTTTATAATCGCCAAATGAAAGAAATATATAGACAAATTAATTAAGTTTGTTTAATACACTTAATATCTAAATAAAACCTTATTTGAAATCTTAATTTGTTATTTACGTGTTAGAGATTTCCATATTAACATATTTATGTATTTGAATATTCAATTTATAAAAATTTTTATTTCTATTAGTTATTTGTCATTTAAATAATCTGTTTTTAATTTATAACTTTATTTCCACAATTTAAATTTTATTTGTTTAAATTTAGAAAATTTAAAATTTTATTATTTAGTTTTTCATTAGGCTTATATCCGGTTTTTTTAATTTTTCTAAAACGGAAATCATTTGCAAAATTTTACATCCTTCTTTCATAATTTAAAATTCATAAATTCATTTTTTTTCTTTTTAAAATTAACACAAATAAAATGACTGGGTACTTACTTACATAGGTATATGAATACATTATAAAAAATATAATTAAAACATAATAGTATTCGTATTCAACTGCACTCATTCATTTCATAGTTTTAATAAAAACCTAATGTGAACTAATTATTAGAGCAACAACAATAAACAAACAATAAATATATGTGTGTTAGTTAGTTGGATACTTATGAATAAAGTGGTTTAAATTTTATACTTATTTGAGTATAATTTTAAATTTTATGCATAAATAAATATAAATATTCCAAAAATTAAACACGCACTTTTCCGCATTGAACCCCAACAGACGGAATTTAAACTTTTCAAGAGTTACCATCATAATTATATTTTAAGCAAATCATATTTCGTTATATTGTTATAATGAAAAACATAGTATCTCATGACTATTTTTAGTATTGTCGGATCGTACTATTTAAATGTATTAAAGAGTTGTAGAAAAGGACTTAAGCTTTCAGAAAAATCATCTCTTAGTCACCCAGTGATATCACGAGAGCAGCTACAGGGTGTCAAAGTTAACTACCTCGAGTAAGTAAAAGTTTAAAATTATCGTAATTTCTACAAATCAAGCCCGTTTTCAAGGATTTTTTGTATTTCCATAAAGTGCTTGGCAAGATAAGAAAAATGAGCTCACAGTTAAAAATTTATTTACGCTTGAATTTTTGCTCGAACTTTATTTCTTTTTTTAGGAATAAGTCCTGAGACATAAAATAGAAAAAGGTTTTTAAAAATTTTTTCCGAAATAATTTAGTGGCTATTACATATTTTAAAAGACATAGGTTTGCACCCTACATCCAGCATTGGTCGAAACTGGTGAATTTTGTAAAAAATACGTCTTTATCAATTAATAAAGATATGTCACGCGAGTTTTTTTTAACTTTTTGACGATATTTAATAAAAAAAATATATATTTAGATCAATCTAAAACTAATTTGCCCCCCATCCGGCAAAAAAAAGGATGCCGGAGTGTAGATTTTATGAAAAAGTAAATTTTTTAAACGACTTCTTTAAATTGCCCAAAAAGCATATTAGCATAATATATTCACTATTACACAGAAAAAACGGGATAGAAAGATATAGTCTGTCAAGCCCGACCATATGATAACCTACACCACCGAGTATATGCATCCAAATTCTGGGAGGGGTCATATATTACACCTGTTGCCAATTGTGGATCGATGTTTTTACTAAGTGTAAAATAAAATATACAAATAAAGAATATTACGTTAATACTAACATTTATATGAATTTATGAGCTTTAGGGTGATTCCCGAAAGTAGGTTTATATGGGAGCTATTATAAATTATGAACCGAACTTCATAAAATTTGGTACTGTGATTTCTACTTAAATAAAACTTATTTGTGTCAAATATTAACTTGATACTGACATTTTTATGAAATTTATGCACGTTAAAGTGATTTTTGGAAGGGGGATTTATATGGGAGCTATGGTCAATTATGGACCGATCTTAATGAAATTTGGCACAAAGATTAACACTTATACAAAACTTCATTGCACCGAATTTCAAATATTGCTATATTTAATCCATTTATAATTGTTAAACCTCTATTCCGGGAGGACATTTGTATGGGGCTAGGTGAAATAATGGACCGATCATATCCAATTTCAGTAGGCTTTGTCTATGTGCCAAAATAATTATTCGTGCCAAATTTCTTCAACATATCTTAAGAATTGCGACCTGTACTTTGTTCACAAGGTTTACATGGACAGACAGACATCCAACCAGCCGACCAGACGGATGGACGGACATCGTTAAATAGACTTAGAAAGTGATTCTGAGTGGTATACTTTAAGGTAGGGGTCCGAAGATTTTTTCTATACGTTACAAACATCAGCACAAACCCATAATACCCCAACCACCTATGGTGGTGTAGGGTATAAATATTTCAAATTATTTTTTAATAAAATTATTAACTAACTTTATATCTAACAATAAGGTTTATGCTGATGCACTGAACAAACTTAATAGGTTAGCATTGTTGAGTATCACGGGGCGATGAAAACCACGTCGACAGCAGCCTTAAAGGTATTACTGAATATTATACCTTTGGATTAACATGTTAAGCAATCAGCAAGGATAACCCTTAATAGACTAAAACAAACTGATTCATTGAAAACTGAATTGGTGCGTCACTCGGAGATAATAAGGAATGTAGCTGGAGGCTGTATTAAATACTATTTCACACTCTACCATGTAATGGAAAAGGAATTAAATACCACTTTTCCATCAATGGATGATTGATTAAAAGGAAATGTCAAGTCTGAATTAAATTTTTACACTGATGGTTCTAAGATCACTGATGGAACTGGTTGTGGGGTTTTTTTGCAATGAACTAAAATTGGAGACTTTTTATTGTTTTTATTAATCTTTGGAGAGTGCCAGGTCATAAGAATATTTTAGGCAAAGAGAAAGCTGACGAATTGGCAAAAAGAGGAACGCACCTACCACAGGAGTACGCAGTAAAGGAAGTTTTTTCACCGCTATCCACCGTCATTCAAAAAATTAAGCAAAAATCTGATGGACAAAGCAATTATGGGAGGAGGAAAAAAAATATAAATATAGTAATATTCTTCTGGAAATAATTAAAATGCAATGAAAATGGAAATTAATCTAATTACTGGTCACAATACTCTTGGTAAGCAAATGTAAGATGTAAGAAATTAGATTAGAAATTATAGAGGATAATACATTTAGGTAGTATAGAGAAGCTGTTGAAGACGGCTTCTTATGTGAATGCCCTGCCCTATCCAATAGGCGATTTAATGTTTTTGGATCTTATTTCTTTCAGAGGCTGACTGATATCAGAGGTACAAATCCTTGGATTTTCTTTGAATATAGCAAGGCAACGAAATGGAAGGCGTATAATGCACTACAACATGAATAAGAGGAGTATAGTTTTTAAGAAATCATAATGGACCACTTTGGTCTCTATAGGCACCGACTTTGAATTAGTCAGTAGGTTATTATTACAATATTAGAAGAACAACAAAGATATATAATTTACTTAGGATTATATATCTTTAATTTCAAGTTTCTTGGTTCAATATTACAGAAAATTCAGAAAGTACCATTAGAAGAACAAAAAAGTACTACAAAATCCTCTCTTGTGAATTCTTACTCACTTAGGACCACATGTTTCTAGGTTTAATATAATACAAAATGCGTCGTTAATTATCACCTTTTTGGTACTGTTTATTCCCCCTGGATGTAACAAAGATTGTACTCCAATGAATTTTTAAATTGTACTGGGATCTAATGCTAAAATATTCATATGTATGCCTCAGTAAAAATAAATAAATATTTTGTGAAAAAAATACCAAAAACAGGTATGATTTTTACCCCTTAAACCATCGAATTTCTAAAAAGTACTAATTTAATACCCATTTTATTTCTATGCTTACTTACGGTGCCAAAAAAGTACTAAAATAAAGCTTTTACCCATTTTCTCCCTAAAAGAACCGAATTTCAAAAAAGTCTAGACCCCTGTCCGATTATTTTTTAAATATTTAACCATAGCTATTCAACTTTTTTTGTATTTCTTTTAGTTTAGGAGATCTAAGGTTTCCGATTTTACTCGTTTTTACCCTTTTTTAACCCCTACCATTTGAATTTCCAAAAATCCCCTCTTAGTGGATCTATTTGAGGAGACTAATCTACAATTTACAATCCATATTCCATTTTGTTTTCTAACAATGGCAACTCTTTACCACTTAGCTATTACCACTCTCTAAACTAAATAACTATAACAAATTCCATTAAACAGGCTCTAATTTACAATATAATACAAATTATAAAATAAATAATACATTCAAAGCTAAAATAACAAAATATACAATAAAATTATACCTAAATAAATATTGCTCTTTATAAATACATATACAGATAATACACATGTTTTCATTTTTTTTAAATAAATTTTTAAAATGTCAAAATTTACATTTAATTACTAACTTTGTTACACCATCACTAACAATTAGTAGTAGCACCAAAACAAGCATAATTCATAACATCATTCACTACTACTTATATACCATCAATATATACTTACTAACTAGTCATAGTTATTTATTTAAAGTATAATTAAAATTTTAACAAGTGCGGAGAGATCCACACTACAATCACACAATTATTAAAATATCTAAATGTAAAAATATTCATATTATTTATTATTTATTTATCTATATGTTTGTATGTGTTTGTAAACTATTTAAATACAAACGATTCGTAGCATATAAATATTTATGGGAAATGTGAAAATGTATATTGTTTATGAACTAAATTTTAAACTAAATTTTAATTGTTTGTATTAAATATGGTTAGTGTGAGTTTGTAGGTTTATTAATTTGTACATTCACTAATAAATTTTTAATTTAAATGTAAATAATTAGCAGTGTTATTTTTTTATATTTTTTTAGTTTTATTTACGTATTTATTTTTTGGTTTAGTTACAATTTATTTTTTAAAAAACTCACAAACTAAAATTATAAAAAATTAGTTTATATACCAGCATGTGTAACAATTCATATTACCGGTAGTAGTTTTATATTTTAATTACTTCATAAAAAATATTTTCTTTTTAATACATTTTTGTTTCATATTTGTTGGAGTGCGGAATTGAAAGGAATATATTTTTGTTCAGTTGCTTTTTAAGTAATTTTTGTAGCCATTACTTGAATTTTGTTATGGCTTTAGAAGAAAAAAAAAAAAAACAAAAAATGGGTGACCATTGATATATAGTTAAAATATGCTCAATGGGAAAAAGTTATTCACATTTCATTATATAAAATATATATTTACTAAGAGCTTTCAATATTTGTTTTAAGACTCCAACTGATTATATATCACCGACTGTCAATCCTTTACAAAATTCGGTATTATATCTCCTTCATTTTCAAGGATTTGTTTATCCTTATTTCTTTAATTTGTAAAATATTCAGGCATAATGTTAATTTATTGCAACAGTCCCAAAATAATTCTAATTGTGAAACTGACAACCAGTGAACAAGATCATATTATATTCCCGTGAAAACTTTTTTAGAAACAAGGACTTGGAATTTTACAAGCTTAAACCAAATATTTTACATGAATTTCCGTGTAAAAAAATGGATTAGCTTTCAATTATCTAATTTAAATCTATACACAAAAATATTATCTCAAATACGTCACATGAAAATATAATTAAACCTTTCAGTATTTTAAAGCCTAAGCAGATTTTTAGATGAAATTTTAAACACTACTATTATTTTAAACCTTCTTAACTTAAAAAAAAAGTGTTTTCTTTATTTTTAACCACTAAGATATTACATTTAAAAAATGTTTATAAAAGTGTACATTTTTTTCATAAAAGTCTATAAAATATTTAGAAAGAAGTATGTATTAATATTCAGCTCTTACACAAGCTAGCGACATCGTTCTTGCAGCAAAAACTCAGAACACAATCGGTCCATTAGTATCCTAAATATCGGCCAAAATGAATTTTTAGACTTTTTGAAGCTACTACATAAGCAATGGATTTAGTTCTTATACGGATTGGTCACAAATATTTTTCTAACATATTTGTATCAACAAATCGGTCCATAAACAACCTAGTAATTGGCCGGTATTAATCCAGACAACGGCTAAAAATTAATTAACATTTTTTTAATTAATTTTATTTTATAATCTGATTTTTCATGAAAATCTGAGACAAACAGACGGACACTGAAATTGGGTTCATAAACAAAAAAGTTATGGGCCAAATATTAGAAGCACAGGATGTCAACAGTAACTCCAGTTCATACTTTTCCGCCAATATCTCTATATTATTTCTATAGAAATAGTTCAAACTAAACAACTGAAAATGGAGGTGATCCACCTACCTCCCATATAAGGCGAAGTTTAAATTATGGTGGAATAAAAAGTTGCAGATTAAAAAAAAAATAATAATAATAATAATTAATAACAATTTTTTATATTTTTAACACAGGTCGACAAAAAAATCATCCACAAAAGACGAATATTTGAACTTGACGCATTTTGATGTGGTAAACATGAATCTTAATTTTGCCCATTTTCAATCCCAAACAAACCTTATATAAGACAACTATTTGTGCCAAATTTCGTCCCCCTACGTTGTCCCGTTCGAGCCCTATCCTGCTTTCAACAGACGGACATAGCTAGATCGACTCGGACTCAAACCAGGACCCAGAAAATATATACTTTGTGGGGTCTTAGATGATTCCTTCGACATGTTACACACGGAATGACAAAATCAATATACCTCCCCTCCTTTTTGATGGTGGGTATAAAAATAAGTAACCTACTTTAAGAATCTTTAATTTTAATCTATACTGAATAAAGAACATTAAAGATTGCAACTTATATGATTTTATCGTTTTTTTTTTTTTTTTTTTTTCAATTAGGTAGAGCTTATAAATAATTTAAAGTAGAAAGGAGGTGAGAAACGAATATATATGTCCACCACTGTACATATATAAACAAAAATTATTATTTTTTGCAATATGAGTATTTTTGAAAAGAATACAACTTTTACAAAAATACATACTCAAAGACAATAGATACACCTAAGTTCGCTTCATGTAAGGAATAAAAAACCCACATTTTCGATCACTTAAGAATCATACACATTTAAGTTCATACATATTTTAGTCGATTAGAAGAGTAAAACGAAAGCTAAGGAAGTTATAAACTATCTGCTTTCATCAGGGCATAATAGACATCAACACCTGACATGTTTCCAATGGAGTCCTCCATATTTTTTTATATTTTACCCTATAATTCATCTAAACACATTCATCGACAGTCTTTTCGTCGAATTATTTAACAAGTTATCTAAAGGATTCAGATCCTTTGATGGATTTGGGCGGGTTAAAACATGGACGTTATTCTGGGTGATCCCGTTCTTAACTAACATAGAACTTTGTTTGAGGCCATTATCTTGCTCAAATACCCGAAGTAAATGGCATTTATCTACGGCATATGGAAGCTTAACAATTTCCAATATATCCCTGTACACATAGGCATTCAATGTATTTATCAATGTGATAAATAGGACCAACACAATTACATTACAATAATTCCCAAACCTTTGTATTCTAATCTCACTCTTAAACAGTCATATTTGTGAATTTAGATTTTTCCCTTTAGGGCGGAGAACACTTCTCTGATAGTTGTTTTCAATCAAATTATATTTCGTTTCAACAGAAAATAATATGTCTCCAAATTTTTATTTCGCGTTCACATTCGGACTTAAGTAAATATATTTTAACAAGTTTTAACAGTATCCTAAAATTTTTTATACGCATTGATGGAACTTCAAACAAATGAAGTGGTCCTTTTGCCAATACAATAATCCTCCTTTCCGTTTCTGGGGTTCTTTTATGAGGTTTAATACGAGTTTCTTGCGTTTGTTTCTTATATAAGGCATTTTAGACAAAATCCCTAATCTTCCTAATACCTATTTGCCATTTCAAGCAACGATTTACCAAATTTTATTTTGCTTTGAACCATTTTTCTCTCTTTTTTGGTACAATGATTGTTTCTTCCAATTTTCTGTGTTAGAATACTGTTTATACCCTACACCACCATAGGTGGTTGGGGTATTATGTGTTTGTGCTGATGTTTGTAACGCATAGAATGAGTTATCCAACACCCACCTTAAAGTATACCAATCGACTCAGAATCACATTTTAAATCGATCTAACGATGTCCGTCCGTCCGTCCGTCTGGCTGGACGGCTGGCTGTCCATGTAAACCTTGTGCACAAAGTACAGGTCGCAATTTTGAAGATAATTGAATAAAATTTGGCAGGTGGTACTTTTATGATACAAGGGCGAAGTCTGTTGAAATTGGTTATGATCGGTCCATTATTTCACCTACCCCCCATACAAATGTCCCCCCGGAATAGAGTTTTTAGACTTGAAAATGCCTTAATATTAAGAATATTTTAATGAAATTCGGTCCAAAGAAGTTTTGTGTAAGTACCAATCTTTGCACCAAATTTTATGAAAATCGGTCCATAAATATTCCATAGCTCCCATATAAACCCACTTTCGGAAATCGCCCTATAATGCATAAAATCATCAATATATTATTATTAACCCATTATTCTGAACTTGTATACTTTATTTTAGATTTAATAAAAGTGTTGGTCTACAGCTCTAATATAAATCCACTTCCCGAATTTGTGTGCTCATACGCAATGGTGTAGGGTATCATATAGTCGGTCTTGACCGACTATATCTTCTTCTCTCGTTTTTTATAACATTCCAAAAAGCACAATAGAATTCGACTTAATATAAAAAATACAAATTAACTAACTGTATCTATTATTTTGAGCAACAATTTTAGGCATTTAAATTGAAAACATATATTTAAATCAATTTGTATGCTTATACTTGCCATATTTTGCATTAAAGTGGTATTGCCAATTCAAATTGATTAAAGAGAAAAAAATCCGCAGTATTTCTGAAGAATTTTGTAAAGTTATCGTCACTTTAATATCATCCTTTAAGGTATATCTATTATTTTGAGCAGATGTGTATATTATTCGGATGTATATTAACAATAGGACTTATAAAAACCACTAAAATATCATTGACAAATTATATTAATCTGTCACAAAATAAAGCAGGAAACTCTATGCAATATTTATACCCCAGCAATATTCAATTGTTAAACACCAGAAAAAAAAAACAATGATTTCAATTAAAAGCATTACAACTGATTTGGGAATTTGTTTAAAAAACAAAGGAAAATAGTCAATTAAACAAAAGACAAAACCATCAATTCCTAGTTTTTGAAGGAAAATTCATTGTATTCAATAAATTTTAACTTAAATTTGTAAACCTCTAATACTCCTACCTTACACATCATCATTATTTTCATCTTCCTCAAGTTAAAACAATGGAAATGCCATCAGATTAATTTTTTCTCCAAGATAATTTTATCTTTTTTTCTGCAAACAAAACATTTGAAGAAACCAAAATGGCTGCTTTTGGATTTCCTGTTTATCATTTTTTTTAATTATAAACTTTCTTAAATGATACTGATCTCTTTCTTGTTTTCTTTTTCCTAAGTTTTTAACTTAGTTTTGCCATTAAATTATTGTTGGTATTTTATGGTTTTTATTTTTATCTTGCAAATAAGCCCTCATTTTTGTATTAGTTAGTTAGTTTCTCTTTTTTATTGTTGATTGTTTGTTTGTTATTTTGAATGAGTGGAAAAATATATTTAATTATTTTTTCAGCTTTTTTTTTTCTTAGTATTTGTTACATTGTGAAATTGTCAATGTTTAGCATATTTTGTCACGAAATCATTTCAAGTCATTTTGTTAAAAAAAAAAGTTTTCTATTTTTTAATGGATTTTAATTTTAAAAGTCAAATAAACAGTGGTGGTTGTAAACGAACAAATGAGGGAGAAGAAATTAAAACAAATTTTTAGTATATAAAATCTAAGGAGTAACATATATAATATTCAATAACCTGGAAACGGTTGATAATTTAGCACAGATCACAGAAATATATAATTTTTATGGTTCTAACCACTAAATATAAAATTGTGGACCATTTTTGAAAACCCTTTCTTTGGAGATTTGATAGTTGCTTCAGTCCCTTTTTGGAACAGTGTGCACATCTTCTGTTAAAATCTTCGGTATTTGGGACACCTTTTTTGTGCTCTTGAATTCACTTTTCACAAGAGCTCAATATCTCTACACTGGTCTAAGCTATGGACAATTTTGAAAATTGACCTCTCTTGGTACTAAAACTATGTTATTGATTTGGTACCACTCCAGAGCTTTCTTACCGTAGTGACATGATACCAAATGGATCCAAAAACATGTGGACACGTTGTGCTTTCTTAAGAAATGAAGAAGTCTTTTTTGCAAATATTCCTTTATGCATATTTTGGTATTTATAGATCCGAATGTATCAAATGACTTTCCTGTATTGCCGCAACTGCAAAAAGCTTGTCATACCATGAATTTTGTAAGAAAATGTTGATGCTTTTAGGTCTTAAACTTATCTCCAACATTGCTTCGAGCATTAGCAATAAAAATTTTTGAGACACAAGCTGCGAAGATTCTGCCAGCACCTACGTTTCTTCGTCAATTATACAGCTTGAGTATTTTTGTATGAAATTTGGTTTTAAATTCCGAGTCCTATTTTTGGCTTGTATTTTTTTTTTTTTGCAGAATTCCAGTTTGAAATTTTTTGAACTTTATATGTTATCAACTATCCCATTAGCTTTAAATTTTCGCACCAAATAGTCGAATCACTGAGAAAACTGAGCTGATTTTCTAACAGATGTGTTTGGAGTTCTTTTCAATATGCCTTCAATTTTCTGGCCTTCCCAAAATCATGTGGTCTTTTTTTCTTACCGAACTAGGTTTCACATCAATAGTCAAAATCTCCTGATACTGTTTAATAACATTAGAAACGGTTTTACGGACGACATTTAATTCTGTGGCCAATTATTTGTAAGACCTATTTGGATTTTTTGAAATTTTTTTAATAACTTGTAGGACGTAAATCTTTTTCGTCACTTATTTTGATGAAAATAAGGACAAGTTAACATGGTTGTTATTAAAAATAATAACTGAAGTATTTTTCCATGATAACTAGATCAAAAAAGTTTTTGAATATTGATTCCAAAAAAAGTTATGAGGCAAAATGTGTGTTAAGATTTTTTCGATCTCACTTCTTAAATAAATCTAAATTTCAAAGCAAAATGTAAAAAATATATTTTTGTAATTTAAAACTTAACTAAATAGAATTAATTACTTTATTAAGCCAATTTAAAATCTCACACTCATTTTCCATTAATATTTTTATTAGCATAATTGAAAAATAAATTTTTCTAACAAAATATCGGTTATCAAACCATAAACTATTTCCCCAATAAACAACATTTTCTAGGAATTAACAATAACAAACTATAAAACTCTTTCTTTTAGCATTAAATTGCAACAAATTTTAACTAAACACGCCACTGTTTACAAAAAAAAAATTAATCCACCCTACCATTCACAATTCATACTAAATTTTATATTAGTAACTACATATTTAATTGTTGCTGTTACTACCAAAAAATGCTAATTTAACAACAATTAACACGAATATGAATGCAGGAGTGTGAGTAACTAAGTTTGAAATTCAAGTATTTATGAATATGAATTTTTTGTTTGAAAAAGGAAATAATAAAAATAACAACCACAAATATAAAACAATTGAAATTAGTTTGTGTTTTAAATAATAAAGTTTAAACACCTGCCTTAGTATACTAATTTTGGTTTTAATTAAAACTCTTATTTAGAGTAAAATAAAAATAGAAGCAAAAATGGAAAATAAAGATAGAAATTAAAAAATTTAATTTCTTATTTTTATAATACCCCCTACACGCAAAGAAAAAGCTTAGTTTCGTCATTGTCACTACAACAATATTATGTTCTCAGTGTCAATTTTAATAATACTTTGTTCATGATAACAATGTTTTTGTTTAAGTTTTATCATTTAATTCAATAAGGGTTTTAATATAGTTTACTACAAACATTTTATGTTTTTGAATAATTTTACTAGAAACTAAATAAAAATCATTATTTCTACAACTATTAAATATTAACCTTTTCTTAGTTATAAATGAATAAATACACTCCTATAAGACCAAATATGACGAAGTATTTTAAATACTTAAAAAATGGAATATGTTTTCAAAATTTTTAAATTTTTTGTTCGTATTATTTATAAAGGCTGTACAGAGTTAGTCAGAGTTAATTTTTGGTACAGTTGGACAAATATATTTCTATGTTATAATCAGTCTTAAATAAAACGAGAGAAGAAGATATAGTCGGTCAAGCCCGACTATATGATACCCTACACCATTTCGATCCACATAATTTTATTTTTACACATACATATGTACAACTTACTTGTGTTAAATATTAACATAATACTAACAATTGTATGGGATTTATGCACGTTAGTGATTTTCGGGAGAATAGTTTGTATGGGAGCTATGGTCAGTTATGAACCGATCTTCATGAAATTTGGCAGACGGATTTTTGCTGATATAAAACTTATTTGTACTAAATTTCATTAAAATATTCCTATTTTTAAGGCATCTGTAAGAGTTAAAACTCTATTCCGGGAGGACATTTGTATGGGGGCTAGGTGAAATAATGGGCCGATCATAACCAAATTCAATAGGCTTCGTCCTTGTGTTGAAAAAAGCATATGTACCAAATTTCATCAAATTATCTTCAAAATTGCGACCTGTACTTTGCGCACAAGCTTTACATGGACAGCCAGCCAGCCAGCCAGCCAGCCGACCAGACGGACGGACGGACGGACGGACGGACATCGTTAAATCGACTCAGAAAGTGATTCTGAGTCGAACGGTATACTTTAAGGTGGGGGTCGGAAGATTTTTTCTCTGCGTTACAACTTCTGCACAAACACATAATACCCCAACCACCTTTGGTGGTGTAGGGTATAAAAATAAATAAATAAATACATGAAATTGAAAAAAGATTCGGCTGTGCCGAATCTTTGATACCCTTCACCATATTACCATCTTACTAACTTATCGACATCATATTACCATATTACCGACAAATAATAAAATTTTCGCCTTAACGTATGCTTTCATATTTTCACATATTTAAATCTAAATTTTTTTCAAACTACGAAAATTTGAACATGAAAAAAAAAAAACAATCATAGCAGGCTTTGCTTTTAAAAAATAAACAACAAAAATTCCATATTTATTTATTTTTTTATGTGTGTATATACAAACTGACTGCATATACAAAGAACAACAACAACACTGTTATTCATTATATTACTTCTGTTGCTAACTAAACTACTTGTCTTATAGGCAAAAACGTCACTAATAGTCATTACAATGCTTAATATACATGTTTGTGTATGTATTTATGTATATTCTTAACAGATATGTTTTAGTTTAAAAAAAAAAAATAAACAACAACAATTCCATATCTATTTATTTTTGTACAGACTGCATATACAAAGAACAACAACAACACTGTTATTCATTATATGACTGCTGTTTCTAACTAAACTACTTGTCTATACAAAAAACAAAAAACGTCACTAATAGTCATTACAATGTTTAATATACATGTTTGTGTGTGTATTTATATTCTTAACAGATTTGTTTTTGGTCCATAACTCTGTTGATTCTGAACGAATTTAATTTATTAAAAAAAACGAAATTTTATAAAAACATTTATGACTGATCTATATAAAAATAAAAATCTGTAGCTTGAACAAGGGCTTCAAAAATAAAAAAATCGTTTTCCCCGATATCTCAGTTATTACTGAACCGATTTATTTCATTTTTTCAGAACAAAAATTCAGAAAATAATTTCCGAGCCCCCTTTAAAAATTCGAAGTCTCTGGTATATGCAGAGGCTTCAGAAACTGAAAAACCGGTTCCAAAAACCGGTTTTTAAAGCATATCTCCGCCATTTACAAACCGATCCTGCTGATTCAAAAAACCGAAATTTTAAAAAAACCAGGGCTTCAAAAAATAAAAAATGCGTTTTGTCCGATATCTCAGTTATTATTGAACCGATTTATTTCATTTTTTCAGAACAAAAATTCAGAAAAAAATGTCCGAGACTTCTTTGTAAAAACGAAGTCCCTAGTATATACAGAGGCTTCAGAAACTGGAAAACCGGTTCTAAAAACCGGTTTTTTTAACATATCTCCGCATTGTATGAACCGATCTTGCTGAATTCCAATAGCAAAATTCTCGAAAGCATTTCCGATCGTTTGATATATATATTATATATGTCAGTTATCGGTGGGCTTCATAAACGCCATTTCAACCGACACACGGACGGACGGACGGACGGACGGACATGGTCCTATCGTCATCATTTCTTACAAGGATCTCGAAAATGTCAACTTTTTTGCTCTCCGACGAAAATTGTGGGAATTACAAACGGAATGACAAACTTATATATACCCTTTACACCTTTGGTGAAGGGTATAAAAATATGTGGATTAAATGGAATTTACGTGGACTAAAATATGCAGAATAAAATTGACTTTAAGTTGTTGCACTATCAATTTTTTATCCACTCAATAGTTTAGGAAATATTTCGAAATAAGTGTCCGAAAAAAATTTTTTCATGCTGAATTGAATATTCTTTTTTACTTTTTTTATATATATTAGTTTTTTATTGAATCTTTCTTTTTCAGAAATTTACAATAAGTATTAAAATCTTAACCTAAACTTAAATTATTGTTGATATTGCCACTGCAAAATCCAACGTTGAGTTTACATTAGTAGTGTTATCTTCCAAGATCCAGTGATCCTCAAAAGTTAGCAGGTCCCTAGCGAGAGGGTTTGGGTGTTCAGATAGTTTTTTCATATATTTGATGCTACTGTTCTTTATCTCCTCACGAATTGTAGGAATATTGAGATCCTTGTGGATGTTGCTATTTCTGACGTACCATGGTGCACCTGTTATTATTCTTAGGAGTTTGGACTGTCTTCTCTGTAATTTTTCAATGTTTGATGAGGAGGCTTTTTTACTAAAATTTCTTTTTAAAAGTGAAAATATCAAAAATGTTTCAGTTTATCATCTTTATCTCAAAGCTGTTGGATTTATAGCGATTTAAATTATCTTTGAGCTGAATTTACATAATTTTTTGTTCAGTTCAATTAGTAGAAAAAAACAATTTTTTTTGTAGGAAAAATCGTGAAAAAAAATTCAGTTCGTGATAGAAAATAAAAAAGAAAGCAGATTCTTGTTTAACTCGTCAAAATACATGTTGACCACATATTTTTGTTTAAAGAAAACATAAGAAAGCATTTTGTTTGCCCACCACTGTATTTCTACTTAATTGTATGTATACATGGATATTTTTACTTAACTGTGAATAAAATCAAGAAGATACATGCCTTATTCAAAAAATGCCTTTTTGCCGAAATCTGCAGAATTCAAATCGCAGATACGGTTTAGTCATACAAGGTATTGACTTAATTCTTTTTTAATTTTGTTGTTCATAAATAAAGTTATAATAAATAAAGTTTTTTTTTTAACTTTTTTTGAAATTTGTTTAACAAACCTTTTTAAAGGTTAAATTATCCTGCGGAAACAAAAATGTATTTTTAAGTAATTATGGTTCAAATTGAATTGAAAATAGCTTTTTATTTAAATATTTATCAAAAAATTTAAAGTTTCATTGTACCCTCCTTACACAAGTGTTCTAAAACACATTAATGGTATGGAGAATTTTTAATAACTTTAACATTTTTTAATCGACTTTCTCTAGTTATTTGATAGATAATTATTTATAGATTACAATTTTTTTAAAGTATTTAATTCTTTCCCATTTTTTTCCCACGCAAACGCACCCTTCAAACTTCAGGTCCGATGCGGAACTGGTTAACAATATCCGGTTTCACTAATATTTCACACAGTATGTTTTTGCAACCCAAAGAACAATTCTAGGGGGAGTTACGGTAAAAACTCGAAATTTGTAAATTTTGGTACAGCCTAATGGGGGATACGATTCCCCATAGTACTACCCCTCCCATTTTCACCTTAAATAATGAAGGAAGATGAGAAAGTTATTCCTACAAAATGTTTATTTAGGCTTTTGATATAATGTGTTTCGTATAAGGGTACCATTTGCCCTTGTTCTATCTGTCCCATTTTCATCTTAAGTTTAGAAATTGATGAGAAAGATATTCCTGACTTTTGTTGTAAGAGTATTTAACTTATGCATTAATTATTAATTATGGACCTATTTTACTTTTGGGACCTTAAGACTGATGCTTTAAAAATTTTAAGAAAATGGATCCAGCGGTTACAAACAAAATTACAAAATGGATTAAGGTACAAACAAACCAACAAGCAAACACAGATTCATTTTTATATATCCTATTTTATACTATTGCCAATATCTGTATTGAATTTCATAGACATCAGAGTTGACACCTCCCATGTCTATGTCCGATTGCTGTTCATTTTAACATGAAAGCACTCATTTACTTTTTATGGTTGGTAACCTTTACCCTGGTTCTATCCATCTCATTTTCATCTTAAATTATGGATGTTGATGAGAAAGTTTTTGCTTCAAATTTTCTATAACTATTTATATTTAATTTAATGTATTTTTGAGCTTTTCCGGGAGGAGAATTGTATGGAAACTAAGGGAAAAAATCTATCAATATTTGTTGTATAATAAATTAACTGTGGAGTTTGAGAATGCATATTTTTGAAACTATTTAACTGAAATGTCCCAGGAAAAATTTCGTAAATCACTAGTTCTTGAACTGGCGTAATCAGAACCACTTCAGATTTTTTTAATAACATCCTTAGAACTAATTCTGACACTAATGGAGTAGAACCTTATTCTGATTCTAAATCCGTTTTAAGGAATATTTTAGAGAATTAGTGCTTAAGAACTAATTCTGTATGACTTCTAAATCACTTCTGAGAACAAGTTAGTGGTTCTCGAATGACTTGCTAGAACTGTTTAAAATACTTTTATAAAAAATTTCAAAAAATAAAAAAGAGTATGTACAAAATTAAATTGATTTCAAAAGTGACCTTTGGGAAATAGCCCATTAGAATAAAAAATAAAAAAACAGTTGCTGAAATCGTTCTCTTGCGCTTCTATGGAACTAGTTTCGAATATGACAATTTCGAACAAAAATCACTGATTAAAGAACTAGTTCTAGAACCGTTCCATAGAATGAGACCTGGCTAACTAACACTTCCACAGAACTAGTTCTGGAGACGACAATTTCAAACAAAAGTCATTGGTCGTAACGCCAAAGTAGAATAAGTACAGGCTATTTTCATATGTTCTGGAACTAGTTGTAGAACTAATACAATTTTTCCTGGGGTAATATTATTAAAGGAAAAATATGAACATTTATATTATTTTTTATAAAATTTACATCTGCTAAATAAAACATATTTATTCATAGGTTGATTAATATGTATAAAATTATATTTAAAAAAATGCTTGTTTAAGACCTTCAAAATATGTAGTTCGTTATCATTAATATTAAATTTTAAACAATTTATAAAAATTTTTTAAATATTGTTTATATTTCAAACTGTTACTAAAATTTTTTTAAATAATTAATTTTATTTCTAAGAATTTAATTAAGATTTGTCAATTGTTGCTTTTTTTGTCTTAAATTTAAATAAATTACTCTTGACTATGTAATCTGTCTACAAATTCAAATTTACTAACTTCATTATAAATATTATTTTCACACTTGAAACAAATTAAATTATTTATATAACTATAAATTTATATTCATCAATTCATTATTTGTAACTAAAACATATAATTAAGTTTAGTATAATTTAGTCAACAATGTCGGTGTTTAAATATTGCATAAAGTTTTATAGACACAGCTGTAAAAGTAAACAATGAAAGAGTTTACATCCGCATAAACAAAATATGGAATATAATTAATTTCCTTTTTCCTTTAACTTCCTCAGTCACATACACACAAAGAGTAACTTGTATAGACTTTATAGTTATACATAAATATTCTTAAGAGTATGAGTATTTTAATTTCCTCCATAATGTTTCTCTCTTCAACTTTCATTGTTTTGAAAATAGAGTCTAGTATATGACTGTCGCTATATTTAAGTCAGATCGTGCGGAAATTGTTTTCCTTTCATTTCGCCTGCTGTTTTCTTTTAATTTTATAGTTTATCATATATTTTTACAGTTATGTTTTGTTGGTGTATTAAATTTGTAGATATATTTTTTTTTTTGGTTTTACTTTACAATATTACAAAACCTGAAAAAAAGGGCTAATCACATTTTGATGACTTAATATGATTTGAGCGAGTGTTTTTTTCGTGTGTGTGTGGGGTGTAATTTAGATTTTTTTTAAGTATATTTGATGTAATTTTTATGCTAAAATGTTTTTATTAAGACATTTTTCGTTTTTAGTTCAAATCTAGTAAAATTATAATCCAATTATTAAGGTTTAAATAATTTGTTTTGTTTTTATGTCTGCTACCGGATTTTGGGGTTAATTTCATAAATTATGTATATATTTCTTAATGAATTGATTTAAATTACATTAATATCGTTTTATATTTAATGACCATTTGAGGTGATTAGTGTGAACAGGGGAACAAAGAAAATATTATACAAATTTAAGTAAACTTAAACTAAATATGAAGATAATCGATTTTAAATTAATTTATTACCAGGGCAATCAGAAATATGCAAAATCATATCTATTCCTGATCTCTAAATTAACCAAAATATTAATTATTTATTCGTTTCCTTGTTTATTACTTTTATTATTGGCAATTTCATAAATATTTATATAGAAAATATTGGTTGATATGTCCTGCAGCAGCAATATTTACTTATATAATTCGAGGACAATCTGCTAAAATGTCATTAGAACATTTTATATAAAAAATCATAACCAAGTGATTTTTTAACCCTACGGTACATACCCAAAAAAATTAACGTTAGTCAACAATCGTGGAACTCGAGTACCATAGCGTAATTTTTGTTGATCTTATTAAAAAATAATATAATTTTTCAAAATTTTTTTATTACGACCATCTAATTAGCCAAAGATCTTAAAATACGTCGATAGAAAAACATGTTTGAGTATTAAAGCGATGTCCGTCCGTCTGTCTGGCAGTCCATATTATGCTTTTAATGAAGCTACAAATCGCAGTTTTTGAGATAATTGGATGAATTTTGACTTTATATGATGTAGACACGATCTCTGTTAAAATTAGTTGATAATGGTTAAAATTAGTTGATAATGGATAGCTCCCATATATGACCCATTTCCGAAATCATCATAAAGTGCATAAATTTGTATTGGTAGATATTACGTTTTTGTAAACAAAAGATTGTAAAAAGTATAAAATGTAATTTTAGGCTTTAAAACAAAACTTGATCCATAATAAAACACACGTTCCATATAAATACTCCGAGAAAATCCGTCAAGACACACTATAACATTCTTACAGTCCTAAAGAATGTTAGCACTGACTTTATCCACAATTAGTCATAGGATCCATATAATATCCTCACAGAAAATAGGTCACGTCCGAAATTATTTTCGGCTTTTTTTTACACTAAGGAATGTTGTCAGTGTTGACATAGCATCCTATCAAGTTTCGAGCTACAATATCGAAACTTTACGTTCCTTAACACAAATAATATGAAAAAAATTGAAATTTCAAAAAAGAGCTTACTTCTGAAGCTAGTTTTCCATCAAATCCTAACGGAGCCATTTCTTACAATTTGGAAATTTTGACTGTCACGGATATGCTTATTCACTAGTTTAAGTAAAAAATTAGTTAAATTTTAACTTTATATGAATCAAAGGATAATAAAAATTAGTATTTCAATAGTAAATAGTGGAAAGAAAAGTTAATTGTAGTGTAAAATACAAAAATTATATGGAGCTACCCGGGTACCATGGGTATTGACTCCCGTTTGTATAAACTTTAAAGCCATTTTTTAATAAAATTTATTTATTTTTTCAGTTTTTATAATGTATAAACACCTTAATCATGACGATCTGAATTTTCGTGGCTATATCTTTAATAATAAAGAAATGCGAGCACCTTAAAGTTAAAAATGGTACACGGGTATGTACCGTAGGGTTAATAAAATATTTATTCTTGTGCTTAATATAGAAAAGTATTAAAATCTTATTTAGAGCATCTCAATCTTCTCCTGTTCTTAGATTGGCGCTAAAATTTTAGAAAAGAAAACTTAAGAATTTATGTACCATTTAGTAATACTCTACAAGCATTAAACTGACCACAAAAGCACTTAAATTTAAACTTTAAAAGCTGGCGTCAGTTCTTAACAGGTGAATGCAATTTATGGTAAACATTTTTTGATTTTTAAAACTGCACTAAAATAAGACGTCAGGAAACTACTTATAATAAAAGAAAAACAGCTTACAACATAAAATAGTCATTAAAGTACAGAAAAAAAAGAAACCCGTAAACAATCACTTTTATTTCGAACAGCAAGTATTTAAAAATTTGCTAACGCTTTTGATGCTAAAAAAAAAAGAACTAATTCAGCGAAGCATTAAAGCGAACATTTAACAAATAAAATTTAAAAGAACAACATTTATGTAAAAATAAATGAAAAGTTATACTAAAATGTTCATAAGATAAATATGTAAATTGTAACAGGAACTAAAAGTAACAGAAACTTTACATAAGAACATTATATTTGCAGTAAAAAAATAAATAAAGCCAAGTTTTCATAAAATTATAATTTATGAGTGTAAATAAGCAAAACTAACATGAGCATCGTGTTTATAAGCATCCAGCATGTTACTTCTGTTCTAGAGTCGTGTTAACTTCTGTTTGAATTCCAAAATTAATCAATTTCTTATTTATTGCTTTTTCCTCTTCCTTTTTTTGGTTGGTGAAAGAAAAAAATATGAAATTATTAAAATGTGCAAAAAAAATGCAAAAAACCTGAGAGAAAAAAAAAAAATACATTTGAAAATAATTCTTATCATTTAAAATTAATCGCAACAGCAAGTTGTTTTTTTTTTTTGTACTTAAGTTGATACCCTACATTAAGATTTTATTAAATTTCAATCTTTAAGGAACGAAAAAAAAAAAAAATACTTATAGCTTAAAAACTGTGAAATGTAACTTAACATTTGGCTTATTTATGTAACTTTACATCTTTTTCTAAGCACTTTTGCTCTTTCCAGAACTTTCTAAATCCCCCAGACGTGGTAGAAAATTAAAATTCGGCTTAGCTATAAAATTATTCGTCCTACAAATCTTAACACTACGTCTAGCCTTTTTCTTGTTCGCACAAGAACAAAACGTTGGCAGAGCAACACACGCAATTTTTTTAATTTTGTTTTCAGTGGGCAGAACATTTGTCGAACAAATCATAATTTTTTGTTTGCTGTCAGTGTCGCTTCGATACTTTTACGTGCCTCTTCTTCCGCATACAAAATGACGTTTGATGGCAGACATGGTTGTTCGAACAATTGTCCGAACAACGGTGTGTAAACAGGAACAAGAAAAGAACAAGTTGGGTCCACACTATCTAAATGCATGTGCGCACAACATTTTGTTCAATATGCGAACAAGAAAAAGGATCGTGTAGACCGCAAATAACGGAGCTAGATTTTTCTATCAGGGAGCAGATTTTTTTTATTTTTTTGTTTTTGTTTTTAAGAAATTTTGATTTGCTATACTCATTGTTTGCTCTCCTAATAGTATCGTGAACTGATTTTACACTTCGGTCAGGGAGGGCATTTACGACTATTTTTTTTTATTTTTTAATGCTTTGATCACTATTATCAGATCAGATTCTCACAGCTACGTAGGGAGTGTATAATGCATTTTTTATGTGCTGATGTTTACATTAGTCAGAAAGTATTTCCAAATCCCCAGCTAATGGATTATAACTGAACATATTGCCAAATTTTATGTCGACATAACGATGTCTGTCCACCCGTCTGGCTAATTGGCTCACTTTAAAATTTTCTATAAAGTATTTAAGTTTTCCCGTAAAAATTTCCAATGTAATGCAATATTTTAAGTTGTATTTTATATATGTACGAATATGGATCACTTAACAATATTTAATCTCAAATTAGGTTTTGCGTGATTTAAACTCGTGTAACTTTTAAACTTCTACAATTATTAATTTAGTTTTCTCAACATTAAATAATTTTTTAATTTTTATAAAAAAGGAAATTATTGACTATTACAATGAAAAATCACTCGAGAAATGGCATAATGTATATTATAGGCCTTTTTGAGAACATCATAAATTTGGTTCACTTATAAAATTTTTGTCCTACAAATCCTAAAGGACCCAGATTTTGAAATTTATTTAGCGAAGATAATCGGATATATGTGTCTTTTTCTAAGCATTTTTTCTCTTTTATCCTAACTTTCAGTGAAATAAGTACAAGTGAATTTATTTTTAAGACTACACTTTATGCAACACACAGCCATTCATACATTTTATTGTGAAATAATTCTAAAATATTTTGTAATAAATATTTTGAACGTAATTTTTGTACTTTTATTCGCGAAAGCATTTTTATACAAAAGATATACACTATAGGACAAAATAAAGTACGGTTTTTCACACTTGCTATTTACTTCATAATATTTGTCTTCTAGTTTTATTATGAGCTATTCTTTTGGTGTCCGGGCATTTGTCGTTTTTTATTGTGTAATTGCGGATCCACAAACCTTAAGTAATTGATAACATTAATTACTAGAATAATTGATTTTATTATTACTGTTTTTTTAAATAGATATAATGAGCTGAACATTTTTGGAAATGTATTATATTTCTACATTTTTATAGACAAATGTTCCATTTTTATACCCTACACCACCATAGGTGGGGAGGGTATTATGCGTTTGTAACACCCAAAAATATAGGTCTAAGACCCACCTTAATTTATACCAATCGGTTTAGAATCACTTTCTGAGTCGATTTAACGATGTCCGTCCGTCCATCCGTCTGTCCGTCTGACCGTCCATGTAAACCTTGTAATCAAACTGCAAGTCGCAATTTTGAACCAAAATTATCGAAATTTGGTACACAGGTTTCTTATAGTTCAGGGACGAAGCCTATTGAAATTGGTTATGATCGGTCCATTATTTCACCAAGCTCCCATACAAATGTTCTCCCGGAAAAGGGTTTAACGGTCATAAATCCCTTAAATATAGCAATATTTTAATAAAATTTGGCACATATAAGTTTCATATAAGTCTAAATAAGTGTGCCGATTTTTAAAAAGATCGGTCCATAATTAACCATAGCTCCCATATAAACCCCTTTTCAGAAAATCACTTTAACGGGCATAAATCCCATTAAAATGTTAGTATCAAGTTAATATTCGACACAAATAAGTTTTATATGAACATAATTGATATTGCCAAATTTTACAAAGATCGGTCCATAATTTACCATAGCTCCCATATAAGGCCCTCTTTCGGGAACCGTATGTTTTATTATTTTCACTTATGAGTATCGGTCCACATTTAACTCCAAGTCTAATAAAAGACCCCTCCCCGAATTATAATGTACACAATGGTGTAGGGTATAATATGGTCGGGCTTGACCGACTATATATAAAATTGTAAACCTATTAAGTATAAAATTAATTACTTTAATAAATAATATAATTGAATTCCAATATAAAGTTAATTAATAATTTTATTGAAAAATTATTTTAAATATTTTTTTCTGTGCACTGTAAATAAGTAAAATTTGAAATTTTGACAATCTTTTTAAAATTAACCGTAATAACCAGTGTTGCCAGGACTTGAGAAAAAAAGAAGCTAAATTGGACTTAAAAAAAGGTCAGAAAAGGCTAAATGCTACAAAAAATAAAGCCAGAAAAAAGCTCATATTTTTTTATTTAAAAAAGCATAATTTTTTTTTGTTTTCATTAGATTTTGGTATTTGTTAAATATATTTTAGTGAATTTGTAAATATAAAGTAATTAGTTTATATGGGTAATAAAGTTTGTCAAAAAATAATTGTAATATTTTTGTAGAATGAAGCGCCGCAGGCGAAAATTTTCATTAAATATAAATAATTTCGATAATTTTGTAAGAATTAATATACGCAAATGCTTAAATAGATGATTTTGTAAAAATTGTAAAATTTTAGCCTTTTTAAGGCTATGTTAAAAATAAAAAAGGCTAACAAAAAGCTAGAAGCTAAAACGAAAATTTTGAGGCTAAAATCAAAATAAAAAGGCTAGATCTAGCCTTAAAAAGGCTAAACTGGCAACACTGGTAATAACTTTTGGACCCCTTCGCGAAAGTAATTTTAAAAAAAGTCCAAACTAATTTTAATCGAACCTATAGGGAACTGAAGGCTAATTTAAAAAAATTAAGTATTTTCAAAGGAACATTTGATTTCAAATCAGTAGTGATAAATCCCCTATACCGACTATAGTTTTCCTCACTTGTTTATACCTTATTTCCTTGAATATTTCTTAGTATGTCTCTTGTTTTAGTACAAGTATTTATGTTATTGTAGTTGTTTTATTTTAGTATTATTGTTGTTGTAAAATATTTCTACTTGTTTGATTAATTTTAATTAACAGTCCATAATTCTGACATTATCTGCTTAAGCAAATTGAAGTTACCAATTGATTTTATCGTTTGCATAAATGCACATTAGCACCGTAACACCTTGAAACTGGTAACTGGTATCGACTACAAATATTTTTCAAATCATGTTGGAGTTTGTTGTGCATTTTGTCCATTAAACCAAAGATACCCAGAGACTGCAACACATATATACACCTGAGACCAACCAACAAACAGTTGGTATTAAAAAAGCATCGTTTATAAACTAAAACAAAAAAATAAAAACTAAAAAAAGAAACTGCGAATAATGACCAAAAATCTGGTGATATAGTCGAGACTTTTATAGTATTCAATATTAAAACAAAGACAGGTTGCTGCTGCTAGCAACACAGTCAGTGCAAAAAAAAAAAAAAAAATAAAAATAATAATAAAAACTAAATTAATAATAAATATTGCAGTAAAACGTGCTGCCAATATTAATTAAAACCATTCATACGTCATTTTTACGCATTAAGTTTATTTTTGTTGGATTTTGCTTTATTTAGTTGCTGTTGAGTTTTTTTCTTTACTTTTTTTATGTTAAAAGAAAATTTTAAGCAGAAAATTGTCAGAAGAATGCGACAGTTTTTTAATGATAAATTTCATAAAATAATTTCTAGGGTAGTTGATTTGTTTGTAAGGTTTTTTTTTAATATAAATGGATTATTTTTGTAATCATTGTTATTATTTCAGTTGAGTAGCTTTGGAATGGTTTTTAATTGGTTGTTGATTTATAAGTAGCAACTGTTTGAAAATAAAGACTAAATATTAATGTTTAAAGGTTTTGAATATGAATGTAATAAATTGGCTTCGAGAACTTTTTGGAAACCTTTTTTTAAAAATTTGTTAATTAAGGATTTTCAAGGTCAAAGTTTAGAAAATTAAGAAAATAATAATAATAATATAATAAAATTATAATTTTCTTTACAAAGTTAAGAATAGAAAATAATATTAACTCTTCCCTAATGGCCTTCAATTTTCAAAAACCTGAAGTTGAAGCTTAAAATGCATCATCCCTTTTTTGCTCGTCTGCAAGATAAAACTTCCACTTGAGTGAATTAGGAATAAAACATTTTATTGGAACATCCTTTTTTGTTCGTAAATACTATGTATGTGATTTTTTTCTTAATTGAAATTTTTAACAATTATAACCTTTTATTGTTGAATGGATTACAATACAAATTTATTTGACAAATAGTCGCCTTAAAATGTTTTTTAGAATTTATTCATTTTTTATGCAAATGTTTTGAACAATTTCTGTGGTTTAACAATCGTTTAATGTCATCAAATCCATAAAAAACATTTTATTGTAAGGCAAAAAGAGATTCCTTTTTTAAATTTTAAAATAATAGAAACAAAAGTGTTTCATTTAAAATTAAAAAAAAAAAAAAAAATGATAAATTATATCTAGTTGCTAAAAAATCACTAACAGACAAACTGCCACATTTAAAGTGTTAATTTATTTAAATTATTTTTTAAATGTTTTCTACACTAGTTTTACATTTTTTATATTTATATTTCATTTGCAGCCGGATTGTTAATTTGAACTTTAATAATTTTAAGGAAACAAATCATAATGTGTGAAAATAATGAGTTCAAAACAATTAATAACAATTCAAAATTAAAAATGAAAAATAATTATTATAATTTACATATTTATATGTGATTTATATAGAAATTACATCGCTTTTAATTTTACACTCGAATAAGCATAACAATTTATTAATATCAACATAAATACTAGTAGTTTGGCATTTGTTTTTTAATTATTTAAATGTTATAATTGTTTAGAAATTGTAGAAACAAAGAAAGAAATATTTAACAGTTTCATTCTAGAGACCTTGAAATTAATTTTGAAACTATAGAAATTCATTAACTGCCTGTTTCTCTATGTCGAACGAAAATTTCGTTTCGTATAAATGTATGGAAAACAACAAATAAATTTAAAATTTTGTTTTTGTTTTCTATACATTTATTCGAAACGAATTTTTCGTTCGACATAGAGAAACAGGCAGTAAATATACAATAAGTAGAACTGTTTTTTTGGAATAATATGTTTTTAATTTTTTTTTTTTTTTGTTATATTCTCAAATAGCAAAGCTGGGATCGACTTAAAATTATATTAATTTTATAGCTCTATATGTAAGGTATACACCCAAAAAGTATTTCCTGACGGAGCACAGTGTTCAATTTTCAAATTTAGCTGGCCAAAACCCCAAAAATGAACTTTAAAGGAGGAAAAAAATTATATTCGGGTATTAAAATAGACTATTCAGTTAAAACATTTCCGTACTCATTTTAGCTGAAATCGATCAATGAATGCTTCTAACGATAACATGAATGATGGGTAAAATATACAAAAGAAAAATATTTTTTTTTTGCTCGAAAATTAGTCAAACTTTGAACATGAATAAAAAATTTTCTATGGCATATTTTTAAAAAATTCTTTTTGTGTATGAAAATATAATTCCTTTAAAATATAAAACAGGTATTTTATATATAATTGAATGAAGATAGTTTTAGATATTGAAATATATAATAGGGAAGCTCTTAAAAAAAAAATTGTAAGTCAGAAACAAAAATGCATAGACGAATACTTTTTTCTGTTATCAGCTGGGGTCCAACTTTTGATTGTTTTGAGAACTAGGGATACTCCTTTAATAAAAACTAAAAAAATTTTTTGCCCGAAACTGCCCCTGCCGAACAAAGTATTCAAAACAAAGATACACCATCCTTCTAAGTGGAACAAATAATTGAATACCATTTTATTTGTAAGTTGGTTTTAAAGAATGTATGTTTTAAATGAATACCTTTGTTTAAGTTGTGAGCTTACAAGATCGTGGGTGAATAATTCCATCTAGCAATTAACCGTTATATAGTGGAACTTTTCTTTGCTATAAAAGGAACTTATTTTTGTTTAAGATGTCACAAAAGTAATAATTTTTAAAACGATTTACAAGAATTAAAAAATTAAAAAAAAATAGTGGGAGCCAGGAGTTGAACCCACAACCATCCGGACGCTAGCCAATTGCTCTACCCACTATACCACTGCAGTGTACTGCCTAGTTATTTTAAAATGCATCAATGGTTTTCACAAAGAAGTCCCGTTTTCTTTTCTTTTTTTCTAAAAATAAAAATTTGCATATTATTTTATTGTTTATTTTTAGACTTTACTAATTACAACGTAAGTGATTAATAGAATCATTAATTCTAGCTTTATAAGCGAAGTTTTGGTTTAGGTAAATAAATTTATGCTGTATTCCCAGCAAAAATTTGTTGGCTTTTGGTAATGACTACTACTTACTAGACTCATTACCAGGTAATGAGTTGTCATTATTTTTCTCATTTATTCGAGTAGTGGAATAACTAGTTACCAGTAAACAACAATTTCATTTAGTTCTGCAATGGCTCAGTTCGCTAGAGCGACAGCGTAGCACTCAGAAGGTTGTCGGTTCAACCCCGAACTAAACCCAAACGTTTTTTCAGTAAATTATTTTAATTTCTATTGGTATGTTGAAACTATTAATAACGCACACAAATTTTAACACATACATGGCGTGTGACTAAGACAGCAGTCTTTGAAACATGAACGAATGTTTTTTTCTAGGTTCAAATCTCAGTTGAGCCAACATTTTGTTTTTAATTTTTTATAGCAATTTTGTAGTTTTGAAGTATTTGTAGTTTTGTAGCATTTGCTTAACTACTTATTTAATTGTTTAAAATAAGTACTTTAATAATGGGGACCCATGAATTCGTGGACATCGCCATATAAATGTAATGAGTTTTTCACCCGAATTATAAGTAGTTACCGCCTTTTAGCAATGTAATATTTCGAATTACCGCCCAGCAAAAATTTTTTGGCTTTTGGTAATGACTACTACTTACTAGACTCATTACCTGGTAATGAGTTGTCATTATTTTTCTCATTTCTTGGAGTAGTGGAATAACTACTTACCAGTAAACAACAAGTTCATTTAGTTCTGCAATGGCTCAGTTGGCTAGAGCGACTGAGTAGCACTCAGAAGGTTCACGGTTCAAACCCAAACTAAACACATCTATTTTTTTATGAAATTATTTTAATTTCTATTGGTATGTTAAAACTATTTACAACGCACGCAAATTTTAACGTATACATGGCGTAGTGAGTAAGGCAGCAGTCTATGAAACATGAGCGAAAGTTTTTGCCTAGGTTCAAATCTCAGTTGAGGCAACTTTTTATTTTTATTTTATTTTTTTTTTATCAATTTTGTAGTTTTGTAGCATTTGTAGTTTTGTAGAATTTGATTAACTACTTATTTGATTGTTTAAAATAAGTACTTTAATAATGGGGACCCATGAATTCGTGGACATCGCCATATAAAGGTAATGAGTTTTTCACCCGAATTATAAGTAGTTACCGCTTTTTAACAATGTAATATGTTGGCTTACCGGGTAAGTAAAGTTTTTGCTGGGCGGGTAAGTAAAGTTTTTGCTGGGTTGTTGTTGGAAAATGTAATAATGCAATATATTTTTTATTCCGTTTTGTGTAAATTAAACTGCATTTTAAACAGAAACTTTTAAGTGTGTCCTCTGATTATTTTTTTTAAATTGTGATGAATTCGGTTAATATTTCTACATTCCTGGATACGATTCATGGAATGTTTACTACATATAGCTTACAGGATAGATATAAAAATGTGGCAAGTTAGAGGTGAAGATAACAAAGTAAAAGTTTTACAAAAAAAAAAAAAAAAAAAAAATTTATTCAAGACGAATTTAGATCAAAAATGGGGTTATTGATAGACATGCCTAAACAGATATCGGGAAATACTAACGATGGCAATACAGCCAGGCAATTTTTTAGAAATGCGGAAATATCTGCGCAAATCTTAACTTTATTAAAAAAAATTCAAAATTTTAAGTATTTCGAGTAATTCTTCGATCAAATTATATTTTAGTAACTTTTTTTTTCTTATAAATTATCCATCTCTTTATTCTAAAATTTTCTTATACTTACTTATATCAAATGCTTGTATAAAAAGTTTATACTTTAGCTTTGAACTTAATAGAATCTTGTCCTCCTCTAGCCAAATTAAGTTATATTTCAATATTAAGCCCGACAAGTTAAAGAAAACTAAAAAAACGAGACAAAAAATGGGGTAAGAATTTATAGAGATTTATAAGGACTATCTATATAAAAAATTTCTTTTCTGTCGTATTATAAATTAATTTTTTGCATTGTTCCAAAAAATTACATACCCGAGATTATAAATTTTTGAGGGCCACCCACTACACCCCTGATTTACTAGGAACTCGAAAAACCTTAGCTCTGACTATATGAAATTTTATTGAGATATCTCCAACGGTTTAACTGTTACAGAATTATTTAAAAAAAGCGTTTTGAAACCACTGTGTTATGTATTGCGTTTTATGCATAGTTTCAATTGGTTTATTTTAATATAATCTTTAATGTTTTTCGTTTAGGCAAATATTGGCAAAATATTTTTTTTTTACAAAAAACTAACATCCTATATTTTATCTCCATATAAAATTGTTTACCCAATTCGAAAATTCCCTGTTTTTGGGATAACTTACAAAAAATTAAAGGATATTTAAAAAAAAATTGGAATATACATATGTACACTTTGGTGACGAATTTTTTCTTCTATTATCAGAAACAATTTATTTTTTTTTTTTTTAAATGCAAACTTTAATGTTTGAATTAATTTTCAGTACCGTTGTCACTTGTTCTCATTTAAAAACATTATGGCAACTAATGACTTTTTTTATACATTTTGTCGAAATAAGTTAAGTTTACCAGTTTGTCAATAGTACTCGAAGCTTGAATTTTTATTTGATATGCAGTAGGGTATCCAATTATTCGGGTTTTCATATTAATCGGTTTATTCGACAAATAATTATTTGAGGTTAAAAGTTGATCGGTTAATAACCGATTAATGGCAAATTATTCGATTAACCGAATAGTCTCAGTAATACATATTAGACATATAAATAAAACTAATTATAATATTTAATCGATTGACATAGTTAATAATATTATAGAACATAGAGTTTATCTTATTAGTTCTTTCAGCAATTTGTATGAAAAAATTCCACCTTTTCGACCTAATACTACAAAATATTTTTATTTTCTGTGTGGAATCATTTTCTGTCATAAATGTAAAAATTAATATTAATATTTTTACGTACATTTTTTGATGAACATTAAAATGTTTATGACTTATATAACTCTGAATTTACTTTACTTAAAACTATATTTTCGGAATTTCTATTGTTACAAGATCAAGTATTTGTAAAATTTTAAACTTTTCATGTCGCATTTCATCAAATGAAAAAGAATATCCAAAGGAGTAAATAAGATACTAAACTTGTGATCCAGAAGTAATACAAAGTTGGATCATTTCGATGAATAGACTTGTTCTCTTTTTTGATACCTATTCAGCGAGAAGGAAGTCATGTTCACGACCTCATTCAAAATTTCAATGAATGTCGAAATTAATTTTTATTGGCAAAAGGAATTTTTATATTTACCAACATATTTTTTAATAAAAAAAATTATGCAGAACACTATTTTTCATTTCCATAACAGATTTTTTTAGCAACAAGTATTTGAATAAATAACAACCAAATCTCAACGTTTTATAGCAGAACAATTCATTTGAATTTTTTTATAGTATCTTTTGATGCTAATTGCATTACTTCTAAAGCACATGACAATGTACACTTATTGATACTTTGAAAGTAATGAAAAAGTACTTCCCTAAACATTTATTATACCCACCATCAAAAAGATGGGAGGTATATTGATTTTGTCATTCCGTGTGTAACATGTCGAAGGAATCATCTAAGACCCCACAAGGTATATATATTCTGGGTCCTGGTTAGATTCTGAGTCGATCTAGCTATGTCCGTCTGTCCGTCTGTTGAAAGCAGGATAGGGCTCGAACGGAGCAACATAGGGGGACGAAATTTGGCACAAATATTTGTCTTATATAAGGTTTGTTTGGAATTGAAAATGGGCAAAATCGGTTAATAAACAAAAAAAGTTATGGGCTAAAAACTAGAAACACAGGGTGTCCGTTTTATACTTTTCAGCTGATATTTCTGGGCGTGGTCCGCCCACTTTACTGCCCACTTTACCACCCCCTCCTTTATAACGTAAAATTTGAAAAAGTTGATGATGGGTATATAGATTCGGCCGGGCCGAATATTCGCGCTTGTTTTATTTATTTTTGCTGGAATATAATAGATATTAAAAAAAGATGATGTGGTTGACATAAATTTATCTTAAAAATAAAAAATTATAAATGTATAACTCCAAAAAAACTAAATTTCAGTTAATCGGTTATTCGATCCAAATTATTCGGTTTATTCGTTATTCGAAAATAAACAATTTTAAATTATTCGAACACTTAATCTACCAAAATTAATCGGATAACCGAATGACGGTTAATCGATTTAATACCCTAATATGCAGACATACTATGTATTTTGATATTGTTTGAAATAATTAAATTCATTGATTTTTAACACAAAAATCATCTTGACTTTTATGCATCAAGTTTTAGTAGCATCTTAAAAATCCAAAAATATACAAACTACAAAGGAATTGAAAAAAAAAAATATCATTCAAACATAAAAGTACTCATACAATATAATAATACTACACTTAAGGAATTGAAATATATGACGTAAGCAGCTTAAAGGATTAAATGTCCTTTTAAGAAAAATTTGTCACATTACCAATGACAATGACATTTAGCTGAAGAAAAATAAAGAAAGAAAAAATAAAACAGTAAAAGACAAGAAAAACGGCAGCAACTCTGCAATCTCAACACAATCAGTAAAATCTAAAATGTTGCAAAGTATTTATATGTTCTTTAGATATTTGCTTTGCAGTTTGCAACAGTTCTTTTTTCTTAGACTTTTTTGATTTTTTTATCTTAATCTTTAAACACACATACGATACGAGAATTTAAGATCTCAAGTCTAAATAAAATGCAGTTATATGAGTTTTTATTTGTGCATTTTCTTAAATATTACCGCAAGAATACGAAATGCAGCCGTTGCTTTTAATTTAGTTTTTAGTTGCAAAATAAATAACGCTTTATTTTTGGTTTTTTATTTTGCTACATTTATGATAAAATAAATTTGAACGGTTTTTTAAGACGATTTAAAGATTTCGTTATCAGATTTCAAAAGTGTTGAATGTTTTTGATGATTTTTTAAAGTATTTATAAATTTTGTGGAGTATTTGCTTTTTTTTAAGGAAAATCAACGTGAGAATTTTAGGTCTTTTTTTTTTTTTTTTGGAATAAGGAGGAAATAAATTTTGACTTATCAGCTAAAAAATACAATGTATGGTGATTTTTTTCGAAATTTATTTGAATTAAAAGATTTGAAAAAAATCAAAAGAATTATTGCTTGATTCACAAGACCAATTATGCTAATTCATAGTGAATCCTCAATAAAGGAAGAAAAGAAAAATAATAAAATAAGAAATAAAAAATATAATATATAGAGAAAAAATATATATATAAATATTTATAAATATAATAAGTTCCTTTAGCTCCACAGTAGGGTGATCGACGCGGTTTTCCAACCGGTTTTTTCAGTCAATGTGCTATTGGTTTTTTCAAAATGTTCATTTTTCGAATGTCGAATAGACCGGTTTTTTTTAACACAAAAAACCGGTTTTAAAAATAGCACTTTATTTCAGAAAACATGTACTAAATAGTGATAGTAATATTTGAAAATTTAGTAATAATTTTTTAAATATTCATAAAGACTGATTTCTTATGTTTTTAAAATATAGTTTAAGTCTAAATTGGAATTTATTCTGTAATATTAAACAAATAAATAATTAATAATTATCCTGTATGATCCAATTTTATTTTTTTGATCCAATATTTCCTTTATTTTTTAAAGGTGTTGTGTTAAAAAAGTTTCACCTGCAGAAACGTTTCAATTAATTAATATACTATCTCCATATTAAGCCATGGTTTCTGTTTATGCTAACTAAAATTTAGATGATTTTTTCTACAATTTTGAAACATAATTATCTAGTCATCTAGATATATAATTTGCTTATTTTTATTTTTTTCTCTTTCTAGAGCTTTCTGAAGCTACCAAACGACGTAGAAAATTAAAATTTGGCTTAATTATAAAACTTTTTGTCCAACAAATCCTAATGGAGCCATATTTTGAAATTTTTATCAGGGAGCGGATATAAGAGGATTTATGTGTCTTTTTCTAAGAATTTTTTCTCTTTCTAGAGCTTTCTAAAGCTCCCATAGAGAATTAAAATTCAGTTTAAATATAACCCTATTCGTCCTACAAATCCTAACGGAGCCAGATTTTGAAATCTCTATCAGGGAGCGAAAATACGTGGATCTATATATATGGATTTAAATATATCTTTCCTAAGCAATGTTTCCTTTCCAGAGCTTTCTGAAGCTGCCAGACGACGTAAGAAACTATAAAACTATTCGTTCAACAAATTCAAACAGTGCCAGACGTTTCTATCAGGGACCAAAAAGTCTGTTTTGGTATTAAGAACTTTTGAGTTGCTATACTTATTGTTTGCTCTCCAAATCCTATAAAAAACTGATTCTGATATTTCGGGCAGCGAGCGCATTTACGACGATTTTTTTATTTTGAAAGGTTTACGAATTTAAAACTTTAATAAATATAATTCCAATAAATTTGAACGGCTTCAAATAATTGACTTCGATTAGGGAGAGGAAGGTGTCTAAATGTTGTTCATATTTTTTTCTTTTAATTTTCGGATTTGTTTGTGCATATTTTCATTATTATATTATTTTTCCTGACATTGTTAGGCTTTTACGCTTGTATTTAATAAATTTTAACTTAATTATAACAATTGATTTTTTTAAAGAAATGATATAAATAGTAACTCTGCAAAAAACCGGTTAACCGGTTTTTTCTAAATTTCAAAAAGTGCAACCGGTTTTTTTAAAATACCAACTATTCGAACTATTCGAAAACCGGTTTCTCAAAAAAGTCGAATAATCGATCACCCTACTCCACAGGTGCTTCTCTCTACAGTCAATCTTTTGATGCCTTGTCAATCCATTCGAGGTCTCGATTGTCTTGTTACTGGACTTCCATTACTACTTGTTATATGTATCTTTGTTGCCTTAATAAATTTCAAAATCTTTAATGGACTTATCCCTCTTAAATCTTCCAGGTTCTGAAGAAAATAGGAATCAAAACATTTAAATCTATAGCGCGACAGTGCAGCGCACTCGCAGAAGAAATGAAATGTATCCTCTTCCTACTCGCTGCACTATCTGCAGTTGTTATTATCGCATAAACCAATTTTCTTAAGAAAATATTTTCAGTCGTTATAACGCGTAATGATACCTACAAACATTCTCAGTTCATTCTTTTCCATATCTAGAACTTTCCTCAATGTATTGTTATCTCTTGGTTCCCATAACGCCTATGTCTGCTTATATCTCGATGAGTTATCCCAGAGTGCATCGGCTTCCACTTTGAATTTATCTCTTATTTTTCGATATATATAATCTAGTCCAGGCTTAGTACTTATTAATCCTATATATCCGAATTGACTGAGAAATCTCGTGCCGCAGAATTAATGTTTCCCTGTGCTATAATTTAATTTCTCTTTATATTTAAAAATATTCAGAATATAATTTAATACGTTTTAATTCAATTTAACTTGAACGCCACCATGACGCCTTTTGTTCATAAATTAATCTGCTTTTTCGGCATTTATGAGGTTTTCATTGTTGTTTTCTTTTTCATTGAACAATTAATAAAATTTACAAACATTTCTTTTCGAAACTCACAATGTGGTGGCTAGAAAGTCTGTGTTGATCTCCTTGACTAATTGCTTTAGTTACTTGAATTTATTTTATACTCGTATCTAAATATTTGATTTGTAAAACCTTCTCGCATTGATTGAAAATTATGTTTAGGCCTCAATGTGTGTGTTCAAAAGAAACAATTTTGTGGGCGTTAATTTTTACTTTTATATGTTTTGCTTTGACAGGATTTATATCTTTGAAGATTTAAAAAATGTAGTAAAAATGGTATTATATTAAAACCTTACAAGTGTGCGGACGTTTTTTTGGTTAAAGGAAATATTTATAGTTACTATGGAATTATTTTTAAAAAGAAAATATTAGATTTTTTCAATACATACATAACAACAAATTTTGTTGCTGTCTTCAACACTAATTAAAATTAAGAAAAATTCATAGTTTTACAACTTAATTAAATCTAAAATTAAATTAAAAATGTTTTATTTTTAATAAAAAACAAAAACAAGTTTTTTAACTATGGCTTTCAAAAGTTATTAGTTTTTTTTTTAACAATAGTTTTGCTTTCATAATAATTTATTGTTCCTTTCAGATTGGTTATTTAAAAAAATAAATATTTTATAATTGCCCAAAATTATACAATTAATATTTAAATAATGCCAGTCATTCGTGGGTAATTAAAATTAAGAAATAAAATAAAAAAAAATCTTAACAAAATTTAATTTCTTTACAAAAATACCGAAAAGATGAAAAAATAAATAAATGATTGACAATCACTTCACTACCGTCTGACGCATGAGGTGGCATTTTGTTTATAAACACATGATCTTAACTTAAATTTTATTTAAATTGAAGTAATTATGGAATATTTAAAATGGTACAATTTTAAATATTTCAGAGTTTGCACGCATCACTGTAAGAATGCAGAATCGAAGATCTTATCCCAAATATAAGAAAATAATTTTTATATATTGAATTATTTTATTCAAGCACAAAGTTAAAAAATTTATATTTTCAAGATGAGGTGTAAGTTTGATATACAGGTAGTACCAGGTTATCACGCCCATATTTAAAAAAAAATATATATCTTTTTTTAATTTTGCACGTTAATTATGAAGTTATTTACATGAAATTTGACACGCAGAGCGCTTACACTGGAGAATGTTATAGACTAGGTTGAATCTTGATCTGGCATCCGACCATATTTTACGCTAACTTGTTTGAAACACTCAAACGGCTGAATCGATTTACTTAAAATTTCCATATCGTCATCTTGTATGTTTTTTAATACAGAAATGATTCTTTATTTTTATATTGTGTTGATTAATTGAGAATAAGATTGATAGGAGACCCTATTTATTTGTTTCATATCTTAAACTCTGCGTAATAATGGTATAAACTACTATTTTTGGATGGAGAACTTAAATATTTTAAGTGAAAAATAATTCTTAATGGAATTTGTATTTTTTTGTTCATTTACTTCAGTAATTTAATCAATAAAAAATAAAACGCTGATCTCTTGTGAAAATTGGATTTTAAAAATTTTATTTGCGGATATCTGCTGAAGTAGTCAAGAGATAACTTAACATTTGTCTTTGCACCGGACTAACGGACAGAGGTAATTGTACCACCAAAATTGTACAAAATAGCAATGCAAATCTATATGTACGTAATTCATCAATATAAAGCTCAAATTACAATAGCGCGTAGTCAGCAACAGTATCAACAAAAATTATCAGCTGATCACTGTCAGCACACACTGCTGCTGCCTACGCGCTAATGTAATTTGGGCTTAACTGTAATAGCTCTATAAATTGTCATTATGATTACTCAATTGATTTCTGAATTAATAATAAAAATGACTTAGTAACTGTGCATTTTGTTTGCTAAAAATAAAGTTATAAGTTGTAAAATAACACTGTGTAAAAGTCATTTACACTTATAATATTAATTATTTAAATGCTGCAGCGCACATTGGGATAGAATCGCCAAAAATTGCGGAAGAAGTAGAGCGCATTATTTATAATTATATTGTAATTATTGTGTCATTAATACGTCAAATAAATACTTTCTGAATTTACAATTTTTTTAAGCCTAAACCTCTGTTCGTTCGACTGTTTGTACATCAATGTCCAACATTTGAGATCGTCTGTAGTTTACCGTTTTAAAGATAACCTAATGAAATTCGGTACGTGAGCTTTTCTTGGGCCATTACTACAACATGTAACGAGAGAGAAACTATAGTCGGTCAAGACCGACCATATGATACCCTACACCATTGTGTTTGAGCTAAAAATTAGGACTGTGGCAAATTGTAGACTAACACTTTTACTAAATGTAAAATAAATTACACAAATACGGAATAATGCACTGATACTAACATCTATACGATTTTATGCCCTTTAGGGGGATTCCCGGAAGTGGGTTTATATGGGAGCTATGGTAAATTATGGACCGTTTCTCATACATTTTGGCAAAGTTGTTTCTACTTATATAAAACTTATTTGTGTCGAATATTAACTTGACTTTTTATCATTCGTATGGGATTTATGTACATTAAAATGATTTTCGGAAGAGGGGATTTATATGGGAACTATGATCTATTATGGACCGATCTTGATGAAATTTAACACAAAGATTGACACTTATTCAAAACTCCTTTTTACCGAGTTTCATTGAAATATTGCTATATTTAAGGCATTTATTATCGTGAAACCCCTATTCCGGGAAGACATTTGTATGGGGGCTAGGTGAAATAATGGACCGATCATAACTAATTTTATTAGGCTTTGTGCTTGTGTTAAAATAATTATTCGTGCCAAATTTAGTCAAGATATCTTTAAAATTGCGACCTGTACTTTGTTCACAAGGTTTACATGGACAGACAGCCAGCCTGCTAGACGGACGGACCGACATCGTTAAATCGACTCTGAAAGTGATTCTGAGTCGAACGGTATACTTTAAGGTGAGGGTCCTATATTTTTTCTGTGCGTTACAAACATTAGCACAAACTCATAATACCCCAACCACATATGGTGATGTAGGGTATAAAAATCAATATAATTCAACTATTATTTTACTGAGCCCCAATATAATTTTTTCCGGAAATAGTTCAAACGCTTATAAATGTCTTATATATGTCTGTATTTTCATAAATTCTTTAGTCCAAGCAAAAATTTTATGAATACGTTTTTTAATTACTTGTAGTGAAGCGTCTAATCTTTATTGGAAAATTGCATTCTTAGTGAATTTTATTTTTAATTAATTATTGGTAAATATTTAGAATTTTAATTGAAAAATATAAAAAATTGGAGTTGAGGAGATAACTCATACTTATAACGTAAAATCAAATGTTTCACTAATAAATTTAAAAAAAAATTAACTTGCAAAATAATTAAAAATTGTTCGACAATATAAAATTAAAAAAAAAACAAGCGCCAATATATTCGGCCCGGCCGAATCTATATACCCACCATCAACTTTTTCAAATTTTACGTTATATGGAAGGGGGCGGTAAAGTGGGCGGACCATGCCCATTTTTTGTTTCCGAACTATTTGAACACAATTTCGTTGATTTTCACCTTATATGGGAGGTGAGCGATAAAGTGGGCGGACCACGCCCATTTTTGGTTTTCGAGTTTATATCGACCCCTGAACTATACGTACAAAATTTCCTTGTCGTACGTGCTTTTATTGAAGAAATATCAGCAGAAAAGTATTTAACGGACACCCTATGTTTCTAGTTTTTAGCCCATAACTACCAAACAAACCCTATATAAGATAAATATTTGTGGGAAATTTCGTCTCCCTACGTTGTCCCGTTCGAGCTCTATACTGCTTTCAACAGGCAGACAGGCGGACAGACGGACGGACATAGCTAAATCGACTCAGAATTTAACCAGGATCCAGAAAATATACACTTTGGGGGGTCTTAGATGATTCCCTCGACATGTTACACACGGAATCAATATACCCCCCATCTTTTTGATGGTGGGTATAAAAATATAATAATAAAAATCATGCCGGATTTCTTCAGTAGTATCCGTAGTTATTCTGTAATTAGTATCGATAAAATTAATTTTTTTTTTTTTTTTTTTTTAAATCTTGAAAATTTTGACCCATAATTCTGAAATTTTTGAACGAATAAAAAATTTTGTTAACACACCTTGAAGACCATTTTCGTATGTATCTTTAAGTGTATAATTTATTAAAATCGTTTAAACGGTTCTTGAGTTATAGCCTAAATTTGACAGATAATTTTCGAATTTTATAGTGTGATCGCTGAATAATGTGATGATATTATTCATGCCCATAAAAATAATGCAGATTCTTGATTAACTCGGCAACATCCACCTAGTCCACCTATTTTCGTTTCAAGAAAAAATATTTTTTTTTTTTAATTTTTGCCCACCACTGTATTTCTACTCAATTGTATACATAGGTATTTTTACTTAACTGTGAATAAAATCAAGATTTTTGCATCAATTTTATAGATATATACCTTATTTCATTCGCAGCTTTACCACCTTTAAAATAAAGATGATAAACTGAAACATGTTTGATGTTTTCATTTATTAAAAGAAATTTTAGTGGCAAAAAAATCTAAAATTTTGCATGAAAAAGATTTTTTTTTGACACTTATTTCGAAATAACTTCGAAATTATTGAGCACATAAAAAAATAAAGTCTAATGACTTGAAGATATTTTTAGTCCGCATTTTTTGGTGTATCACTTATGTCAATCGTAAACACCGTTCTTGAATTATGAGGAAATATACTAGAGCAATTCCTACTATGGGCGAAATATTAGACACCCCCATAAAAAAATCCAGACCTGATTGAAAAAAACTGAAAGTAGATTCATGTTAAGCACATCAAAATGCATCAAGTTCAACTATTCGTCTTTGGTGGAGGATTTAATTTTTAAATATACTTTGCAAAGTTGATGAGTTTAGTGCGATCTTTGATCGGTTATTTCCTGTTTTTTAGTAATTTTTTTTAAATTTTTAAAAGTTATATAAACTAAGTAAGAATTTAGATTTAATTAAAAATAATTACACATTAGTTTTATTAGAATCTTAGAAAAAAAAAAACAAATGTCTTCTTTTTAATGTTCCAAAATCAACAAAACTTCTAAAATAAATAATAAGTAAAGAAATATATAAACGCTTTTCTACAAAATCGCTAAATGATAATTAAAAAGTTATAAACTCTTACAAAAAAAAAAAAAAATATATATATATATAAAATCTTATAATCACATTAAATATTAACGCAATTTACTCTTCTGTATATGAATACGGCCTAAAGCAGCATTTGTCGGCCGTCGTACTAAAATTTCACAAAATCACTAATAATAGTGTTTGGGACACTATAATTATAACATTATGAATCTATAAAAATCATTTATGGTAAACTTCTTTTATATGTATGTATATGTTTGTTTTTTTTCTCATTTATGGCCAAGATTAAAATAAATTATTAAGAAAAAAATTCCAAAAAATTTATTGATCACACTCATACTATACGTGTATGCGTAAATGGTTTTGTTTGAAAATTTAAATGAGCTTTTAAAAATTTTAGCTACTGTTTGACGCAACCAATCGATTTTTTTCGCCTTGGTCATTTGGTATATGCTTTTTACCATCCGTTCATCCATCCATCTATACTTAATGCCATTCATCTACACTCTCATTAACTGGAGGCTAAATATTCAAATTGTTAGGTTTTTTTGGTTAGTTCTTCACGGAATCTACCTACAAGATAATGTTGAGTAGAGGGTCATAAGGGACTTTTTCTCTTCTTTTGTGTTTGTAATGTTTATGATGTGAATGAAATTATTTGAAAATTGTTTTTATCGTAGTACAACAAAAATTTATGTGTTTAAGTGCATGGGTGTGCGTGTGTGTGGCGGTGAGTGTGGTTTTTGAATAATAAATAAGTTTGAAGTTTTTTTAATTCATTAGTAATTTTTTCTTAACGTTTTTTTTTATTTGAAAACAAAATTATTGACAAGTATTTATTAACGAGCTTTTAATATGAAGATCTGTTCGAAATAAGAAATACACTGAAAGTAATTGATAAAAAAACATAATTTATTAATTTTTTTTATAAGAAACTGACAAATTTTCTATAGAAAATTGTATATCCGCCAAGTTTTCTATAGAAAACTGTGACATCCGCCAAGTTTTCCATAGAAAACTGTGACATCCGCCAAGTTTTCCATAGAAAGCTGTGACATCCGCCAAGTTTTCCATAGGAAACTGTGACATCCGCCAAGTTTTCCATAGGAAACTGTGACATCCGCCAAGTTTTCCATAGAAAACTGTGACATCAACCAAATTTTCTATAGAAAACTGTGACATCCGCCAAGTTTTCCATAGAAAACTGTGACATCCGCCAAGTTTTCCATAGAAAGCTGTGACATCCGCCAAGTTTTCCATAGGAAACTGTGACATCCGCCAAGTTTTCCATAGGAAACTGTGACATGCGCCAAGTTTTCTAGAGAAAACTGAGACATTCAAAAAATTTTCTATAGAAAACAACGAAATCCGCCAATATTTTCTTTTTTAGAAAACCGTGACATTCACTAATTTTAATTTGGAAAACTTTGAATTCCGCCGAATTTTGTATAGAAAACTGTGATATCCGCCAAATTTTCTGTAGAAAACTGTGACATTTATCCAATTTCCTTTAGAAAACTTTGACATCCGCTAAGATTTCCGTAGAACCCCTTGATATCCGTCAAGTTTTCTATAGAAGTTTGAACTTGTTTAATATTTTCCTTAAATTTCTTTCTCTGTATCAATAATGATCAAAAATAATCGTGACTAAATGCTTTCAGCTACTGAAATATAAAGAAAAAAACACCTAAATATTACCGCTTTGCTTTGATAGTATTGCGTATTTTTTAAAAATTATAAATTTGCTACGCATTACAGTTTTAAGCTTTTGTTTAGTTTTATAATTAAATATCTGCATATTAAATTTTGAAAGAATTATGAATTTGAAAATTGTTAAAGACAGGAAGCCATTTATTATTAATCTTTTGAAAAACACCAGCCAACCAACTAATCAACCAACCAACCATTTGGACAGACAGCCTGCCAGTCAACTAAACTCAGTTCATTCATCTAAACAAAACACATTTGATTTGGGGGCAATTATAATTGCTTTATTATAATTAAATAATTACCGCACGTGCACTGCCTCCAGAAATATAGAAATATTAACAAATTAATAAAATTAATTCTTTTGTTAATCTTTCTTCTTTAAAATTTTGTTTTCTTAAGCGTTTTGTATTTAAAGAAAATTTCTATGTAGGCTTCCACAAAAAAATTAATACAATATAAAATGATTGATAGCAAAAGTATCTAGTTATGAATTATTAAAATTGTCGTTAAGTTATTTACTCTAACCAAATACATGATTTATTTATTCACAAAAAGCTGCATGTACGGATATATTATTGTTAGACCAGGAACTGTTTTTATTACCTAAATTTTATAATACTTATAAACAAATATCTTCGTTTTTGTAAATTTTACCTTTCTCTTTGAGATTTTTTCCTGGTAACTTAATTTAGTTTTACTTTTACTTTCCTACTAATCCATATAAATTTGCAAATAAAATTGTAAAGCAAAATATTTTTATTCGTAATAAATAATTAAAGACATGAATGATTTAATGCTAATTGCTACTTTTGTTAATTTAGTAAATATTATTAACAATATAAGTACCTTTTATACTCGTAATATATTTATTTAATTATTCTGGTAATTTTTATAAATATTTTTTAAATATTCGTAAAGGTTGAGTGATTTTTGTGTGAGGAAGTTTAAATTTATTAATTAAAACATTTTTATTAGTTTTGTTACTTGTTTTAAATTATTATAAAACATGATCGTTTTATAAATATTTTTTTGAGTATTTTAAATTTGCAGTAATAAATAAAGTTATTGTTTGAGTATTATAATGACAAACACTATATAGTATAAACATCTGCGATATATTCTATTGCTATTGTATAGTAAAGTGCCTCACGAAAAAAAATTGCTAATTTACCCCTCTAAAAATGAAGATTAGTATGTTCTTATATAATTCCCAAAATATTACAACTCAATGTTAAGATTTACGTGAGCTGGACCTTTTTTAAAACACCTCTAAAATTACTTATTTCTTTCAATATTATTATCAAAATTTTAGTTATAAGAAAATTAACTTTAAATTATAATAGAGGCATACTATCTATGACCTTGAATATTAATTTAAATAATTATTATATTTCTTTTCAGTCGCGAAATATTAAGATTTTACTAAAATTTTTTATCACATTTTCATTGTTAAAACATGTAATTTTATATATTTCGGACATTTTTCAAAATATATTAGGTTTTAATGTACCATAGGAATAGTCTATCCTACTGCTATTGAAGATAACACGTATATAACCCTTTCAGAGGGTCAATTTTATGCATTTAGTTCCCAAAATATTAAATTAGCAATTTTTGCAAGTAAGTTGCATGGAAGTACTCATTACACTCAAATATTTAAAAATTTATGAAAAACATAATAAGTTCATTTAAAACCGCGATAATAATCTTGTAAAAAGGAGTTTGAAATTTAGCCGCTAATTTGCACGAATTTACAGCTTTTTTGATAAATTTACGCTTTCGGGGACATTTATATCCTTAACTAACCATTTATTTGCCATTAAAATTAACTTAACCAATTATGGACCGGAAATCTCAAAACTTTATTTGTGCAACTGAAGTTTTAAGTGAATCCATATATCAATAGTATTTAATGAGACCTTTCCAATGCTGCCCTAAAATATAATTTAAGATAGAAAATGTCAAAAATATTCAAACTTTAATAAAATACTGTTTAAAATAAAATCATTGAAAATTTTATTAAAGTTTTAATTTCGCAAGAATGAAAACAAATTTTAAAATATTTTCTGCTCAATATGTATTAGACGTCGTTTTTCCATCATATGTTGTAATTTTCTGGACAAAAAATTAAAAATTGTTTATACTGTTGATCGAAAACCATATTTTTGGAGGTTTTTTAAAAATGGTCAAGCTCACGTAAATGAAATAATTGAACCAAAATATTTTGGGAATGAGTTAGAAACATATCAATCTTTAATTTTAGGGGGGTACATTTGCAACTTTTTTTGTCCCCATACAAATCAAGGCATCTTAAAAGTTTTCTATAGAAAACTGTGACGCTAGGGTAGTCCAAAATTCTTTTTTGGGAGCTACGTTTAAACATACCTAAAACTATGAAAGGAGATGTCATTTAGATCGTTCTTGTCAAATTTCAACTTCCTACGATGATTAGAACAGGATGCTACATGGCCATTTACGTCGAAGATCCTAATTTTTTTTCTCACCAATATTAATGATTTATACATCAAACGATAGCTAATGAAAAAAATATACCCATATTTTTTTATTTTTTAAAAATAGCTAATAAGGAGGACAAAATCGACATTTTCTTATGCCAAATACCAAAATATCTTGAACTAATACTGCCAAATACCTTGGACAAATACTGAATAGCAAACTTAACTTGAACTTTAATACAATATCTAGGACCACAAAATCGGTAACAGCTCTCTACTGCTGAAAAAAGGCAATTGGCCTGAACTGGGGTTTAAACCCTAAGAATGCATACTGGTTATGCATTCTTATACGGGTCGAGGGTTTTGTGGTTGGCTCTGGTAAAGAAAAGTCATCAAAATAAGTTCGAATGTACATATTATGAGAACGATAGCGATCATGATCACTAGAGCTCTTAGAACCACTCCAACTAAAGCGCTGTTGATATTCTTGAAGTGGTTACCACCAGACATTCTGGTAAAGAAAATAGCGGTACAAACGGCTTTAAGATTAAAAACCAATAGGGCGTGGAATAATTATCATTATGGACATGCCAAAATCCTAGGTATAGTTAATTGGAATAAGAAAGTTTACTATGTCACACCTGGACCAACTTTCAACTCGGGTTTTCAAGTGGAAGTACCGGATGAAATATATTATGACAATGGTCTTCTACTCCCAGATAACACCATTGCTATCTTCACCGATGGGTCACAAAACGCATAAAAGTGCCGAATGTGGCATCTATTCGGAACAGCTGAACCTAAGGCTGTCCTTAAAGCTACCATACTACAGTAGCGTATTACAGGCTGAGATTATGGCCATAAAATAAGGTATATCTATATACTTACTGATAGCAAAGCGGCCATAAATACCCTAGTGATTGTGTATACCATATCGAAAATTGTTCAAGAATGCCAGGCGTCTCTGGAAGAGATAGCGAGACATTCATCGACTACCCTTTTATATGTTCTTGGACATAGGGACATAGATGGTAACTGGTGTACTTCTTATGGCAGCTAATCTCACACAGTCTCTATAATAAAGCAATAGCAAGATGGATAAGTGAACCCACTTGCGTTCAGTCCAGGAAAACCTGGCCCAATATGGATAGACAGAGGACGAAACAATTGTTGAAGCTTCGTAGAATCGACATTAGAAACCTCATTGGGGTGATCACTGGCCATTGGGTCATTGGAAGGCTGGCTCAAAGGCTATTGTTACCATACAACGATTTTTGTAGAAGTTACAATGACGAGGAAGAAGAGGAATCTACTGAACATCTTCTTTGCCATTGTCCAGCATTCGAAGACTTACGATAAGATCTATTTGGTCATCGAAGATTAACTGACAAAACTTGTCTAGCAGATAGTGATCTAAATGGAATTTACTCCTTTATCAAATCTACAGGATATCCACGAAACTTAGGACTATGGCTCGAGAAGAACAAACGGTAACACAACGGGACCTATTTTGGACCCAAGTGAGCTAGGCTTCAGTCAGCTGCCAATTTTACCTAACCTATCCTGTTCCATCGTAGGAAGTTGAAATATGGCAGATATGTATATTAAAAATGATATACTCTTTCATAATTTTAGGTACGTTTAAGAATTCACTATACTTTGGCTTTTTCATATTATATTGAATAACCCTACTGTGACGCTCTAACAGTTTCCTATAAAAAACTGTGACAGCAAAAGTTTTCTTTGAAGAACTGTAATGACTTTAAAAATTTGTGATAATTTCAATGTTTTATATAGCATCCTAAATATTTTCTATAGAAATCTGTGACATCCTAAAGGTTTAACAAAAAACTGTAAGGATATTAAAGTTTCCTATAAAAACTGTGATGACCCTAAAATTTCCTATAAAAAACTATGATGACCTTAAGGTTTCCTATAAAAATTGTTATGACTTTTAAGTTTTCTATAGAAAACTGTGACGACCTCAAAGATGTTTATACGAAACTGTAATATCCTTAACATTTTTTATAAAAAAACTCTAATAACCTAAATTTTTCTGTAAAAAAATAAGATGAACTTAAACATTTTTGATAAATTCAGTTTTCTATAGCTTCCTAAAGATTTTCTAAAGAAAACTGTGACATTCTTAAGGTTTAATATACAACTGTGATGATATTAAAGTCTCCTATTAGAAACTTTGATGACCTTAAAGTTTCCCATTAAAAACTGTGAGGATTTTAAAATTCCCTATAAAAAAACTGTGATAACCTTTAAGTCTTTTACAAAAAACAATGATAACCTCAAAGATGTCTATATGAAACTATAACATCGTCAACGTTTCCTACAAATTTTTAAAATCCCCAATGTTTTCTAGAGAAAACTGTTACGTCCTCACTATTTATAAAAAAAAACTATAACATTCTCCAATTTATTTAAAGAAAACTGACGTCTGCTAATTTCAAGCTCCGTTTTTTAATTTCTTTTTAGACAGTTTTATAATCTGCTTGTTTGATTCAATTTCTTCTTATTGTTTAAAAACACCTTTCCAAAATATCATGAATATTTATTTAGACTTTTATGTCGTATTTACCCCTTTTTATGCTTTTCAAACAAAATTATTTAATTAAAATTTAATCTATTCATTTGCAAAATTGTAACATTAAACTTTACCTCGATTTCACTGTAACGCTTTCTTTCTTTTATTTATGCTTTTATTTTTTTTTTCCACCCATAACTGAAACTGTATAAAATTATATCTTTTCTAAACAAAAACATGTCAAAGAATTATAAAAAAATAAAAAAATCCCTCACAATTAAAAGCTGGTATTAGAATTTAAAATTAAAAACCATATGAAAAAAAAAAAAAAAAAAAGTTTAAAAATCAGTTAGATTCACACGAATACTCTAGCAGTACTAGTTAATGGCATCATTGCATGTCTTAATTTATCACAATTTCAGATTCTTAAAAATCTCTAATGTTTTTATAATGAATTTGTTTTATCAGCCAACGTTCAAAGATATTGTTGGGCATGATATTTTGCTTCTTCGGGGAGGAGGTGGAACAACTGAGTATATAAGATGAGATTGAATTATTGTGTTTTTGTTTTAATAATGAAACCTACAAACCGAGTTCACAGACTTATTGAGAATAATTATAGTAGCAAAATTGTATTAATTTTTATAAAAACAGCTTTGAATTACTTTTTAGTTTTAAAATTTAATTAACATTAAAAGTGTAATTGAAAAAAAATCACAATTATTGCTATTATCTTTTCCTGAATGATGGGAAATGTTATTTTTAAGCTGCATAAACTATTTGGTTCAAAAGAAAAGATTTCTATAAATGATTTAATGATTTTCTATCAACAATGAATAATATATTTAATATATTTAAAATTTATTATGTTAAAGTTTTGTTTTTATAGTAAACTATGACATCTTCAAAGTTTTTATAGAACAATATGGTAACTTCAAAGTTTTCTATACCAGTCATAATCTTCTGTAAAGGTAACCGTGAATTGCTCAAAGTTCTACAGAGGGTTCTAGAGAAATCTTTGAAAATGTAAAGGATTTTCAAAGATTTCTATAGAATCCTCTGATACCCTCAAAGTTTTATGTATAAATCTTTGACATCCTCGTTTTACCCTACACCACCATAGGTTATTGAGGGTATTATGTATTTATACTGATGTTTGTAGCACCCAATAATATTGTTCTAAAATCCAGCTTAAATTATATCAATCGACTTAGAATCACTTTCTGAGTCGATTTATCAACGTCTGTCCTTCCGTCTGTTCGTCCATGTAAACATTTTAACCAAAGTACAGGTCGCAGCTTTAAGCATAAATTAATGAAATTTGGCAATCAGGCTTCTTATAGTCCAAGGACGAAGCCTATTGAAATTGGTTACGATTGGTCCAAAAGATAGTGCCAAATTTTACGAAGATTGGTCCATAATTTATCATAGCCACGATATAAGGCCCACTTTAGGGAATTACCAAAAAAGTGATTCATATAAATGTTAGTATCAACTTAATATTCAGTATTCGTATGTTTTATTTTACACTTAAAATAATTGGCCAAAGGTATAGAAAAAAGAAGATCCCTCCCCGAATTTTGATGCACGCAATGGTGTAGGGTATCATATGGTCGGGCTTGAACGACTATATCTTTAAAGTTGGAAATAGAAAAACGTGATACCCTGTGACAAACTACCCGAAAGTCTTCTATATTGTGGAGTAGGTCAAAGTTTACTATAGAAGACTCTGAGTTCTATAGAACGCTGTGAAATCCTCTACAGAAAACTCTGATATTTTCCAAATTTTCTAAAGAAAATTGCGTTATCCTCAAAGATTTTATATAAAACATTGTGAAATTCTCAAGATTTTTTTTATAGAAAAATGTGACATCCTAAAGAATTTCTATAAAAAACTTTGCATTATCAAAGTTTCCTATAGAGAACATCATTAATGTTTTCTATAAAAACTGTGACACCTTCAATATTTTCTATAGAAAACTTTCACATTCTCCATATTTTCTATACAAAATTGTGTCGTACTCAAAATTTTCATTGCAAAACTGTGACAACCTCAAGATTTTCTATAGAGCACTTTGATATCTCCAAGATTTACTATAGAAAAATGTGACGTTCTTAAGACTTTCTTTCAACAGCTCAAATTTTTCCATAGAAAACTGTGACATCCTTAAAAATTTTATAGAAAACTGACATTATCAATGTTTCTTATAGAAAATATCATCAATGTTTTCTATAGAAAACACCCTTAAGATTGTCCATAAAGAACTGTTAAATCCTCAAGATTTTCATTCGAAAACTGTGACATTCTCTAGATTTCCATTAGAAAACTGCGACACCTTCAAGATTTTCTACACAAAACTTTGATATTATCAATGTTTCCTAAGAGAATAACATCGATGTTTTCGATATAAAATTGCGTCGTCCTCATAATTTTCCTTAATAAAGTGAGAAATCCTCCAAATTTTCCAAGGATACTGTGACATCTTCAATATTTTCTTCCAAAAACTGTGACATGATTTTTTATAGAAAAAAGTGACTAGCTCAAAGTTGTCTATAAAAACTGAAGAATTTCGATGGAAAACTTTGACGTCATCAAAGTTTCTTACAGAAAACTTTGACTCAAAATTTTCATTGGAAGACTGTGATACCCTCAAGATCTTTTATAAAGAACTGTGATATCCCCAAGATTTTCTATAGAAAAATTTAATATTCTATTGATTTTCATGCTCAAAAATTGTCTATAGAAAACTGTGAAATCCCCAAAATTTACATTAGATTCTAAAGAAAATTTTAACATCCTCAAAATGTTTAAAGAAAACTGTGACATTCCTAATTTTTATACCCTTCACCACAGGTGTAAAGGGTATATATAAGTTTGTCATTCCGTTTGTAATTCCCACAATTTTCGTCGGAGAGCAAAAAAGTTTACATTTTCGGGATCCTTGTAAGAAATGATGACGATAGGACCATGTCCGTCCGTCCGTCCGTGTGTCGGTTGAAATGGCGTTTATGAAGCCCACCGATAACTGACATATATAATATATATATCAAACGATCGGAAATGCTTTCGAGAATTTTGCTATTGGAATTCAGCAAGATCGGTTAATACAATGTGGAGATATGTTCAAAAAACCGGTTTTTAGAAACCGTTTTCCAGTTTCTGAAGCCTCTGTATATATTAGGGACTTCGTTTTTACAAAGAAGTCTCGGACATTTTTTTCTGAATTTTTGTTCTGAAAAAATTAAATAAATCGGTTCAATAAATATTTTTATAAAATTTCGGTTTTTTGAATCAGCAGGATCGGTTAATAAATGGCGGAGATATGCTTTAAAAACCGGTTTTTAAAATCGGTTTTTCAGTTTCTGAAGCCTCTGCATATACCAGGGACTTCGAATTTTTAAAGAGGGCTCGGAAATTATTTTCTGAATTTTTGTTCTGAAAAAATGAAATAAATCGGTTCAGTAATAACTGAGATATCGGGGAAAACGAATTTTTTATTTTTGAAGCCCTTGTTCAAGCCACAGATTTTTATTTTTATATAGATCAGTCATAAATGTTTTTACAAAATTTCGTTTTTTTTAATAAACCGAATTCGTTCATAATCAACAGAGTTATGGCCCAAAAACAAATCTGTTAAGAATATAAATACACACACAAACATGTATATTAAGCATTGTAATGACTATTAGTGACGTTTTTTGTTTTTTGTATAGACAAGTAGTTTAGTTAGAAACAGCAGTAATATAATGAATAACAGTGTTGTTGTTGTTCTTTGTATATGCAGTCTGTACAAAAAAAAAAAATAGATATGGAATTGTTGTTTATTTTTAAAAACTAAAACATATCTTTTAAGAATATACATAAATACATACACAAACATGTATATTAAGCATTGTAATGACTATTAGTGACGTTTTTGCCTATAAGACAAGTAGTTTAGTTAGCAACAGAAGTAATATAATGAATAACAGTGTTGTTGTTGTTCTTTGTATATGCACCCAGTTTGTATATACACACATAAAAAAATAAATAAATATGGAATTGTTGTTGTTGTTTATTTTTTAAAAGCAAAGCCTGCTATGATTGTTTTTTTTCATATTCAAATTTTCGTAGTTTGAAAAAAATTTAGATTTATATATGTGAAAATATGAAAGCATACGTTAAGGCGAAAATTTTATTATTTGTCGGTAATTTGGTAATATGATGTCGATAAGATAGTAAGATGGTAATATGGTAATATGGTGAAGGGTATCAAAGATTCGGAACAGCCGAATATTTTTTCAACTTCATTTCCATAAGAAACTGTGGCATTCTCAGTTTAATACGTAACTTATAAATTTGTCAAAAAGTTTCTTTTCTTCTTTTTCACTTCAGTGGGACATCTTGACTTATTTAATAATCATTTGAATTATAGGCCTTTTTCCCCACTTCAGTTTTTTTCTTTTTTATTTGAAACACATACAAATAATTACTTGTATAAAAGTCACTAATATTTCCCATGCAATTCGCACAAATTAGGGGTTGTTTTTAAATAAATCAATTTAATTCACATTCATCTTAAATATTTAAATACAAATGTTATAAATTTCCTTAACTCTTACCACCTCATCACCTCAATGCACTCAACGTGTACTTTAATTTATATGCGGTCACAAAAGTAACTGTGTGTTTTTCTTTATAACCGTTGAGTGTTATGCCTTAAGTGACTCTTAAGTGCAACATTTTTGTTGCAAAATCACTGAACTGTTAAAGTTCTTGAGCGATAAAAAACCTAAATAATAGAACTTATAAAAGATTAACTTTAACAACATGCTCGTTAAAAATTATAAATAGAATCAAGAAAAAAAGTGAACAAAACTTTTATAAAACAATCAGCAGAAAAAAACTGCAATTGTTAAAATTCAGCAAAGAAAAAAAAAAAAAAAGAGAACACTTTGAGAGCAATAGAAGAAAGACCTTTAAGGACACTTGACAGTTGTGGCAACTTCAAAAATGCCACAAAGTGTAAGTATGTATGTGAGTATGTGAAAAGTAAATAATGTGGGAATAATTTTGTTATAGTTATTTGGTGAACATGCATGTTTCTTTTAGCTTTTGTAACGGGAGGGTTTTTGGAACAACAACCAAGGGTTTTTATTTATAAAAATGATTGCATGTAAAGTTTCCATAACCCACAACCAACATTTGCTTCTTGATACAACATTTAGATTTTCATTTAGAGATTTTATTTATCATTGCAAAACGATCAAAAATGGGCAAATTTTAAAACCAACAGTAAAACAAACGAATCGTTCATTTAATTAGTTAAATTCAAATAGTAATTAAGTGCAGTTTAAATATTGTTAAAACGACAATAATCGTTTTTACAATTAAGTTTAGAAAAAAAAAGAAAAAAAAAAAACAGGAAAAAATTAAACAAAAACCTACAAACGCGATTATTGTAACCACCTACTTTGCACCAGCTAGCTAATTGCTATGACAGTGCAGTGCACAATGGGTCTAAATCTAAATAGAAATCTGTAACCGTTTCGGGCATATTTTTCCATAAATTTGATTTCACCAATCATGTACTAACACCTCTTGTAGGAGAGTGATCTCAGAAAATAATCCAAACATTTGAGGCAGTTCAAAGAGCAAACTGATCTGTCTAAGGAGAATGATCTTCGCATCTGAGATAGTTATTACAGGAAACTGATCTCATTCTCTATAATTGATAAAAATAATCTTACAAACTGAAATATTTTTTGAGCAAGCCGTTTTCAGTAACTGAGAGTTCATTGAGCAGAGATGGGCAAGGTTAGATTACAAATGCTGCTTACGCAACGTTGCTTCACACGTAAACTATAAACTATTTCGTTCGACTGCTGCTCTCTCATCAATTTTGTCAAAGCAAATCAAGTCAGTTGTATCAAGGCAAATTTATTTATCAGGTAAAGTCAGTTCTACAACAAATACAATAATACAAAAACAAATGGTTTGCTTGTTAAACCCAAATTACAATAGCGCGTAGTCAGCAACAGTATCAGCAAAAATTATCAGCTGATCACTGTCAGCACAACATGTTGCTGTCGTTATAATTACAATTCAGTGTAGGCAACCACAATTTACAACCACCATCTAGCTTTGTTCTACTTGTGTATTTTAGCCTCTCATTTATTTGCTCACTCTCTTTGTCTCGCTCTCAATCTGAATTCAGCGCAGTGAATTTAGAAACAGGGCTAAATGAAACAGCACTGCAAACTGCTGCTGATTAAATGTAATCAACACCATAACAAACAGTGCATTTAAAATAATCAGCTGATTATGGCAGCACACACTGCTGCTGACTACGCGCTATTGTAATTTGGGCTTTAGTTGTATCAAAATCAGCTGATTAGAAACAAAGCGAATTTGTAAAAAATAAAAAAAAGTAAAGTAAGAATCTTTGTAATGGAGTTATGTCTTTGACAGGCCAAATAAAACTTAGTTGTACTCCAACTAAGTAACTTAAAAACAAAACAAAGAATCAGAGAACCAAGCCGACGGAAAATTGTCGGCAGCTGCGTATTTTATTTTCCCGCTAGATCTGGCGTTATTTTGTTGTGAATAGCGGGTACTTCCATAAAAAACCGCTAAGTGGATTTTCTGGTTGCAACATTTTCTTTTCTTTATTGTAAAAACATGTTTTAAAGCAAAAGTAAGACAAATTAATTTATTATACTTCTACTTTTACTTCTAATTTATCTAAAATGTGAAGTTACCAGAAACTCGGAAATTGTACATAAAAAAGATATTGAAATTAATTAAAGAAAACGTTTTCAAAAATGTATTTAAAATAGAATCGAAATATACAATAAGCCCCTCGGTCTGATGTTTTGCAGTATGAAGATGCAACTGAAACTGATTTTTTAAAAAATTACAAGTTGATTTTGTCTGCAAATGCTCTTAATATCAATGTCAGACGAATATAGTAAAATATAAGCAAAAATTATATTTTAAGTTTTTAAATTTTTTAAAATATCTATCGGTTTTTCAAATGCAATCTGGTGGGACATGGCCTCAAAGTTTTGGCAACACTGTTTTTCAGTGTAAAATTGAATTGTGTTATCTCATTTTTTGCTGCTTCACACACACAATCTCATTTTTTGCTGTTTCACACACACACACGCGCAAATGTATAGTAGCGTGTGTGCTCATCACTGTTCTAGAGCAACTGAAAAAGTTTCTATAGAAAAATGATCTCAGTAACTGCAAGAATGTTTCTATCATCTGATTTCATTACCTGAGACAGTTTCTTGAGCAAATTGATCTCAGTAACTGAGACAGTTCTAGAGGAAACTAATTGCAGCTACTTCGAAAGTTTCTACAGCAACTGCCACAGTTTATAAAGGAAACTGTTCTCAGTAATTGGGACAGTTACTAAATAAAACTAAGCACAGTAAGTGGGATAGTTTGTAGAGGAAACTGATCGTAACAGCATTGATCTTTTCTAAAACAAATTGAACTATCTACTGAGTTCGTTTTGAAAAACGATCTCAAAAATTTAAAAATGTTCTCAAACTCAAAGCAGCAATTTAGACAGTTTCTAGTAAAAACTTATCTTTGTAGCTGTGATCATTACTAGAGCTAATTGATCTAGCAATTGAGTATTTTATAGAGAAAGTTGATTTAAATTACTGACAGAGTTCTCCGGGAAACTGATTCCAGCAATTTCGAGAATTTCTACAGTATCTGAAAGAGCAAACTGATCTCAGCAACTGACACAGTTTTGATAGGAAACAAATCTCTGTAAATAAGGTTGTTTCTAAAAAAATGATCTAGCAACTGGGAGGGTTTATAATAGAAACTGATCTCAGCAATTTAAAAAATTTAGATAGATAGCTTTAGAGATTGTTTCTAGAGCAAGTTGATCTAGCATCAGAGTAGATTAAAGAGAAAGATGATCTCAGTTACTGACACAGTTCAACAGAATATTAATACCAGTAATTTCGAGAATTTCTACAGTATTTGAAAGAGCCAATTGATCTCAGAAACTGACACAGTTTTTATATCAAACTGATCCCAACAACTGATACAGCAGTTAAAACAGTTTTTAGAGAAAACTGATCTTCGCAGATGTAAAGGTATCTAGAGCAAACTGATCTAGCAACTTAAATGGGTTAAAAAGAAAACTAATCTCAGAAACTGAAACAATATTCAGAGAAAACTCATCTCAAAAAATTAGACAGTTGCTAAATTGTGCATAAATTCCATACAAGTATTAGTATCAAGTATCGTATTCGACACGAATAAGTTTTATATAAGTAAAAATAACTGTACCAAATTTTATGGGAATCGGTCCATAATTTGCCATAGCTTTCATATAAACCCACATCCGGGAATCGCCCTAAAGTGCATAAAATCATATAGTTCTTAGTATCAACGCATTATTATGTATTCGTTTATTTTATTTTACACTTAGTAAAAGTATTGGTCCACTATAGGCCAACGGTCTAATATAAGTCCGCTTCTTACTACGATTTATTGTGAGAACTACGATTTATCGTGTGAACTAGAGTCAATTCAAAAAAAGTAGATTAGAGGCTTAGTACTTATTAATACCGTGTAGCCGAATTGACTGAGAAACCCCGGCCACAGAAGCAAAATTTTAATAAAAAAGGAAATAAAACTATTTCACTTCTTTTTATTTCTCTTCCCATTGTGCACTTAGCTTAAAAATATAAAAAAGTATTAAAAGATAAAAACAACACTAATAAAGACCACAAAAGGCGCTTAAGTTGTAAACACTTTGACAAATGCAATTGTTGTTAGTTTAGTTGTTGCAATTTACTTAATTTTTTTATAGTTGTTATTGTTGTTGCTTTAGCATTTTATTCATTCATTTATTTATTTGTTTATTTGTTGATGGCATAATACAATTACAGACTAGATAATTTGGTCAGTAACATGATTATGGCCCGCAATAGTGCAACACGATAGTGCCATTTTTTTTCTGTAGTTGATATAAAAGTTTTACATGCAAACGAAAAAAGAAAAAATAAAACAAATAAATTTAAAAAAAAAGACAAATGTAAACAAATGTATTAAATGGTAAAACATGGCAAATATTATTAGGAAAAAATTGTTATAAAGAAAATTAAAAAAAAAAATACACCTAACAAAATAAATAAATGTCAGCTAGTTTGTTTAGAAGAGGGCAAATGTTAGCAAAAAAAAAAAACTAAAGGCTAAAACATGTTGACAAGTTTAATTGATTTAAATACTTTGAATGTAAGCCTTGAAAGCGTAAAGGTTTTGAAATGTGAATCATTTTAAGTACTACGTACATTCATGACTTAAAAGCTTTTTATAAAAATGATTCACTTTTTGCATTTCATTATTAAAGGAATCTAAAATTCAAGTTTAATAATTTTTCTTTTAACACTTTAAAATATAAATTTTTGGTGTATGCCAAAATTTTATTTAAAACTGCAAACAAACATAAACCAGTAGCTGTTTGTCTAGACCGGATGTTTATGAATTAAATGAAAAATATTTTTCTGTTGTGTTGCATTTTTTTTTTTCGCTCAACAATTGTAAAGTTTAAGTTAAATAGCAACATAAATGTTTATTACTTTTTAACAAACCACAACCACAGCAGCAACAAGAGGAAGACCAGGCACATTAAAAACAAATAGTTAAATTTAAATATAATTACAGTTTTCAAAAAGAAGCAGTGAAAATATAATTCATAAGTATGCCATTGTTTCACTTTCTAGCATTTAAGTTATGAAGAAAATTTTCAAGTTTGATTTAATAATGACAAAAATAAATTAAATACTTTAGACTCTCTACGTTAATAAATTCTTTATATATTTAATTTTTTAAATAATAAGGTTAACTTGAAATTGGTATGAGGTATAGAAAACTGTATGCTTTTAAAAGAGGTACTTAACTTATGAATTTTTAATACATTAAATAAAGTACTTGGTGTTTCCGCTTTCAAAACACTTGAACACAATGTTGCAAATATTTGTTATAAACGAACACGTGCATGTATTATTGCGCTTTTACTTGGTGATTGGTAGTCAGATTTTTTTATGACAAGTTTTAATTGTTTTAAGATTTTTTTGCACTGAAGGAGAATAAAAAATAAATATATGTATTTGCTGGTGTAAGAACAAAGCAAAGTTGCCACGATCTTTGTAATTATATATAATTTTACCAAGGAACTAATGAACTTCTATATTGTTATAACTATATTATATAAATTGTCTCTAACCAAAAATCATAGAGACAATTTCGGTCTAAAGATAAAGGGATAAATAACTTTAATCAAAATTGATTTCATAAATTAATAAATAAATTAATAAAAGTAAAAATGGACTTCAATTAAGAAATTGCTTATATTAATTAATTTTTAATTGATTTTGACCCAATCATCAAAATGATTATATTAATAACTAGAATAGTTGATTTTACGAGGGTGGATCAATATTTCCGTGACTTTTCGAACTTCCGTCGTAGTTATATGTAATGCAACACTGTTCCCATCAAGTACCATCTGTTAATAGACTACTGTCAAATTTTGAGCAAGTGTCGTTATTTACTTTGCGTTTAACAGCTGTTCAAAACATACAACCTCGCGTATTTTTCTAAAAATGGAAAAAAAGTGAATTTCGAGTGCTCATTAAACATTATTTTTTGCGAAAAAAACCGTCAATTAAACCAAGGAAAAGCTAGATAAATACTATGGGGACTCTGCACCATCGATATCAATGGTAAAAAAGTGGTTTACTGACTTTCGTTGTGGTCGCACAAGTACAAATGAAGCTAAACGTTCTGGACGGTCAATTGAGGTCAGTACACCCGAAAATGTCGAAAAAATCCACGATATGGTATTGGCCGACCGAAGAGTAAAAGTGCGTGAGATTGTTGATGCCATAGGTATTTCATATGTCAGTGTGGTTTCGATTTTAAATGATCAGCTGGCTTTAAGAAAGTTGTTTGCAAGATGGGTGCCGCGTTTGCTCTCAATCAGTGTTGCCAGGACTTGAGAAAAAAAGAAGCTAAATTGGACTTTAAAAAAGGTCAAAAAAGGCTAAATGTCCCAAAAAATAAAGCCAGAAAAAAGCTAATTCATTGTTTTATTTAAAAACGCATATTTTTTTCCGTTCTCATTAGTTTTTGGTATTTCTTAAAGATATATTAGTGAATTTATAGATATAACATAAATAATTCCTATGGATAATAAAGTTTCTTACAAAAATAATAAAAATATTCTTGTAGAATGAAGGGCTGCAGGCTAAAATTTTCGTTACATATAAATAATTCCGATTTTTTGTTCGAATTAATACACAAAAATAATTAAATTGATGATTCTGTAAAAATAAGATGTTAAGAATGAAAAAAGGCTAGAAAAAAAGCTAGAAGCTAAAACGAAAATTTTGAGGCTAAAAGCAAAATAAAAAGGCTAGATTTAGCCTTAAAAAGGCTAAGCTGGCAACACTGCTCTCAATTGACCATATACGTAAACGTGTGACAACTTCAAAGGATTGTTTGCAATCCGAATAAGTTTTTGCGGCGTTTTGTAACTGTGGATAAAACATGGATCCATTACTGTACTAAACAATGGGTTTCTCCGGGTGAACCTGCTCCGAAGAAGGCCAAGGTAAGTTTGTCGGCCAATAAGGTGATGTCAACAGTTTTTTGGGATGCACGCGGTATAATCCACATCGATTACCTTCAAAAGGGAAAAACAATAAATGGCGAATATTATGCCAACTTATTAGACCGATTTAAAGAGGATTTATAAAGAAAACGACCCCATATAGCCAAGAAAAAAGTTATTTTTCATCAAGATAATGCACGGGTGCACACGTGTGTAGTATCAGTGGCAAAACTCTATGAATTGGGCTACGAATTAGTACATCATCCGCCATATTCTCCGGATTTAGCCCCTACTGACTACTTCCTATTTCGAAACCTAAAGAAATGGCTCGATGGAAAGAGATTCAGCTCCAACGATGAAATTATTGACCAAACAAATGCCTATTTTAAGGACCTCGAAGAATCCTATTTTTTTGGAAGGGATACAAAAACTGGAGAAACGTTGGACTAAGTGTATTGAGTTAAAAGGAGATTATGTTGAAAAATAAATTTTTGTTTTGCAAAAACACTGGGTTTCATTCAAAAAGTCACGGACTTATTGATCCGCCCTCGTATTATTACTGCTTTATTTTTTAAACAGATATAATGAACTGAAAATTATTGAAAATTTACTTTTTTTATTTTACTTCGATATTTTTGTAGAAAAATTTTTAATTTCTTTTTTATATTTTATTAATATCTGTCAATTTATTTAAAAAAAAAATTGTAGACCAATTAGAAAAATAATTATATTAATAAATAATATAATTAAATTCCAATATAAAGCTAGTTAACAATTTCATTGAAAAATAATTTTAAATATTTTTTTTTTTTGTGTAAGAAACAAATTTTAATAGCAGAACTAGTAATAACATCCGAGACAATTTTCAGTTTTAAGTATGCAAGGAAGACTTTAACTTGTCATTGGATCTAAAAATGTTCACAATTAATACTGAAATAACTTTACATAATGTCCCAATTAAGGAAAAATTCATAGGATTTCAAAAGTGTTCAGAGAGGGAGAGCACAGAAAAAAATATTTTAAATAATTTTTTAATAAAATTATTAATTAACTTTATGTTGGAATTTAATTATATAATTTATTAATGTAATTAATTTTCCAATTGGTTTACAGTTTTGTTTTTTAATAAATTGACAGCTGTTAATAAAATATAAAAAAAAATTAAATATTTGTCTATAAAAGTACAGAAATAAAATAAATTTAAGTAAATTTTCAAAAATGTTCAGCTCATTGCATCAATTTAAGGAAAAGAAGTAACAATAATATCAATTATTCTAGTTATTAATATTATCATTTTGATGATTGGAGCAAAATCAATTAAAAATTAATTAATATTACAAATTTCGTAATTGAAGTCCATTTTTATTTTTTTCTGTGAGTCTACTCAATTTTTAAATAATCTTTTAAAGAAAACTAAATTTTGTTTAACTCTTTTTTATATCTGCCATCAAAAAATAATGGGTTTTATATTGGGTTTGTCAGTCGGTGTGTAACATGCCGAAATAATCATCCTAGGGTGACGAAATTTGGCTCACATATTTTTCTTATATCACGTTTGTTTGGTATTGAAAATCGGTTCATAAACAAAAAAGTTAAGGACCAAATTCTAGAAAAAAAGTTGCATCGTAACAAAAGTTTGAAATTACGATTTTTTTTTGAAACCTGTTTCGCGAAAAACACAAAACTTTTTTTTTTATCAAATTATACCAGATTTTGAATCGCTGGTAGGGAACAGAAGATGAATTTTAAAAATTTGTTAAACATTTATTTTTTCATTTTTTATATTCAGCTCATAAATACGCATCGTTTGAGGAGTCTTCCTACAACAAAATCCCAAAAAAGCGTTTCCATGGGACACTCTAGTGTACGCCAACGAAATTTTGTCTTGGTCCACCTATTTTACCGTCCTCTACCCATTTAAGTTTAAATTTTAAAAAGTTGCAAAAAGTGGGTATATATATTCGACCAAGCCGAATATAACAATGTGTGACCAATTCTGTAACTGTGTTAATTTTAAAATACACATTTATAAGAAAAAATTTTATCAAAGAAAATCGGATTTTTATGTAAATTTGGAAATTTAGGTGTAATATCGGAATTTTAGAGCAATTTTCATTATTTGGTGGAACATCACTATTTTTTCGAAGAACCAGCACTAAGTAGTCGATCTCTTTTTATCCGCGGCACATTGTTTCTTTTAATGTTGAATAAACTTAAGAATGGTACTATTTTTGGCATGTATTTAGACCTTTTTTAATTATTGAATAATAAAATAGTATTTGAAAATTCCAGATCAAAATTTAAAAAAAAAAAAAAAAAATACGTATATTTTCATTATTTTTGCATTAATATTGATTGGTAAGTTATATTGTTAAAACACATTTATAATCTAGAGAAAATTATCTTTTCAATGTTTGTTAAAATACCGCGATTTATTTAATGCCACGTTTGTATACCTTTGTCCCTATGTGAACTGTAGAAAAGTTCCAAATAGACATTAAAGCACCGGCCCATACATATTGTATTTTCGATTGCATCACTGAGAAACACTGTGCTAAAATCAAATCTATTGAGAATGAAACGGTCATGGAAGTGTGTGACATGGTCGACAGTGTCAAAGATCTAGCACCTCGTGAATTATTCTTTCAAAAGGCTGATTTAAGACAAGTCCGAATGGTAAGCAAATTCCCTGGTAATGAGCTGCTGCTAGTTGGAGGGCCTGCGGTTTTACGCACCAGAATGGCCCGAAATATCTTGGTCAAGATCTGTCAACTTACCAAGAACATCTCAATAAAATCTATTCGCAAATACTGCTACCAGCATTTGAGCCAATGATTTTAATGATTAAATAATCTAAAATTGTCTTATCTCTACTAAAGATGTTTTGCCAAAGTCTTTTAAATATTCTTTTGAACATAGAAAGTGACAAATAACCCAGTAAAGATGTTAGTCAAAATATTAGAAATTGAGGAACTAGCATTATTTTTCTCTCTAATACTAAATTACAAAAATTTTCATATTCTTAATACTTCTTCCTTATATACCTGACTGACTAAATCAGAATTTATCTTTTGTTTTTTTCTTAATTTAAATAAAAAATTTCTAGCGTATTTACAACCAGCCTTTTCTTAGTAGGTAGAAATGAAAAATAAGTTAGAGGGCTATTTTCGGCTGTGACGCTAAATTCAATAAAAAAAATTCTCGAAAGGAGGAGTTTGATATATTATATATGGCAGTTATTTGTTGGTTTTATAAACGCCATTTCAACCGACAAATGAGAAGGAGAAAATGGTAATAAATATATCACTAGCAACAACTAGTTCAGTGTTCTAAAAACTCTCAGGAGTATTCGATATCAAAGCCAGGAAGATTTTCGAAGCTAGATATGGTAATATACATTTGACTTCTATACAATTTTATAGAGAAACTCGAGTTCTATAGCCTTCTATAGAAAATTCGTAATGTGACCATAATATTCAGTATTATGTGGCCTTAGTTAAAAAATAAAAATCTGGCAGCATTTTTCTCCATTTAGTCTACTCTTCACAGGTGATTAAAACCTTTTTAGTTCATTATTGTATATAAATGTTAAAAACTCAATAAGTATTAAAAACATTATATAACTTGTGTTAAAATTAATTGTTGCAAGACCAGCAGGATGTGTTTTGCCCATGAGTTTTATTGTAACAAAACTTTGTTTTTTACTTGTTTCTCAATTTTAACATACTACTGTTTTTTTTCATTTTGTTTTTACAAGTATTTTCAACTTCATGTTAAGTTTTTCTAAATGCCACTTAATTGCGTGAAAATTGAAAAAAAATTGCCTTACACAAAAAAAAAAAATATATATAGTAAAATACTTAATGATTTTTAACGCTTAAAAGAAATTATGTAAAATGTCAAAAGTTTTAGCCAACTTGTTAAACAAAAAAAAAAAAAAAACTTGAAACAGTAAAGTGAAAGAAAAAATCCCGCCAGCAAAAATGAATAATGGTTTGGCACTTTGTTGGCCAAAGTACCGCAATAGTGAAAATTTCATGTTTCACTTGAGTGATAAAATGAAAACTGTTTTATTTATATTTTTTATGTAAAACAATAAATTAATTTTTATTAACATTAATTTTTGTGACAAAAATAAAAAAAAGAAAACGAAAAATATTAATTAAGTGAACTAAATAGAAAAATACAACAAATAGCAACCCTTCATATTTGACTATAAGACCATTAAATATTTCATTTGTGTTTTTTTTTTTTGGTGACAAAATTTCCGGTCACTTGTCGCGCGTGATTGCGGTTTTGCATTCATTAGTGCTTTAGACGGGTTTATACAGATATAGAGGGACTTTATGGAACTTGATGTGTTATAAAAAAATACATTTTGTTTGCTGTTGTTAAATTTATTTGATTTAGTTAAAACTCTCTGCAAATACGCATCATAAATTCAGTGACCCTCTTTGTTTTATAATGTAAGGAAATTTAATAAATATTAAAGAACTTATCCTTATAATTAACTCGTTTGACTTATAAAATTTTTCAATTTAAAAGTTAACAATTACAATGTTTAAGTATTTAACTATTTTAAACAGAAAATTATAATTTTTACATTACTGATATAATGTTTATTGATATAAAATTTATTTTATACATAGTTATAAAAATATCGGTAAAATATTTCAAATTCGTCTGGATCTGTAATTAGTTCTACTGAGTACTTAAGCTCGCTTTTAATTATGAAATCAACTCCTTGAAGATAGAATTCAGAAATCTATAAGATATTCTTAGAGAGAATTTTATTTTAGAAAAAAAGTGAATACAATTTTAACTAGCAGGTAACATTTTCAAGTTCAGAAGTACCTTTTTTGAGTTGAGCGGAGTTATGGGAACTCCTGCTACGCCTATGTCAATTTTTATGTAAATCCAATTGGCCGATTAAAAGTTACAGGTCTTTTTTCTAGAATTTCGATTCTGCTGCATTTTACACTAGTTTCTTTATTACTTAATACGGGTACTTACCCAGCAAAAACTTTTTGGTTTTCAGTAATGAAAACTACTTATTGAAGTACTTTCCTGGAAATGAGGTGTCATTATTATTTGCCTTCTATACATTATATAAATAAGTACTCAGTAGTATAATAGCAGAGTAAGTTACAATCACATGAATCAGTTGGATAGAGCGCAGAATTAGTAACCAGAAGGTTGCTGGTTCAACCACATTCTGATGTTATTAGTTTTTTTTTTTTTTAACAAAATGTTTAAAAATATATTTTATGCTAAAACAAATTTTGTAACTTTGAAAAATAAGTGCGAGATGGTGTATTGAGCAAGACGTTAGTCATTAAAAACGAATAGTTAATATAGCTCCAAGTTCAAATCTCACTGACGGCAAAAAAAACAATCACTAATAGGGGCAGAGTGTTTTATGTTAGGATAATCAGATACAACAGAACTAAATCGTTTTATTTCTAATTTTAATAACTACAAATGTGGAAGAACAGGAAGGTATTAATTATATCCTTCACCATAGGTGTAAAGGGTATATAAAAGTTTCTTTTTTACTTTCGATTAACGAGTTAATGCTAAAAAACGTTGTAATATTCAGCTTAGGGCCATCTAAAAAAATAGCTTTTGATATTTTGATTAACTTTATTAAAAATTTTCAGGGAATCTAGCCAAGAAATATTAATTTTATATAAATTTACAATAATAAACGTAGTTACTTTTCAATGACAACAACATACCGTCTACATTACATAGTTTTTAAAATGATAACTAGTTTCTCTTATATGACTTCAGTAATACTTTAAATTCAATGAGTTATTGATCAATTTAAAAGTAATTATTTTTTGTTAAGACATCTAAGTAATGACATAAGATAAATAGTTGCCTCTAATGTCATCACCGTGTTAAAATAATTTGTTATTCAGCTAATGTGTAAGAAGTGTAAAGCCACTATATTAGCTTCATAATTCATTACCTGGTAACCAAAGTTTTTGCTCAACTCTCTCAACTCCATCACAAGTGATCAACTGTTTTTATACCCTACACCACCATAGGTGGTTGGGGTATTATGTGTTTGTGCAGAAATTGTAGCGCAGAGAAAAAGTCTTCGTACACCCACCTTAAAGTATACCGTCCGACTCAGAATCACTTTCTGAGTCGATTTAACGATGTCCGTCCGTCCGTCTGGTCGGCTGGCTGGCTGTCCATGTAGAGCCTGTGCGCAAAGTACAGGTCGCAATTTTGAAGATAATAGGACGAAGCCTATTGAATTTGGTTATGATCGGCTCATTATTTCACCTAGCCCCCATACAAATGTACTCCCGAAATAGAGTTTTAACGCTTTTAGATGCCTTAAAAATAGGAATATTTTAATGAAATTTGGAAATTTACCGAATTTCATGAAGATCGGTCCATAACTGACCATAGCTCCCATATAAACCCCTCTCCCGAAAATCACTTTAACGTGCATAAATTCCATACAAATGTTACTATTATGTTAATATTTAACACAAGTAAGTTGTATAATAGTAAAAACAAAATTATGTGGATCGAAATGGTGTAGGGTATCATATAGTCGGGCTTGACCGACTATATCTTCTTCTCTCGTTTTCCTTTTGCGTTTGTCTATAATATTCCAGCAAAAAACGATGAAACTCTTCCAAAAGTGGAACAAAATGCATATTTTAAAATTTTTTGCAAGTTCTTAATAATTACTTACAAAAAAGTGAAAATAAAAGAATTTTTAGCGGGGAGAAGTAATAATCTCTAACAAAATTTAAATTTTAAAGCATTTTAATTATTATTTAATAGGGCAAAGACAGATTTTTTATTAAAAAATGTTATAAACATAGTTTTAAGAGAATTGCTTCAAAAGCAATGAACAAGAAGTATAAAAGAATAACATCTTACCAATTACAACCATTGGTTAAAAAAGAACTTCTGCAGCTCTTTTTCACCACTAGTACTTCCTTCTAATCATGACTTTTTCAGTTCTTTTTTTGCTGGGATTAGTATAATTGAGCACATTGATCTTATATTTGAGGCGTTTTTCTATGAGGATGTTAATATGTGACATTTCCATTACACATCCCTTTCAGTAAATGCTCTCTTCCTGTAAAACTCTCAACTTCCCGAAGTTTGGTCTATGATCACTCAATGTAGTTCAGTTTTCTGCTCCAGTACTTTGTACTTTGTCTTCATATGGGATTTATGTTATGATATTCTTGTCTCCAAATTTTGTTATTGTTGTTCCCATATATGTCTTGTTATATAAAATTTAGCCAACACCATTATAATCATTTCTCCTCGCCTTTCAATTTAATATTTGGTTCTACTAAATTGTTTATTCACAGAATTACTGGTTCCCATTACAAGTTCCTAATTATTTCAGATAATCTTTTTATGTAAACAATAGGTTTAAAAATTCTCTGAGATTTGTCACTACTTTGCACTGTCCTTTTTTCAGATTCAACAATTATTGTTTTCCTTTGGTAATCATTTCCCTACAAATTTGTATTTAATAGTTCTTCATGTATTATCCTTGTGAAATTTATTATCTGTAATATTTAATACCTTTCAATAAAATTGGCAACTATGTTTATTAAAATTCATCCAGGATGTTCTGAATAAAAGTTGATTAATCTATTTAACTAAAGTGATTTTTTATACCAATCGTCATTGGGTAAAAATAAGCCAAACTATGTCCTTCATTCTTCAAACACATAATAAACAAAATCACCTTAAAGATCAATCCATAAAGCAGTATAATATGCAATTAGTTTCTGAAATAGAAGCTAAAAAAAAAACCTGATAAACATATACCACAAAACAAAAATATGAACAAACAGGATTCGGCTCTGAGGATCAAAAATTTAAAAAAGCAAAAAACAAACAACAGCATGTAAATTAGAAATAATCTTGGGACTAATGCTTCTATAAAAATGTATACAGTTTACGAGAGTTACCTTTTTTTAACTTAAAATAATTTCAAATTCCCCCACCTACATATCATACATACATTTATGTATTTGATTGTTACTAACAATTTCTTGTATAAAAAATACCAAAAAGAAAAATACAAAAATAAAAACTAATGTTAATTAGTAAAATTCACAAAGTAATTTAAATCCATTTGTTTGTTAAACAAGACACCAACACCAACCACTCACTAGATCATACATACGTTCATTCATTCAGTCAGTCACTCACTTTTAAAACTTGTACACTTTACGCATCAAATACGTTTATTGCGTGAATTTGGTTATTTGTTAGTTAATCTATCTGTGTATGTGTATGAGTTTTAAAGAGAGTATATGTGAGAAAATAAATTTGTAACTTGTATGTGGTTTTCTAGATATTTTATTATTGTTGTAAATGACACTTGCCATTTGATACAAAAACAAAAACATTTATACACAAATTTTTGTTTTGTATGTATTATAACAAAATATAAGTAAATATATATTTTAATATAAATTTGTTTATTAATATTAATTTAATGTGTTGTTTTTTTTTTTTTTTTTTACTTACATACATATGTATTTGTAAATTGTTAATTTTTAAATTGTATTTCAAAAAAGTATCTGTGTGTGATATATGTTTCTCTCATTTTAGCTACTTGATACCTATGCATATGTATTTGTTTCAAATTATGTGTTCATTTGTTTAACTATTGTTATGATTTACTGTAAATTTGTGGTTATTTAATTAAAGGTTAGTTACTTTACTTTATAACGGTTTTTTATTTAATACAGATCACTTGGTTTTTATTTTGTTGTTGTTATTGTAGTTTTTAAGTTAATTTTGTTGATTTGTATGTAGGTATTTGTGTTTTTTTTATTATTATTTTTTTTTTATTTCATGATTTTTGCTGGTTGTTTTTTTTTTTATTGTTTTTAATTAAGTCATAAATTCAAGTCAATTACAGTAAAAATGGTTACAGGGTGAAATTGAGTTAAGAAATTATTTGTATTATTTGATATGATGAGCAATAATTATGGCTTTAACTAACTTAAGAGGGTTATGAAGACTTTTATTTTTAATTAAAGAGAAGCTAGTGTGAGAAATATGTAATTAACTTTAGAAGGTTTTTGTAAAAGGAAGTGCTTAATATAATTTCAATTATGACAGGTTTTTATTTGTGATTACTAATTAATTTTAGCTAATTAAATTAATTGACACCAAAAAAAATGTTTCTGATTAAAATTTGACTTCTCTTAACAAAACTTAAAAATCGTAAATTTTTGGTTTAATTTTTTATCATCGGATAATTTTTACCAGATAGTGAAAACGGTTACTTGTTATATAATATATGAATTGTAAGTGTTGTCTCACGACTGGTAAATACTTCGCATTTACTAAGGAGTGAGATCGAAAAAATCTTAACACATATTTTGCCTCATAACTTTTTTCGGAATCAATATTCAAAATTTTTTTTGATCTAGTTATCATGGAAAAATACTTCTATTATTATTTTTAATAACAACCATATTAATTTGTTCTTATTTTCATCAAAATAAGTGACGAAAAAGATTTACATCCTACAAGTTATTAAAAAATTTCAAAAAATCCAAATAGGTCTTACAAATAATTGGCCACAGAATTAAATGTTGTCCGTAAAACCGTTTCTAATGTTATTAAATAGTATCAGGAGAATTTGACTATTAATGTGAAACCTAGTTCTGTAAGAAAAAAGAACCACATGATATTGGGAAGGCCAGAAAATTGAAGGCATATTGAAAGGAACTCCAAACACATCTGGTAGAAAATCAGCTCAGTTGTCAGACTATTTGGTGCGAAAATTTAAAGCTAATGGGAAAGTTGATAACATATAAAGTTCAAAAAATTCCAAACTGGAATTCTAGAAAAAAAATTACAAGCCAAAAATAGGACTCGGAATTTAAAACCAAATTTCATACAAAAATACTCAAGCTGTATAATTGACGAAGAAACGTAGGTGCTGGCAGAATCTTCGCAGCTTGTGTCTCAAAAATTTTTATTGCTAATGCTCGAAGCAATGTTGGAGATAAGTTTAAGACCCAAAAGCAGCAAAAATTTCTTACAAAATTCATGGTATGACAAGCTTTTTGCAGTTGCGGCAAAACAGGAAAGTCATTTGATACATTCGGATCTATAAATACCAAAATATGCATAAAGGAATATTTGCAAAAAAGACTTCTTCTTTTCTTAAGAAAGCACAACGTGTCCACACATTTTTTGACCCATTTGGTATCATGTCACTACGGTAAGAAAGCTCTGGAGTTGTACCAAATCAATAACATAGTTTTAGTACCAAGAGAGGTAAATTTTCAAAATTGTCCACAGCTTAGACCAGTGGAGAGAAATTGAGCTCTTGGGAAAAGTGAATTCAAGAGCACCAAAAAGGTGTCCCAAAATACCGAAGATTTTAACAGAAGATGTGCACACTGTTCCAAAAAAGTGACTGAAGCAACTATCAAATCTCCAAAGAAAGGGTTCTCAAAAATGGTCTACAATTTTATATTTAGTGGTTAGAACCATAAAAGTTATATATTTCTGTGATCTGTGCTAAATTATCAAATGATTAAAAGAATAATGAAAACTCTAGTATCAACCGTTTCCAAGTTATTGAATATTATGTATGTTAAGAATTTTTCGACCTCACTCCTTAAAATAAAAGTGAATTATCTACAATGTTTTATTTTTCTATTATTTTGTTAAGTCTACCAAAATGCGTTGACAGTTCATTTGTTAAAAAATGGAAATATAAGACTCATAAAGTCGGTTTCAAAGAGTTTCGAAATTTATTGAAATTTCTCATCTATTTCTTATCTATACACAGAAAAAAGTAAAAATGGACTTCAATTACTTAATTGCTTATATTAATTAATTTTTAATTGATTTTGCTCCAATCATCAAAATGATAATATTAATAACTAGAATAATTGATTTTATTGTTACAGTTTTTTTTTTTTTTTTTTTTAATTGATATCATGAGCTGAAAATTCTTGGAAATTGACTTAAATTTATTTTGTTTCTACATTTTTATATGTCAATTGACTGACTGTCAATTTATTAAAAAAATCTATAAACCAATTAGAAAATTCATTATATTAATAAATAATATAATTAAATTCTAATATAAAGTTAGGTAATAATTTTATTAAAAAATAATTTGAAATATTTTTTTTTTTTTGAAGTTGCTGCCAGATTGCGGAAATATATATCTGGATTTATATATTGTCACCGAAAATGCAAAACAGCGTGGCATCAAAATTTTAAAATTTATGTTTTTGATGACATATACACTGCCGCTTATCTGAATACGACATAAATGTTATTCAGATTTTCCGGTTTCCTTCTCAAAATACATAAGAGTATTTAAAGTTTTTATACTTTCAGTTTGATGTTAACATTAGTGTTTTTCATTTTGATTAAACAAAGCATTTTTAAAGATTGCTCTTATAAATTTATTAAAGTTAATAAAACTTTTTTAACAAAATAGTGATTTTTTTAGCTCATCAGAATACGACATTTTTCATCTATTTTATTTTGTAACAAAGTAACATCTGAATAGTATGTTTTTATTAATTTTAATAAAAGTAAAACTAGTTTTGAATTTCTACAAAATGGGAAGAAAAAAAGCGTTGTCAAACGAGACAATTGGCAAAATAAAAGCCTATAAGGAATGTGGACTAAATATTAGCCAAATAGCAAATAAAATTGGTCAAACTCGTTGGGTGGTCAGTAATTATCTCCGTAATCCATTCAATTATGGAAAAAATATGAAAGGAGGTACCTATACTGTTCTTTCGGCTGCAGATAGAAGAGCAATTATCAGAAGTGCTCCAAACTCCCAAGACTCTGCTGCTAAAATTAAAGAAAAAACTGGCGTTAAAGAAATTTATTTAGAGTGTCATCATAGCTTTGCTGGAGGTGTGATGGTTTGGGGTTCAGTTTCCTACTATAGAACAAGCGATTTGGAATATTTTACTTCAAAAAAGAACGCGAATTCGTATATTACTGTTCGAAAATTTAAGCTTTTATTGAATTTTAAGTTATATGTCGTAATGTTATGAGCCAACACTTTTAGTCATTATTTTAATATTTTTGTTTTTTACACGTATTCCTGAATTATGAATTATAATATATCGTGTACATAAAGTTTAATTTAAATTTTAAAAAGTTGGCTTTATTTATTTATTATTCACTAGCGAAATATTAAATGCCAAAAGCAATTTTTGTATGTGTCGTATTCAAGTGAGCGGCGGTGTATACACATATTTTTCCAAAACACATTTATTAAAAAATGTTCAGACTTATAACTCAAAAAATAACGGTTATATTAACGAAGGCAATTATTTTCTTAAGTCAATATGACGGAACATAACATAGAAAAAATATAATAAAAAAATAATATTTTTACGAATATAGATTTCAAATTATTTAAAATATAATAGCTATTAAATTTTGGAGTAAAAGTAATCAGAAATCTATTTAATTTTAATTTTTCTAAAATTTGTATTGATGTTAAGTCATTTTGCCTTCAGACAATTGAAATTTTGAAAAACGTAAACCATATTACTTAAAAAAATATTTAATAAAAATAAAAATATTCATCACCAATATTTTGATTTTTGTAAAATTATGAAAATGATGTTATGTTGTTTTACATTTTCGATATGTTCTAAGCATTTTCTTCTTCCCAGAGCCTACTGAAATCGGCATTTTTCAAATTCAAATTCCAGAGATATTTCCTGTTTGTTAATTTTCCAATTTAAATGGATTACTTTTGGACTCAATAAAGATATTGACTATAAATTTCCTTTATTCGATAGATAAATTTGTTATATTACCGATTACAAAAAATATAATAAAATCGGTTCAAAGTGTTGTGCTATATATGGATAAAGCTTGACCGAGATATTCCAAAATTGAGATTGTTGAAATTCCAAATCCATATAACTCGAAAAATATAAAAGATAAATAGTAGATGCAAAAGATTTATTCAAAGGATTAAGGTGATATAAAAATCTTTGAAATCGGTTACAGAAAAAGAATTTAATTTTAAAAATTTTCTATGTCATTAAAATCCTATTTAAAGCCCCCATAGCTCCGCTCCTGAAATGTGTGTAGAATCCTTCTTCCAAACTTTTACAAATACAAAATGTTAAGCATTACTTAGCTTACCATGGACTAATTTTTATTTTTTATTGTTTTTTTTTTTTTTTTTTTTTTTATTTAATAAAAATAAATACATGTTTTGTACATTTATAAATTAAATTTATTTATTATTTTATATATTAAATTTATTTATTAAAATTATATATTTTCAAAAAAATAAATGCATAAAAATAAGCCCCTAATCATTAAACTTTCATCATTCTACAACTTGCCAATTTTTTAAAATCTCATAACCAGTCATTTTTTCTCCATTTCAATACAAGTTTTTTTAAAACTAATCTCTAATAGCGTGACTTAAACTTTATATCAGTTAATAAATCTAGGGATATGTTAAACTATCTTTAATTACAAAAATAAAAATTTTAAAATTTTTAGATTACGCTTCTTTTTTTTTATAATCACATCCGGCTATTAAAAATCTTCAAAATTACATTAAAACAAAGATTATAAAAAAAGAGTTTATGAATAAATACAAAATTTAGAAATACAAAGTAAATAAAATAAATACACATTTTTTTATTTTCTAATATTAATGGGCTATTATTAGAAATTTTTTGATTTCATCATTTACACCTTTTACACAAAAACATAAAAAAAATCTAAGCAGCCAAAAAATATGAACTCGCGAAGATCTTAAATTTGGATAAGATTAAACAGGGTTTAAAAATTTAATGATGATTACCGGACTCTATACAGTTTTTATAATTTGTTATAAAAAATATGAATTTAAACTTCCAAATAATAATAAATAACTAAAAATCAAATAAATTTATATATTTGAATGGTTTGAAAAAATACAGCGTTTATTTTATAAATTATAGCTTAATGATTAAAAAAAGAAAAGAAAATAAAACAAAAATATTAAATGAGGTGCCATTTATTACATGATGATATAATTCTTCTCAACACTCTTTTATTAGTTTCTTTGTATAAAGTATTGTTTAGTGTGCGTTTCAAATATACATATTTTTAGGAATATAGAGAAATTTAGGGTCTACATAAAAAAGGGGGCTGTACTTGATAAAACCACACAAAAGCAGCACTAGACTAAAGAAACCAAGTAATAAAGGTGAATGATTAAATTTAACCACCAAAAAATATTGTTGAAAATAAATCTTATATGTATATGATATGCGAGGGTTGTATGAGAATAGAGTAAGAATTGGATATTTAAATTCAAAATTTTTAAATTTCTTTGTTAAGTAAAAAAATACTATTCATGGTAAATTAAATAGGACTATATAAATAACGGCGTACATACATTTTTCCAAATTGGAAGTATATAAAACTTTTAGTTCATTTCAATTTATGCTAAATTAGAATTATAAAAATACATTTAATATAATTGGTGCCAAATTTGGAATCTATGATGCACAGTGTGCGATTGGAATTGATATAATTATAGAATTTCTAAACGGCTGTTCCGAATTCCATGAAATTTCACATGGTGATAGTAGAGGTATAGGCGAATTCAAGTTTTGAGCTTGGATCATATAGACCTACAGGGGGCCGAGTCCACAGGGTCCCAAAGTTGGACACCTTGGGTATACAATTTCTTAAAAACGATCGTGATTTCTTATATCTGAACCGATTTCAGAGATTTTTATATAGGAGGATTCTTCTAGTCAAGATGTCGTATGAATGTCTTATCTTTTTTAGTTTAAGAAATATTATACTTCAAAGAACAAAATTTTTAGACTGCCTTGGAGAAGTTTTTTCGTTACAGCGGGACCAATTTTAACCCCATTTTTTAAAGGTTTTCCTTATTTCATTAACAACAAATAGTAAAATTCTGTAAAAAAATAATTTTGAAAAAATACTTAAGGGTTCAAAAGTTAAAAGCATTTAAATTTAAACTTTCAAACAAAGTTTTTTTTCCGCCTTTTTCAAAAAAACTAGTTACATTCTTTTTGTGTTATATCAATATTTTCTTAAATAACATATATAATATTTATATTTTTCTGAAAGATAACTAAACACAAAATACTTTAAAGGATAAGAATATTTTTAAAATTGATTTTTGCGAGAACCAGGGTTTCCCAAATTTTACCTATTTTTCCAACAAATTTCGAATTTTCGCCCTAATTTCTCAAATCGCAAAGCTGCAATCAAAAAAATTTTATACTTTTTATATAGTTTAAAGTGTTTTAATTTGTTTGCAATAGAAATTTTTGCTCCCCGATGTCGGTTGGAAAGATATAGCAAAAAAAGTAAAAAATCTAATTTTTGGAAATTTTTTAAAGTTTTTTTGGGAATTGCGGGATTTTCGTCGACAAATCTAAAAAAGCGAATAGCGCTTAAAATTAAAAATTAAAAAATCTACTTAGGTATTAAATCTCATTCAAAACTATTCACTAACAAGAATTTTATTGCATAATTAAAAATTAAAAATTACAAATTCATCCTTTCTCAGTGTTTTTTCCAAAAAGTCTTCAACTAATTTTTGTATTGTAAAAATTTGTACATATATATATATTTCAAAAGAAGACAAAATTTCCCCTGTAGGTCTATATGGTCCAAGCTCAAAACTTAAACTCGCTTACACCTCTAATATAACCATGTGAAATTTAATGGAAATCGGAACAGCCGTTCCGAAATTCCATAATTATTTCCATTTCAGTTTTTGAATCGCACACTGTGTGATGGGTATCTTATTAGAATTATTTAACAAGCTTCAATTGGCTATATAAAGGCCTGCATTTCACCATAACTGGTGGGCTTTTAGTTCCATTTTAATACCCTAAAAATAATATACATATCGCGCTGGTTCCTCTTGGTTCCTGTTAAAATCTACAAGTATTCCTGACGAACCTCAATAGATTAATTAGTGGCCTATTATATAGACATTGTCCAGATCGTCGAAAAGTTGTATGCCGAGAAATCTCGGTCTACTCTATTACAGTACTGGACATTCACTTAAAATATGTTGTACGGATTCTTTCCATTCTTCATACACTGAACCAAAAAGGTACATAAATACAATGAAAAAGTTCATTGTTACAATGAATTTGTGCACTAATTTTGACCCTATGTACAGGTTCATTGAAACAATGTATTACCATACATTAATATTAAAATTCAATGTACAAGTTCATTGATTACATTTATTCTTATATTGAATTAATGAACACGTTCATTAAATGAAATAAATAATTCCAGTGAACAGTGCATTGATTTCAATGAACTCATATTTTGTCCTAATGAAACTATACATTGAAAATTTATTATAATAATAGGCTTGTTCTGTATTTTTGGTTTTTATTTTATTTTAAATTAAATGATTAAATTATATGATATTGAGTTAATATAAGCAAAAATTAAATATAAATATAAAAATATTACATTTCACTAAAAAATTTAAGTAAACAAATGTTACAGATGTGATCGTGTTTGCTTTGTCATTTATAATAATATAGTAATTCCTGTTGTCCTCTATATTGCTCAATGATGGTATAGAATATCCATTTAGACGCCACATTAATATAGCAACAGCATTGTCCTGAACAAAAAAAAAGTTTATAAATAAAATTATTAAAATTCGTTCAATTGCTTAAAATATTTGAACTAGTTACCTTTAAATTTTTTTGTCTATAGATGTAGCATTCAAATCTTGATCAGTCTGTAATATATTTTTATTAAGAATTTAATTAAAATATTTCATATAATTATGTATACTTACGAATAGAATCCTCTTGGTTTTGAAATCAAATATTTTTTGAAACACATTTTTCTGTGTCTTAGTAGTTTTATCTACATAAATATAAATGAAATGTAATATTCAAAAACTGTTTAAAATCATAAACATTATTAAACTTACGTGTTAGGAAGGCAAGTCTCCAAATTCTTTCTTTTTGGTAATTAATTAAATTTGGTATATCCAATTATGCTGCTCGACTTCTTTGCGAATAAATTGTATTTATGTATTTTAATAATTCGATTTATAACTTATTTACTTTTTAATTATTTTCGCTTTTAACACAACACAGATTTTTTTGTTTTTTGTCTTTTATTTAAAACGCGTCATTTCTTGTTAAGAGATAAAAGAAAACTGAGTTGTATTTGTTTTCGTTTTACTTTATTTCCCATTAGAAAGCATTTATTTTAATATAATTTAATGAAATATTTCATTGGTTGAATGCTTTTGTTCATTGTGTAATGCTTCTTCTTAATTAAATCAATGTATTAGTACATTGAATAAATTAATTCAATGAACTAATACATTAAATCAAATAACTGATTTACTTATTGTATTAAGAAATAAATTTAATGAATGGTTTCAATGTAATGTTCATAATAGCGTTAATTTTTTCATTGAATTTTAATGAATATTTTCATTGAAGCAATGAATTCGTACATTAAATTAATAAATTCTTGGAAAAAATTAATGAATTTCATTTAATGTCCTTCATTCATTGAAATTACTTTTTTCAGTGTATAAACAACTCCTATAACAGTAATTTCCTAGTTCCGAACAATTTCTAGTTCTTTAATCATACCGATAGGGCCGTAGCGTTTCTGATATCCTGGTGATTAAAGACCACCTGAATGTCATTTCGCTTATTGCCTATTCGTTAAGAGTATTAGATACAGCAGTAAGGAGAATGATAATTTATTTGCAAGTCATTGCCTCGTCTAAGTACCGATGGGAATTTACAGTCTTGATTGCAGCAAGACTGTCTTCATATGTCAATGTTTGAGGCACACAAATTAAATTCCTAAATTTGCTTCGCCGCCAGGTTATGACATATTTATTTTAGCTTGGAATACTGCGCACGAGCTTAGCAGTCTAATTCATCAGAAAAGATACCCAAACTAGTGGCATTTTCCATTTTTGATCCATCAGTGAAAAGGTTATATTTAAGTTTGTTTTCGGTATTAAATAACACTATAAGACAAATTGAGGATCATATCTGTGGGGCGGAATCATTCCAACTGCAATTGAAAGCTTTAATAAATTTTTTATTGTAAGTAGTTTCAGATTAATAGAAAAAATAACATAAATATAGTTTGAAGCTCGTATATTGTAAATGCTTAGAGCATTTAAATGGCAATATTTCATTTATAGTTCGTTTAAAGTGAAATTTGAGGTAGAAAATTTCTGAAGAACATTTTAACCCATATTAAGCTCAAGTTTTAATCGACTTTCATATCATTTCTTAAAAATGGACTAGAAATTACCATAATAAAGTAAGATAAATGAATTAAAAGTTCTAATGAAATATTACCCATTATATACTTTTAGTCCAGAATTACTCCAAGAAATTTTGATACCTTCCAGGATGATACGAGACGAGATAACCTGAAAAACGGAAATTTATATTTCCTAACACTAAACCAAAAAGGTACATAAATACAAATGAAAAAGTGCGTGGCATCAATGAATTTGTTTTTCCTAATTTTGGCCTAACGTACAGTTTCATTGATCCAACTTATTTGTTTTTTTTGTATTGATGAACACATTCGTTGAATAAAATTAATAATTCCGAAGAACACTACGTTGATTTCAATGAAAAATTACTTTGAAAGTTAATAAAGAAAAAACTAAATGCTATTATCTACAAATAATTAATATAAATGTCAGAAATATAACAGAGTGTTTGTATAAAATTTTACTAAAATAATCTAAATATTTTTTTATTTTTTTTAACGCTTAAAATGTCACGATAAAATTGATTACGCTCTAAATCTGAAAAGGCACTCTATACGTCGACGAAATTTTAGCAGATTATGTAAATGACTCTAAATTAATGTCGGTTATGATATTTTGACGGTCAGGGATCGATATGATTGATGGTGGATGCTAATTTGGGACTTTACAAAAATCTAAAATTGATAGAAATTATGGAGTATAAAAATACGGAGAATTCATTTGAATCGATTATTTATAATATTGAATACATATTTAATTTTACTATATACTTTTAATTCCACCCTCGTACAATGATTATGATGAATAATGAGGTGAGTAAATGTGATGGTGCTTGAAATTCGTTTAGAAAATCCAACTCCTTATATGTATAACTACAACAAAAATACTATAATAAAAATGTACAACAATTCATCTCTCATGACAGAGAAAAACATAATGATGATGATCATCATCATCGCTATTATCATTATGATCATGTGTTAAATATAATTTTATGTAAATTATAAAACGTTTAAAGCATCAACTACGCCCCTTTTATTAAATGTTGGTAATTGGTGCCGCCAAAGCGATTATTAAGGAAACAACAAAAGGTAAAAAACCGAATAAGGGGATAATTAGTAAACGGCGCCACAGATGATCATACAGGTAACAACTTAAATTAAAAGATAAAAAATGTAGCGGTAATAAATAAAACGATTTGCAAGCTCTTAAAATAAATTATATAGAAAAAAAAATAAATTTTCTAAATTAAAAAAAAAAAAAAAACTTATTTAAAAAATAAATATTTTTTTTAAAGGAAATAATCTCTTCAAAGCAATCTCTTTATTATACATACTATATAAGTAATCTCTATTAGACATATGTCCTTAATTTTTTGGTCTACTCTAAAACAAAAATGTGTCAAAATTTTTTATTTGCTTTAGTAATTTAATCTGCATTTGTTTGTTAGATAAAAATCAACAAACAATTAACGCATATGAATTTTTACAAACTAATATTTCTTCAAAGTTTTATTAACCATATTACCACCCCTTTGGAAGTACATACTTTATTTGTGCCTTTTTGTTACTTTTTAAGGGTGTTTTTTGTTAATTTGTGTGGCATTTTGCATTTAGTTTAGTTATCAACTTTTCAAAATCTTTTATTAAGTAATAACAAAAAATTTACATTTTAAGTTACAGATTATATTTTTGTGATTATTAATAGTTTCAAATTTCTCATGCAAACACATTTATATGTAATGAAAGAAGTATGATGAATTTTTAAATTTAAAACAAAGATAAAATCTCAAAAAATGTTTAAGAGTATAAGCAGCAATTTTGTAATAATTTTAGATTTTGGTAAATATGAAATTTAAGTAACCATTTTAGTTATTCTTTCAATAAAAATGTCCCATTTAACTGAAAAAAATATTAAAATTTTAAAAAATATTAAAAGTTCATTGTCATTCAAAACTATGGTAACTAAATTCTTAAATAACTCTTAAATCTTTTACACCGTTAGTGAATATAAAATTTCTACATTTAATCAAAATAAACTTAAATTAACAATATAAAAAAAAATTAAGTTGCAAATAGTCCTACAAAATATTTTTTAATGATTTCATTTATGACCACCATTACCAACTACTTCACTTCATTTTATTCCTCTTAAAAATAAGATGCTCAACAACACACTCCAAACTTTTATGGACTTTAGAATATTAGTAACGATCACTCCGTTTACAAGTATTAAATTTCAGGTGTGAATAGTAAATGAAACGAAAAAGAGTGAAAAAAACAAGGAAATCAAGCAACTCAATTAACATGAAAATTTTTGATGATCAAGTGGCTGGCTAGTGTTGCTATTAGAGTTGATGAAATCAAGACAGTGTTGCAACAGCATTAACAGCAGAAGTCGTTGTTGCATAAATAAAATTTAAAAAAGATAAAACATTTAACGAAGCTATAAAAATTACGAGCTAAAAGCTTTTGAAATTAACAAAAATGTAATAAAAAAAAAAAAAGAAACGGAAAACGATTCAATAACAATTTCATTCCGTTTTATATTTCAAGTTTTTTTGTATTAGTATTCCTGCAAATAGTTGATCGAAGATATCTTTAGAGACCAGCTAAATAATTAAGACATAAATGGTAATGGGTGCTAAGAGATTTGTTACAATGAAATACAAATTTGTTGGCTTTGAAAGTTACTGGTTTTGGGATATAAAATATTGTGGGATATAAAAGTTAAATAAGTCAATATAGGAAAATATAAATGACGCTAAATTGAGTCCATTCCCTATTGATCTTGAATTAGAATTAAAATTGGGAAGCACTATTGATATAATATTGGAGCGGTAATTGCAAATAAATTGGTACTGAACAAAGCCTAATTGACACAGTTACAAAATTAAAAAAAAAAAAAATGTGTCAAAAATCACGGTCTTAATAAATACTAAGCCTCTAATCCACTTTTATGAATTGATTCCGGTTCTCACGATAAATCGCGATTTGTAAAATGAAGGAAGTTGCACCTATATTGAAGCATATTTCGAAAGCGACTTGCGTAATTTTGTTAAAAAAAAAATATAAGCAAATTTTAATTAAGATTGTTTTCAGTCATTCTTACATTTCTTTTTAATATATTTATATAAATAAGTTAAAAAAAAAATATAAGAAAATTTTAATTAAGATTGTTTTCAGTCATTCTTACATTTCTTTTTAATATATTTATATAAATAAGTACGTAAGAAGATAAATAAGTTACCATAAAGTCCTATGATTAACGGTTCTATTCTCGACCGAGTGACAAACAAATTTATTGTGATAGTAAAAGAAATTGTGACAATAAGGAACATTTTTCTATTCTGGCTTTGGTGATAGTTGTCACATTCATAAAAGCACATGATAAAAACTAATGAATGACAATTGTCATGAATTCGTGAATAGCACTGTAAGGCTAATTTGGCATCATTAAAAGAGTTTCATTGTATTTCAATTTAGGACTTTAAAGAAAAACTGCCTTTTGATCTAATTTGAAACTCATGTGAGTTTATAAAAATACCAATATTTAAGATAATTTGGTTATAAAAAAAATACTTAGAATAAGCCAAAATTGAAACTAAATTGTGCATGTAGACAGGGCTGTCAGATGTGGCGATTTTTAATTGCTCTTGGCGACTGAAATTTCCGTTTTGCGACATGGCGAATTTTTTGGCGATTTTTAAAAAGGTGGCGATTTATTTGGCTAAATTTTAAAATATTATTAAATAGGTATTCGCATAGTAAAACTATTACGTTTTCTTACTAGCCAACGTCTATTTTTACCATTTTTTTATCCAAAGTGGCGGTTCTCAAATGGTGGTCCGCGGTTCTCAACAAGGGGTCCGTACAAAGATTCTTAGGTGGTCGCTAAAACCTTTAGCTTGAACATAAAATTAAAAGTATTTCTATAAAATCAGATAACAGATAAATAAAGTTGTAAAGTTTAAAAAAATATAGAGTAAAAAACTATTGTTTGTGCATGATTTTTATTATTATTTTGGTAATTTTTGCAAATTGTAAAAAACATTTAATGATATTTCGTCCTTGGCATAAGACATTTATTAGCAATTTTAAAAAACATTTTTAAATACAAAGGTTTTATCTTAAATTTATAATTAATTGAAATCAAATGTTTTTACTATTTTCTTAAAAATAGCCAGATTTGGTATCAAATTAAGAATATGCCATTAATTTTTGTCTTTAAGTATTAATTTATTTTTGGATTAAGAATTATTTAGGAATAACATTTGATATGAAATTGAGAAAGTATCACTTTTTTCAAATGAATATTCACTTTTATTCAAACTTGAAATTCAACATACCTACGTATTTTCAGAAATACTTTTAAATTAACAAATTTAAAGGCACGAAGCAAGAAAGGAAAACGTTCATGAATAAATTAGTTCTTCGAAACAATTTATAAATTTTATAAGACAAATGTTCATTATATAATTGTAGGGCCTGATTCAGCACAACAATTTAATTGTTTGAAAATAAAATTTGTATAAAAATTACTAATTTTTAAAAATATTTTTTGAGTAGTTTTCATACTCGATGTCCATGCTGAACTTAAATTTTAAAATTATATAAAACTTGAAGCACTAAATATTTTTGTCGTTTTTCCTAAAAAAAAATATATCAAATTTAATTTTGGCGATTTCTGATTAACATTTTGGCGACAGAGGCTCAAAAAAATCTGACAACCCTGCCTGTAGAAGGACCTAAATTTGAAACTATTTCGAGTCTATATTTAAATAAAGTTTGGACCTATAAAAATACTTAATATTAAAGTTTTCGAGTGACTTCTTATTAAAGCTGATTTTAGGCTAAAAATGCCTACGATTGATAATATTTTAGAACCAAAACAAGGCAAATGATTTTAGCTAATTTGCCAAAACATATAATATTGAAGATGACCTGGGACTATTTCATTGATTACGCAACCTAAGAATTAGTAGTATCTCTGGGATGGATTGATACCCGGTGGAGAAATATTCAAAATTGCCAAAATTCAGTCTTAAGAGCTCCACCACCTATGAAAGTTCTTCCGATTGAGGACCATAATTTAATGCTAAATCATTAGTTCCTCTTGGAATGTGACTATACCATACAAACTTAGAGTACTTATGAAAATAATTAATTAAACTTAATGAGAATTATTAAATTAAATGATTTTCAGTTACTTGAAATTAATTTGAATAAAAACTATTTAAATATTATTCAATTTGTTAAAAAGTTAGATAAAATAAAATTTCCACAAAAGTATTCGAATATGAATTTGTAAAATTTAAATCAAATTCCATAGTCTTCAACTAATTTTAAATATATTTTATTTTTTTAGCTTGAATACAATTGCACTTTATTTTATTTTCCATTTTAAAAATAAAATAAAATCTATTTTAAAACATTATTTTTTTTTTTTTTTTATTCATAGAAAATTTTGGAATATTTTTATTCAACATGAATTTGTTTGAATAGTTTTAAATTTGCTTTGAAATAGAAAAATAAGTAAAATATTAAGGGTTTTCATCCAAATTAATAAATTTAATCAATTTTTAAATTTATACGTTTTACTCACCTGTTTCATGAACGCCTCTTGCAAATTATTGTGTACCGTTTTATTTTTCGTGAGAACATTTGCAAATATCAAATATGTTTTCAAATTTTTTGTTTCTTGAATTTTTTTTATTCTTCATTTAAAATGAAAAAAAAAAAAAAAAAATTAAAAATTAATTTTATTTGTTTATATCAAATTTGATTTTATTTAAGTAAAAGTTTACGAAGTAGTTTACGTATTGAAATTGAGGCTTAAATATTTATAAATTGTGTAAATATTTTTTTCGAACAAAGTTTGACAAATTTTTTACTAGCTCATATATTTATACAGTTTATGAGCTATACGAGGCATTTATTTGATTGTATGAAAACCTCTATTTTTTTATACTTGAATATTTGAAAAAATTTTATAATTTTTTCTATTCAAACCTTTTGAGGCTGAATATTTTTATTTCTTTGGAGTTTTTGTTAAATAAAATAATAAAAATATTTATTTTAAATGTTTCTATTTGAGTATAAAGTTTTTGAATAAAAATCAGAAAAATTTTTTGAACTTTTTTTATTTAAATAAAATACATATGAATATTATTCAATGTTAGAATAATAAAAAAAAAAAACTTTTGATTATCTTCTTATAAAAAAATATTTGTCTATCTTTTGATTAAAAAAATATTTTAATTTTTAATTTATTTTGTTCAATCAGATACAAATTTATAATAAATTCAATTATTTTAGTATAAATAGAAATTCTTAATATTTTTATTTAAAAGTTAATAGATTGATTAACAAATATTTTTAATTAGAAATAAGAATTAAAAGTATTTTAATTTTTTATTTCATTCATAAGTGGTGATTGAAGTAAATTATTGATAATAAAAAAAACCAAAGATTGAAAATAAATAGTTAAAGGTAGTAGAAATTGCAAATATTAATGCTAATTTAGAACTATAACAATGGCTAACATTGTAGCTAGTTTATGGTCTTTTAAATAAAAGCTAATCTGGGACAATAAAAATATCTATAACTTAGCTTGTTTTTGGTGTAAAAATACCTATGATTAAAGTTAAATTGGTTCTATATTTAAACCGTCGATTGAAATTTGTTAGGTACAATAAAATTATATTATACAAATTATAAATGGCAGTTAGAATAGATTTAAAAAAGCCCTGTAATCAAAGGTACTTTAAGACAAAAGGAAGAATAATGATTGAATCTTATTTAAGATGTGACAGGACCTACGAGTGAAGTTAATTTCTGGCATTAAAAACACCTGTGAATAAAGCTAAATTGTGACAGCTTAGAAATCTTCAATTGATGTTTTTTATCTTTATTAGTATCTACTATTAAAGCTTATTTAACTTAAAGAAAAGAAGGAACGATAAAAACTAATTTGAGTCTATAAAAAACAATTTAAGCTACTCATGTAGAGAAATTTAAACTCAAATTTTTACTTCTCCCCTTAAATAAAATCCATAATTTTTATTTCCGTTTAATCTAACTTAAAACATAATTAACAAATTAATTTCTAATTACCTTTAGAAAATCCCAAACAAACTATTAATTTCACAAAAAAAAAAAAAAAAAAGACGCTTTGTCTTCTTCACTTCTCATACAAATATTAAACAACCGGATATTATTTCATAACCAGTTTATTATTTATTTAACTCTTTTTGTTTTGTTTCTCTAATTTTGAAGCATTTTAATCATTAAATATCAATAATAAAATATTAACCCTCTTTTAGCACAATTACTAAAATATTAAAAAAAAAAAAATACAAACTCCTAACAAAAAATATTAAAACCCTTTAAGCCACATCCGGTCTACTCATACATTAATAAAAAGCCCAAAACAAAAGCAAAAAGCCATTTTTAATAAGTAAATCATGTTTATTAAAACATAAAAATACAATATGAGCAATTTGGTGGAAACGAAAACACATTTATTTTGTTTCTTTTTTTTATTACTATAAAAATCCAAAATTTGTAGTTGACACGCAAGTCCAGAAAACAAAAAAATACAAAAATTATACGCCTGCACAGTGATTTCAGTTTTTCAGGGGGGAAATTAGAAAAAGACTTGACTTTTGTAGCCAAATAAACAATATAACTTTAACATTAATTGGAGCAACACACATGTTTACAAATACGTATCATTTTGATATGAAACATTCATACACGTTTTATTAACTATTTTCAAATAATTTAATGGTGATATAAAAAGGCCCTAATGATACTTTAATGAATTAAATTATGAATTATGAAATATTTATGTTTTGATGATACAACAACAATTATGTGGCTAAGAGAAAATTGGTTGAAAATAAAAAATAAAAGAAATAATAATATACTTAAAACCTCAACCAGTTAAAAGGAATAAAATACTTTCTTTTTAAAATAAAGCATACATTTTCTGGGTTTGATGAATTCCCCAATTAAAAAATAAAAGTAAATTCTATTTCATTTATTTTACATGTCAAAAGTACAAACAACTTTCCACTTTTAAACGAAAATTGGCCGGACTCTACAATTTAGGGACATAAAATGAAATGTCGCCAATTAAAATCGCTGCGTGACATAAATGCATGTCACATAAACTCTCCTTATTCCTCTCTTATAGAAGTTAATATTCTTTGTGTGTATTTTGCACACATACAAAAACACATGTAAAATAAATCAGGATTCTTTTGCATACTTTTAGGTTTATAAACCCAAGGGAATGTTTAGGAAAATGTATGTTTAGGTTACACAAGAAGTGTAAGTGTTTAGCTAACGTTTTATAATTTTTTATTTTTTTTTTTCATAATTTTTGTTATTGTACTTTCTGTGACATGCAACTGCAAAATGTTTAAAATCCTACAAACAACAATTAATTGTATAACACAATTTTAAATTATGCAAAATTAAACATTTACTAACGAACAAACAAAACCGTTTCTACATTCTACTGTTATGTTTTGCCTTACTATAACTGCAAGTGCTCAGCGTGTGTTAAGAACAAAAAGTCTGGAACAAGTAGCAATCAATTATTATTACTTTACTAGAAAAATGTTGGCAGTTTTAGAAAGGTGAAGTTTATGGTGTTTTAAATGATCTGCAATAGTACGACAAGTGGTATTATAGTTTATTAATTTAACTTTTTTTTTTTACTTCGACTCAGTTTTATAATTAAAAGCTTAAGAGAATTTTCTCAGGCTAATCAAAAATCTTAATATTGTTCCAAACTGATCTTGGTCATTAGATTTCACATACAACCAGACAAAAAACGATCTCTTACGTGTTAAAAACAGTGTCATTCAGTGTCAATAGTGAATCTGCCCCTTATGTGTTCCAATTCTACACTGCGTATTTAAACCTTAACGAAAATCGATAGCAGAATTTCTGGAAGGACTAAAATGTTGCATTTTTGCATTTTTATTTTTTTTTAATAAAGTAAATATTTAAACTTTAATAGAATTTAAACGAATATTGATATTTCAATATAATATCTGCAAAGTTGTTTTAAAATTAAAAAAAACTCCTACTTTTTTACACGAAAATTCCCAAAATCCCAATCCGTATAAAACATGTTAAAAAAATTTACTTTTGGCCACCCAGTCGTTATCAGGCGCATCCGTCAGAAAACACTTTTTGGGTATCTACTTTACATATGAATATAAATAATTAAAATAATTTTAAGTCGATCCCAGCTTTGTAACTTGAGAACCTCACAAAAATAATTTTAAAAAAATTCAAATTGACAAAGTTTGCAATGGGGCTTGTGGGCAGATTTTGTTTGCAAGCTCCTTCGGATTCACTTTACATGCATTTGCAAATTTTTTCAGTGAATAAATATTGACACCTTTTTGAAAAAAAAAAAAAAAAATACATGTGAAATTTTTTAAAGTTCCAAATTCAGATTAATATAACTTTTTAACGGATTCACATATTTATATGACTTTTGCAGCAATACTATTTGGAATTCTTCAAGGAATTTGGCTAAAAATTGGGTAAACATATATTTCGACCTGAATATCTCATTAACTAAAAGGGATAACCTACATATGCAGGCGTGCTTTTTGAAGAGAGTATATATCTATATATCTATCTATCTATCTATCTATCTATCTATCTATCTATCTATCTATCTATCTATCTATCTATCTATCTATCTATCTATCTATCTATCTATCTATCTATCTATCTATCTATCTATCTATCTATCTATCTATCTATCTATCTATCTATCTATCTATCTATCTATCTATCTATCTATCTATCTATCTATCTATCTATCTATCTATCTATCTATCTATCTATCTATCTATCTATCTATCTATCTATCTATCTATCTATCTATCTATCTATCTATCTATCTATCTATCTATCTATCTATCTATCTATCTATCTATCTATCTATCTATCTATCTATCTATCTATCTATCTATCTATCTATCTATCTATCTATCTATCTATCTATCTATCTATCTATCTATCTATCTATCTATCTATCTATCTATCTATCTATCTATCTATCTATCTATCTATCTATCTATCTATCTATCTATCTATCTATCTATCTATCTATCTATCTATCTATCTATCTATCTATCTATCTATCTATCTATCTATCTATCTATCTATCTATCTATCTATCTATCTATCTATCTATCTATCTATCTATCTATCTATCTATCTATCTATCTATCTATCTATCTATCTATCTATCTATCTATCTATCTATCTATCTATCTATCTATCTATCTATCTATCTATCTATCTATCTATCTATCTATCTATCTATCTATCTATCTATCTATCTATCTATCTATCTATCTATCTATCTATCTATCTATCTATCTATCTATCTATCTATCTATCTATCTATCTATCTATCTATCTATCTATCTATCTATCTATCTATCTATCTATCTATCTATCTATCTATCTATCTATCTATCTATCTATCTATCTATCTATCTATCTATCTATCTATCTATCTATCTATCTATCTATCTATCTATCTATCTATCTATCTATCTATCTATCTATCTATCTATCTATCTATCTATCTATCTATCTATCTATCTATCTATCTATCTATCTATCTATCTATCTATCTATCTATCTATCTATCTATCTATCTATCTATCTATCTATCTATCTATCTATCTATCTATCTATCTATCTATCTATCTATCTATCTATCTATCTATCTATCTATCTATCTATCTATCTATCTATCTATCTATCTATCTATCTATCTATCTATCTATCTATCTATCTATCTATCTATCTATCTATCTATCTATCTATCTATCTATCTATCTATCTATCTATCTATCTATCTATCTATCTATCTATCTATCTATCTATCTATCTATCTATCTATCTATCTATCTATCTATCTATCTATCTATCTATCTATCTATCTATCTATCTATCTATCTATCTATCTATCTATCTATCTATCTATCTATCTATCTATCTATCTATCTATCTATCTATCTATCTATCTATCTATCTATCTATCTATCTATCTATCTATCTATCTATCTATCTATCTATCTATCTATCTATCTATCTATCTATCTATCTATCTATCTATCTATCTATCTATCTATCTATCTATCTATCTATCTATCTATCTATCTATCTATCTATCTATCTATCTATCTATCTATCTATCTATCTATCTATCTATCTATCTATCTATCTATCTATCTATCTATCTATCTATCTATCTATCTATCTATCTATCTATCTATCTATCTATCTATCTATCTATCTATCTATCTATCTATCTATCTATCTATCTATCTATCTATCTATCTATCTATCTATCTATCTATCTATCTATCTATCTATCTATCTATCTATCTATCTATCTATCTATCTATCTATCTATCTATCTATCTATCTATCTATCTATCTATCTATCTATCTATCTATCTATCTATCTATCTATCTATCTATCTATCTATCTATCTATCTATCTATCTATCTATCTATCTATCTATCTATCTATCTATCTATCTATCTATCTATCTATCTATCTATCTATCTATCTATCTATCTATCTATCTATCTATCTATCTATCTATCTATCTATCTATCTATCTATCTATCTATCTATCTATCTATCTATCTATCTATCTATCTATCTATCTATCTATCTATCTATCTATCTATCTATCTATCTATCTATCTATCTATCTATCTATCTATCTATCTATCTATCTATCTATCTATCTATCTATCTATCTATCTATCTATCTATCTATCTATCTATCTATCTATCTATCTATCTATCTATCTATCTATCTATCTATCTATCTATCTATCTAAAATTGGCGATTAATTTTCGTAATTAAGTTGTGTACCAAATAAAAATAGACAAAATTAAAATCATCAAGCTAGGTTTTGTTGTTTTCTTTTACGGAGCTGTCATTTTATACCCAACATCAAAAAGATGAGGGGTATATTAATTTTGTCATTCCGTGTGTAACATATTGAGAGAATCATTTAAGACCCCATAAAGTATATATTTTCAGTTTGACTCGATCTTGTATAAAATCATCTATATGCATTTTTTGTTACAAAACATATGCAAGGTAATATAGAGAATAAGTAGTGAATTTCCAAGTACTGCATTGCAATATAAACTAAAATTAATTAAATATATCATTCAGAACAAGCGACTGTAATATTCTTACTTGTTCTATTACATACATACTATAGGGTAGAATTGTCTACTTAAACCCTTATAGTATACATATCTAAAACTAAATATTCGCACAAAACAACAATCTCTAACAAACACGCAAATCATTAAATGGGCGACCATTGCATTTTAATAACATTTAATAATAAATATTCCCATTTGACGATGGCTACGAGAGGGTGAAAATTTGACAAAATATTTAAACAAAAACCAATTTATTCATAATCAACCAAAACTCAAAGGACTAATGTGTAAACTGTAACAACTTCGATGTATTGTAACAATTGCTAGCAATGGCACAGTGTTTTAAAACACTGACCATACCATATCTAAGATAGTCATCAAATTGACTGATGGTTGTAGTGAACACATTTCAATGGTGGTCGTTAAATATTAACACATTTTATGTGCCAACCTTTTTGCCGTTTCGCACAATGATTTAGTGCAACAAAAACCTAGGCTAGTTTGTGTTTTTTAAATTTCATTTTGTAATTAAAGTAATTGCATTGTGTTGCAATATTTTGTCCTTGTTTTATGTATGTGTGTTTAGTAGATTTTAATTTGTTTTAAAAATGTTTTCGTGCCTTTGAAGGCATAAATGCCAACAATTTTCTAAAACATACATATAATGGCAATTAATTACCACATTCCCATTGGAAAATTAAATATTTATATAAATAAGTTAAGAATGGAAGCTTTACATTACGTGTTCCATTCAGGTGTGATTAGTTTTAAAAACATTGACATAAATTTTCAATGTTCTTTAAGTAAAGGCAACGGAAACAGGGAGGTTAACATTTACGATTTTTTCTTGCGCCTAAAAATTTATGAAAAGGAAATTAAACGTTTTTAGAAAAAAAAGAGATTTATTTGTTTTAAACATGATTGAAAACAAAATGAATTATTTATTAATAATATTTAAGGAAAATTTGGCAAATGTTTTTTTTTTACACTTGAAAAGAAAAGAGGCAAATTAACTTAGGAAAATTTTTTCTTATAAAATATACTGCTTAATTCTAAATATTAATTTCAGTTATAAATAATACTCTTATTTGTTAATCAAGTGGTGTTCATCCAAAAATCCTAAAGATATAATTAACTGCATTCATTTCACTCGACACCTGTTGTCCGGATGGAATTTTTAAATATGATTATGACTCTAATTTATTACTTATAACCAGGTATATTTAAGCATTTAAAAATAAAAAAAAACTATAAAATTAAATACACATTTTGTTTTTCAACAAAAATACCCCTCAAATTTTAACTTCATTTGACTAATATGGTTAAGACCGAAATAAAAGAGAAGAAATAATGATGATTAAGCCAAATTTAGACAAGACTTCAAAATTTAACAAACATAAATAATATTAAAAACAAAAAAAAAATTAACTTTAACTTATAATTATCATAACTAAATTTTAGCTATTAATACTTCATTATTTAAATTATGTAAATTTAGTAGCAACAAACAAAAATCATATTAAATACATTAAAATGCTACAAAAAAAAAAACAAAAAAAAAAAAACAATAATTAAATACTATAAAACTCTGAAAAGAAAAAAACGCTACAATAAAAATTATAGTGTATTCCGTTTATTTATAATTTTTTAACTAATTTCCATCATCGTCATCATTACCATCAGCCACAGTAGACACGTCTGTTTTATAAGAGTTCTGGGTACAACATGCCACATTTAACCAACAACAAATGTTTAATCGTCATTTGAGAAAAAAAATGTTAAAATGTAAAATAAAACCAAAAGAACATGTATTTTTTTAACAAGAGAGGAAGTGTGTGCAAGGTGGAGGAGGTGAAGGAAGTTAAAACAATGAAAAAATTAATGTAAAACTAAATACGAGTCATTAATTAAAGATACTTAAGCTAAATGACCACAAACAAACACATTCACTCGAATTTATTATTGGTGTTCAACACGTCCATATTTTCTTTTATCTTTAAACGAAATAAGTTAAAATTTTGTAAAGAGCCGCTTTACAGTTGGCTCTTTAAGGGATTGTTTTTTGTGGAAGTTAACTTAAACCTAAATGATTTAAACCTCACTTTAAAAATAATACTGTGTTTAATGCTTATTTATGGAGAAAAGTACGATAAACGATTTTTTAATTTTTTTCATATAAAAATCGTTATTTATTAGTTAGATTATAAGGCGACCCTTATAACCTAACTAGGTTAGGTTATAAGGGTCGCCTGCTATTGCGAGTGCACTCGAAGGCCCTTAGGCCCATTGTGATACCCTATATGGGAAGATAGCTACTCTCCCTTTCTATAAACAAAAACTTACGTTCCGTTGGTCCACCTTGAAATCAACCCGTACTCCTAACAAACCTAATCAGGTTTGACAATGGCAGATAATGGACAATCCAGATAATGGAAGAATTGTCTACCGAGGTATCTCAGTCTATGCTCCTTCAGTGCTAGACATTCGCATAACAAGTGTTCTACGGATTATTCCTCATCTAAACAATTTCTACAATAGCTATTTCCTGGTTAACCCATATGTTCCGACATTCGCCCGATCATACAGTGTCCTATGATAATACCTACAAGAAGCCTTATCATATGACCTGTCAAGAGATAGTAATACTCTAGTTCTACCAGAGAGTCCTTGACAGTCTACAAGTGGTGATTGAGGACCACCTGAGTTCCATTTCATTCACCGCCCATTTATCAAGAGTATTGGAAATAGCAACGAAGGGAGTGTGAATGCCATTCGTTACCTCGTATTCTTGTATGGCCCGGAACCCATATCAGCTCCACCCGAATGTATCTTAGTTGAGTTAAGGAGAGTATACCAGTCGTCAACACATCTCGTTCTTATAATAGGAGAATTCAGAGCCTTAATTGCTGCAAGGCTGTCTACCTATATATCAATGTTTAAGACGCAGTAATAAAATTCCTAAATTCGCTTCGCTGCCATGTTGATGGCATATACTTCTGCCTGGAAAACTGTACACGAATTGGCTAATCTGAGGGACATCGAAATGTCATCAGAGAGCAAGTGCCAGTTTCCGATCCATCAGTGAATACGGAGGATTACATTAATAATTAACGATTTTTCAAATATTTGCTTTGTCTGATGTGAATATCAAATATTTTAACGGTATCAAGTGATTTTGGACAAACAAAACTATTTGCTCTTAAATTAAAATTCGACAAATATTTGCGACAAATTCGAGCGAATTTTTGTTTGATCTTACAAAATAAATATAAGATCAAACAGCGGCAAATAAAAGCTGATGTGGTGGATGTCTTGAGTTGAAAAAAAAATTTTGTTTTTATGTAGGGGAGACTGGGCAGCTTCGGCTTTGGGGTAGCTTGTGCATCGCTAACTATTTATGTAAATGTATCAAAAAGCTTAATAAATAACTCACACGAAGTTTGTCATCTCTAGCTTACCAACTGACTTTAATGCAGGTGTTTTAGTATTTTTGCAAGTGTTTTTTTGTAATATTTTGACACTAATTTTTAAGTATTTTGTATTTGAAATTTTTCAATATTTAAAACATGGTTTAAAAAGTAATATTAAGAATTGTGCTATTTTAATAAAAAAATAAGTGAAAGCCAAATCTTTGTTGGAGATTAAAAGAAAAAAAAAAAATAGTGTAAGTAGTGCTTTCGGGGTAGATTCAGCGTCTTCAATCGGGGAACATTCGGCATCTGTTGAATGTCTGATGTTTTGCGTGGTATTAAGACTCCAACGTCCGCCGGTAGAAATTACAATATTAAACGCCAAACAATTGAATCGCATATAAAAAACGAGATAGTTATTTAATGAGATGTGATCAGTTTGTATAATTTATATATTAAAGTATAGTTTTCTAAATAAAACTTTCAATATATTAATATTTTTTTCTTTAACCATCATACTAAGTACATACTTGTTATTTTTGTATACTGCTGAAAGTGCCGTAAAAAGAAACCAGCATTGTTTTGTGAAGTCAGGGTTGTTTTGTAAATGAGGATTGTTAACTTGATATTGAAATTTCTATGGGATTTAATTTAATTTAAAAATTGATGTCAAATTAATTTACAGTAGTTGTATGTTTAATTAAATAATTTTGAGTAAATAATTTTCATCTAATCTGAACAGACTTAAAATATGTTTTCGTATTTTACGATATTTGATAGCTGTTTCATTAAACAAAAACTGTCAAATAAATGTGCGTAATGTGAACAAAAAATCAACTCTGTATTTGGTTGGAAAAATTGCGGAAAAATACAATGAAATATTTCGTGTCAAGTATTTGCTTAATCTGAACTTAGCTTTAAAACTATAAGTAACCACAAATATAGACCTTTTCCAAATTAAACGCTTATTTATAAAGAATATAAAAATCGATATTTAGTAATAAATATAAGTGATTCCAAATCGGCGCCGTTTTCCATTTGGAAACTTATTCACAGAGAAAATAAAAATTATAGATTTTTTTTTTTTTTATACATAAATTGATTTTAGGTAACAATTATAAGTGATCACAAATTAAGAACCTTTTTCCATTTATGGAGTAAATAACGATTAAAGGCTCCGTTACTCTACCGTAAATGTAAATGTAGCGAATCAGCTGACACGTTTTGCTTATGAGAGTTATGTGTGTTTGTGTACTCAAAAACGTAAATGTTACGTAGCAACCTAATCAAATTAGGTCGCTCTACGTTTTTACGTGACAGCTGAAAGGACAGTGTTGACATCTTTTTATTTCAATATACTAAATCTGCGTAAAAAATCTATATAATAAGTTTATCAACTGAACAATTTGTTTTGCTGTTTTCTTCGGAAAAAACTTGTTAAAATAATTTAAATAAAGTGCGGAGTTTAATCAATAAATTAAAATTTAAAAATTTTGCAATAAAAGCACAAATTTCGTTTTGTATACAAGTCGCTAAAACACAAATCAATAAATCTAGCGATTTTTAAACTGAATTTGATTTACTGAAAAAATGTGTAATTTACATCACTGATGTTGATGTGAACAAAACAACAACAAAGTACTGGCTACATTTACGTTTTTTGAGTAAGCACCCACTTACGTTTCCAGTTACATTTACGTTTTTACATTTACATTTACGGTAGAGTAATGGAGACTTAAAGGGTTTTTGAATATTTCATATAAAAATCAATATTTAAAAAGACATATAAGTGACTACAAATTAAGACCCCTTTTCCGTTTTAGAAGCTTATTTAGGGAGAAATTAATGATAATTTTTTTCAGATTTACTCGAAAACGCACATATTTGCATGTTTTTCTTAAAAATAAATATAAATTTGCATATTTTTAAATTTTTTACTTCTTTAACTTTTTTTATTAAAGTTCTATTTTTATAACGCACATTTAGCGATTATTCTAAAACAAGTTATTAAGTAGGGGAAGGATTTCAATAAAAATGATGAGTTAAATGATAACGGCTCTAAAGCAATAGAAAATGTTAAACGAGTATTAACATCAAGAAATATTAAATCTAGTCTCTCATTTTTCTGTTCAATTTCCTTCTGGAGGGATAAATATGGGACAAATATATCGATGGCTTTGTGTTTGCAGTAACGATTATATGATTCAGTATGTTCATTTAAACAACAGTAGACAACTTTTGTTTTCGTGTGGCATCTCTGTTAAAATAAACAGAAGACTTAAATAGGAGTAGAAATAAAAAAGAATTTGGGAATTATTTAAGAATTGTGAATATGTGTGCTTACTGCTTTCATATGTTAAAAATGTGTTTTAGTTGATAAAATAAAAATGCTGTGGTTTAAGGTGTATTTACGTACGTTCCAGCAAGATTTATCCACCAACTTTTTTTTTAAATTAAAAAATATTTAAAAAAGTACGCGAACAACATTTTGCAAAAATTTGCAGATTTTTGTTTGTAAACAACAAAAAGTAATGTCTCCTCATTAAATTAAAAACGCTTATCTATGTATAAAAATAAAAACATAGTAATTTTGTTCTATTTTGTTAACAAAATAAAAGTATAATGTTATAAATATTAAATATTATTTGTTAATAACATTAAATTAAAAGTTGATTCATTAAAATATAATTTTTTATTCAAAACAATAAAAAATCTGAAAATTCATAACTAAAAACGCTAACATGGCATCTCTTAAAATGATTTTCAACAAAAAATAAAAACTTTTATAAATGAATTTTTATTTAATTTTTTTTAACATAAATCTAAACAAATATGAATTGTAAGTATTTGTGTAATATTTTACTACATATATTTTTTTTACTTTTCGTAAAATTTGAGTTTTTATATTTTGATTTTCTTTGTTTACATTTGTAAACAAATGATCATATGTTTTGCTGATGGAAGTTGATGGAAAAAAACAGCCAGCATGTTTCATCAATTTCCCCTTCAATGAGCTGTCAAATTTTGTCTCTCTTTTGCTCAATTGCAAGATTTTTAAAGTAAACGAACGCGATTTAGCAACTTCCAGCAACATTTTGTGATAATTATCACAAAATATCAGGTACGCGAACACAGCTTTAGTTAACGACTGAAACAGATGTAACGATAAAGACTGTCGTTTATAAATGTTACAGAATAGTAAATAATTTAATAATCGATTCGGTTATCGTTAAAATAAGTTACTGAATCGCACTACAGATCTAGTGTTTAGAAGAACACTCTTCTTCTGAACTTTAATTATTCAAATTCGCTCTTGTGACATCTTTTGGCGTAGGAGGATTATATTTTATGTATAAAAATGTTTTCGCCAAAACTGACATTCGTTTACTTTTGACAACTTAGTACAAAAAGTGTTTGTGCAGGCAGAGAAAAAACATATCTCAATATGGTTGCCCCAATAATATTATTTTCATGACAAAGATATATTTTCATCGCAAACATCGTTATTGTTGAATATTTTTTATTTTAAAAACAATTTTGTTGTAGCAATTACACATTTGTTTTCAATTCACAATTAAAATTGTTGACACAACATGTTAAGTAATATGTTTAAATTAGAACCACATTATTGTTTTTAAAATTCCAAAAAAATTATTTTAAATACTGACAAAAAAATGTTTGTTTTCTATTGGCAACAATATACATTATTAGTACTTGACAATAAGTATACTTGCTTCGATATGAAGAGATTTGCAAGTATTTTTATTCAGTTTAGTGTACTTCTTGCTTCTTGCATAAAGTTAGTTATCTGTCGACGTGTTAAAAATATATTAGAAAATATACTGAATATATATTTAAAAAAAGAGAATTATTTAATTTAAATCATTTTAATTAAAATTAAACTAAAAATAAATAGTTTACATAAGTGTTTCAGACTGTGAAAATATTTTAAAGAAAAGAAAACTGTACAATAAGTCTTCAGAGTTCAAAATAGTGTCACCTTGTATGAGTATTTAAGAAATATCTCAGATTTCATCATGCACCGGTGATGAATCTATCTATCTTTTTATACCCATGTGATTTATTTTATATAACTAAATTATACTTCATTTTAATAAAACTACCATAAGAATAATTAATTGGATTTTATTTATTTATTTTTTGGCATAACAATTGTTTCCCGAGACTATAAGTATTTTTATTGTGAATCAACAATAAAAATATGGTTGCAGATCAACAATATTTTTTCTGTGATTTAACCATATTATTGCTGTATATATGAATAAGGTATATATACAACAAAAATATGGTTGCATATAAACAATATTTTTATTGTAATTCAACTATATTATGGTGCTACATTTAACAATAATATAAATTACCGACAACTATAAAATACAACCATAATATGACAGTACTCGATTATGGTTGCTATTCACCATATTTTTTCTTTGCGTGTACTGAGAAAATTACGATTAAAAATTGTTTGCATTTTTATACCCTTCACCACAGGTGTAAAGGGTATATATAAGTTTGTCATTCCGTTTGTAATTCCCACAATTTTCGTCGGAGAGCAAAAAAGTTGACATTTTCGGGATCCTTGTAAGAAATGATGACGATAGGACCATGTCCGTCCGACCGTCCGTCCGTGTGTCGGTTGAAATGGCGTTTATGAAGCCCACCGATAACTGACATATATAATATATATATCAAACGATCGAAAATGCTTTCGAGAATTTTGCTATTGGAATTCAGCAAGATCGGTTCATACAATGCCGAGATATGTTCAAAAAACCGGTTTTTAGAACCGGTTTTCCAGTTTCTGAAGCCTCTGTATATACTAGGGACTTCGTTTTTACAAAGAAGTCTCGGACATTTTTTTCTGAATTTTTGTTCTGAAAAAATTAAATAAATCGGTTCAATAATAACTGAGATATCGGACAAAACGCATTTTTTATTTTTTGAAGCCCTGGTTTAAGCTATAGATTTTTATTTTTATACAGATCGGTCACAAATATTTTTATAAAATTTTGGTTTTTTGAATCGACAAGATCGATTTATAAATGGCGAAGATATGCTTTAAAAACCGGTTTTTAGAATCGGTTTTTCAGTTTCTGAAGCCTCTGCAGGGACTTCGAGTTTTTAAAGGGGGCTCGGAAATTATTTTCTGAATTTTTGTTCTGAAAAAATGAAATAAATCGGTTCAGTAATAACTGAGATATCGGGGAAAACGAATTTTTTATTTTTGAAGCCCTTGTTCAAGCTACAGATTTTTATTTTTATATAGATCAGTCATAAATATTTTTTAATAAACCAAATTCGTTCATAATCAACAGAGTTATGGCCCAAAAACAAATCTGTTAAGAATATAAATACACACACAAACATGTATATTAAGCATTGTAATGACTATTAGTGACGTTTTTTGTTTTTTGTATAGACAAGTAGTTTAGTTAGCAACAGAAGTAATATAATGAATAACAGTGTTGTTGTTGTTCTTTGTATATGCAGTCAGTTTGTATATACACACATAAAAAAATAAATAAATATGGAATTGTTGTTTTTTATTTTTTAAAAGCAAAGCCTGCTAGGATTGTTTTTTTTCATATTCAAATTATCGTAGTTTGAAAAAAATTTAGATTTATATATGTGAAAATATGCAAGCATACGTTAAGGCGAAAATTTTATTAATTGTCGGTAATATGGTAATATGATGTCGATAAGATGGTAATATGGTGAAGGGTATCAAAGATTCGGCACAGCCGAATCTTTTTTCAATTTCATATATAAAACTAAATTTGGAGTAATATATAAAGTGATCACAAATCGAAGTCCTTTTTTAGTCCTTATTTGGAAGCTTTATTATACTGAAAAAATATTTGGAATTTATCATATAAAAATCACTTTAAGTTTAGAAATGTATTAAACTTTAATTTTAAAACTGACCCCTGAATTTAAAATCTTTAATCTAAGGCACGTTTTTAACATTTCTGCCCAAATTAAAAAGAAAAACGACTTTGTTCAAATTTTAGGTTGAGTGGTTTTCTTTAGACACTCATAAAACTGATAAGAAAAACTCCCCTTAAGAATTTAAACTATAACAAATAAGAAAAATTATGTTAAATTAAGTTTCTTAGATCTACTTAATTTTTTTGTTTTCTTTGTTTCTGCTTAAAATTAGTGTGTGAAAATTTATGTAAAACCATTTAAACTAATTTTATTAGACATATTTTAAAAATAAACCGACAAAGCTTATAATAAGGTTTAAAAAAATATGTTTTTTTCATAATTTATTTTTATTTATTATTCATAAATTATAAGAAAATAAAAAATAAGAAAATAAACTAAAATTTAGGCATATTTTGATAATAAATTATAAATAATAAACTCCTCTAACTTATGATAAAAGAGGTGGATAATATCTAATGTTGACTGTTATAAGGGAAATTTGAAAAAGTTGTGTGTTAGGAAATAATTTGAAAGTTATTTATATCAGATTGCTGTTTAGTTTTTAGCTGATTAAGTTTTATGAAGATATAATGCATCTAAGCTGTTAACTCAGATAACTTTATGTGTGAAAAGAGCACATGACTTTGTTTATTATTTAGTTGAAATTTTCATAATTTCTTTGATTTAAATCTTAGATTGTAAAAACTACTTAAGTTTTTATTAAATTGAATTAAGGATCATAAATCCATTTTCTTTCTTTCTTACGTTTAAATTGACCTGTGTTAAAACAAAACAAAAGACATAAATGCTTTTTAACATTTTATTTTTCTGTTTTTTTTTTTTTTTTTTGCTCTCATTTTCAACAAGAATTTATTATTCGCATTGCATGTTGTCACGAGTCATAAATCCGAACAATTCAACCTCATGTATCATGCAATTATGTTAAAAAAACACTGAAAAACTTTGTAACATTCTTGTTATAATTGTGGCACTACATTACAGATTTAGGATTCATATGATAGGTGTATGGATAGGAGACACAAAAACGATTATTATGAACTCAGGAGTATGGCAATTAGTCCCCATGAGGATTATTATGCAATAATGGTAATTATTTTATTAATTTTATTATTTATATACCTATATTTTATTTATATTTTAAAAATAATGAATAAAAAAATCTTTTTTAAATTCCAAAAACTAAGAAAATTACTACAGAGAAGATTTTCACGTACATATTATCATATTATATTTCGAAATGAAGAGATTTGCAATAAACTAGGTCACCAGCAGCAAAACTGAGGCTGTCCCTTGCAAGCTAAAAACTAAGAAGAACCCTTCAAATAGAGGAAGATCGCCGGGACAAGTGTAACATTGAAAGTTTGACGAATAATAAATTCACTACATTCTACCTATGGAGGAAAGCTAATGGTACCTGGGCTCGTAGCGCAGAAGAGAAGGCCAATTTATCTGCACATCTTTCAACCAAAATCATCTTTTTTTTGGAAGGACGATTGTTATTACATTAAATGATGATGATATGATTACTATTAGCCCCGAGGACATAAATACAATTGTGAAAGAAAATATGAATAAAAAAAATCACCTGGATCTGATCTAATAACACCATAATTAAAAATCTACCGAACGTGGCAATTAGAGTGATGTCTAAAATGTTAAATGCGATCTTAAAACTAAGAATATTTCAAAAAATTTAGAAAACTTCTCAGATTATAACGATACAAAAGCAAGGAAAGGATTTAACCGTACCATCGTCCAATAGACATATTAGTATACTTTTTTGTTTGTCGAAGCTATTTGAAAAAGTATTGCAAATGAAAATCATGACAATTTTAAATTATACAAATATAATCCCAGTTCATCAGCTTGATTTCCGTGAAAAGAACGGAACAATTGAACAAGTTAATCGTCTGACTGGAGAGATTAGAAAATCTTTTAAATTAAGGAGGTATTGCTCTGTCATCTTCTTGGATGTAGTGAAATCTTTGAAAAAAGTATGGCATCAAGGTTTAATATATAAAATTAGATGTTTTTTGCCACCTTGTACCTATAAATTGTTCGAGTCATATCTACGTGACCGATCATTTAGAGTTAAGTATGATAACTTTGTTACAGGAGAATTTGAAGTAAAGGCAGGTGTCCCACAGGGTAGTGTTTTGGGGCCTATTTTTTTAATCTACACATCTGACTTGCCAACATGCAATAAACTGACAATTTCTACGTATGCTGAAGACACAGCAATATTGAGTTCACATGAAAATCAACTAAATGCTTACCTTAGACATGTTTAAAATATACGAGTAAAAGAGTTAAAAAGCAAAAATGTTATGTACTTTCACGCTGAGGAGAGGAATCTGCCCACCCATTAAACTCAATAATATTGTTATTTCTCAGCCTGATTATGTCACATATATTCATTTGGATAGGCGACTTACATGGCACTGTCATATAGAAACCAAGAGATGTAATTCGAAATTAAAAGCTTTTAGCCTTCATTGGTTAATGAAAAGGCAGTCAAAACTCAGCCTTGACAATGAAGTCATCCTGTATAAAACCGTATAAAAACCAATTTGAACATATGGCATCCAATTGTGGGGAACGGCCAGCAATACAAGTATTGATCTTATACAGAAGATCTAAACAAAAAATTTTAGAACCACGACGGATGGACCATGGTATATAAAAAACAAGAACATCCATAAGGATTTAGATGTGCCGCTTGTGAAGGACGAGTTCAGGAAATTCAAAGCAAAATGTGTAGCACAATTGCAGAGTCATCTAAACCCACTTGCAAGACACCTAGCAGATGCCCGAACATATTCAAGTCTTCGTACCACCCCGCTAATATGAGGGTCAATATATGCCATCTACTCTCCTGTTAGAGAGTAATTAGATTTAGCTTTAGTTTTAAGATTTATATACTTATTGTAAGGCCTAAAGATTCAATAAAATAATAAAACGTAAAAAAAAGATATTTCGATAAAACACTCAATAACCTTTGCCCCCGATCTTATGCTGTTGTAAGTATTTTCTGTGATCATTTTCATAGCTTTTAGAATTTAAGGGAGATATTTTCATTAATTTCAAAAAATGTTTGTTGTTTATTTTTCCGAAAACGAGCGTTCAAATGAAAATGCAGCCTAGATTTTGGGTCACTTTATTTATAATTTTCTCATTTAATTTGCTTTTAAATGGAAAAATTAATGATCATTTTATCTCATACCAAATATCGAGTTTCATATTCAAAAGATCTTAAATCATCATTTTCCTTTTAAATAACCTTCTAAATGGAAAAAGGACCAAGATTTGTAATTACTTATATTACTTATCAAATATAATTAAAATTAAAAAAAGTTTAATAGCAATTGTCTCTGTAAATATGCGTTCAAATTGAAAAAAGGGCCTCTATTTGAGATCACTTTGTGATCATTTGTGACGACATTTCGATTTTATAAGAAAAATTTAAAAAAATATATATATCGTCATTTTTTTATAAATAAGTATTTAAATGGAAAAATGGCCTCAATTTGTGATCGAATACAGGAATACAGATTCCTAGCGGGTCAAGGAGGGTAGTGGGTGGCCCCCTAAAGTTGGCCATCTCGGATATGTCATTTTTTTTTAAATCGCCAAAAAAAAATCATTTATGATATAACAGAAAAGAAATTGAGGTGTTTATAAGTTGATTTGGAGGAGTACAGATTCCTAGCGGATCCAGGGGTAGTTGGTGGACCTTCAAAGTTGACCATCTCGGGTAAGTAATTTTTTTAAAAAATTGCCAAAAATTCATTTATGATATGACAGAAACGAAATTTTATATATAGATAGCCTTTGTAAATATCTACAAAAACTACCCTTACATGTGTAGGTTATATTTTTTAGTTTAAGAGATATTCAGGTCGAAATAATTTTTTCTACCATTCAACAGATTTCCTATAAAATTCTAAATAATATTGCTGCAAGAATCATATAAATATATGAATCCGGTGAAAAGTTATATTAATCTGGATTTGGAACTTTAAAAAATTTTCATAATTTTTGCGTTTCTTTTTCCAAAAAGGTGGCAATATTTATTCACCCATAAAAACAGTTTTTTCCGGACTATATTATTTTTATACACACCATCAAAAAGATGGGGGTATATTGATTTTGTCATTCCGTGTGTAGCATGTCGAAGGAATCATCTAATACCCCACAAAGTATATATTTTATAGGTCCTGGTTAGATTCTGAGTTGATCTAACTATGTCCGTCCATCTGTCCGTCTGTTGAAAACAGGATAGGAAATTTGGCACAAATATTTGTCTTATATAAAGTTTGTTTGGGATTGAAAATGGGCAAAATCGGTTAATAAACAGAAAAGTTATGGGCTAAAAACTAGAAACACAGGGTGTCCGTTTCATACTTTTCTGCTGATGTCTCTTAAACAAAAGCATGTACGACATCAAAATTTTGTATAAATAGTTCGAGGGTCGATATAAACTCGGAAAACAAAAATGGGCGTAGTACGCCCTCTTTACCGGCCACCTCCCATATAAGGTGAAATTGTGTTCAAATAGTTCAAGGACCAATGTAAACTCGGAAACAAAAAATAGGAGTGGTCCGCCCACTTCCCATATAACATACATTTTGAAAAAGTTGATGGTGGGTATATAGATTCGGCCGAGCCGAATATAACATTCGCGCTTGTTTTAAATTGCTAAAAAATCATTTATGATATAATAAAAAAGTAATTAAGGTGTTTATAAGTTGATTTGGAGGGGTACAGATTCCTAGCGGATCAAGGGGTAGTGGGTGGACCTTCAAAGTTGACCATCTCGGGTATGTAATTTCTTAAAAAAATTGTCAAAAACTAATTTATGATATGACAGAAAAAAAATGTATACATAGATAGTCCTTATAAATCTTTACGAAAACTACCCTTACATGTGTAGGTTATCTCTTTTAGTTTAAGAGATATTCAGGCGAAATATTTTTTCTATAATTTTTTGCCTCGTTTTTTTAGTTTCTTTAACTTGGCAGGCTTAATATTGACCCTAAATTGTTTCTAAAATATACATCAGATTTCCTAAAAAATTCTAAATAATATTGCTGCAAGAATCATATAAATATATTAATCCGGTGAAAAATTATATTAATCTGGAGTTGGAACTTTAAAAAATTTTCATAATTTTTGGGTTTCTTTTTCCAAAAAGGTGGCAATATTTATTCACCCATAAAAATAGTTTTTTCCGGACTACATTATTTTTTTTAATGTTTCTACAAGAAATCTTAACGCAAAGGCGTGTAAAGTAAATCCGGAGGAGCTTGTAGTTTCGCTCGTAACCCTGTTCAAGCTTTGTCAATTTTTTTTATTTTTTTGTTAAATTCTCAATGAAAGAAGTAAATTTTTGAAAGATGTTCTTCCCGGATTGAGATTTTGGCATTTTGGTACAAAAAAATTCTAATTCTTTAATTTTAGGACTATATTATATCAACAGGATATATTTGTTCGTTTAAATTTCAATTTAATTATTAACATTATTTTTCAAAAAAGCATTTTCAAATCTCGATTTTCCGTTTTTTTTATCATGGTCTGAAGAAATTTATTTAGACCTGAATATCTCTTAAACTAAAAGAGATAAAATACCATGTAAGCGTATTTTTTGTTGAGGTTTACAAGGACTATCTGTACAAATTTTTTTTTTTTGTCGTATCATAAACTAATTTTTGGCAATTTTTTTTCCTGACCTGCTAGGAATCTGTATTCCTACAAATCAGCTTATATATACATCAACTGTGATTATGTGAAATTTTTATTGAGATATTTTCAAGCGTTTTGAAACTACTGTGCTCTGCCTTCGACCATATTTTAATTGAAAATTTCCAAGTTTGATGATGGGAGCCAAATTAAAATTACTAGTTCTTTATAAAGAAATTTGACAAAAACAGGTGTACCAATATGGCTCATGATATCCTTTTTAATCAACTACTTTAATAGCTCTCTCTTGTAGTCGTTACAACTCAACCTGAATTTTCCTTTTTCTTTTTGAAAGTCCATTTAAAATATAGCGTAAAATATGAACATTTTCTGTTAAGAAAACATCAACAAAAGTCTAATGAAAATGGTTTTAAACGATAAGAACTATGAATAACAGCAACAACAACAACAAATGGAACATTTTTACGATTATAAAAGCAAAAAAATAAATAAACTTAACAATTCATTTATTCATTCATTCATTCTTGTATTTAGGACTACAATATAATTTTGCAATTAATCGCATTTAACACAGCAACATTCCAACAAAACAGCTGAAATTATATTTATTTTTCTTTAATTTTGATTCAACTACAGAGACTTACAATGTTGTAGAGAATAACATTGTATGAAATATTATGTGGCAATACTCGTAAGTACTTACAAAGCATTTGGTTTTTAATTAGTCTTAAACCAAATGCACCTTTTTTATATATATTTTAAGTGGTTGGTGGTACATACATATAATCGAAAAATTAAATAAGCATAAAATTCTTTTCATAATGTTTTTGTTTTCCTGCAAAATTTATATAACATTTCTATTTGTATTGTGTTGGTGTTCTGGACTACGTTTATGGCATATTTGTTATAAAATATTTATCAAGAAGTTGGGAAAAAGAAATGCATGTATTTATGTTTATATAGTGAATTTAATCATAATGAAAACAATTTGAGTTTATAAGCATTTTAATCGTTGACATCATGCAATAATAATATATGAGTCACTTTGGATTTATAGCTTTTTCTTTGGGAGAATAAAAAGCAACAGGTAGAATTGAAGAGACAAGAAAAAGTTGTTTATTTAAGTTAACTGATAAATATTTAATATTATATAGGTAAAACATATTAAAAAAATATATTTTTAAATATATCTTAAACTCAATTTGATAATTAAGAATAAAAATCCCTAAACATAAACTATTTATCTCCCAATAGACAGCTGTAAACAAATTAAAAGTCGCGCATGCTCCCTATTAACTCCGAAACAGTCATTAAAGTTAAGAACTTTATTTTTTTTAAATCCATTAATATTTTTAGAGTCCAATTTACTCCAATACATCTGTTATGCAAATAACACATTTTATTAGTTTCACAGTTTCTTTTCGATTTTTATTAGACACACACTATCTAAGGCAACTTACATATGTATGTATCTGAAAATAAAACACACAAAGTGTGGCTCATTAATGATCATAAAAATAATTTCAATGTCAATAGTTTTGAACAATCCATATTAAAATATGTGTGTATATCAAAGTCCAAATAATTACTAAAATTCAACACTTTTTATTCAATATTAATATGACACGTGGCCATATGCTATGAAATACTGGCATTTCAATATAAAATCGATTCTAATCAGTGAATAAAATAATTAGGACATACAAGCAAAACAGTAGGAATCCTTTAACTTAAGGTACGTTTGAATAAAAGAATTTTTTTCTTAAATATAAATGAAAATTATTTCAAGTGTTTGTTGTGTATAAATAACGCTTGTGGCTATAAAATTAAATAACATTAAAAGATATTTGAAATAGTTTGGTTACATGCTGGGTATTAATCTATTGTTGTTGAAAATAATAAAATTTTTAGAAATAAACTATAACATAATATTTTCTATATGAATAATTTTATTAAAAAGGTATGAAAAATAAAGTAAAAGGAAACAGGGAATTCAGTTTATAATAGAAATTTTGGCTACAATTTGCTTCTGGAAATAAAACATCAGTGTTCGTTAGAGTGTACAGAGAAACTGCTTTTTTGAGATTCTGATGTAGGAATACCTATCAAAGGATGCGTATTAATGAAATGAATGCATAAATTATAACAAAAATTAAAAATCATGGGATTAGTACATATTGCTCCCAAAAAATCTTAATTTTTAACTTTTTATTATAAAATTAGTATATATATTGAGTTTGTCAATGTAAAATTTTTTTTTGTTTTTTACATTACATACTTTATTTATTGAATCTTCAGTAATTGTACATGAACTAACAATAAGTATTAAAATCTTAAATCTAAATATTAATATCTAATTTTGTCCAACCACCGTCAGACAAAAATCTATTTTAATACGTATATTTTAGCTTCTCAAGTTTGATGTGTGCCTTCTTCTCAATCGAGTATATCCATTGTTTAGTAGGATGTTTCGAGCTAGAGGATTTGGGTGAATTTCTAGCCTCCTAAAGTATTTCTCAGTATGTTCTCTTATTACATCTTTCACAAAAGGGACGTTTAGATCCTTATGAATATTTGAGTTTTTGACGTACCATGGTGCCGTAGTTATTATCCGCAAAATCTTGTTTAGTCGTCTCTGTATTTTTTCTATATTTGACGCCGAGGCCGTGCCCCACACTGAAAAAAGTAATTTCAATGAACGAAGTACATTAAATGAAATTCATTAATTTTTTTCCAAAAAATTATTAACTTAATGTAGAAATTCATTGCTTCAATGAAAATATTCAATGAAATTATTAACGCTATTATGAACATTACATTGAAACCATTCATTAAATTTATTTCTTATTACAATAGGTAAATTAGTTAATTGATTTAATGTATTAGTTCATTTAATTAATTTATTCAATGTACTAATACATTGATTTAATTAAGAAGAAGCATTACACAATGAACATAACCATTGAACCAATGATAAATTTCATTAAATTGTATTAAAATAAATGATTTCTAACGGGAAATAAAGTAAACTGAAAACAAATACAACTCAGTTTCCTTTTATCTTTTAACAAGAAATGACGCGTTTTAAACAATAGCAAAAAGTAAAAAAATGAGTGTTATGTTAAAAACGAAAATAATTTAAAACTAAATAAGATAAATCGAATTATTAAAATACATAAATATAATTTATTCGCAAAGGAGAAGTCGAGCAGCATAATTGAATACATCAAATTAAATTAATTACCCAAAAGAAGGAATTTGGAGACATGCCTTCATAACACGTAACTTTAATAATGTTTATGATTTTAAACAGTTTTTAAATATTACACTTCATTTATATTTATGTAGATAAAAACACTAAGATGCAGAAGAATGTGTTATTAGCCTTAAATACCAGGGTTTCAAAAAATATTGCGATATCAAAATCAAGAAGATTCGATTCGTAAGTATACATAAATATATGAAATATTTTAATTGAATTCTTAATAAAAATATATTACAGACTAATCAAGATTTGAATGCTACATCTGGTGATCGTCAAAATAAGGAAATTTCTATAGACCAAAAATATTTAAAGGTAACTAGTTCAAATATTTTAAGCAATTGAACGAATTTTAATAATTTTATTTATAAACTTTTTTTTTGTTCAGGACAATGCTGTTGTTATATTAATGTGGCATCTAAATGGATATTCCATACCATCATTGAGCAATATAGAGGACAACAGGAATTACTATTTTATTATAAATGACAAAGCAAACACGATAACATCTGTAATATGCATTTTTTTATTTAAATTTTTTAGTGAAATGTAATAATTTTATTTTTATATTTATATTTAATTTTTGCTTATATTAACTCAATATCATATACTTTAATCATTTAATATAAAATAAAATAGAAACAAGAAATACAGAACAGACCTATTATTATAATACATTTTTAATGCATAGTTTCATTGGGACAAAATATGAGTTCATTGAAACCAATGTACTGTTCACTGAAATTATTTATTTTATTTAATGAATGATTCAATTGAAGAATAAATTTAATCAATTAACTTGTACATTGAATTATAATATTAATGTATGACAATTCATTGTTTCAATGAACCTGTACATAGGGTCAAAATTAGTGCACAAATTCATTGTAACAATGAACTTTTTAATTGTATTTATGTACCTTTTTGGTTCAGTGCATAACTGAATGCCATAACTCCATATTGGCTTCAAAATAGAGTTATATAAAAGTAGTTTACAATCTAAAGTAAGTGTTGAGTTTCTACCGATAAGCCAATTTATTTGAAGTGCTTTCAGTTTTATTTGTGTCAACTTGGCATCAATATGAGATTTCCATGTAAGACGTCGATCAAGATGGATACCGAGGTATTTAACCTCTGATTGCTGGGGAATAACTTGGTTATTAATAAAGATGGATGGGCATGTTTCTCTACGCAATGTAAATGTTATGTGTATGCATTTTTGCTCATTTACCTTTATTTTCCATTTACGTAACCATCTTTCAATGTCTAGTATATGGTCTTGCAAGAGTCGAGATGCTTCTTGGGGGCTATCATGTGTACTTAAAATAGCTGTGTCATCAACAAATGTTGATGTATGGGTTCGGTTGTTAGTTGGCATATCAGAGGTGTATATTAAGTACAACAAAGGACCCAGAATACTACCTTGGGGTACTCCTGCTTCAATGGGCTGTGGATTACTTAAGAAGTCTCCCTCTTTAATAATAATTTTTCGATTAGTTAAATAGCTTTCCAATAATTTATGTGTATTAGTGGGTAAATTTAGCTTTATCTTATATATCATGCCATAGTGCCATACTTTGACGAAAGCTTGCGAAACGTCGATAAAGAGAGCAGAGCAATACTTCTTTTCTTCAAACGTTTTGTTAATAACATTTACAAGTCTGTGTGTTTGTTCGATAGTGCTGTGTTTTCTTCTAAATCCGAATTGATGATTGGGTATACATTGGTTTCGATTCAATAGAGGGGTTAACTTATTCATTAAGAGTTTCTCAAAGAGCTTTGACATATTTGATAATAGACTTATAGGTCTATACGATTCTACTTTTGTGTGATCTTTTCCTGGCTTTGGTATCATAGTAACCAGTGATACCTTCCATTCTGGTGGATAATATTCAAGGCGTAATATAGCGTTAAAAATATAAAGCATAATTTTTAATGCTATCCGGGGTAGCTCTAAAAGCATCTTGTTACTGATTTTATCAATACCAGGTGCTTTTTTAGAGTTTAAATCAACAATAGCCTTGTCGATCTATCGAATCTCAAAACAAAGGGGTTCAACTGCTCTGAATTGGGGTACAACAGGTGGCAACTCAATTACGTCATTTGATACGTTCGGGGTAAATACATTTTTCAGATGACTTACAAACAGATTCCCTTTTTCGGTATCATTTCTTGCCCATCCTCCATTAGTATTACGTAAAGGAGGTTTAAATAAACTCTTAAGTTTTTTAGTAGCTCGCCATAGAGAATAATAAGACTGCGGCATGTTCAGCAGCAAGTTTCAAATTCATATCAAAATTATTGAGAGAGTGATCGATTTTTTCTGTCAATGTAACATGTCGAAAAAATAATTTAAGGCCCCATAAAGTATATATTTTCTGGGTCCTGATCTAGCTATGTCTGTTTGTCTGTTGAAAGCAAAGAACAATTATTTTCACTTAATTAATATTATAATTTTTATGATTGGAATTTAAGCAATTAATAGAAGCAATTTTGTAATTGAAGTACATTCTTATTTACTTACGAACTATTTATTTACTTAGAAAATTCCAGATTATTTTTGTTATAATTTTTACTATTGAAGAAAAATATCGGACAATTCTGATTTTATGTTGCAATAAACTAATTCTTAGTGTCGTATAATTATCCGTCTTCAAAAAATTTTACGAGTTAGGCACTCCAACAGCGTAAAGGTCACATTAAAGAAGCATTGAACTTGAGACTTCAATGTTTTGGCTAGAATTCTATAATTTAACAACTAAGGAATATATAGTCGGTCAAGCACGATGTATGTACACCATTATGTATGTACATGAATATTCGGGGACAGGTCCGATGTGGCAACTGGGACCAATTTTTGACCAATTCCCGGAAGTGGGTTTTATATGGGTTAATTATGGTGATTCTACTTATGTAAAACTTATTTGTATTAAATATTAACTTGATACTAACATTTGTATGGAATTTATGCACGTAAAAGTGAGGTGGAGAGGTTTTAATGGCAGTTATAGTCACTAATAAACTGATCCTCATGAATTTGGTATATGTAGAAAATTTCAATTAAATATTACTATATTAAAGGCATCTATAATAGTAAAGCCCCTACTCAGGGAGGCATTTGTATGGGGACTAGGTGAAATAATAGACCTAAACTAATTGCAATATGCTTGGTCCTTGGACCATAAAAGTTAAGTGTGCCAAACTTCATAAAATTATTTTTACAATTGTGTCCTGTAGTTTGATTAGAAATTTTACATATGTGGACAGAGGGACGGACGGACTGACATTGTTAAATCAACTGGAAAACTGATTCAAAGCCGATTGGTGTACATTACTTTTGGGTTACAAATATCAGGACAAACGCATGAAATTACCAAATATTTGCTTAGAAAATTAAATTTTCTAACAAAAAAAAAAAAAATTGTTTTAAAAAGAAAAAATTAAATTAAAAAAAACATTGCAACGCAATGCAAATTTCATATACAAATTTTAAAACACAAACTAAAAACTTTTTAAAAGTTTAATGTATTTTGGGATGTTAAAAACAAACTGATAATGGATTTCTTTTTAAATTTTATGCCACTAAAAATAATTAAAAAGAAACAGCTTTGGAATGCATTGGCATTTGAAAATTACTCAACAGTTGTTAGGAATAAAAAAAATAAAAAAATACCATGCCATGTGTAATAGCGAAAAAAAAGGCGACAAAGAACTATAGAAACTAAAAAAAAGCAGCAAGTAATTGTTTTGCAATTAATCATTTTTTCTAGCTTCCACTTCTTAATTCATTGTGTTTTTCTTTTAGCCTTAATAGTTTCAAAATATTTTCATCAGATAACATCATGTTCTAAAAAATGGAAATCATTAAGCAACTATTGGAAAACAATTTGGCAAGTCATTGTATACCTTTTGAATTGAAGTATATGATCTGATCCTTTTCTGTGTGTGTGCGTTTTTTTTAAGCCAACTGTCATTTGAACGAAACTATTAAAATTTCGCACCTAATTGTTTTTCTTTTATTATCGTTCTTGTCTCTAAAAGATCATGTTATTTTTGTAGTTCACTCCTTTTTACTACTCAATGTTGTTGCCAAATGATGAGGACATATTGGGATTAACTTATGCCTACTCTTAAGACGTCTACAAGAAAAATAAAAATAGGCTGATCCTGCTGTTGTTTTCATTTAACAGTTTTTTTCTCATTTCTTTCTTTTTCTCTCAAAATAATTGGTTTTGGGCGTTTAATCTTGTTAAGGCTAGGATTAAGTATTTTTTCGAGTTCTAAGTGTCAGTCAGTAGTGGTTACAAATTTTGTAGTTACCTGTAGAGGTTTTAATGACAGAGTTTTTGTTTAAGATGTTTGTGCAAATTTTTTCTTTCTTTTGCTTGTTTTTGTTACAAAACCAGGATTAAAAATTGACTCTAGTTTAAGCCTGGCGCCATCATTAGTGCAACAGTATGAGTAAGCAAATAGGAAAATATTTTCAATAGTCTTCAAATTGGAAAGAGGAAAGGATTAAATTTAAAAACTTAAATGATGAAAAGATGAAATTTGTAAACTATGGTAGTCTAGAGTTTGAATATGGAAAATGATGACTTAAAAAAAATATAATAACATTTTTATTTTGTAATTAAATGCTCAGAATATTAGTTAAGATTTTTTTTTTTAATGTTCCCCAAAATGTTTGTTGTCAGAGAATTTAATAATTTACTAGATTGGTAGTTATCCAACTTTTCCTTCATAATTTAAAGGTGGGATCCCCATAATTAACTCAAGCATTTTTTGGTAATACGTGGCTATTATATTTCCCTATTATAACACCTTTTGGTAAAAGGTATGAAAACCGCGTGACACAATTCGTTAGAGATTGTGATTAAAAATCGATAAATCAAATCGAGACTAATGACCGTTCCGTCCGTTCGCCTTTTTAAGCCTTGAGTATTATTAAAACACAAAAGGATCTTACGCAGCCGGCATCACTCACGTCAGCGCCGGTATTTTGTATTTATACCTTTCATCAATTCATTGCAATATTTTTTAAACACGCGAGCTGTAGCTTTCTGCCCTTTAGGATAATTTTTAGACGCTAAGGAAGATTAAGTTTACAGACCTGACAATTAGGAGTAGAAGAAGAATTGAAATTAAGAAGCAACTGCAGCAGCAAATTGATGAATTTTAGGATTTTTAGAGGCAACGGTGAAATAAATTCTGGGGATAGCAAATCCAGCCGGAAAGACACGAAATTGCTGAGATAAGCAGAGCGATAGAAGATTTTAAATTTGTTGTATATGATAGCAGCTCTCATACTGATGAAAGAAACTATATGATCAAAGAAGGTATAGCTGAGCAGTTGGTGAACAATGACGAGAATACTAAAAGTCGTTTAGAGCAAAGTTGGCACCAATCTGAGGGTCGTGGAGAGAAAAGAGAAGATTCCGATTTATCTCATTAAATTCAATGATTTTTCTATAACTACTACCACAACTGAAGGTGATGGATTTGAAGACGATTTAGACAAAGAAATAGCGAAGGAGGATTCTGAGGAAGAAGAGAAGAGAAAGTCCACTTTGTTCATCAAAAAGGAACAGTTAAAAAGCTGATTTCTACACAGAAACAACTAAAGGAAATACAACAAAATATTGATGAACTAGCCGAAGTACGAGCAACTACTCTTTTACCTTCTTAAGGTAAAAGAGATAAAAAAGTTGTTTATATGTAAAAATATTAACATGTTAACTTTTACAATTTTTGGTTAATCGGCAACAACTGAATTTCGAGTAGCAGTTTAATTCGATAACTATTTAAAATACTCTCGGAAATGATTCAAAATTTCATGCTACACCCTACATTTAGTACCAATATTTGTATAATAAGTAAAAAATTGATACCCCAAATTCAGATTTTGGTTCATCTACCCTAATATATTAAGCAAATGTGATAAAACTTATCGATTTATAAAAACTACAAATCCTGTTCTACAAAATAATAAAAACCATTTCTAGCAGGCTAATCCAATATTAAAACCAGGGCTTTTTTAAGAAAAGTTCATGAAAAAATTTTTATTTTGATTGCTTATAACATCACAACAAGTCATAGTAGGCTAAAAAATTAAATGTCAAAAATTTCTGCATTTTATTCTGAATCGAAAAGCTTATATAGTATTTTATCGGAAAATGTTAAATTAAAGAGTTATAGCGCAATAAAGATATTAGTTACTTTTAAGCCTTCTTGTAGGACAAAGGTCAAAGTCGACTGGCCGGTTTACGACCGATCGACCCAATTTTTGCACACATATTATTTTTTTAGCCCCATCTACCAGAAACTGCCGGTGGAGCAAGCAAAATCAAAACTTTTGTAAAATCCCTATATTTTATGGGTAATCTAGTGGATGGGCTAAATATAAAATTTCACATCGGCGTAGCAGAGGAATGTACAATTTTAAGTTTGGAAAGGGAGACTTTTTATATTCCTTAGAGAGATAGGGTACCTCTTATATGGAATGTAAAGAGTGCGATCGAACAAATTTTAACATATATAAAATTCAATAATTTGGTAACGGTTGATCTTAAAGTTTTGTTTTTTAATTATATTCTATTACAGATCACATAAAAATATAACTTTTATAGTTCTAACCAATATTTATATTTGAACTTGCGGACCTTTTTTGGTAAACCTTCTATTAGAGATTTGATATTTATTTAAGTCACTTTTTTGACCATCTCCTTTTAAAATCTTTGATATTTTGGAACACCTCTTTTGTGGTCTTCAATCGTCTTTTCATGAGAAACCAATATCACCCCATTGATCTTAGCTCCGGACAATTTGGAGGATTGACCTATCTTGCTACAAATACTATGTTATTGTTTTGGTACCACTCCAGAGCTTTCTTACCGTAGTGACATGATGCCAAATTGGGCCAAAAATGTGTGGACACTTTGTGCTCCCTTATGAAAGGAAGAAGCTTTTTTTTGTGCACATTCTTTGATGTATATTTCGGTATTTACAGAGCCCATTGTAACAAACGACTTTCTTCTTTTTCTGCAACTGCATGAAGCTTGTCATACCAGAAATTTTAAGGAAATTGTTTAGGTTTCAACGAAACCGAAATGGATAAGACACCACGAATGCTGATGAAGTGTGTAGCGGCACAGAAAATACGTATTCCATTCTGCTGGTGTCTAATTATAGTCCACAAACTCTGCTTTGGTACCGCCAAACAGAGACAACAAGGCAATTTACGATTGCAAACTTGTTTAGAAATTTTGTCCGTTTTTTGGTCCTAAACATAACTTCAACATTTCCTCGTATACTAGCAATATAAAAGTTTTGACTCGGAAGCTGCGAAAAATCTGCCAGTACATACGTTTCGTCGTCCATTATATACAACATAAGTATTTTTGTATGAAATTTGATTTTAATTTTCGTTCCCTATTCTTAGTTTCTAAATTTTTTGCAGCATTCCTGTATGAACTTTTTGGACTTTTTTGTTTTCAAGCCTGCATTGGCTTTAACTTTTTGGCACCAAATAGTCAGAGCACTGAGCTAACCGGGCTGCTTTTCTACCAGATGTGTTTGGAGCTCTTTTATGCTTTTAATCTTCTTAACCTTTCCAATATCAAGTAGATCTTCTTTTCTTCCCGTACCAGGTTTTCTATCAATTGTCAAATTCTCCTGATACTGTTTATTAACATTGGAAACAGTTTGAAGGCATTCAAATAAGAGTGACTCATTGGCCAATTTTTTTGTGGGACCAATTTAGATTTTTTTTTTAATTTTTAATAATTTTAGCACGTACTTCTTTCTTTGTCACTCATTTTGATTAAAGTCATAACAAATCAACATGGTTGTCATTAAAAATAATAATTGACATATTTTTCATAGATAAGTAAATCAAACAAAATTTAAATATTGCTTCCGTAAAAAGTTATGACCCAAAACGTGTGTTTTCGATCTCACCCTTTATAACACTCCATACTAAAATATAATTTTTTTAAACTAAAGTAAATTAGTAAATAATACACCTTATTTCCTTTCATTCAAAATAAAAACAACGGATATTTATTGGCGATAGCTTAACTTTTATTTTGCACTGATAAGTTTCCTTGAGTGTATAGTACACGTTTTGATTTTATGTCTGGCTTTAAATAGCTGTATAAATATTTAATGCATTTTTTATCTAAATGGTCTTAAAATGACTATAAATCTTTTTTAATGTAATGTAAAAAAACACAATGTTAATAACTTACGATGCAAATAAAATAAAAAAATAAACGCACAATGTGTTGTAATTTTAGAAAATTCAAAGTAGAAAAGTGCAAACTTTGTTTTAAATAAAAATGTAATTTATTTAAATTTAATAAATTTAAATTTAAATAATTTTAAATTTAATAAATTCTCCATATTTTCTTAAATATTTTTCATATAAAATTCCTGCATTTTGATTTAATCAAAAACATGTTTTAAAATTTCCTTTTTTTATATAAAAATTCTTATAAATAGTTTTATAAAAATGTGTTCTTTTATTCTTTTAATAAAACTTAACTAAATGACACGTACAAATATTAAATTATACTTGATTATTTTATAAAATTCTTAAAAACTATAAACCAAGACTAAAACTTTAAAAAACGTAACCAATTGCCAACATTTAATTTTCAAACATTCATTAAAACCATCTTGCAGCATAAACAATAATTTAAAATTTATCAATGGTTTTCAACTTAAAACTGCAAGCAATAATAACAATAAAATGAAAATAATAAAAATATATATTTTTTTTATATAAATGATCTTTTGCTGATCTTTTCAAATTGTGAGGTTTTTCGACAATGATTGTTAAAACGTGATGATGGAAATCTTTTTGATATTTTCTATCATTTTTTCTTTTTTAATATTTTAAAATAACAGTTTGTACTTTTATAACAGTTTGTTGTTAACAGAATTCTTTTTTTAAATTATAGGTTTAAATCTTAAAGCTTATTTTATTTAGTAGACAAACTGTTTTTGAAATTTTTGATGAATAAAATTGAAAAAGACAAAACTTTATTATTTATAGTTGTTTGAAGTGGTTAAGAAATTTTTGTTTTATTTTAAATGTTTTTGGTATTTTGTTTTTAAGTAGAGTTTTATTTGAAATTGTGAGTTGCCATTTATTTTAAAATTATTTCAAAACTTGAATAAGAAACTTGATTGAAGGAAAACTAAAGCGTGAATTATTTGGTTGTTTATGTGACGTTTCCTCCCGCGAAGGAAACAGCTGATCGTTTATAATGCTTGTATTGTAATGCTAACAATTATTGAAACTTGACGTTGATGTGATGTGATGTCTGATTCTGTTGAAAACAGAATTTTCTTGCGTTGTTCCGTGACAGTTGTTAGCAGTGTTGCCAAACAATCACTTTTTTCTTACAAAAAAACAAATACTTAACGAAATAAAAAAGAAAAACCACTAAATAAACGAAGAATTAAATGAACAAAAATAATTAAATACACAAACAATTAAATAGATAAATATTTGGCATGTTTAATTTTAATCAGAGTTGCATTTTTAGGTTTTTTCTAGTAAATAAGTTTGGTAACTCTGTGTTTTTTCTAACAAATGCCGAAAACATATGTCACGTTATTAATTTTGGATAATTGCACAAAATTCTTCCCGTAAATAAACGGTACATCAACATCACATAAACAACCAACTAATCCGGCCTTAAGTTGTGATATATTTACTTAAAAAATTTGATAACGGTAAAGTAATTACTCTTTCACAAGACCACTTGAAAAGCTTTTTAAGTGCATTTACACGTCTTGCTTGCACAATAACAACATTAACTACTGTTTGTGCTGTTTGTCGACGAAAGCAAAATAAACACTTCAAGACATTTAGTGATTTCAAATACTGCAGTGTACACCACTTGTTCGAAACAAATACTTCAAATACAGTGTACAAAAAAGTAACACATACAAGACATTGAAAAAATAATAGTGTTGCACTAGTAATTTTTCAATTTCATTCTAATAATGTGAAGGAGATCCAACACTCACCTTAAAGTATGCCAATCAAGTCAGAATCACTTTTTAAGTCGATTTTTCGATATCCGTCTGGCTGTCTATGTAAACTTTGTGCACAAAGTGCAGGTCTCAATTTTGAAGATAATTTGAGGAAATTTGGAATATATGACCTTTTTATGCAGTGACCATATCTATTGAAATTTGTTATGATCGCTCCATTAATAGATATTTAATGCATTCCATATAAATGCCTCTAACAAAAATCACGTTTTCTTGGCCAGTCTAAAAAGTTCATGACAAAATCCATAGTATAATAATAAAGTATACTCATAAACCCAGCTGTTTTACAATTTTTTCATTGGCAAACCTCGCGGTACTGTCAAATTGTTTTTGTATTCACATGTAAAATTTTTTTTGAGTTTTTTTCTCTTGCTCTCTTTCGTTCTCTCATTTTTTCGTTCAAAGCATTTTGACATTGTGGGCAGTAGTTTTACACTAACAAAATACAAACAATTTTTGTTTTTGTAGATATGCGAGTACTTTATTATTATACTATTGACAAAATCAAATGATTTGTGGAGTCCTAACAATTAGAATAGAGAAGACATAATTTTTAATGTAGTTGAACATTAAACAACACTCTAGCCAATGTAAATAATTTAGTTCGAATATATACGAGTATGTTTAACGTAGAGTTTGAAAAATGCTTTCTAAAGCCCAAATTACAATAGCGCGTAGTCAGCAGCAGTGTGTGCTGCCATAATCAGCTGATTATTTAGAATGCACTGTTTGTTAAGGTGTTGATTACATTTGGTCAGCAGCAGTTTGCAGTGCTGTTTAATTTAGCCCTGTTTCTAAATTCACTGCGCTGCATTCAGATTGAGAGCGAGACAAAGATAGTGAGCAAATAAATGAGAGGCTAAAATACACAAGTAGAACAAAGCTAGACGGTGGTTGTAAATTGTGGCTGCCTACGCTGAATTGTAATTATAACGGCAGCAACATGTTGCGCTGACAGTGATCAGATGATAATTTTTACTGATACTGTTGCTGACTACGCGCTATTGTAATTTGGGCTTAAGAATCAACAGGTTTTTCAATACCTATGAAATAAGACAAGAACTACATGGCAACTCTCTTACAAATATCTCAACCATCAACAATCGTTCATAATTGTAATTGACTACAAAATGTTGCCAAAGGCTGAATACATACAACATAAAACTACAAAAATATTAACAACCTAAAGACAGATCAATAAAAAACTACAACACTGACACAAATGGAGACAATTGTACATTAAATGGAAAACAAAAACAACACAAATAAAATTATACTTTTAAGTTTTGCAAACTCCACCCTTACTTTAAAACAAGAAAGAAAAAAAAAAAAGACAAGTAAAATTTAATTGTTTTATGTAGACTCTACAATTGTCGATGAATTGATAGTTTAGTACTTATGTGTGTCTTATTTTAATCACCATTGTTCTCGCTTTAATCCCCCCTTTTGCCCCTTTACTATTAAGGCCATTATATCTGTCTGTTGCCGTGGCCGGGGGCTGATGAAGCACAACATTTGCCTCATTTTTATTGGTTGCATTTAAAAAATAAAAAAAAAAAAATTGTATTGATTTGTGTCTTTCGTTAGTGGTATTGCTTTAGTATGAGTATTGATTGTTGTAAGTATGTATATAAACTAGTGTTTGTACTTGCAACATATAAAGTGTTCGTTAGTTTGATTGCAAATTGCTGCAAAGTTTTATTGCTGTTTGTGTTTTTTTTCTCTCTTTTTGCAAAAAAAAAAAAAAAAAAAAAAGACCAATAATTCAAGACAAATGGCCAAAATGCTTTATGTGGTTGTAGGCACTCGTTTGTATGTACTTTTAGTATTTATTACCATTGATTCTTTGGGCTTTTTATTTTTTATATTTTTCCACTTTTTTCTTATTTTTTTCATATTGATATTTTTTTATTTTTAGTTATGGCGTTTTATACTCTTTATGTCCATTATGGCTGCCTTGGAGTTAATTTTTGTTTTTCTTTTTACTCTGTTTGTGGGTATTTTGGAGAGTGGGTATTAAATTGTGTCCATAGTCGTACATATTTCGATTTTTTGTTTTTGCAAAAAAACGGGATTGCTTATTTCTGCTGTCTTTCATATCGGTGGCAATTTATCTGTTATTATTGTTGCTGCTGCTATTGCTGTTATTGCTTGCTATTTATAGTCTATCTACAATTTTGCTGCAATTCTGTGTTCAATTTAAATTTTTTTTATTTTAATGTTTTCTATAAAAATTAAAATAATTGTTGCAATTTAATTTTAGCTTAAAGGGTACGTTCAGACACTCATTTACTTATTGTTGTTTCATAAGGTATTACTTTAATAACCTTTGATAATTATGTTGATTGTTTAATAAGTTGCAGATAAAAATAAAGAAACCTGAAGTTTAAATGTATTAAATAGGGGTTTTAATGTCAAGAAGAAAATTTCATAGTTTTATGAACTTATTAAGGTACACTATTTACTTAATGTATATGTACATATGTATATATGTTTAACTCCAATTAAGTCCATTTGCGTATTCTAAAAATATATACTTAGTTCACAGAAAAAGGTTATCTATCACGAAAATTATTCATTAAATTAAACATTTTTAAAATTTGCACATTTCACCAAAATTAATTTATATATTAATTACTAATAACCGTAAAATATGAAAAACAGAACAAAATTTCCAATTAAAAAATGTCTCAAATCAATCAAGTAAATGATTTAAAGAATTATTATTACTATATTTTTTTTTTTTTTTTTTTTTCTTCTAATAAAAATTTTAAATTTGAATAAAATTTTAAATTTTTTTTGCAAAAAATACTACTGGTATATGGTTTCCATTATTGCACTAAATTTCTAAAATATATTTCATCTATGACATATCAGATATAATTGCTCTTCGAGAGCAACAAATAAAATATACTAAAACAGTTTTTATACCCTACACCACCATAGGTGATTGGGGTGTTATGCGTTTGTGCTGATGTTTGTAACGCAGAATCACTTTCTGAGTCGACTTAACTATGTCCGTCCGTCCGTCTGGCTGTCTGTCCATGTAAACCTTGTGAACAAAGTACAGGTCGCAATTTAGAAGATATCTTGATGAAATTTGGTACAAATAATTATTTTGACACAAGAACAAAGCCTATTTAAATTGGTTATAATCGGTCCATTATTTCATTTAGCTCCCATACAAATGTCCTCCCGGAATAGGGATTTAACGATCGCCTTAAATATAGCAATATTTCAATAAAATTCGGTACAAAGGAGTTTTGTTCAAGTGTCAATCTTAGTGCCAAATCAAGATCGGTGCATAATTGACCATATCTCCCATATAAACTCCTCTTCCGAAAATCACTTTAACGTACGTAAATCCCATACGAATGATAGCATCAAGTTAATATTCGACACAAATAAGTATTATATAACTAGAAATAACATTGCCAAAATTTATGAGAATCGGTCCATAATTTACTATAGCTCCCGTATAAAACCAAAATTACTAGAAATATAGTAAATAATTGTATTTTTCATCGTTTTTCCTCCAATGATTTGAAAATATATAAGAAAATCTTATAAATCAGATCTAAAGTGTATCACATACTTGAATTGTGCTATTCGGATGGTCTCGTAAATACAAAATATTTAAATAAAGCATGTAAACGAAATTTTTTTTTTACATTTTCAATTGCATATATTTAAGCCACAGTATATAGTATTGGAAAAAATCTAAAAGGTTTGTGATTCTGTAAAATCTTTAGAATATATATAAATTTACATTTTGAGTTTCGAGATATCAGTCAACGAAATATCTTAAAAATTGCAAAACATCAGAAAAAAAATGTTGGACAAATTTCTTAAAAAAATGTGTAAACGAAAAATTTTTTACATTTTAAAACGTAAATATTTCAGTCGCTGTATGCAATATCATATAGATCAGATACTTTTCTGAATCTGTGAAGTCTGAAGATTTTAAGTATGTTATACTTTTTTATAAAATCCAAACTGTTAATTCATAATCATAAAAATTGGAAAATAACACAAAATTAAATTTTAGAAAATTTTTTTGAACACTGCATCAACCAACTTTAAGTCAAAAAAAATCCTAGTTTAATGATAATTCGTACACACCGTTCTTGAGTTATGAGGAACTATACTAGAGTAATGGCCTTACTATGGGTGAAATATTAGACACGCCCATAAAAAAAAATCCAGACCTGATGGAAAAAAACTGAAAGCAGATTCGTGTTTAGCACATCAAAATGGTGGAGGATTTTTTTTTCGGCCAGTGTTATCTATCCCACACATTTAAAAATTCAAAAGCAGTGGATTTTTACCGAAATTGTTGGGAAGCAAAATGTAAAATATCCTTTGATTATAAACATTAATTTATTGCAAATAAAACAAGACATATTTATTTATTTATTTATTTTATTTATTTTATTCATTTATTCATTCAATTACAAGCCCGTAGGCCTAATTAACCTAGAAATCATATGGCTATATACATATATTTAAAATTATCTCTTTAAATTATCTTATTAAATAAAGTAATTCATGAGAAAATACATAAAAATCCCCCCAAATTTTGCACAGATATTATATTGAATATGATTTAATTATGCCATGTATACAAAGTTTAAGTGAAAGCACTTACAATGAATAAAATTTGATTTTATTCACAATTTAGGGAAAATAGTCATTGAAAAATTTCAAATACATTTATTAATACAAAACATTGAAAAAATCATCGAACCACCACCTTAAAGTATACCGAAATAACTTACTGAATAGTATCGATGTCCGTTCGTCTGTTCAGTTAAACTTTGTAATCAAACTAAAAGTCACAATTTTAAAGATAAATCAATGAAATTTAGCGTATGGTCTTCTACTGGAATAAAGACAAACTTATTTTAATGAAATTGGTTAGGATCGATTTTTTAAAATATACCTTTAAATTAACACCTTAAATATGTTAATTTCTGAATAAAATTCAAATGATATTGAACTAAATCAATTTATTTCTTATTTGTAAACCCTTCCACACAAATATTTTTATCAATAGACGTATAGAATAAACGAAATCTAAGAAGAATTCTTAGAAAATTTGTTCAAGAAACAAGGGCCTAAAATTAAAAACTAAGATTCTGAGTCGATTTAACTATTTCCATTCGTCCGTCTGTCCGTCCTTTTCTCTTTTGAAACCAAGTTAGGGCCCAGACGGGGTTCCCAGATTTTTTTCGAGTCACTACAATCATACCTTTATTTTAGATATTAGTATAAACTTCATTATCTTTTATTTGTGCATCAATATATTTCTTTCTAAATAGCTATAGTCAATATTAAAATGAAAATTTCATAGAGATTTAAAAAAAATAAGATTTTATGAAAATATTTTTAACATTTTTATAGTTAACGCAAAGATCGTAGACAGCTTTTTGATTTCTTCTTCAGAGGTATGAAATTATGATAGGTCAAATTACACTGATTTAATTATTTGTTATACACTTTCTTCAACTCGCAGCTTACTAAATATAAAATAAAAATAAAATAAAAATCCTCAAAAGCTTTTAAAAAACTCCTAAGTTTTTAAAAATATCTCCAAAAAATCCCCTAATCGCCAAACCAAATTTTTCATCCCCATGTCCAAAAATAAATCCCCAATTTGGGGATAAATCCCCTAATCTGACAACACTGGGACCATAGTGGATCGAATTTTTTCCTCAGTAAATAAATAAACATTTTCACCTTAGTTATTTCATTTATTTTAAAATTTCATAAAATTCATTAAAAGACGCCAAACCATAATAATCAATAAATTGACTTCATTAAACGATTTTGCAATTCCTTCTTTTTATTTCATATAAATTTCAAGTCTCTTAAACTATTATACACCAAATATAACTTCAGCTTAAAAACTCATATCTTAAATCAAAAACAATAAACTTAAAAACCAAATAAATTGTGTTCATCATCCTTTATTCTTATTCTGTAGATCTTAATTTTGTACTCTACTTTGTACGCATCTTGCATCTAATCAATCATTTTGTGATTGATATTAACACATTTAAGTAAGAAAAGAGACAAGACTGGCTCAGAACACATACTCAAAGCTTTTGTATTTATATCCACATTCTAATCTTTCTTTTTGCCAGCACACATACATAGATGAGAAGACTACATCTGTGTCTGAGTGTTTGAATGCGATTGTTTGGAAGATGTGCTCCAAAATGAATGATTGAAAAGTAAATTCTTAAGAACCGACATTACGCGCATTTATGCATGAGTGAAGTGCAAAAAAAAAGCAGCAACTAAGAATCAACCAAAATAAAATTTACTATGCAACTGATGAGCCTCTGAAAGATGTCGCACCCAGTGTGTTTTTTTCTGTATGACAGACAGCTTGGCTTATGCCAGAGATCATCGAACATTAGCTGGCATTCAATGCAGTAATCAGATTTACTTTTATTCGTTATTGTTGTAACTCCTTATGGGGATTCTTCTATTTAATTTTTTTGTTTGTAAATTTTGTTTAATGTATACAAAGCGGTTATTTCAAACGGATTTTTTATGAAGTACTCATAAGCTACTACTGTTAAAGTCAGTTAGTCGATTTTTATTTTTATACTTTTGGAGATTTTTGTGTTTCTTCTTTACTTATTATGGTATATTACGAGTATCATTTATTACATATGAGTTGTTTGTTGTTGATGATCATCATCGTAGTTGTCAGGCTACTCCTTCTTTATGGGGTTTTTAAGAAAAGTAGCTAAATGTTGTTACAATATGTATAATGTTATTAGTTTGTTTGGAGTATGAATAGTTTTTAAAGCGCAGTTATAGGTGTTGTTATGCTTAAAAATACCCTAAGTACTAGGGTGATCGATTATTCGGCTTTTTGGAGAAACCGGTTTTCGAATAGTTCGAATAGTTGGTATTTTGAAAAAACCGGTTGCACTTTTTTAAATTCAGAAAAAACCGGTTAACCGGTTTTTTTGTAGAAGTTAATATTTCTATCAAAAGACTACATTTCTTAAAGAAAAATCAATAAATTTTGTATTGTTCAAGTTAAAATTTATTAAACATAATTATTTTTGGAAATAACTATTAACCCATTAAGAACGAGAAAGAAAGATATAGTCGGCCAAGCCCGACAATATCTACACCGTTGTGTGCATCAAAATTCGGGAAGGAGTCTTTTTTTTAAAACTTGTGGGATTGCGAACCAATACTATGGTTAATTATGGACCGATCTTCATGAAATTCCGCACATAGATTTAAACTTGTATGGAACTTACATGTGCAAAAATTCATTCTACATTTATGGGATTTATGACCGTTAAACCACCTTTTCCAGGAGGATATTTTTATGAAGGCTTGGTGAAATGATGGACTGATCACAACCAATTTCAACACAGTTCGTCCTTGGTCTATAAGAAAAATTCACTAATTTATGTTCAAAATTGCGACCTGTATTTTGATTTCAAGGTTTACATGGACGGACAGACGGTCAGACGGACGGACGTACATCGTTAAATCGACTTAAAGCCGATTGATATAAACTAAGGTGGGCCTTAGACCAATATTTTTACAAACATCAACACAACCTATGGTGGTGTAGGGTATAAATGTTGTAAGAAAATAATCATCAAAACTGATAATTAGCTTTTACTTAGCATAAACAACCATGGGTTAATATGAAGAAGCCAGAATCAATTTTATTTAAAAAGATTCTGCATGTGAAACTTTTTGTAAAACAAAATCCTTGAATATATTTAAAAATATTTTCAAAACATTACAAATAACACTTTATGAATTAAAAACGAGAGAAAAAGATATAGTCGGTCAGGCCCGACTATATGATACCCTACACCATACAGTATATTTCGGGGAGGGGTCTTTTATTAGACATGAACCCAAATGTGGACCGGTACTTATAAGTGTAAAATAAGACATACATATACAGAATATTACGTTGATGCTGACATTTATATGAATTTATTCACTTTTGGGTGATTCCCGAAAGGGGGCCTTATATGGGAGCTATGGTAAATTATGGACCGATCTTTATAAAATTTGGTACTATCATTTATGTTTATATAAAGCTTATTTGTGTCGAATATTAACTTGATACTAACATTTTAGTAGAATTTATGGCCGTTAAATTGATTTTTTGGAAAGGTGTTTATATGGGAGCTATGAGTAATTATGGACCGATCTTTTTAAAACTCGGCACACTTATTTAAACTTATATGAAACTTATATGTACCAAATAATATTAAAATATTGCTATATTTAAGGGATTTATGATCGTTAAACCATTTTCCGGGAGGACATTTGTATGGGGGCTAGGTGAAATAATGGACCGATCATAACCAATTTCAATAGGCTTCGTCCCTGGACCAAGTTTCATAAATTTTGGTGCAAAATTGCGACCTGTAGTTTGATTACAAGGTTTACATGGACGGACAGACGGTCAGACGGACAGACGGACGGACGGACGGACATCGTTAAATCGACTCAGAAAGTGATTCTAAGCCGATTGGTATAAATTAAGGTGGGTCTTAGACCAATATTTTTGGGTGTTACAAACATCAGCACAAACGCATAATACCCTCCCCACCTATGGTGGTGTAGGGTATAAAAATCATAAATTTCGATTCAAATATCAGTATTTAGTACATGTTTTTTGAAATAAAAAGCCATTTTTAAAACCGGTTTTTTGTGTTTAAAAAAACCGGTCTATTCGACATTCGAAAAATGAACATTTTGAAAAAACCGACAGCACATTGACAGAAAAAACCGGTTTAAAAACCGGTTGGAAAACCGAGTCGATCACCCTACTAAGTACTTAGAAAATTTTTTCTAAGTCAATTTTAAAATTACAATTAGACCTTAATCAAATGTTCCACTACTTTTCCGAAACCATTTGCAGTTCAGATATCTATTTTTATTTTAAATGAATTGCAAGACGTAGAGACTTACAATATATGTTTATATACAGCTGACAAAATTCGACTCAAATACCTTTATCTGTTCTAAATTTGTTGTTTATAGCATTTTCAAAACGCTTAAGCCGAAAAAATTCTTCAAGAGAATTTCCTTCAGATTTTTTCTGAAGCTTCTCAATTCGGCCTTCTTTACAATACAATCATTTATCATGTTTTTTTCTTACACAATTTACAATAAGATAAACTTTGTAAAGGCATTAAGTTGCTGATTGTTTTGTGGCTACTGACACTTGCTTTATTGTTATTTAAGTTTTTTTCCCCTTTTATTCTACCATTGCGGTTTTCGCTGCAGTTCTTTTCTTATAATGTGTTCTTAAAGTTGGTATTTAACATGGAATGTTGTTCGATTATTATTGATTAAGAGCTGGCAATTGGTGTACTTTGTTTTCGTTCTTTGACATTAAGATGAATATCTTTCCAATCACAAAGTTTTGAACTTTTTTTGAAGAAAGTTGTGAGTAGTTTAAAAAATTAAAACATTTGACTCTTATTGAACGACTAAGTACCCTTAGTATAATATATGTGTTTTCTGGATCGGTGTAGATATTGTTATAGCCTGTAATCAAACAATGAATCAGGCAGATGAAGTTCTTACCAAAGCACAACTCTTTTACCTTTAAGGGGTTGCGAAAAATGACGCTTAATTCTGGGAATGGTAATATCAATATTTTAATAAACTTGTTTTATTTTTGTATTCAGTAATAAACAGGGAAACCATAATATGCGATTGCATGTTTTTTTTTTTGGACATTGAATGAAGCTATCGATTAAATATTTATCCGTTTCAGAACAAATAAATCATTTTGGCATCGATTTGTTAGTGCATATTTTTCCATATTTTACTCTTCACGGCGTATTATTGCATTTGGCGATTTTTAGTGCATATTTATAACATATCTTGCTATTTTTAGGCCATATTTAACCCTTTTAGAGCATATTTTGATATTTTAAGGATAATTTTCTTAACCTCAAGAAATGTTTTTCAAATTTGATTTTATAAAAAAATGAGAAAACAAAAAAATACAAAAAAAAAAAAAAAAAAAAAAAAAATAATAAAAAAAACAATTTAAAATTAACTTTAATGGATACCATTTTATCGTTAAGAAGCTTGTCTTTTAGAAACAAGATTGAATATTATGATCGAGATCTAACCGCAAAAATGTCGTAAGTGTAGAAAACAAAACTTTACACATTGTTGTTTACACCTTGTTATATGTATAAAAAATGTCACTTACGATAAAATTACTTTCGCTATAAATCTGAAATGACACTTGATACATCGATGAAATTTTGACAGATGATGCTTATGATTCTAAATTATAGATTTTCATCAAAACACGAATTTCGAAAATGTTGTCGGTTACAATATTTAGGCGGCCGGTGATCGATATGATAATTTTTATAATTTCTGAACCAATAATAATGTCTAGAATTATATTGGTAAGAAAATAGAAGTTCAATAACGTTTTTATAAGAAACTGTAAAAAATGGGGAATCAAATTTCGACGCGGTTGATAAATTTCAGTTTTGCTTTATTTTGCAACGTTGAAATATTAATAAAACCCTTTGTTTTAATGAAAAACATAATTTTGTTAAAAAATGATACAAAATCTATGTTTTTTAAGAGCATATTTTCGCATTTTTAGAGCATATTTTTCGTTTTTTACTGCATATTTAATACGCATAAAACCCATTTTTTAAGAGCATATTGTTGTTTTCCTGGTAATAACTTTAAAAATGTGAAATATTAGAATTGTTATATTTTTTTGGTAGAAGGGTAATGTCCGTGTATCTATAATTCAGGAAAAGGTGTTATTAATATATTAAAATAAATAAGAGCTCCCTAACGTAGTGTCAGTTAAAAAGCTGATTTTTATTTTTTGTTGTTATAGCTGAACTCGCTTCATGGTTGTTTTAATGTATCTGTTGCCACCCTCCATAAATTGGAATTGACGTTTTTATTGATAAAAAATTGTCTTATATCGATGACGATAAATTTGAGAAACTTCATTTAATAGCAGTAAATATTGATAAGACGGATTTAAATATAAATTTCGAATAAATACATCATAGGAATTTAATCCAGAAAAAATTTATATTTATTTGGCGAAAATTGTTTAAAAAAGCTAGTTTTATTTTAAATGATGTGAAACATCCATAAAGGCGCAAAATCGGATAAATAGCAAAAAGAACATTAAAAGGAAAACAAAAGCCAAAAAGGCATTTTTGTCCTCTCTGCTTATTATACATACAACTATAGCAGTCCTAATAAAAAATATAAGTATTTTTCTAGGATAAAATTACAATAGGAATAATCATATACGTGTTGACTGAGCTTGTACTAAAAATGCCAAGACGAATTCAAACGGGTGACCTCACACATTCGACCGATTATTTTTTTTTTTTTTTTTTTTTGGCACTTAAAGCTATCAAAATATATATAATAAAATGTAAATATAATATCCACAATTTTAGTTTACCCGCTGAAGTGTAAAACTCCATGTATAAAAAAAAAAAAAAAATTAAATTCGCCGTTTTTCTACAACCGTTGCCACATGTTTTAATTCGCCTAGGGATATAACTTTTTTAAATTTTTTGTAAATATCAAATTGGCCCTAGCATAGTCGAATAGGCCATTGAAAATTGTTTTAAAAAATGGTATAACTTTTTCGCGGTTGTCAAAAAAGTTCACCCACAAAACGGGGTAAAGTTTGAAAATATTCCCAATGTAACATAATGCAACTGTTGCATTGTGCATATTGTTGCGGAACATTTATCCATTATGAAAAACAACGCGCACGTTAAATTTAAAGTTTATGTGTTTTAATAATTACACAACATTTTTCAATTTTTTATTTAAAATGTATGAACTTTCTTTTGGGGAGATTTAAAAAAATCGGTTTTGTGGATGAGATTTTTATTCCACCCGAAAAAGTTGTTTTCGTAAATAACACAACATTCGCCATCGCGTGGTGCTAGGACCAAAATTTTAATACATCCCTAATATACAGCTTTGTGCTATATAATGGTACCGCCGCACGTTGGTGTAAAAGGGTTCGAAAGTGGCGTTTAATTGAATTTTTTTTTGTAACAAAATTGGATGCCGAATAAAAATAGACACAATTATGTATCAATAACAATAAAAACCATTAGCCTAGGTTGGGTTGTTTTTGTGTACTGAGCTGTCAAAGTTCAAAATTTTTTTATATTTTGGAAAAAGAGCAAAAAATTCAATTTTCACTAACTTTTGGTGATATTTTTTTAATAAAAAGTTCTTTGAAGGCAAAATTTAAAATGGAACCATTAATTTCAGGTATTTGAGATTACTTTTCTTCAAGAATTTGTAAATTATTTTTTGTCCAGGTATTTTTGTTATTTTTTTTAAATTGTCCAAAAATACACTAATTTTCAACATTCATGGAGTGCACCTAAAAATGTTAAAGGATGTTTGTTCTGAAAATTGTCTGAAAAATATAACATATTGTCTTCTTTAATATTCTGAAAAAAAAAATCGTGCGCATATGTAGCCCGATTTTAGAACATTTTTGTGAAAAAACTCCAGTAGATTTTATACAAAAACAGCTTAAGTGCCAGACATTTTCTTTGCTTTATCAAACATTAAACAGTGGGGAAGAATCGAAATAAATCTCTAACTTCTAATCGGTTGGATTCGCATGAAATTTCATACAGCCGTAGCAGAGAACAGTAGCATTTTGAGTTTAGAAGCGGGGTCCAATATTCGCAGCAGGAGCGGTTCAAAATAGACAACTAGTGTCATGGAAAAAGTTTAACCACCACCCAATTTTTTTTTTCCTTACCCGATTTCCAAGATTTTTATATCACCTTAAAGTCCTTGATAAATCCTTTAGAAAACATGCTTACATGTACTACTTATCTTATATATTTTTCGAGTTATATACATTTGAATTTTCAAAAATCTCAATTTTACAAGATCTTAGTTAGGATTTTTCCATATATAGCCAAATATTTTATACCGATTTTATTATGTTTTATGTAGTTAGTTAAAAGCAAAATTATCTATCGAACAAAGAAAATTTTTTTTTTCAAAAGTTAAACGATTTTGAACTGGAATGTTTGTAAAAATTAACAAACAGACGGACATATGGACAGACATTAGAATTCTTAAAAAAATCTTCAAATTCGAAAGATATTTTTTTCCACTTCTCGATTAATATGAAAACCAAATGAAAGTATTAATCTTTTGATATCACCTTTCCCCGAATTTAGTGGCATTTTCGACACATTTAACCCAAATGTATAGACGGACGGACATTGCCATGCTGCCAAAAAATATTTTAGAATTCTAAAAATACATTTGTTTACTAACTAATAAATAGCAAAAATAAAAAAATTATCATCAAATTTTGGATATCACCTTTTCCTGAATGAAGCGTAATTTTAGATATAGACCGTGAGCCATGATATGAAAAGCGTCCCCAAACGTTAATTTTCCCACTTAACGGACTTTAGAATAAATTTTGGCTAATATTATTTGTTATATGGTCCCCTCACATATATTCTTGTCCCATGCATTCCATATGTACCAAAAAGAACTACTTTAGACTGATCTGTTGCGCCATTTTGTATGGGACCAGTCGAAGTGAAGTATCGGGAATGTCGAAAAACTTACCTGTTGTTTAGTATTGAGACTTTCTCTGGATATATTTCTTAAAGATTTTTATTTTGTAGATGTCGAGCAATTGTTAAAGCATCAACAGAATATGCTATAAATTTGCACTACAAAGTACTAAATGAAAAAATATAAATAAATATATTCCGTTAAGGGTAAAATATGCAAAAATATGCACTTCCAAATCGATGTCAATATGCTTTATTTTTTCCAAAACGGAAAAATAGTTTATCGACGGCTCCATTCAAGGTCTTTTCTTATAATTTAAATTTTACAAAATTCATGCAAAAGCATAATTCAAATTTATAGTCAAAATACATTTTGACCAAACAAAACTATGTCTAGGAGTGCAGGTGAGATGGGAAGTGAAGTTTTTTGAGTCATAAAAAATACAAGTAGTTAATGACCATCGAAAGGACTTTAAATCGTATACAAAATAACACATATTTTAAGGGAAAATTTGTATATCTCTGCAATTTAATAAATAAGTCGCATTTCATTAAAAAAATTTTAATTGTGGAACAAATGTTTGATCGGGCAAGCCATTTATAAGCGGTAAAAAAGTAATTTATTGAAATATTCCTTTCCATCATTAGAAAGCACAGTGAATTAAAATTTTTCTGGCCTAATCTCGAATCTAATTATTCCAACAAAAAAGTGGCTGAGTGGTATCAAACAAATAATGCTGCTATATAAAGTAGGACCAATCTACAAAACTGCTCATAATTTGAAATATATAGGGTTGAAGTAGAAAATATTTAAAGAATATTTAAAGTTGAGTACAAAATAAAATATAGTTTAAAAATAAGTTGACCTATTACGACAAAAAAGTAACCGAAAAAACAATAAAGCTTATATTTATGGTATTTCAGAAAATGTTAAATATTTTAGTAAGAAATAATAAAAAAAAATAATTTCTCCTATTAAATTTAAAATTTGATTATAATATTCTTTAACAAAACAAAATTTCAAAATGATTAATCCATCCATCATTATTATAAGCTGAATTATATGCACCCATTTTTTCGTTATGCTAAATGATGTATTATTTTTAAACTAAAGAACTTGTTAAGCATTTTTTTGTTTAATTGGTTATTCTAGTATCCAATTTTAGTTGAAATTCCCCGTTTGAAAATGTTTGTTAAATATTTATTTTTTTTTTTAATTTCTCAAAATTCCATTTTATTTTTTTTCCTACTAAGTATTTGAATATTTTTACTTTCAGCATAATGTTCTTAAGAATTTTATTTCATTGTCCCCAATCAAATTGTTTAAGATCATCAATTAAACACATTTGTGTCTGCTGTTTTTTTGATATTGGCTCTTTTTTGTTTTGAAAATTATTTTGTTTTATTTTTAAGATTCATTAATAATTTTCACAGTAAACAATAATTTTTCATTACGATAAACATTTTTTGGTTGGTGGTGGCTGCTACTGCTGCCACTATTACAAATGCTACTCCTGCTTCTGAAGGAGGTAGCCATACAAGTTTAAACGATCATCATCATCATCGTCGTCTTTAACTTCAGCGGAGAATTCCTTCAAAACTGCTGTATGCCAGAATACTTAAATGCAAAGATGCAATAAACAAAATAAAAATAAATAAAAACTTTAAGAACTAAACAAATGGATAAAAATTAATGATGAATATATTACAACAACAGATTGTCATTCTCCTGGCTGGAGATAACACTCTTAGACTGTTGTTGCAACAGACCAACAACAACAGCAGGCAACAGCTACAAAAAAAGCCAGTAGCAATTGATGTTCTTGTATCGAACATGAAGTGTGCGGTCTGTTTATCGATAGTTTAAATGTGAAAAATCGTTTTAGCTGAACAAAATGAAATTGTAATTTTTATGAAAAAGTTAATAAATGTTTATAATAACTGAGTGTACAATATGAAATTGAAATTGATATTAAAAAGAAGCTAAATTACTAATTGAATAATATTTTTTTCAAGGTTATAAGCTAAAACGTAAAGCACTTTGTTTAGCTACTTTTTGTTGAAGATAAGGCACAATTTTGTTTTTATGAAATACAGTAGCAAAATTTATTTAAGAAAATGTGTCATTTAAACAATTCATTTAAACTTCGAAGCTTGTTTGCCAATTTGTATTGCATACAAAGGTTTTAAATTGATCAAAAACAAAGGTGTTTAAATTAAAAAAAAAAAAACATATTAAAAACTTTAATAAATTTAATTAGTAAAAAATAGGTAGTTGAATGAAAATGTATTCAGTAGTAAATTTAGAATTGTTTTAGACTGATTTATCCTCTATACTGTATGCTTTCTGTCATTTTAATTTATCATCCTATTTTTCATTTCTACTTTTTGGTTTATGAGAAACCTTGCTATCTTTTCATGGTCAGCCAACTATTACTGCAAATTACTAGTTGCAATTACATACATATTTTAAAAATGATACAATAATGTTAACTGTCTAAGTAAAAATATGTATTCTATTGTTATAAATATTTATATTTAAAAATTTTATTTCAAACTTGTTAATCATGTCATTTACTTTATGTTTAGCCTTTTTTTCTATTTTTAAAGTCCAATTGTTTTTTTTACCATAAGTATTACTTAGTCTATTGCTATTTTTTTAGAATAAAACTAAACTCACTCACGCATAAAGTTTTTTAAACCCTTTTTACAAATAATTTTATTGCTGCTTTAAATGCAAATAATTCATTTTTAAAATGCGTAAATTTAGCAGAAAGTGGTTAGGGAAAATTACTTTATTATGGAAATTTTTTTGTGAACAAATATTATTATTATACGAAAATAAAAACTAAATCTATTTAGAGAATAGGAGTAAGTTGGAAACGAATGTGAAAAGTACTACAATTTTTATTAGTTTATAAACATTTTAGGTTTAAATTAAGCCAATCCATATAGATTTTAATAGATTTCTAAGACATTTGAAAGAGCATTTAAAAACGTTATATTTATTTTTATTCAGAAGAGTTTCTATTATTTTATGGTATGTAAGGGCTGCGCATGAAAAAATTAGTGCCTACAATTTTGTATATAAAAATGAAATTAAAGAATCATTATTTTTGAAATTTTATCTTTGTTAATGACTGTTATATTCAAGATTCAAATTTAAACGAGAAATTATTTTTTATTTGTTTTTAATAAAATATTTAACATTTTCTAAAATATTTTTAATAAGAGCTTTATTGTATTTTGCATTACTTTTTTGTTTGTATTTTAACTCTATTTTATTTTTTAATCAGCTTTAAGTATTCTTTAAATATTCCTCATCTATAGTGGTATAGGGTATTACGTATTTGTGCTGGAAAATACCTTGAAATCTACCAATCGTTTTAGAATCAAATACTGAATCGATTTAACGATGTCCTTCTATGTCAAATTCTATGTAAATCGACTTTATAGACCAAGGGCAAAGCCTATTGAAATTAGATATGATCAGTCTATAATTTCAGCTAGACTTCATACAATAGTCTTCCCGGAACTGGGATTTTATGGTCATAAATCCCTTAAATGTAAATGTATTGTAATAAAATGTGGCATATATAAGTTTTATATTATTATAATTCGTATGAAAAATTTCGTGAAGATCGCTCCATAATTGACCATACCTCTCATATTAATCCATGTTCCGAAAATTACTTTAATAGGTATAAATCCCATACGAATGATAATATTAGGTTAATATTTGACGCAGAGCAGCGTTTCATAGCAGTGACCTATAATTGACTATAGGAAAGAGAACCGGTTCAAAACTGGTTACGCGACAGGTTCTCAGGGCTAGTGACCGGTCCCAGTTTCGGAACTTTGTATGAGACCAACCTTTCACTTTTACATGGGGTTGTATTTGAAGGTGGCTAATTAGCCCCTTGGGACAGGTCACGGGACTGGTCCAAGGGAATATGTTCAGTGTCGATTAATATGATAAAAATTCCGCATTTAAATTAAACATTTTTTATTATTAATATGATTATTACTTCGACCTTTTTCTTGTATTTCAAAAATTAAAAGACTTTTGTTGAGCTTGAGGTTCTCTAGTTCAACCAAAGTCTTTTAATTTTTGAAATTTTTTATTATTATTAACTTCTTGTTAATTTATAATTTTTCGTTAATGTCGATAGTGGCACTCCAAATCTTATATCATAATCTTTTCCTCCTTTATGTATAGCTCATACGTGGTGGAGAAAATCCCGTCCTCCTAAAACTCCTTAACTTTGACTAGCTTTTGTTTTGGAGTAGGTGTGTAACTTGGACGGGATACACAAGGTCTAGCAGTACCTTGGAATTTCTTGGGTTTCTAAACTGTAGGGCGCAAGCCTGAGGTCTTACCTAGGACTTAAAAGTAGGTGCTACGGGAACCAGCAGCCCCAGGGGTTGATGGCTACACACCAGGTCATCAATCTTTGGATGGTTATTGGTGAGGCCCTATAGGGGGGCTACGTAGTGGCTTACGGTTTCAATCGTGTTGTCTGTTATCTGTTGATAACAGTAACACAGTGACAGGCTTGTGACAGGAGTTTACTAGGTAGCTCCACACCAAAGCAAGGTGGAATAATGCAGCCAAGAAGTGAGTTATTTAATTGCAACCTGTATGTGTAACAGCATATGGGGGCGTTGGTTGGCGCATTATACTTCACCCGGTGCTAAAACCACCGTGGGGTTTGGCCATCGTGGCAGGTACCCACGTTAATCTGTAGCACATGTGCGCGAGTTGCTAATTGCGCACTTAACAAATATGTTATATTTGACGAGTTAGGTGTCAATTGGTACTCAACTGGTACTGAGGGACCGGGATAATTCATACCTATATTTCATAGAAATATACACTAAACTACATAAGACCCTTCCCCAAATTTTAAAACACAAACCAAATGGTGTACGGTATTATATGGTCGGTCTTGAAATACTTCATTTACTTTTCACTCATTTAACTATGACCCAATACAATTCAAATGGACTAAGTTGTAGACAGTTTAGTGAATTGTCCTCTTTTGCACATACCAGAACCATTTGTTTGATATCACTAAGTTACTTTTTTGTTGCAAGGAAGCGTGATTGTTGTAGGAAGCGGGGCCAGAATTAAGGAAGGGCTTCGTTAGTCGTTTCGACTAACAACAATGCAAAATTCGATTACAGTTCGACTTCATCTTATGAGTTCTATAATAAAAACTATGGACGCGATTGATATTTTCGACCAAATATGCAGTGATATATTTCACTAAATCAAGATTTAACGGTGCTTCTCTAAATTTTCTGCTTCAATCTAAATATTAATTATATTAATAGTTTATTAAAAGAATATGTTAAAAACAATTAAAGAATCACTTTTTTTATAAAATTTCCTTAAAAATGCATAAGGATCTAGTTTAGCGACAAATGTCTTATCGATTGTGTTCTACACCCAATATAACAACCAAGCATCGTAAAACTTTCAAAAATCTCCCATATCCAGGCAAATTTCTAACAATAGTGTAAATTGTAGAAAAAGAAAATAAAATTTGCAGCTTCTGCGGCTAAAAAAACACTGAACTACTAAGGGATACTGTAAAAAAATGCAAAAAAGTATCACAAATTTGAAATATGCACAGAGTATGCAAAAACATTTATTTTTAAATTGCTTTTTGGTTACAATAATTATAGGATGCACATATTTAAAAAAACATATGTTGCCTATTACAAATTTTTTACACAACTAACACAAAGGGTACTTATGTAACACCACCTCTGGAAAAGCACAAAAAATTGAGTATTTTCAGTTTTTGCTGAATATTTTGAAAACAACGGAAAGTATTTAGGAATTTTTGCTGTTATTTTATTAAAATTAATTCATCAACCAAAAATCAATTGTTTTATTTTTCATTTTAATGATAAGTTTTGAAATATGTTAAATAAAAGTTAATGTTAGTTGTTTAGACTAACGAAGCCCTCAAGGGGTAAAAATATCGAATCCCTTCCAGGGTTAATAAAATAAATTCAAGATTTCTGTTAGCGAAAACAATAAAATCTCGACTTTTACATTCAAATAAAAATTTCTTTGATTTATTACTATTCGTTAATTAATAATTAATACATTTTCCACTAAACACTTGTAGATGGCCCAGTAAAAATATTTTAAAACCCTATCAGTACTGATAGGGATGCATTTTCCTGCAGTTTGAAGAAAATCCTATGTTATACCTTTGTTTAAATCGGGAAACAGATCAAACATCTCCAACTATAGAGGAATTATTTAAATTAAGTATTATTCCAAAACATTCCGAAAAGATAGTTACTGAAATCCTTTCGCATCAAAATGTTTGTTGTCGATGCCTATTCAAGCAGGGATTCAGAAAAGGATTCCGGCTTACAGACAGACACAATATATGTATACAGATTTCAGTAAAGCTTTCGATAAAGTAAACCACGATCTCTTATTATTCATTATTCTAGAACATTTCGTCCAAAAAATAGTAATGAGTTTTGTCTTGAAAAGGGTATAAAAAAATTCGTATTTTTTTTGCCAATTATAAAAAATTATTTAAAAAAATTTTGGTTCATAAAACGTCATTTTAGTATAGGGTTGCCATCCGTCCTCTTTTCCCCGGACACCGTCCTCTTTTTTTGGGCATCGGGGCAGTCCTACTTCTTTTTCAGCAAGTGTCAGGGGTTGTCCGGCTTTTTATACCTTCATTAAAAAATTTTTCTTGCATTTAAACTTTAAATCACATGTCACAAAATATATAAAAATATATTAGATGCTCGTACAATTAGTTTAGAAAAAGTACAGTTTAAAAATTTCCATTTGAACAACACTAGATTTCTTATACCTGATAGTTGCTATTTTTCTGAGTGGCTTATTGTAACTTGTCTATCATTGGATTTTAAAATACCAAAGCGCATGTGCACTTTTAACAAGGAGTTAAAAAAGAAGTTTTTCTTTATGAAAAGGAGAAATAAAGACTGGATATTGAACTGCATTCTACAATTTCGATTGCAAATAAAGAAGTACAAGAAATCTGTAATCATTTGGAGACACGAAACATAAAAAGGGATTTTCCAGCCAAAATTTTTCCACGAAAATGGACACAGTTTTCCTGAAAATTATGTCGACAATGAACTTCGAGCGATATTACACCATTGTTCATAATATGTCTTTTTTAATCATTGGACTGCACAATTGAATTATATAAATTACTTCTCATGATTCTTAGAGAGCTAAAACGTTATCTTGGAAACGTTCTAAGACCACAGCAATAGTTAAAATAGCTTTGACGACCCTTTCAATGAAAATGTAACAAATTGATGCAATACTTCGATGTACAAAGCAATGGAATCCAAACAAAATATTGGATGTATTATCAATAAAAATTGAAACATCAATATGCAATGAATTTTTGTTTTGTTCAATTAAATCAGAATAATTTGTTATATTCTTAAGTTTTTATTTTTGTAAGTAAAGCTTTCTTGTAAAAAAAATATTGGTTCCTAATTTCTATTGCGTCATTAATTTTATTAAAATTTGGTTGTTTAAAAAATGTCCTCTTTTTTCGAGCAAATGTCCTACATTTTTTATGCTGGCGTCCTCCTTTTCTCAAAATAGAAATGGCAAGCCTATTTTAGTACAACATGTAAAAAAAAAAATTGGATATTTTCCTTAAAAAATGAATAAGAATTTTATAATGTTGTTCCCTTTATGGCTAAAATATTAAAAGTTTTCATTATAGGAAGTACTGTTGATAATATATAATTTTTTCATAAAATTGTTTATCAAAATGCCTTTAAATATTTTTTCCATAACCAGCATAAAATTACGAATTTTTTGATAACCATTTCGATTAAAAAATCTACACTTTTTTTGACCAAAATGTATGGGACCCATGATTTTTCAATAGCTGGTAGGGAACTGAAGACCAATTGTAAACATTTTTTAAATAATTTTTTCGTATTAAGAAAATTTTTACGCATCGGGACACTCTAATGAACAGTAGAACTTTTAAGTATGCAAAATCATATTTCTTCTTAGCCTTCAAATGAACAAAACTGTTAGTTATTTATCCGTTTCATATAATTAACGAATTTTTTGTAGCATACTTTGGCTATAACAGCACACGTTTGCATAATCAAGAGCATATTTTCAAGCTTTAAGGACACATTTTCCGGCTTTAATACCATTTTTAATGCAAATAAAATACTTTTTTAGAGCATACTTTAGGTTGACCTGATCTTCACAAATTCCCTCATGTTAAAGTTTTTTAAAGTGATCAAGTTCCCAAAACAAACATTATAAATATATAGAATTCCCTGTTAAGGGTATCTGAATGATCGTTTTTGCTGATAAAAATCACCCTCGCTACTCTCTTAATAAAACCAACAAACTTTTTTCAAGTGTAATGACTTGCAATGAAATTGCAAATGTGTTGTTAATGTCAGCTAAAGAGTTATTGCGTGTTTTAAATGCGTAACTGCGCAGTTATTTATTTTTTTTTTTTTATAAAAAAAAATATAATAGACATTAAAATGAAACAAGGAGTACAACTACTTACTACAGACATTACGCACTACAATAACAAATATTTGACATTAACAATTTATGATTATTAGTTGGGTCGTTATTTGGTTGGATAAACCAACTAACTAAATTATGAAAAAATTAAAAAAGTAACTGATAAGTTGAAACTTATTTTATATAAACTGACGTTTACTGACATTTGCAACATGTCATAATGAATATTTTGATGGGTAACAATTATCAAAACAAATTACCAGCTTCCGTTTAACAAAAAACGATTTCTTACCCAAAGACTACAAAAATAAATAAAATAACACAAAACGTTTATTTTATATTTAGAAAATTTAAACCTATGATATAAAAGACAAACCGATCTTATTCCTATAATTATAATTTGTTGAAATATTAAACCATGAAATTGTTGAGGATTTTATATAGAGGAAAACAAAATCTTTAAAATAAAATAAATTCGAAAGGTTCAATAACGTTCTGTACACAAATAAGATTAATTTCAAATAATTAAAAAAAAATACTAATCTTTCACTTTTACGCCCTAATTTCTTTTTACACCCAAAATTAAATGTTTGTCTACAAAATTTTCTTTATTTAATTTCTGTAACAATCCAGGCGCCTTGCTGTTTATGTTTGTGTGTTATAAAGATTCCACCGGAAATCTTTGCGGTGTTTTGAAAAATATTTAAAACGCGGCTTGTAAGATCTTTAATTTTTTTTTTTTAGTTTACAAATGTTTTACTTCTTTTTAAATTTTTTTTAAATCAATATTTAAAACATATTATTAAGTTAATTTTGTTTTAGTTTTCTTCTTTAAATAATTGCTAGTCATTTATTTGTTCTATAGTGTTACTGTAGTGATTTTATTTAAAAAAATATTCACTCTTCTTTGAAAATATTTTTGTATTAGTTTGTTGCTTAATTGGGTCATATTTTTTTTTTCGTTTTGATTTTTCTATGCAGTTTTCTAAGTTTCTTTGTTATTAGTATTCTGGCACTTTATTAAAATAATTCTTATGTGGCTCCATTTCATTACCACAGGGCGTGAGTATCTCATTAATTTTTGTTTTTGAAAATAACTGCTTTGGTTGAATGTGGCATAAGAACAAGATATAAAAAAATATAACTGCCATAAATAGCTTGAAAACGTTTTCGTTTATGTTGGGAGGTTGTTTTTATTGGCCAATAATATGGCAGCAGCTAGTTTACTTTGTTTCCAGAAAAAACGAGTACAACAAATTGGTTTTAGAATATGAAAATATTTATGTTAAATCCTAATTGTTCAAAGGGACCAGACGAATTTTAGCTAGCATAATAAAAGCATATATTTCTTATTTTTTGTACGCATAATTATAAACCACAAATTCTTTTTTCACACAGAGAAAAATAAGGATTATATTGTTACTGTAAAAATTTTCAAGGTCATTAATAATAAATATGAAAATTATATATTATAAAACGATCTAACTTTATCATATTATGATTAGATTTTTTGAATATTGTATAAAAAAATTTTATCATGTAATGATTATTTTATGATCTGATTTTTCCCATATTATGATTCGATGTTATTATATTATGAATCGATATTATGAAAATTCAGATAACATATTTTAAATCTATCCTATTATGATTAAACATTATTTTTTCAATAATGATTTATTTGATTCAATATATATTGTACAACATAAATCAAAGATATTTTTTTAAACTAATGTATTTAATAGTTAATAAATTTCTTATACTTTTTGAATCATACCATATATAACCAAACTTATATATAAACTAAATGAAAATTATAATGCAGTTGAAAAAGAAACATTCAAAACAAACAAGCTATAAATTTTTCAACCATATGTATTATATTTATTTGTAACATTTTATTGTTATGTGAAATATAATATTAATAGAAAAAAGAACAAGATTAATATTAATATACGAGTATATTTAATGGTTGTAGAAGTAATGATATTTCTTCATATTAATATAATTTTATTTGTGGTAAAAATATTCAAAAACATAAAATTTTTTAAGTCAACTATATTAAAATGTTTACCGAGTTAACACAATAATAGCCAGTTTCGGTATGTCGAACGAATGCTTTCTTTCGCCTTCTAAGCGAACAAAAACTGATTTGATTTGATTCACTTCTATGCAAACAATGAGTCGAACGACAAGTCGAACGAAAATGTAAGTGTATTCATACAAAATTTGGTTTCTGTATTTCGAACGAAAATGTCAAAATCAGTCACTTGCTTTTTTGCTTTCGACTGGTTGAATTTTTCAATGGAGTATTAGAAATTTACCCACCTGGACACTACAAATGTTTTTCAATCATCATTGTTATTCAATTCGATATGCACTGTATCGAGAAAATGAAGCTTTTGTTGCAGATATGAATTTTTGAAGAAAAAATTCTCTTGAAATGTTTATTTAGATTTTTTTATTTTTATTGGTTTATATTATTTTATTTACATGCTTGTATTTATTTTTAAACAAACAAGTAGTATTTTAAATATTTATTACGAAAAAAATACTCTGGAAGAAATATATAACAAAAACAATGTGAAAAGACGTAACTCCATTCAAACGAAAGCTTAGGAAATAGATAAACCCGAAATGATTCGAATTCGTTCGCTTTGCTTTCGTTCGCCTAGATTTTCATTCGACATAGAGAAACAGGCTATAAATGATAGAAATGATTTAAACCAAAAAATTGTTGTTATGAACACAGTATTATAAAAATTAATGAAAATTATCAAAGAAAATATAATAACCGTATTTTTTATCTTTCCAAATAGAGCAACAAAAGCCAAATAGTTTATGGTCCTATAATCTATAACCTTTGTTAATGACAATAATCTGTCCCTATAGAATCATGCTGCAAATTGTACTCCTCCAAATTTCATGCATGCTTAGGTTTTAACGAAATCCAATTTTAAAATGAGTATAGGTACCTGATAGGATTAAATGGCTGCCAATCTCTTTTATTCAGGAGGATGCAATCACAATATTTATGAAATGATCGATAGCTGATACTAAAACAGAGTGGGGTATATTTTCTTATGACCTAAATCTTTTTGACAATTTTATAGTAATTCATTCATGCACAGTAATTCATTCAAAGCTATATGCTATAATGAAGCTACTAGGCGAATTGAGGAACTTAATTCAGAAACATAGACCCTTAACTTTTATATCTGCAGGCAAGGTTCGATTAAAGTCCTGAGATCGTATGTTGTGAGTAAACGATAGGGCAAAGGAAAGATATAAGAGAGACACAGACAGATATTTCTATCTGTTGAATACGATCGAAAATAGGTTGCTTGTAGAAAGGAGGTGTAGGTGGTCCACCTGTGGCCCTCACTTGATACAAATAGGACTAATGTTCTTCTTGATTTTAATAAGGAATTAATAATTCATTTTTAGGGAGAAATTAAGAGCTTATAGATATTCTCCGTATTGATTACTGCAGAAATTGTTCAGACGAATACGCGATTTGCTAGAATCACTATCTGGAAAAGGCGAAAAATAGATGGCGAAATCTGGACAACTGTAGAGTCACGAAAGAAACGTGGCCTACCAACAATGAAAAACGCTCAACGCAACTCATAGGCTACAAACGCTACAGATATTTCGAGACTAATAGCATTGTTTACAGAACATCAGACATAAATTTCTGGCTTGGTACGAATTAAATAAGAGATATCTGACACTAGACTCAGTGACATTATTAAATATATGAATTAAATATCTGGCTGGATCTAATTAATTTATGTTCCCATTTCTCTTCCTTTTATCTGATTGCAGACTCAATCCAACTCATTCACCAGGCGAGTAGTCTCAACAAAATGGAATCGAAACGAATCTAATTGATTGCTCGTTAGTTTAATTTTTAAATTTGAGGTTTATTTCTAATTGTGGTTCATATTATAAAAATTGTTTTATAAATCAGAAAGTAAATATAAATGAATTTTCAAGTTTCCTCTTCTTATTGAGGAATTTATCTCAAACTTTTGTCATTTCAGAAGAAAATTAATTTTAATTTCATATTATGTGAAATTAACTTAACGTATCAAAAAAATATATACAATTCAAAACTCTCGGTCAGGCTGTCCTACTTCCCATTTGGAATTAAGATTTCTTAGGTAACTTTTTAAAAATGTTTCTACCAAAGTTGAATATCGATAATAGATTTTATTTCTCATTAATACTCTATTCTAAATTTACTATAAAACCTCTATAATACTGAAGAAATTAAATAGCTGTCTTAGTGCATTTAAGTCCAAAGGTTCTCCTTAACATAAGTCTTATGCAAGTAGATGTCATATTACCAAATATAGTGGGAATTACTGAGTAACACCCGTTACAGTCAGATGATTACTTTAACTCTAATATGAATGGATGAAATTATTGAAATTTTTAATTATTTTAAAATGTTTTGTGTCATTTTAATGCAAATTAATCTTTAAATAGTGTCTTTATGTAGTAAATGTTCTTCACGAACCCCCATTAAATATTTGTATGGACCGCTTGTGGGTCGCGAATCCCCATTTTAGAATCGTTGATTTAGGGTTTCTGCTCTATAAAGTAGCAGATAGAAAAATCAACACCATTATTATCATCATTTCTTTGCAATATTGTGACAGAAAGTAGCTTGGACTCTCTTTAGCTCCATTTGAAAAAATTAGTAATGGAACAGCATGTATGACAAGAATTATATTACAATTTCCTTAGCTACTTCAAAGTTAAACTCCAAGTTTACCAAAAGCACACTTATAAAATATGTCTTTTTAGTGACATGGGAGTGATCTACACCTTTATTAATTCAACAGTTTGAGTACTCAAATGTGTGGTGATGGCTGAGTCTAGAGTCTAGACCATTGGTCGGCACCCAAATACACAACATGAACGTCAACAAAAAACGTAAAAATTTGAAATAAACAGATAAATCGAACAACAAACATCTTAAGAAAAATTAAAATTTTAAATTTCAGTTCTATACAGATCGACCAATGGATTTGTATGTCCTCTCTTTGTGCCTATCAATGGTCTAGACATATAGTAAATTTAAGTTTAGGACATCATAACGACAAATAAAAATAGATCGAAGTTTTTTAACAGTTCCGGTATAAGTTTAAAGGGATTGTATGACATTTACCTTTAACTGGTAGTGTTTGGGTGCCAAACTCAATATTTTCTTTAAAAAATCTGATAATTGTGTGCATTAATCCAAGTATTACAATATTAAAAATAAAAATTTATGTTCACCACACTTCTGGTCACCTTAATTTCTCTTCTATAATGATAATTTGCCAATTAGTACGAAAAAACAGAAACATAACAGCCTTAAGTTTATATCGTGATTGGATTATAAGATGCCGTTTTAAAATCAAACAGTAGCACTACATAACTTCATTTTAACAAAGTCTTTCAGCATTATAGATGTATAAGAAAGAAAACAATAATAAATTACTATACACAGAGTGCAATCATAGTAAGTAAGAACTGCAGTCAGAAAATAAAAACAGAAAAAAAAAACTAATTGACTAAAATACGCTAATTTTTGCCGTTTATCTCATTATACCACAAAAACCGTACATCAGAGAAAAACGTCTAAAGTTTCAACAAATACTTAAATCCTTAAAGCAAATTTCAGAAATGGAGGATGAACTTGAAATTTGTATGGTTGTAACATGACGATTAATTTTAAAATTGTTATTGCTGTTGTTAAAATCGTGCTAAACTTCATTAAAATTCAGTTTTTCATGAATTTTTTTTTTCTTTGCAGACCATCAGTCAATATTTTTCCTTCATTTTGTAAGCAAATATTTAACTGTTGGTTGTCATTCATTACTAAGCAGTCAGAAAGCAAGAGGATTTTCTACGGCGCTATTTCTTTGGTTTGTTGAAAGAATCTGGATTTTTTCGCAATTATGTTTTAAAACGCCCTTAAATTTTGTTTTAATGAATATGAGAGGGCTTTTTGTTGGCTGGTTTGAGAAAACATTTCACCCACTTTTAAAGATTATTGAAAGGTATTGCAAATAACCCAATGACATTTTTAGGGAATGAAAAATGAAACAGTATAAACCTTATAACGATTTAATAAATATAATAGTAAATCTTGTACACATCTATCTATAGAATCCTCAAATAGCCACAGCTCACAATAGTAGCTCCCACCTTAGTTCAGATTTTTGGAAATTGATCATAGGAATAACATTTAAAAACAGTTTTAGCAATTTTATTCCCTTAAATTCTAACACCTTTAAAACTTTTTTTGCTGGGAATTAAAAAAAAAACAAATTCGATTTAAATTTTAATTGAATGATCATAATGAAATTTTGTTAAACATTCGAATGTATGATTACGATCACCTCCACAAAGCTTATAGTATATACTCATACATAAGTTAAGTAAGATTTCATTTATTCCATTTAATAAACATTATTTATGAAACATTTTGCTGCGTAATCATAGTTAAGTGTTTTTTATGACTCCTACTGCTTCTGTTGGTATTAGACTCCAAACTCCAACCGATAATTTTAGCTGGCATTTAATATTATTGTCTGTAAGAAAGATGAAATAAAAAAAACAAAAACTTTTTATTTAAAAGATCATTTTGTGTAACTAATATTGAAAATCATTAGGGCGTCTGTTCACTCACAGCAGCTTTATTTCCCTTTTATTCTTTTACACCATCATCTTCTTGATCTTTTGCATCGCATTGTTGTTTGGTGGCGGAAAAAAAGAAGTAGCTTTAGCTTTGATCCATACCGGTCATCTTGGAGGGAGTTAGCGTTAAATAATCTTTTAGAGCTACTGCTTAAATAGCAGTTAGTTGTTCAGTCTGTCCGTATGTCTGTCTATCTGTCAGACGGCATATGGCCGCTATTTGGTTTGTTTGCTAGATCCATCTATCCATTCATCGTTAATGTTTGAGTTTTTGGCTCTTTTCATATTTGACAGCCGCTCAATGATGAATGAATATTTCTTTGTCTTGTTGAGTTAGTTGCTGCTGTAGCAGCAATAATGAAAGAATTTTGCAAAAAAAAAAAAAAAAATGTGAATGTGATTTTAAAGTTCTTTTAAGTCATAGAGATCGTTTATGAAATATTAATATTTGATAAATTCAAAAGCGACTTTAGAGATTGTAATAATGACTTGATTTTTTTTCAAATTTTGGGATGAGAGGAGACTTATGCAGGCAGATTTTAAACAAAGGGATTTTTTTTTTGAGAATGAACTACATTTCAGTTTTAGTTCAGTTTAAGTTCAATTTTAGTTCAGCTATAGTTTAGGTCTAGTTAAGTTCTAGTTCAGTTCTAGTTCAGTTCTAGTTCAGTTCTATTTCAGTTTTAGTTCAGTTCTAGATCAGTTCTAGCTTAGTTCTATTTTAGTTCTAGTTCAGTTCTAGTTCAGTTCTAGTTCAGTTCTAGTTCAGTTCTAGTTCAATTCTAGTTCAGTTCTAGTTCAGTTCTAGTTCAGTTCTAGTTCAGTTGCAGTTTAGTTCTAGTTCAGTTCTAGTTCAATTCTAGTTCAGTCCTAGTTCAGTTCTAGTTCAGTTCTAGTTCAGTTCTAGTTCAGTTCTAGTTCAGTTCTGGTTCTAGTTCAGTTCTAGTTCAGTTCTAGTTCAGTTCTAGTTCAGTTCTAGTTCAATTCTAGTTCAGTTCTGGTTCAGTTCTAGTTCAGTTCTAGTTTAGTTCTTGTTCAGTTCTAGTTCAGTTCTAGTTCAGTTCTAGTTCAGTTCTAGTTCAGTTCTAATTCAGTCCTAGTTCAGTTCAGTTCTTTTCTAGTTCAGTTCTAATTCAGTTCTAGTTCAGTTCAGTTCATTTCTAGTTCAGTTCTGGTTCAGTTCTAGTTCAGTTCTAGTTCAGTTCTAGTTCAGTTCTAGTTCAGTTCTAGTTCAGTTCTAGTTCAGTTCTAGTTCAGTTCTAGTTCAGTTCTAGTTCAGTTCTAGTTCAGTTCTAGTTCAGTTCTAGTTCAGTTCTAGTTCAGTTCTAGTTCAGTTCTAGTTCAGTTCTAGTTCAGTTCTAGTTCAGTTCTAGTTCAGTTCTAGTTCAGTTCTAGTTCAGTTCTAGTTCAGTTCTAGTTCAGTTCTAGTTCAGTTCTAGTTCAGTTCTAGTTCAGTTCTAGTTCAGTTCTAGTTCAGTTCTAGTTCAGTTCTAGTTCAGTTCTAGTTCAGTTCTAGTTCAGTTCTAGTTCAGTTCTAGTTCAGTTCTAGTTCAGTTCTAGTTCAGTTCTAGTTCAGTTCTAGTTCAGTTCTAGTTCAGTTCTAGTTCAGTTCTAGTTCAGTTCTAGTTCAGTTCTAGTTCAGTTCTAGTTCAGTTCTAGTTCAGTTCTAGTTCAGTTCTAGTTCAATTCTAGTTCAATTCTAGTTCAAATCTAGTTCAATTCTAGTTCAGTTCTAGTTCAGTTCTAGTTCAGTTCTAGTTTAGAAGACGTGATACCATTATATCTAATGGTTAATATAATGATAAGATTTGTTTTAAAATAAACTATTCTGTTAATTTTTGTTTTTAATTACACTTTTAATTTCCGTTTAACACCCTAATATTATATTTTTTAAAAATTCTACCACCAAAAATCTGTTAAGTTTAATACATTTTACCTAAACGGGACATTAAATTGTTCAAATTGCTGTTGAACATTTATTAAAACATTGTTTAAAATTTAACAACAGATTAAGATCTACAACAATATATAAACTAAATAAATAAAATTATCATTTGATCGCAAAAATACAACAACTAGACACCAAAAAAACCACCACCAAACACTTTAGTTGCAAACATTTTTCGGACCTTAAAAACTTAAAAAAATTTCCAAAACAATACGTCACAACGTTTGCACACAGTTGATGAATGACAATTACATTTTCTAGTTCATTTTTTGAGAAAAGTTAAATAAACTGTTTTCATGAAAATTTACATTTAAACTACTTTTTTTTTTTTTTTTGGTGCACTGTCCCTGCAGGCTTTTCTAAAACAGTTGTATTTAAAATATTTAAATGGTAAAAACTACTGCTAGCCACTTCTCGTTGTATAGTTAGTAAATTTTTTCGCTTTTGTAATTCACATTTTAAGCAAATAATTTTTTGAACGAGACACAAAATTTCTGTTTAAAACGTTGTCACGCTTGAGATCTTTTATAATTGTTTGTTCCGTAAAGTTTTTTTTTTTTTTTTTTTTGGTTTGTGTATTTCTGATTAAATGGAATTGTAATTCTCTCACTGCAGGTGTAAATACATCATGGATGGTTAGCTATGTTCCACTGTGTTTTCTAGCAAATGTAAAAATTATTTAAATTTTGTTTTATTCTTTTGTGCTGATCTGATCAGTTGATGTCTGACTGATGATGATCTTCCCCGTTTTTGGGTATTTTATCATGTTCTTTTGTTAAATTTCTTTAAGAAGCCAGACATGAGTGACAAGTATTTAATGAATTCTGCACTGATTATGCAAATTAAATGAAATTAAATGGTAGGGAAACTAAAAGCTTATTCTTGTTTTCTGCTTTTTAAATTAGTTTAGCAAAGAAAAATGCTTAAATGGGTAAGTTTGTTTAGGCATAAAAATTAAGTTAATGGAATTTTTTGCTTTAATAATGAAAAATATTTTCTTTTTAAGCAGGAAATTAAAAATTGCCTACAGTTTTTCTTAGTCTAATTTTAATCATTTTAAAAATTTTAAGAAAATAACTGAACCGAATGATTAAGAAAAAAATCAAATAAAAATGCAAATTTTTATATAGTTTTAGTTAGTCCATTACTCTGATATTTAATAGTTTACTAGGACTTTTCTGTAATATAAAGAATAAGAAATGGTACAAAAAAAAAGTCATAGTTCAATTCTTCTGATTCTTTTGTAGTTAAATTTTAGGTCACTTCTAATTAGGTTCAGTTCTAATTTATTTATAGTTCAGTTGTAGTACACATTCATTTCAGTTTTAGTTCACTTCTAGTTGTATTTCAGATCTGGTTGAGTTGTAGTTTAGTTCTATTTTAGTGCTAATTCTGTTATAGGTCAGGTTTAGTTCATTTCTTGTTCAGCCCGAGTTCAGTTCTAGTTTAGTTTTAGTTCAGTTCTAGTTCAGTTCTAGTTCAGTTCTAGTTCAGTTCTAGTTCAGTTCTAGTTCAGTTCTAGTTCAGTTCTAGTTCACTTCTAGTTCAGTTCTAGTTCAGTTCTAGTTCAGTTCTAGTTCACTTCTAGTTCACTTCTAGTTCAGTTCTAGTTCAGTTCTAGTTCAGTTCCAGTTCAGTTCTAGTTCAGTTCTGGTTCAGTTCTAGTTCAGTTCTAGTTCAGTTCTAGTTCAGTTCTAGTTCAGTTCTAGTTCAGTTCTAGTTCTAGTTCAGTTCTAGTTCAGTTCTAGTTCAGTTCTAGTTCACTTCTAGTTCACTTCTAGTTCAGTTCTAGTTCAGTTCTAGTTCAGTTCCAGTTCAGTTCTAGTTCAGTTCTGGTTCAGTTCTAGTTCAGTTCTAGTTCAGTTCTAGTTCACTTCTAGTTCACTTCTAGTTCAGTTCTAGTTCAGTTCTAGTTCAGTTCTAGTTCAGTTCTAGTTCAGTTCTAGTTCAGTTCTAGTTCAGTTCTAGTTCAGTTCTAGTTCAGTTCTAGTTCAGTTCTAGTTCAGTTCTAGTTCAGTTCTAGTTCTAGTTCAGTTCTAGTTCAGTTCTAGTTCAGTTCTGGTTCAGTTCTAGTTCAGTTCTAGTTCAGTTCTGGTTCAGTTCTAGTCCAGTTTTAGTTCACTTCTATTTTAGATTTACTTCAGCTCTTATGCAGTACCAAATAAGTTCTACGAACGAGTTAAAGCTCTGGAACTTAAGTATGTCGCAAATTGGAGGCCGAAGAAGGACTTTTTGTTAATTTTTCATATTAAAATGATCACATATTATTATCGTAATTTGTTATTAACTTATGAAGTACTACTAATATAAAATTTTATTTAATTACAACTGGGGTTTTAATAACCATATTTAAAACACTCTCATTTAATATTTATTCGTTGTAGATAAAAATCACTTCCGCTACAAAAGATAAACCACTTCAGCTATGGTGGCTGGCTGATATTGCGGCTTATTCAAATGTTAAATAACGATCAAATGTTTAACAAAAAAATATAAAAATTTAAATGAAAATGCGTTAATGATGATGAATAATAAAAAGTGATAAGTCAGGTGTATCACTGATGGGGTCACTAGCACCTCGTTTTTCGCTGTCAGTTCTTTAACCGAATGATAAACCACCAAAAAAAGAAAATCGTAGTTTTGTGTGCGCTGACTCGTGTAAAACAAATTAAATGAGTCGCACAGACTTTTTTTTGGCAAATGGCAGCAGAATTAATTAAAAGAATAAATTTTAAAATAAATGGACAATACAAAAAGATTTATTTAGAAAACTTTATAAAAAAATCAAATTTAAATAATTGTTTAAAGAGAAATTTTATAAAATTTAGTTAGTATGTTCCAATGTAAGCTTTTAATCGTGACGAACAATAAATGCATTTGTCTCAATCTCTACAAAGTTCTGTTTTTATTTTTTTTCCTGCTGCTAGTAATGGCGGCTGTTGTGGTGATGTGTTGCGTGAAATGTGTTGACAGTTTAAATATTTTGTTGTCGTCATTATCATTATTGTTGTCGCTCGTAATTTCACTACATTTTTGTATTTAACTCATTTTCTCGTTTAGATTTTTATATTTTTTAACAACTACAATTTACGTTTACTTTTTTTTCTCAAAATGTTAAATGCATTTTAGTTTGTATTTTAACACTTGGTTTATTCAGTTAAATATTTAACTTTCAACAATTTCAAACGATTAACTGACACAATAATGACAGTTAAATGTTTTTTTATTTGTTGTCATCTTTCGTTTCCAGCCAGCCAGTCGCAGTTGTTCATATGAAAATTGTCTCTTTTAGTGCACGCAGTACAGTTTGTGAAAATTGTCATCCACATTATGATTATAATCATCATCATCATCAACAGGAAATGCATAATTGGATAAATAAGTGTCTGTTGTGTCGTTTTTTTTTTTTTTTTTTTTTTCTAGTTAATAACGAAAATATTTACTATAAATAGCACCTGATTTAATGTTGCTTCTAGTTTTTTTAAGCAATTAGGGGACAATGGCTAGATAGTTTTTTTTTTTAATTTTAATATTTTACATTTAGTCGGCACTAACGGAAAACAGGGATTTCTTTTTTTTACTTCTAGCACTATAGATCATGATATCAATGAAGTTTATTAGCAATAACAGCTTCGTAGATCATAGTGCGAAATAACTAAATCAGCTACTGACTATAAACATTAATACTTGGCCATCTGGAGATTACCTTTTTTTATATTTAAAATTTAACATTTTAATTTTTATCTAAAATTATATATTATACCTCAGAAAGATTTTATGCCTTTTTGGTTTCTATTAAATCGATCACTTATTATTTAAACAAAATAACAAAAACTGACATTTAGTTGTTTTTTTTTTTTTTTTTTTTATTTTAAAATTTTTGAACGTTTAACTTTTATTTTAGTCAACAAAAAAATAAAAAATTGCACAATCATCTTTGAATACATAAATGCGGAACTAAAATTTACAATACAATTCTAATTTATACATTTTTAATAAAAAAGCAAAAAAGAAAAAAAATCAATTGTCATGCCTTGAAGAGATCATTTAAAATTTTGTATTTAAAAAATAAACTATAGTTTTATTCATCATACACATTTCATGGCAGCCTTATAAAAAACTTGGTCATTATGGGCCTGTAAAAAAAACCCTAAAGGAAATGAGGGGTAAAAAGTGACAAATCATTCAGTAGCAAAAAATAATAAATTAGAAAAAAATAAACTATTATGTATTTAAATTTTGTAATATTGTTTATTAATGATTATTCAATGATCTCTCTGTAATACAAAAAGACAAATGTAATGCTAAAAAAAAAATTATTGATTTACTAAATTAAAAATGTTTAAAATTATTAAATGACGCAGATTTTCTATAAAAGTGATTTCATTAAAATGTTTCATTACTTCCATTATAGTTTCTAAACCTTTATAGATTTGTTTTAATTTCTCTTTTCACTCTCACTTGATGTTTTTTTGCTGCCACAAAATATTTAAAGAAGAAAAAATTAAATTAAAAAAATCATATTTTAATCCTCTTAAGGGATTAATAATTTTTAAGATATTTGACACCTCTGTTAAATGAAATACACATGGTTATTTAAACAAAAATGTGTTTCAGTCGACAATCATATATTATTTTTCCTGATTTTTTGTTTCTTAAATACTCATCTACTTAAAATAAAAAAGTCTGAAATATATCCGGTGTTTTAGTTTTGCCAAAAAAAAAAAAAAAGAAATCTTTAATTGTTTTATTTAAGAAATTAAAATTACATAATATTTTTTAACATTACGGATTTTTTTTTTTTTAAGACGGAAGTTCTTTTTAACAAAAAGAAATAAAACAAACTTAATAAAAAAACTGTTACAATATTAACAAACGAAACAAGTAAACAAGTAGAAGCGAAAGTATATCAATGATTTTTATTACGTTTAGTTATATACTATGTTTATACGTGAAGATTTGCAAATAATAATAACAGTAATGATAATAATAATATTAATTTACAAATACTATACTTACTTTTTATACGCAGACTCCATTAAAAAAGTATTTGATTATTAGTCATGTCAAATGACAAAAATAAAACTGTTATTGTTAAAAGTTCTATGAGCGTTAAAAGAAGTGGCAATGCTGTAAGCTTTATTTGCAAATACATAGTTTCAGTTATCAGTATTTGTATTAAAGAATTAGATTTTTGTTAAAAAAATAAAATCAGCATTTTTGGGGCAAATGTTTAATTTTTCATTTTTATTTGAAAATAAAAGCTACGTATAACCGTAGTAATATTACTGTGATCGTAATAAATACATGTCCGTACTACGATGACATTAGGGCAAGATGAGAGGACGATAGGACGTTGGGATGGTTGGGAAGTAGGAGACTTAGCGGAGGTGGTTCCTTCTTAAACCATTCTTAGTTGTTGTTCTTAGTTGTAACACCAATGCTGCCTCTTCTACGTATGATGCATGTTCCAGCTGTTGCGATTATTCTGGCCGTTCCTGATAAGCTGATTTGCGGTTCCAGTAGGCATCATCGTTGAAATGGTTGTCTGTCCTGTGTGCTCCACTTTCTTTGCTCTCCCTTATAGAGTTGCTGGGTCACCCTTGATGGTGGCTTAGTCAAGTGCCGTGAGTGTCTGTCTTTTGCCCGTGCCGTCCTTGCTGGTGTCACACCATGTGGCCAACGAGTCGCTCGTGAGAGCGATTGTTAGTTATTGGTGTGTGCAATATATGTGTCCATCAGTAATGGAAAATGAAAATATTTTTGGGTATCGAAGTAAATTTCAAATAGTACTTTTTTAACCCTCAGAGTACTAAAATTAAAATTTTTGATAGTTATTCTTTATTTAGTGCAAAACTCAAAGAATGTAAGTAATTTATATATTGAAAACGAAGGACAAATACGATACCAAATTATTAAATGATTACATTCAGATTAAATATTATAGTTATTAAAATAAACTTAAGGAGAAAAAATCCAAGATCATAAATCAAAGGTGTTAAAATAACATGGTTTATATTAAAAAATTATATATTTAAAATATATTTTCATTTAAACATTTTATTTTTAATATGAATTATGGAATATGCAGCTAATCGTTTGACAGTATCAAATGACTCGAGGGAGTACTTCGGTACTTTTTAATGTTAAAAAGTATCAAAAAAAAGTACTATAGTATCAACTTTTGCATCCCTGGTGTCCATCTATGTTGATGTATGTTTGATGTGTGGCGAGTGGCGGGCCACCAGTCCCGAACTATTTGGAGTTCAACTGGTAGTAGTTACTTTATCTACGAAGTCTTACCGGAGACTTAATTCTGGTTCCAACGGAGTCAGGAGCCCCTGCAACCTCGGTTCCAGCCTTACTATTGGTGTGACTCCTTGGGGTGCATCGTGGTGTCTATGGTTTATACCCAAAATGCGGGGAGAACTTATGCTTAAGTCCAATGTGGAGTTGCATTTTCCATAGAACGATAGGAGTTTTAGATGGGCTTCGCCCCTAAAGTCATGCCCAAAATACATTGATACTCAGGTGTGGCAGTCTGTCGCACTGAGTTGGTAGGCGCATAGTACCATGGGATAGGCCGTCAGGCAGGTACCCACGTTAATCTGTAACACATCTGCGATTTAAACAGAAGATCACTGATGTTAGAGGCCTTAACTTAGCTACTTGGTAGAGGTTCGACTCTAAAATAATAATTATATTCAATATGTATATTTAAATACTGAAAAGTTTGAGGATTGTCATTACACAAGCTTTATGTACGTAAAAAATTCTGGACATCAAGTTCAGCTCATTAAACACGAAAATATCGTTCAGAAAGTGATAGTTAATAAGGGTGTTGATGCTAAAAAATATACTTGAAATTAATGAACCAGCATATGTCCATTTTCAAGACTTCTGATCTGATTATTTCTTCTGAAATCTGATTATTTGAAAGTATAAACAAATTAAAGCCCATTATGATGTGAAATAAATTATTATTATACCTTACGGACTTACTGAATAGGCTATCGTAACTCTTGACACAGATAAGCGAAAACTTATAAGCTATATTTAATGTTTAATAAATGGCTACTAATATTTTCTCTTTCGTTTTTTGTTTCAGAATCAAAACACATGGTAAGTTGGGAATATTAATAAAAACTATTATTTTAAACTTTCCTACATAAATTCTACACTAAGAGGAACGAGAAGGAAAGATATAATCGGTCAAGCTCGACCATATGATATCCTACATCATTGTGCATCAAAATTTGGGGAGAGGTCTTCTTCTTTCTAGACCTGTGGCTAATTGTGGACCGATACTTATATTAAGTGTTAAATAAAACATACGAATACTGAATATTACGTCGATAATAACATTTATATGTATTTATCCTCTTTTGGGTGATTCCCGAAAGTGGGCCTTATATGGGCCTAGATGAAGTTATGGATCGACACATAATACCCTCCTCACCTATAGTGGCGTAGGGTATAAAAATTAGATTCGAAATTCGGTATCAAAATAATTTAATAATTTTATAACGAAATGGTGTCAACTTAATGATTTGATGATTTTCATTTAGATTTGAATTTGAACACATACGGGGCAGATTCACTATTGACACTGAATGGTATCGCATTCAATACGTACGTATGTGTTCGATTTTTCTCTAGGTGTATAAACTTCACCATTTTCAATGATTAAGAAAATCAATTTCACTTACAATTTTCCACATAAAAACTACAACAAAACCCGTTAATATTCACAAATTAGCAAAAAATAAAAAAGACAAAAATAAAAATTCAAAATCTTTATAATACAAAATTTAATTCTCATTAATAATAACAAATAATGAAAATGCCACTTAATGCGAAATTTTTTTTAAATTGATGCCAAATAATCCACCCAGTTGTTCAGTGATGCTTAAAAATAATTAAGCCGATTAAACGTAAAAATAAAATTATCATTTTAAATAAAATCACCAACTAATTTTCATTTAATAGTAACAACAGCAATTTTGTTCACACACAGCGAAATATTTTTTTGCGTAAATAAACTTGATTAATTTTAAGAGATTTTTTCAGACGGGGCAATAATGAGAGGGAAGTTGCATTTTAAATTGGCATTAATACACATTTTGTAGTAGTTTTTTGCAAAATGTTTGTTCGTTTTTTTTTTTTTTCTAAGGAGATTAAAAATATTTGTTAATTAAACGTATAAACGACATTTGTTTAATTGAATTTAATAATTATTTTTATAGTTTGTTATATAAAGTAACAACAACAAGAAATATTATATAATTTCTTAATGACAACAACAGCATTTAAACATATACAAGTATTTTTAGTTATATTTCGATATTAATATGGCATAGAGGGGATTACTTAATTAGAATACAAAAGACATTAAAAACTCTAAACTAAAATAATATTTTTCAATAAATCTGATTTACTGAAATAATTCTTGAATTAATATTAAACTCTTCATTTAATTTTATAAATTTGATATATAAATTTTATATTTTATAACTTTTATTAATTCCTTTTTAAATTTTATTACCATTAAAGAAAATATTATTAAGTGAAGTTATATATAAAAACTCCCATTTCTGTATTTCTTTTATAAACATTTTTTTTCCTTAAACAAAAATATATCTACAAACCGATTTAGTTGTGCATTTTTATGTCACGATTAAAACGGCGACTACAACTGCAACAACAATAATAAAAGTCGTTTAGTAACAATTATTAAAAATATTGCAGCACCTGCATTCATGCCAAAACAACACATAATTTCAAAAGAGGATCTTACCTCTAATAACTAAGTGGGGAGTGTAAAAGTTTTTGATCTTCTATAAAACAAACGTGAAAGATAAATGAAAGAAAAAGTTATTTAAATGCAAAAAATCCTGATAGCGCAACAAATTTGTTTTGACTTGACACGAATTATCATTGAAATTATGAATTTAACTTACAGTAAATTATACACACTTTTAACAATTATGAAGGGGGTATTTTAGCAGGAAACTGAAAGAAAAATTAAAACTGTAGGTCAATGTGTAAAAGTTGATAAGAATGAAATGCTGATATAATTGAATTAGACAAATATTAGGTTAGAGTTTTATAGTAAAAATTGTAGCTACAGTTGTTTTTAACCCATTTTCGACCACTGCATAAAGATTCCAAAACGATTTAGTTGCAAATAATTATGTAGCTTGTGAACCGTTAAAGATATCAGCATTAATTTTTACATCACCAGAGCTGAGGTGTTTTCGAGTTTATATGATGGAGCGCTGGTCCCTATATGATCTGTGGGTAGACCTATCGTATATGTTTATCTAATACGTTTACACGTGAAGATATCACTTTTAGTTTAAAATATATTAATGCGTTTTAAATTTGTCGGACTCAATTTGGGACATAAACTTCTCTAAAAATATTCATTGTAATCCTTGCAAAATTTTAAGTGATATTGTAGTAGACAGAATCGAAAATTTTAGTAAGTCCCGGTTGTAATTTGAACACGGAGAATTCTTCTCGTAAATCAATGTGTCATGAAACCACAACCTCCGATATGGACTATGATCTTGCTAGAGTAGAGAAAATAAAATGGGCCATAAGCACCTTTGGACCTTATAAATCGCCAGGACTAGACGATATTTATCCAATTATGTTGCAGAATCATATGTTCCAACAAGTTGGCGTAAAGTAAAGGTGATCTTTATACCAAGAGTGAGTAAGATACAACATATTGTGACAAAGGACTCGAGAGAATCTTAGATGACCATGTACGAGAGAGAAAACATTCTATGGCATTCTTTCCTGATCAGCATGCATATTTAAGAGGAAAATCATTTCAAACTGCAATACATAGTTTAACGACGAGAATAGAACAGAGCATACATCTAGGTGAATTCGCACTAGATTGTTTCCTAGATATTGAAGGAGCTTTTAAAAATATCAAATCAGACGTTATTGAGAAAGCTCTGTTTGCTAGTGGTAGTGATCGGGTATTTACTACGTGGATTTTGAAAGTTCTTACCCATCGAGAGATTCAATCTGAATTAGGTGAAACATTTCTAAATACCATAGCCAACAGAGACACCCCTCAAGGCGGAGTCATACCGCCAACTTTGTGAATTCTAGCTTTGAATGAAATATTATTGAAACTTAATAATTAGGTGTAGTAGTGGCATAACAAAAAGATGTAGTGCTACTAATAAAGGGAAATTTTCCGAGTACTTTTGCGAAGGTAATGGAAAGTGCTCAAAAGGTATTAAATAAATGGGCTATCAAACGTGGTTTGGGTATTAATCCTCAGAAAACAGGACTGGTATTTTTTACACGGCGAAGGAGAATACCTGCTTTTAACCCACCGAAACTAGGAGGTAGAACTTTGAAACTTTCAAATGGAGCAACATTTTTAGGCGTTTTATACGACCATAAATTGAAAGAGTAAAGAAGGCTTACATTGCTTTGTATTCGTGTCAGAAGCTTATCGGTAAATCTTGGGGTCTTAAAACACGCATGATTTACTGGATATATAGACTAATACTAACACATGGATCACTTGTTTAGTGGCCAATTATGAACACCAAATCACATGCTTCTTTCATTGAACGTAATAAGGAGATTGCAGCGATTACATCGCCAAGAGAAGGCTGGGAGACCAATAATCGTAACAATGAAGGTATTGAGGTGTACACTGATGGTTCTAGGAAAGAGAATGGAACGGGAACTGGAGTTTTCTGTAAAAAGTTAAGTATTAAACACAGCTCAAGACTGAGCAACGCTTGTAGTATTTCCCAAGCTGAAAAATTTTGCAGCAAGACTAGATATCACAATATACATAGACAGTCAGGCTACCATAAGGAAACTTTTAAATATAAATATTAAATCAAAGGTGGTCAGCCGTTGTCGTTTTTAAAACTGTGCTGGGTACCAGTACTGTGCGAGATATAAGCAGACAAAGGCGTTATGGGAACCGAGGGATAACAATACATTGGGGAAAGTTCGGAAAAGTGTAAATTTGAGAATGTTTGTAGGTTCAATAACGATTCATAACGACTTAAAATAGTTTCTTTAAAAAATTGGTCTATGTGATAATAATAACTGAAGATGGTGCATTGAGGGGAAATATGATACACTCCACTTTGTCTGCGAGTGTTCTGCACTATCAATGTTTTGATTCTTATTTTTTTTCAGAACTTAGAAGAACATACGAACTTGATATTTATTAAGGCAACAAAAATACACGTAACAAGTAATAATGGAGGTTCAGCAATACGACAATCGAGGTCCCGAACGAATTGACAAGGAATCAAGGAATTTACTGCAAAGAGGAGGACCCACTGTTTTGCTTAAAACGACATGCTTTCCCCAGAACTTGTCAGCGGACACATAATATAATGTGATTTCAAATATTACATTTTACTTTAACAACTTTACAATTTTTAAGTAGCGTAATTTTGGCTCTATAAAAGATATTGATTTCAATCTTTATATAATAAATAATAATATCGGCTTTGCAACGTGATTTGGTTAAAATTTTTTTTTTTTTTTTTTTTTTGAGAATCTATAAATTGTTATTTGTGATAAAATCTTAGCTAGTTAAAATATCTTGACGAAATTTTCAATAATTGTCGACTTTATTATATGAAATGAAAAACAAAAAATTGGCAAGCGTTTATAAATTTAAATGCCGCTTCTGAAGGCTATGTGGAGTTTCCCTTCCAAACTTAAAATTTTACCCTATGCTGCTAAGCCTATGTGAAATTTTATGGAAATCCAACCAGCTGATTAAAAATTATAGATTTATTTCTAAAAATGTTCGATTCTGTCCCACTGTGCATTGGTCAAAAGTTGTTAATCTGATTGGAGGCTTGAAAACAATTTAATATTTTTATTTTTTGGCAATTTTTATAAAAAATTGTTCACTTCTGAATTAATTTTTGGTACCGATCATATTTTCGATTGAAAACTAAGGGGTTTATTTTGTAAAACACTTCCCCTCACTTTGAAAACTTTTTGATGTAAATTGCTTTTGCTTTTCAAAATTTGTGTAGAAATTTTATCAAAGTTAGGTGAAGGAAATTTCATAATAAGGGGGTAAATGTTTTTAAGTATAAGATTTTTTTAGCCATAAAAAAAAATTTAATTTTTTAAATAGAAAAATTAAAAAAAAAAAATTATCCACTAGTTAGCGATTTGGATAAAATTTGGTGCATTATAGGAAAGGATACATAAACATCTAAAATATATTTTTATTCATATTTATTTTGAAAACTCTGGCAATGCTATAGCTCTCAATAATGTGATTGATATGTGAATGTAATTTTTGTTCTACAGTCGAACACGGTTATAACGAACACCGGATATCACGAACTATGGCTATAGCGAACACTTTTCTTCGGTCCCATTGATTTTATTAACATTTTCCATACAAATAAATACATTTATAACGAACACGGTTATAGCGAATTTTTTTTATAACGAACACATTTTTATGGTCCCAACAAGAATTTTTCATACAAAAAACTACGTTTATAACGAACTCCCAGAAATTCTTGTTTTAGATAAATAAAATTAGACATTTCAAAAAAGTTCCAAAATATAAAAACTTTTATTTATTTCTTTTTAAATTATTGGATAAATGGAAATAATTTTCATTAATTTCAATTTAAATTAAATACGAATTTTACATTTATATAACATAGCTTTTTAATATAACATAAATTTATCGAAAATAGCTAATAAAAAAACTGAAATTATTTAAGGATTAAACACTAAATATTACAAAATCGCTATTCTTCAAAAAGTAAGTATCTCAAAAATGCCAATTTAAAAACATAGGGTATAATATAATAATAAACAAATAATTTTTTAATAAAATAATTAACTAACTTTATATTGAAATTTAATTATATTATTTATTAATATAATTAATTTTATAATTGGTTTACAATTTTCTTTTAAAAAATTGGAAGCTGTAAACTAAATATAAAAAAAAATGAAAGATTTGTCTACAAAAATATTGTTACTAAATAAATTTCAGTAAATTTCCAAAAAATTTTCGCCCTTATATCTATTTAAAAAATTAATTAATATAAGCAATTTTGTAATTGAAGTCTGTTTTTACTTTTTTCTGTGTAAAAAAATATAATTAATCTCAATTTGAAAGATTATTATTATTCCTGATATATTAGTTATATATATATATATATATATATATATATATATATATATATATATATATATATATATATATACATATATATATATATATATATATATATATATATATATATATATATATATATATAAATATTTAAATGTATATAATTTGAAAATCATAAATACCGCTCATTTTTAAAGGAAAGAAATATACTTTAATTCCCAATATTAGTGTATTTTATTAACAAATAATTTTTTTTAGGAATTTTACGGATATAACGAACTACGTTTATAACGAACTAAATCTGTCGGTCCCTTCGAGTTCGTTATAACCGTGTTCGACTGTATAAAACATATCAAATTACTTTTTTTTGCAATGGATTGGTCAATGCTTGTATTTTAAGATGTCATATACAAACTACAACAATATTCCTTTGAACACATTTTCTTTTTCTTCCAAAAATGTATATTAGAGGTTTATTTTTTTTATTTAGGAATTCTCATCAGTTACTTACTACAGAGAACATTTTCAAGTGGTCAAACAAACTTGAAATTTAAAATAAAATTACTCAAATGTAGACAATTTTTAAATGACACCTAAAAATATTTTTGAGCATATTTTAAAATATTAAGGGCATATTTACCGATTTTAAAACCATTTTCAATGCACATAAAACTCTTCTTTATAGATTCCTTTTAGTTGCCCCGATTATAACATATACGAAATTAATTTCAGCTAGACATACAATATTCAGTCTCCACCAAATTTCAATTTTTAATATTAGTATTTCAATTTCAATATTTTTTTTGAATTTTTCACTATTTGATTCAAAACCTCTCTGTATCAGCTGTAGAGCATTTAAAGTCTCGTTTATAGTTAAAATATAAAAATTCCATTTAGTTATCACAACAAAAACCTGTAAGTCATACTAATTGCTATAATTGAAGTAATTTGGTAGAAAATATTAAGCCAATCAAATTTTTTTAACTAAGTAGTTAAGTTTTTATGTTGTTTGTCAAAACTTTAAAAATACCAACATAAAAAACTAAAACGCACAAATGTTTTTGTTTGAAAAACTCTTTTTTTCTGCTCTAAAAATCAACAAATCATAAATGGTATTTAATCATTTTTGTTAACGATTGTATTTATATATTAGACATTAGACGATTTAAGCTGAATTGAACGGGTATTTTTACGCACTTTTCTTTTCTTTTCTACAGGTTTTTTTAACAAATAAATAATTGGATAATTAAATAAAAGTTAAATAGTTTAAAAGTGATTTTATTATTAAAGTTATGATTATTTATTATGACTTTTTATTTGTGATTTTGTCATGCAGTTTAATTTGGCAATAATTGAATAAGTAATAAATAAAGATACCGAAAAGTTGGCGCCAAGTTTAGTGATAACAAAATATGTACATAGTTAAATATACATATATATTATGATAAAAATATTTTAAATATTTTAAACAAGAAATTTTAACCTGTATTACGAAAATCGATTTTTGCAAACATTTTCAGCATTTGGCATTTTTTACTATCTGCTATTTCACTGCTACTTTTCACTTTTAATCAATTTCTTCCTAAAATGATATAACCATAGAGTAACACATAGAAACGAAATTCTCGATTAACAATTGTTGTTTTGTAAACAAAAATGTGTTTTTATTTTCTTTTGGCAACAACAAAATGTATTTGATTACATGTATTTTGTTGTTGCATGAGTTAGGTTTTTGACAACCGACTTAGGTTTTTGACAATTAGTTTCGTCTCTTGTTACTCTTTGGATATAACCATCAAAATCATTAGATTTGGTATTCAATATTGATTGACTCTAATTGTCTCATTCATCTTTAAACAAACAAAAAACGTTTAATACTTATTTTTTTATATTTCTCGTCTCTGATTTGATTATTTTCCAACAAAAAGTGTTAAATTTCTTTAAAACATTCATCAGACCTTCAAAATTAAACATATGATGTCGTCATCTTATCTTCACTCCAAATAAAAGAAAGTAATTGTAATCTTTCAACTATGATCATTTACTTATTTTTTTAAAACACAATTGAAGAATTAATAAAAGTGTAGGGAGAAAATATCCCACGCTTCTTTTTTTGGAAAATCAGCGGTAGCACATCTTGGCATTCTAATCCCTATAATCCAAATGGCTGTTAGAGGAAATCATGTTAAATGCCCTCTAGATATGATTTCAAATTAAGAATTGTAACAGTTTCTTAAGAATAATATTTATTTATTTATTTCTTTACTTGTTTGGTAAGAGTTTTAATTTATTTGTGTATTATAGTACCGACTGAATAATACAGAAATTGATAGTTTGTTGACTGGTTTTGAGGAAAATGTTTAAGTGGTTTTAGTCGTCTGTTTGAATCTCTACAGAAGTTTTTTTTTAAGTACTTAACAAAAATAATAATAACCTGTTTTAGATCAATACTAGAAAATACTTTTTCCAAGAGTCTAATAATAATAAAATAATATAATATATAAAATTGATTATTCTAGTTATTAATATTATCATTTTGATGATTGGAGCAAAATCAATTAAAAATTAATTAATATAAGCAATTTCGTCCATTTTTTTCTGTGTAATATTAAAATAAAAATATTCCTTTAAAAATTTTTAGATAATATAGATAAGTTTGTTCTAAAATTAAATGATTACAAAAACCCCCACTTTTTTGCTCCAAAATCCTAAAATCTCAATCCAGGAAAAACATCTATAGAAAATTTACATCTTTTATTGAAATCGTCACTCCGTCGTTGTAAGAGGCATCCATCCGAAAATACATTTTGGGTATTTGCATTACATAGGCGGTATTTAATAAAAATATTTGTATTTTGACCCCAGCTTTTCGATTTGAGAATTTAACAATATTTTTTTTTTTCAAAATTGACAAAGTTTGGATTTGGATTGTGGGGAGACCTTTGCCCCAAGCTCCTTCTAATTTAATTTACATGCTTTTGCTTAAAGATTTATTTTGGAAACATTTAAAAAATGGTATAGCCCAGAACAAAACATAAATTGTATAAATGAATAAATACTTTCCACCTTTCGTCTTGCTGCTTTTGTCCGTTATCGGGAGATGTCCGTCTATGGGATATGGTACATAATATTTTTTTACAAGGTGTAATTCAGTACTATATCTTTTTATTTCAACATTCAAGATTGATTGTAATGAATTAACTTATATAGGCCTGTCACAGAAAACCATTCCGATCGAAAAAGGAATTAATTTCGTACTTTGCTTCTTCAAAAAACATGAAACGAAGAAATTTTTCGGAATGAAACCACTTTAAATTTTCAAAGTGGAATTGATTTGTGGTTTCCACCCCAAAAAATTTCTTCGTTCCATGTTTTTTCGTTCCATGTTTTTTAAAAGTCACAAATAAATTAAAAAGTTAGTTTTTGCACAAAACCAGCAAAAATTTAACTAAAAAAACGAATAGTAAAATAATGTAATCAAGTAATGTAAGTAAATATGAAATATGAATGCAAACACGGACAAAAATGATAATAAGTTGCATCTTATTATAAAATATTCGGTACATTTCTTTTACGGTTTATGATTTTTGTCCGCCTACTGGAGATGTTTTCTGTAAAAACAGGTGTCCGCGTCCGCCCAAGTGAGCGTCCGCCTAGTGGAGATTAATTTATTCTAAAAATGCCTCCTAAACCATGGGACCTAAAAAATTGTCCGCCTACCGGAGATGTCCGCCTATGGGAGCTGTCCGTTAAGGGAGCTTTTACTGTATTTATAATATTCTTACAGCAATATTATTTAGAATTTTATAAGAAATATGGAAAATATTTTAACAAATTTTCCATTATAATTAAAAAAAATGGCTAAAAATGATATACAAATAAACTAATGATATGATATAAACTAAATAACCAACACATATTTTTTTGTAGCAATTTACATTTTAAAATTAATTGTCCCCTTTTATCTTCCAAAACTATCGTACAGTTCAGAGGGATAGGTAAAAGTGGAAATTTTTGAAGCTGGGTGAATTCCTAAGAACACTTCTGAAATTTAAATAATTCACTACCTAATTACTTCTGTAAATCAATTAATAAAGATAGTCAAGGAATTAATTGCAAAAGATATGATTTTAGTGGAAAAGAAATTAACTATTTAACCTCTCTCTATAAAAAGATAAAATGTCAAATAAATAATACCAAACGGTGTAAATTGGAATATCTTTAAGTATTTAATAGTTATATTATAAAGCAGTACCATCAAATACCCCTTGTGCAAAGAAAAGTGACCTTATAGCTTTGTCGCTCACCTTATTTAAAATTTGTAAACGAACAATATTAAAGCCGAAACTGAAATTTTTCAATCTGAGCACAACAGTCATGGATTTTTAATTGATTTTTATCTCTTAGTGATATATTCACAAACACAAAAAAATTTCGTTTACAAATGTATCAATAAACCTAATATCACCTATTTATAAATACAGCTCCACTAAACAATTTAAAAATTTATACAAGTCATAGAATAAACACAACTCAATCCATCAGACAGACTAACTTAACATTCAAACTTAAAAAGTGAATGAAATCAATCAATATCAGTTGTTTTTCTATTTTCATATTCGGTCATTCGGTAATGTAAATTGATACTCTATTCATTCATACATTCATACACTCATATGACTAGAGCCGGATCAATGGATGTCAGTATATTTGAATTGATGGATATTTATGACGGCAAATGGTAGAGGTATCATGGTGTAAAGAGAAATTGGTAGAGATAACATTTGTATAACTAGACATAGTGACGTTAGGAAGGGCGGTTAAAACAAAACAATACAAATTTATTTATTGAAAAGTGTTTTAAAAAAACTTGGTTACCAGATGACATCAATTGTCTTGTTCTTGTTGATGTGTCAATGACTTTTTTAATTGTCATTTGAGTTAAATTAATTTTAAAAAACAAAATAAAGAAATACATACTTATAACATCAATAATAATAAAAATAGTGTACAGATCTACATACATATTTACTTACATCTTGAATTATTTATTGTTTTTATTATTTTATTAATAATATTATTCCTTATATACACTCAAAAGTTTTCTGATACCCATTTTTTACTTTTTATTTATATCTTTTATTTTTTTTTTTTTATATTTTGTTTTGTTGTCATTTCAATTGGAAAATATAATGATAATTTACCTGTAAGGAGTGGAGTTGTAATTGTATGTGTATTTTGAGCCTGACTATCTAAGTGTGTATGTGTGAGTAAATATGTCTATTGGTTTTAAAGAAAATTGGTTTCTATCATTTGTTTATGTGGTTTCTTTTTATCAGCTTTTTAACTAATTTGAAATGACATTGACATGTTAATGTTGTTTTATATCTTAACAATATGTTGTGTGATCATATAAATAATTTTTGTCTTTATTATTTTCTATAATCATGTTATTTCTATAATGATTATTAGAGTTTTTCTATTAACATTTCTTGATTTCTTCGGTTTTTTATAGTAAGTAGTCTTCTTATTCTTTCTTAGAAATTGAAAATTAGACTTATTGTTTATAAAATTTATGATATATGTATGTATTTTTACCAGTAGCTGGTAATACTGTCTTCATTTCTTTCAAAGATTAAGGGATTTGATTTATAAATGTTTTACAGTTTACTTTTAAAAGGGGTTGTAACGTTTTAGGTTTTGTATTTAGATACAATATTAATACATATGTATATTAATATATCATCTGAAAATACAACTTCAAAAATTTCATAAAACCTTGGTCTAAATTTGTTCACACAATTTTCATTAGATTTTCACCGAGAAGTGAATTCAAATTTCGATCATGAGTTATTTATTCCTTTAGCAAAGCAAGACAATGCTCTTAGATATACCGACTATCAGATGTAACCACGTAAAACTCTACCCATAAAGCTCTTTTAAAATTACGGTCCAATGGAAATTGGCTATCGTATATAGCTCAGTGTACCGACAATCTCTCATTGGAACTGTTATTGAATCAAACTCGATTAATACTGTTAGCTGGGTAATTTGATTCGATCAAAGAGTTTTACTCTGAAATTGGAATAAAAATTGACTGACACTCTCTTGTCACCGAAATTCATCTACGTATACAGTGGTGGCCATGAGGTTAGCACACATCATATCTACTGTTTTTAAAAGAAAATTATTTCGTCTCATTACAATTATTTACTAAAATGTTTGCTTTTTAGTGTTGTTTATGGTGTCTGCATAAGTCCCGTTACTTTTTTTTTTTGTATTCTATCGCAATTCTCTTATAATTTTTAATTTAAGTGCAGTAATGGGCAAAATAAGCTGGTCACAATTTTAGCACAAGCAAGTATAATTAAATTTTTTATATGTTTTTTGTGAATATAAATAATTAATTGGTAAGTTTAAATATCATTTCATCAATGAAGATAAAAAATTAAATAAATAAACATTATTTAGACATGTCTAAAAAAAGTGGTGTACAGAGGAACAACGTAAGATTATTCAACAGATGTACTCAAGAGGAATAAGCATAAGTGAGATTGCTAATACTTTGGAATGTTCCAGAAAGATGGTTTATAATGCACTAAACCATATTCAGAAGTATGAAACATTTAAAAATATTACACAGGCTCCTAGGCCAAGAAAAACGTCACGTAAAGAGGATTCTTTAATATATAGAACCTCTGTCGAAGATCCTTTTAAAAGCTCCACCGTAATCCAGAGGGAAATTTTAAGAAAATATGGTTTCAACGTGTCCTGCAGAACAATAAGAAGAAGACTTAAGGAAAAAAATCTACATGGATGCATTTCTCAGCATAAGCCACACGGTTCAAATAAGAACCTACGGGAACGGTTGTGCTTTGCTCGTGAGCATTTGGAGTTAGTTTTTTGGAAAAATGTCCTCTGGAGTGATGAATCCAAGTTTTGTAGATTCGGATCGGATGGTAAGAGGTATGTATGGAGTCCTCCAAACATGCAACACAATCCAAAGTACACTTCTAAAACAATAAAACTCGGTGGAGGAAATCTGATGGTGTGGGCAGCTTTTTCTGGGCATGGCTTTGGTCCTATATGCAAGATTGATACACATATGGACCAATATGTACACCAGAATATACTACTAAATAAAATGATGCCCTATGCAGAGGACAACATGCCACTTAGGTGGAGTTTTAAGCACGACAATAACCCAAAAGAGAAGAGAACAATATTAACGTGTTAAAATTCCAAAAAAGCCCAATCTCCGGATCTCAATCCTATTGAGAACCTTTGGAATAATGTGGAGCAGCGCGTAATGAGAGCAAAACCTAAAAATTTGGCCGATTTATGGACAGAAATAGAAAAAGCTTGGTATGCTATTTCAGTGGAGCGCTGTATGTGACTTGTGGAAAGTGTTCCAAGGAAAAAAAATAATGGATACTCAACTAAGCCTAAAAAATAATGGATACCCAACTAAGTACTAAGTTTATAGTGAAATAATTTTTTTGTTTTGTTACTTTTTTTTAAATGTGAATAATTTTTTTTTATTTTGTGCTAAAATACTGTCCAGTGTTTTTTGACGGTTATTCTATTCTGAACAGAAAAACAGCAAAGATGTATATAGGAACGACAATGAATATATTGTGACGTGATCTTAGCAAGACATGTTAAAAGAAATATTAAAAAAAATAAAGAAATACAGGAAATATTTGCTTTTAAAAATAGGCAGTAGCAAGTGTGCTAACCTCATGGCCGCCACTGTTTATGTATAAGGTAAAGTAACACCAAAGACGGCCGCACATATTTAATAGTTAGTTAGTCTACCCTATGCTAATGTAATTCTCAGGAAGACCAAAAAAATACAAAATTCAATCTATTACAGCCATGTTCGGTAGACTAGTCGCTATCCTACTGGGGTCCCCCAATGCTGAGATATGCAATGAAGAAGAACACCAAATACCTTATGTCTGAGCAAAAGAAATTAATTAATACGTATTGCAATGGATAATTGCAGCTTGGAGAAAGACTACAGATCTATCACAGAAATTAATGATAATAACGTAAACTCTTCTGATTAGAACAAATTTTTAACTCCGAACAAATATTTATAGGTAGGTAAAACTAGGGTATTGTGGCGTACAGAGAATTTTATTTTTTTTTTCGCGTATTTCAAACTTTTTTTGGCAAAAGAGTATACTGGTAAATGTTTGTCAATACTGCACTTCATTTCTAAATTATATTTCGTTAACGAAACATACGATTTTATTACTTTTCTAGCGCAAAAAAAATAAGTTTTTTAAGTGCAGATGTTTCTGAGGAAGATATTCAAATTAAGATGATCTTTTAATCAGTGAATACAAAATCTAACTCTTTATTTTGCATATATTTCAACTGCAAAAAAAAAAAAAATTGTGCCGTAACATAATGACGCCTCAGATCTCTGAGTAATTACATATCAAACATTCATTTTCGGATTTGATATTTCCGATTACAATGAAATTCACTACAGTTATTACCTATTGCAAGTGTTGCTAAAATTATAGACATTCAGACTGAAGATCCTTCAGAAGTTATAAGTAATTAGAATTTATTTTTGTCCATAAGTTCTAAACTAAATGAGACTCCCACAGAATTTTAAAAACACCGTTTTTTGAAATATAATGATTTGATTATTATATGTCTAACTTTGACTTTTGAGCTTTTGATATAAAAACAATTTATAAATATCGATATAAAGGTAATATTTATGTCTTCAATATGAAACTAAAACTAGATATCTACCATGTATAGTTGAGAAGTAATTAGCAATTAAACAAGTACACCTATGTACAATTATTAGTTTTTTTCGGTTTTTAAATTTAAATATTTTTTGAAAGGGACTTGAGTCTAAAATTTTATGATTTGAGAAGCACTTCTAATTGCCAATATCTGTAAAGAATTTGCTGTACGTTGCTGTCCGTTTTGACATGGATTCACTCCTCTAATTCTCATAAAAATTATAAAATATGGGGTGTTGTGGTAAAAATTTAATAGAGTAAAATGCAGTGTAAAAACTGCCAAAATTATGTTTGTAATTTTGCTTAAAATATAGTAAATTATTGGTTTGATCACCACTAATATGAATATGTTTAAAAAAGTCGAATAAAACAAATCAAAAATGGGATGCTTTAGTAAAAGCTATAAAACATAGGACAATGGGAAAAAACTTAATAAACTCCATAGCGATAAGACTAAAATTTTATTTAAAAATATTTGATAAACACCAAAAAAACTTAAAATTTGACAATTTTAATATTTTCCACTTTACGACAACTTTTTGATTTTTACCCAAAAATAATTGATTTGAAAAAAAAAGCAGCCAAAAAATAAAACCAGAAGCTAAAATAACCTTATTATTTTTAAGCAAAACGTTCGTCAATAAACCAGTCTATATAACAGTTCTACTAGAAACTATAAAAACTTATTGGCTGATATATTATTATAAGTAGTTAGGATAAAGTATGCCCCACTTCACCCCCAATCACCCCTTATATAAAAACTAGACTTAAGGATTGCGCACGAAAAAATCCGTGCATGCAAATCTGCTTATAGAAACTAAACCAGTGGACGAATTTTTTTAAAGTGATATTTTTATTAATGACTGTTATGTTCAAGTTCTAAACATAAAAGAATAAATTAGTTCCTGTTGGTTTTTAAGGAAATATCTGACCTTTTCCAGAATTATTCTAATTAAAGGTTTTATTGTTTTTCGGTCACTTTTTTTGTCGAATAAGTTCACTTATTTTTAAATTTCTTTTAATTTTAAGCTGAACTTTTGATGTCCTTTAAATTATTTTTTACGAGAGTTCAATATCTTTTAATTCCACTGAGTTTCGGACAATTTGATGGATTAGCCTCTTTCGGTACAAACTCTTACAATTTTTTTGTTACAACTCCATTGTTTTGTTGTTGTAGTGAAAAGAAGCGGGAACAGGTCAGAAAACAGGGGATACACTGAATTTTATTAAGAAAGGGAGAAGTATTTTCCAAAGGCACTCATTCAAGTATATTTCTGTGTTAATGCAATCATTTTGTAAGAATGAAGTGCTTCATTCCTGCGTATGCATATGACTTTCCAAATAAAAAATTTTCTTGGGAATTTTAATTTCTTTGATACACGAAATTTTTCTGCTATAATCGGTCTAGCATCTGCGATATAGAATTCCTGGCTAGGAAGTTGAAAAAAGTCAGCCTGTACGAACGTCTACTATACAGAAACAAAATTTCTGAAAAAAATCGTCCGAAGAACTTTCATGTTATTTTTTACCTCCAAATTCTTGCTTGCGTTTCAATTAGGATTTTTTTCTTACTTTATAAGTCTTAATGCTAGACCTCCTTTAAAATTTTATGATAAAGATTCAAAGCAATTAACTTTTTGTGACGCTTTTCTTCCAGAGATGAGGTGAATTTCCATCAAAATCCTTTCTATTTTGCCTGAGTCCTACAGCCTGAAGATATTATGTGAGCATAATGGCAAATACAATCCAGTTAACAGAATTATTAATTTTTCACCACATCAAAAGTTATAAGCCCAAGAGCATGCACGGATTTTTTCGTGCGCAGTCCTTATATAAAACTAACTTGTATCGAATTTCATTAAAATATTGTTATTTTATAGCTACCATCAAGCCTAATGATATCATTCTGTATATAACATGTCGATATAATCATCTAAGACACTGTAAATTATGTATATTCTGGGTCCTCGTTAAATCTAAGAACATCTAACAATGCCCGTTCGTCTGTCTGTTGAAAGCAGAATAAGGCTCGTGGTGGGAAGAAAGTTGGCTTAATATTTTTCTTAAATAAGATTTGTTTGGTATTGAAAATGAGCTTAGTATTTGCTCCATAAACAAAAAAGTTATGGACCAAATACTATAATAACAGGATGTTCGCCGTAATTGCATTTTATACTTTTCGGCCGAAAGTGTCCGAATATGCGACAAGATACGAAACCATCAAAACAATACTCGGCAACATGTTGAGCAATCAGTTAAAATTATTTAGAAAACAAATTCTTGAAGGTTTTGCCCCCACCCGACATATGCCAGATATTTGAACTTCTGACTTTAGTTCAACATAGCAAATAAGGGCAACTATATGGAGACCTTTATCAACAAATGAAAAAATGCATTTTATGATAAAACTTTTTTTATAAATTTAAAGAGGTCATTTTTCTACACAGTGTTTGCTCACAATATTTTTCGTCAACGCTAATGCGTGCTCGTGTCTGAAGTTCAAATTGACAGAAAAATTTAATACTTTTAAATTAATAAAATTCTTATTTTTATATAACATCCCAGCAAAAAAACAACATCCTAAGAAGTCAATAAGATCCTGGACTTGAAATCCAGAAGTAGTGCAAATTCGGATAATTTCCAATGAATTTAACAAAGGTTTGTCATTGGAGGATGTTCTCTTTTTTGACGCCTATTCACTTAATAGGAAGTCATGTTGCCGATGCTATGAAAAATGTATTTTTATGGTTTTGTTTTAAATCAGTGCAGGGAATTTAATTTAAATTATGGAAGTTATCTCCTTCGAATAGAAACAAATGTCGTTTTTAAAGTAATTTTTTTTTTTTTTTTTTTTTTGTAATTTTTTTTATGGTCAACAGGATAAATATTTGCGATAACAGAAACCGTTCATAATGTTTTGCAACAGTAAACTTCATTTGAATCGCTTTTTAATAACATATAAATGTTATTATATAATCATATAAATGTTAGTATCGACGTTATATTCTGTATTCGAATGTTTTATTTTACACTTAATAAAAATATCAGTCCAAAATTGAATCCAAGTCTAATAAAAGATTCCTGCCCTAATTTTAATGTAAACAATGCTGTAGGGTATCATATGGTCGGGCTTGACCGACTATATCTTCCGCTCTCGTTTTCTATTGAATTGATAATTTATTACAGATTACAGAAAACTATAACTTTTATAGTTCCAACTACTACTAATGAACTTGTGTACCATTTTTGGTAACCCTTCCGTTAGAGATTTGATAGTTGCTTCAGTCACTTTTTTAGAACAGTGTGCACATATTTTTTTAAAATCTTTAGTATTTTGGGACACCTTTTTTGTGCTCTTTAAATTACTTCTCACAAAAGCTCAAGCTATGGAAAATTTGAAAAATTTACCTCTCTTGGTACAAAAACTATATTATTGTTTTGGTACCACTCCAGAACTTTCTTACCGTAGTGACATGACACCAAATGGGTCCAAAAATATGTAGACATGTTGTGCTCTATTAAGAAAGGAAGAAGTCTTTTTTGCAAATATTCCTTTATGCATATTTTGGTATTGATAGATCCGAATGTATCAAATGACTTTCCTCTTTTGACGCGACTGCAAAGAGCTTGTTATACCATGAATTTTGTAAGATTTTTTTTTTTAGGTTCTAAACTTATCTCTAACATTGCCTCGAGCATTAACAATAGCAAGTTTTTGACACATAAGCTGCGAAAATTCTGCCAACTCATACGATTCTTCGTCAATTATACAACTTGAGTATTTTTGTATGAAATTTGGTTTTAATTTCCATGTCCTATTCTTGGTTTCTAAATTATTTGCAGCATTCCTGTTTGGAACTTTTTGGACTTTATATGTTTTCAAATCTGCATTAGCTTTAAATTTTCGCATCAAATAGTTGAAGCACTGAGATAATTCAGCTGCTTTTCTACCAGATGTGTTTGGAGTTCCTTTCAATTTTCTGGCCTGTGGTACTTTTTTTCTTTACAAACCAGGTTTCATATCAATGGTCAAATTGTCCTGATACTGTTTAATAACATTAGAAACATTAGGACCTATTTGAATTTTTTTGAATTTTTTTAATAATTTGTAGCACGTAAATCTTTTTCGTCACTCATTTTGATCAAAATCACGACAAATCAACATGGTAGTTATTAAAAATAATAACTGAAGTAGTTTTCCATAACAACTAGATCAAACAAAATTGTAAATATTAATTCCGAAAAAAGTTATTAAGCAAAACGATTTTTTCGATCGCACACCTTAGAACATCTTTTCGTGTTTTTCATTTCATTTCGCATTTTTTTAACTTAAACATTTTGGTATAAAAAAAGCTGAAAATGAATTTTAAAATTTTAAATATTTTTCATCAATACACACTATTTAAGTGGACTTCAAACAATGAAATTGCGAAAGCACTTAAAATTTATAAAATAAATAATTAAATTTAATATAAAACATAACTAAATGCTTAATTAATAAAATATGTGTCTGCCATAAAACAAAATCATTGATTTTTTCCTTTGTATTTTAAAGATATATTAACTGTAGATGAATTTGTAAGATATTTCTTAATTCAACTTCACCACACCATCATACACAACAATTACTTACATATATATGTGTGTATCTGTGTGAGAATTTCACTAACACATATGTATATATAATTATTGAAGTAGTATTGTTCTCTTTACCGAAAATAAACAAAATTTGAATGTATTCTCAGTAAAACTCTAAAGACAATAAAAACGAAGAAGTTGAAAAAAATAAACAATATTCACCACTTATTTACTATATTTGTATCTTTAAATGGGTAAATATAACAAGAGTATTAAACTCCGCCCCTTGTTATAATTTAACCATTGATTTAGTGAGTGTTAAATTTCCGTTTTTGAACTGAATTGTATGAAAAGTACAAAAGAAAAAAATATTTTGGTCCAGCTGCTAAAAGCCAGACAACTTCGATTGTTACAGATGAAGAGTGCGAACTGGTAAAAATTGTATTTGTTTATTTGTTTGTCTTCCTTTGGCAACAGTCTTAAAATAAAGAATGAATAAAAAATAGCATAAAAAGACAAAAAAAAAAAAAAGAAAGAAAAAATAAAATAAAAAATAGGGGCAAAACATCATCATCATCTTGCCTTCTGTCATGGCTGTTTGAATTTGCTTTTAAGTAATGAACGTCCTCCTTTTTTTGTCGTTAGTTGTTTGGTATGACAATTGTTTTGTCCTTCCCTTTCCAGCTAATGTTGTTTGTTGTTTAGCTCTCATGTGTCAGTTGATAAATTCTTTAAGTAAATTATTAATTAAATGCTTTTTATTTGGCTTTTTGCAAAATATAAGTAAATTGTCATGGCTAACAAAATATTTTTTTTATGTTTTATTGTTGTTAGATACTTTTTTTCCTTTTTTTACAGACTTTTCTTGTTTCGTTTTGTGTGGGAGGTTTGGCTGTTGGGTGGTATGTTGTTGTCATTTTATAGATTTTTATTATAAAATTCTTTTGTGTTTGCTTTTCTTTAAATTATCCTCTTTGTTTTGAGTGTGTAATTTTGTTCTTTTGTCTGTTTTTATTATTTATTTTTCAGGATACCGAATATTATTTAAGTGAAAAAACATTTTAAGTTATTTTATGCTATTTACAGCAGCTTTTTATTTTCTGCGCTTTGTGATACATTAATTGTAATTGTATTTGAAAAAAAAAAAAAAACATGTTTCTCAAATTTTCTTCTTTAATTTAATTTAATCATAAAACAAAATATATGAATCCCTTTTTCGTTAGTCAAAGGAATATTAAAGTTAATTTGATCAACTAAATATCTCAAAAGTTTTGCAGAGATGATATCAGGTTAAAGTTTAAAAGTTCTGAATATAAACTATTATTGACTACTTACAACTTGAGTGATAAGATTTTTTTTGGATTTTACCTTGCAACATCCCAGCAGTCTCTGGTAGCTGTTGCGTACTAGTTACTTAACTGACTACATAACGGCAATCACGGGTGGTGCTTTTTTGAAACAGATAATCTCTTTACTGGTTACAATGAGTCAGTAAACAAATTTTGTTATCTTCTTTTCGTGTTCTTTGCGTTTACCACAAGGTCAGTAAACCAGCTTACGCTCATTATCGATTATCGGTCGAATATGACGCTTAATTCAGGAGAAGGTGATATCAATATTTTAATGATAGCGTTTCATTTTTTTATTTATTATAAGTTAAAAAAAAAAATAATAAAATATAGATTTTTTTTTTTTTTTGATAGAATTGGATAAAATTTTTAGAATTCTAAAATCCTTTTTGGCAGAATGGTCCGTCTATACATTGGGATCGAAAATGATGCTTTATTCAAGGAAATATGATATACAGCTGTGTGCAATATAATTGTAGCGTCATCATTTTTACATTCAATAAAATTAAGATCTTTTGTTGATTTCAAAAAATGTTTGTTTTTGGAATTTATTATACTTTTCCAAAATTTTATAAAAAATAAGTAAAAATTAAATTTGAACATTGTAATTCAGATAAAATACTTAAAGAAAATACGCTAGAAATAATACACTAGAAATAAGCTGTGCAAAATAATAGTAGCACTGATGAAAAAAACACCTGTACAGACAAAGCTACGTGATTAAGTTTTTCTGTTTTTTGGTATATTTTGTTTGCACATATTAATATTTTGTGGAATAGCCCTTACTGGCTTTGACAGCGGCGCAACGGTGGGCACTAAGTCCACTAATAACCCTTGGTCTTCTCGATGGGAATATTTTTCCAAGCTCACTGCACTGGCGTCCACAATTCCTGCAAATTTTCCGCTTTCTTTTGAAAAACAGCATCTTTCACATCTTTCCAATGATTTTCAATGTTGATCAGATATGGTGACTTAGTCGGTTACTTTAAAATATCACTTTTATTTTTGGGAAACCATTTTTTTTTTTTTTTTTGTCAATTTGCTCGTGTTCTTAGGAACATTTTCCTTCTAAAACACCCATCTGAGCGACATATTCTTCTCTGAATAAGACTACATGGCTGTTGTTAATAATTCAACATACATTTTCTCCACATTGCTTGACATTTGGTCTCCACACATGTATTATTGTCCCATGAATCCCATATGTACCAAAAAGAAGTAGTTTGGACTCATCTGTGCAGAAAATGTTGCGCTTTTGCCAAAGTAAAATAACGAAAAATAAAGGCGATTGCGAGCCTGTCAGTAGTTTAGTAATGGGACTTTTCTATGAAATCTTGCTTACAGATTTTATTTTTGGAATATCAAGGAAAATTTGAAACAGCAAGCTCTAAGTCCTGTTTTACCTTAGTGGACGTCACAAAGGTATTTGAGTGCACCATTCGCTTTGTACGCGTAGAGTCGCTTGGAAGATTTTTTTTTTTTTTAGTTGCGAGTTCGTGTTTCTTGGTTTGGATTAAATTTTTTGAAATTTGCAATAACTGTGGTTGAATATTCTACAAAATTGTTGCTGAAATTTGTATGTTTTACCTTCTGGAAGTATTTTTAGCAATATTTTAAGATTTTTTAAAAAGCAAAATTTCACTGTAAATACAGTTCACTGTTATATAATTTACTTAAAAACCAAATGGATCCAAAATAATTAAACAATAGCACTATATTCCAATGTTTATCACTTCACCACTATTATTTTGCACAAGCAAAAACCACGCCACTTAAGTCAAATAACGGAAACTTCCGAAAATACATAGAAAAAGACAAATAATGTTTTTATAATCATTGATCCTTTTTATGACTTTTATATAAAGGAAATGTTTTTAAATTCCTTGTCTAACAATTGGGCAGCAACAAGAATTCCAAAGTATATTGTAATGTTACTATTATTTTGCACACAACTGTAAATATTTTAATATTTACATTTGATTTTAACATTGATCGATAAGCAAAAACAGAAGCATTTTTGGAATTAAAATTTTTTTTTCTTGAGAGAATTCTGATATCCGTCGTACATTGTGGGATATCTGCTTTAAATTGATTTTATTCGATATATAATTTTGTTCTTTAATTAATTATGAAAAATATAATAAAATCGGTTGAAGAAATTGGGCTATTTAAAAAAAACTATGCAAAATTGAGACTGTTGAAATTTCGTGCAATAGTGTTTTTCAAAGAATTTATCAAGGGCTTTAAAGTGATATAAAAATCTTTGAAATCGGGCAATGAATAATAATTTGCTAGTGGTTAAACATTTTTTATGTCATAAGTACCCTATTTTGAGCCCCCGTAGCTCCGCTCCTGAATTGTATGTAGAATCCTTCTTCAAAACATAAAATGCTACTCAACCAACCGATTACAACCCTGCGGGAAATTTGTGGCAATTGCAATAATGGACCCGTCCCTCCTTACCAGTTGAATACCAATTGACACCTAACTCGCCATCAAAGTTCCAGTTGAGAACCATTTCTAACAGACATGTTAAGTGCGCATTTAGCAACTCGCGCGAAATAACAATCTGTGGCTGAGTGGTTAAAATTAAAGACTCTAAAACATAAGATACGTCAGATGAACGGGGGTTCGATTCGTGTGCCTCCATCGAAATTAACATTTAGTTAAAATAAATGAAAAAGAAATTAAAAATTAATAAAAAATGTTTAAAAAGTTAAAATTTTTCTTCAGATCTTTTTTTTTTATTAATCAACTTTTAACATGTCCTCTTGTTCCAGTCCTGTGACCTGTCCCAAGGTGTTAATTAGCCACTTCCAATGACAACCCCATGTTAAAGTGACAGGTTTCTCTCATATAAAGTTCCGTAACTGGAACCGGTCACTAGCCCTGAGAACCTGTCACGTGACTAGCTTTGAACCGGTTCTCTTTCCTCTAGAGAAATTACAGTTTTATTTCCAAAAATTTTCGAGTCTGCTCCCCTGTCTAGTGTTTGATAAAGCAAAGAGAAAAGTCTGCACTTTAGTTGCATTTTAAGGTTTTTTTCCAAAAAAGAAATTAAATAATTTTTAAAATCGGGCTATTTTTTTTTTTTTTTCATCATATTAAAGAAGACAATATTTTTCCAAAAAAATTAAGAACAACACAGCAAAAACTTTGGTTGCCAGGTAATGAAGCTAATATAATGGCTTTCCACTACTTACACAATAGCTATTTTAACACGGTGATGACATTAAAGGCAACTACTTATCTGTATACTTAGATGTCATTACAAGAACTAATTACTTTTATATTGTTCAGCAACTCATTGATTGTAAAGTATTACTGAAGTAAAAGTTAAAACAAGTGGAACTTCACTAAGGGAAAAAATTCGATTCAAAATCAACAACGGTTGTGGTCACATTGGTAATTTACGGTAACAGCTTTTTAATACCTTTCGTTAACAAATTTAATGCAAAACATATGTAATTTAAAAATTTGATACCGAAATGGTTTCAACTTGGTGCCAATTAGGTATCGATTTTCAATAAGAATTGAACACGAAGTGTTTAATTTAAACACATACGGTGTAGATTCACTATTGACACAGAATGGTATCGTTTTCAACACGTATGTGATTGATATTTCTCTGGGTGTAGGTGCACTTTAGGTTACTAATAAGTAATGAAATTTTAAGATATAAGCAGTTTTTTTTTTTTTTTTTTCTTTTTTTAATTTTAAATATAGAACGAGATTTTATAAATTTTAATTTCAAATGCTTAACAATCAGGAAAAATTTATATTAAATATTAAGTCATACGCGAATTTTGCCACGTCACATATTTATTCCTTCTTTAAATAAAAAATCAATAAAAAGAAGTTTTTCAAAAAACCTGATCATAAATAAGTAATAACATACCATGTTATAAATAAATAGTCACTAAACTACTTCCATATAATGTAGACGGTATGTTGTTGTCATTCAAAAGTAACTACATCGTAACTACATGTCATTACCAAGTTTTTGCTTGGAAACATCCTGTAAAATTTTAAGTTATATTCCATGAAAGTTGAAATGAAACATAATTTTGTCTATTTTTTTTTTTTTTTTGGTATTCAACAATCGCCACTTTTGACACATTTTACCCAAACGTGATCCGGTTCGAATGACCATAAATAAGTTGCAATTGACCTTAAGTAGTAACAAAGAACTATAATGAACATATGAAAAAGTAGGCCATAATTTTTATAAATACAAAAAATATATTTTAGCAGTTCTCCGTTACTATTTTACTTACTGTAAAGGACATAAACAAAAACCTTAATTTCCATCAAAGTTTTATTTTTCAACTGTTACACCTTTCCGAAAAAACAACATTCATCTATTTCCGATGATCATTAGTGTAACATTTAAGACAAATTATAACGAACCTGCCAAAAATCCAAAAACACTCACAAAACCTATTATCTATCATTAAATACATATACTGCCACATTTTTCTACAAATGAATTACATTAAAATTCTGAATTTAAAATATATAATATTTTTTTCTGTTTTACACTAACGACTTGTTGACAGCTGGTAGTAAAAACTCCTTTTTTAACAACCACAAAATTAGTACACATAACATTCGTATATACAATATATCATTACAATGATCATAAAGGGATCATTCGATGACGGCGAAGATGATGAATAACAAACAAATAAACAACAGACAAATGATTCCTAAATTTTAAAAATTAATGTTGTTTAGTAAAATAAATTAAAAACAACATTTGTTGTTTCAAAACAAAAATAAAATTTAATAATAATTTTTCATATCATTACATTTTTGCAAAATGTTTGAAACGAAATGAAAACTATAGTAAATGTATTTTTAAAATTTAAATTACACACTTATAATTTACAAAAATACTTATTCACACATAGCTGATAAGTATTTTGGACAACACGACATACATAAGTACTTGAATTTTATATGTGAATAAAAATTAATATGGACTAGCGGCTAAGAGGGATGGGTGATAAATTGTTAACCTTGTCAATATGTTCATGTATTTTCTGCCCAAATGTCCATTGTATTTGCTTTGTGAAATATTTACCTAAATGAACCTGAAACCACAGATATTGGTGACAAGTAGATCTAGATTTATTTAAAATTTTGTTCGCAGTAGCATATTTTGATTAAGTACATTAAAAAATAATAATAATTTTAATGCTTTGCTCAATAAGGCTCTACACAACATATATAAGTGCTCAAATACAAGCAAGCGGATCATAGTTTTTATATGAAGATTTGACAACTAAAATAGAACAGCAAAACCGTCCAAAATAATTTTTTATATAAAGATTTGGCAACTAAAGCAAAACAGCGGAATCCGCTGAAAATTAAAATCTATTTTAATTTTAAAACGGTTTCTCAAAAGCTCTCACTTTCTCGCTCTCCCTCTCTATAGGTTTACATTAATTTTATATAGGAAGGAAAGAGATAGAAAGATTAACTATATATATTTTTCATGTATGGAATTTAAGAGAGGAAGAAAAACATTTTTTTCACATGTAGTTTTGTTGTTGCCATATACAAAAAATACAAAGAAACAAAAACAAAATGTATGTGAAATCCGCTGCTGGACGCCGTCTTCATTTAATTTGCATTTTTCTCTTAGAGCTGAAAACAACATCCGCCACCGCTTGTTTGTGTTTGGGCCCTTTTATTTTCACAAAGGTTTCTCAAAAGCTCTCACTTTTTTACTTTCCCTTTTTGTAGGTGTTGCCGTTGTTGCAAAATGGATCACAAATGTCTACATAAATTTTATATAAAAAGGAAAGAGATAGAAAGATTAGTTTTATATTTTGTATGTATGGAATTTAAGAGAGAAATAAACAAATATTTTATACATGTAGTTTTGTTATTGCCATATGCAAAAAATATAAAGGAACAAAAACAAAATGTATGTGAAAACTGCTCTTCGCCGCCGTCTTCATTTAATTGCATTTCTCTCTGAGAGCTAAAAACAACAACCGCCGGCGCTTGCTTGTGTTTGGGCTTTAAGTTAAAGAAGTCACAGGCATTAGAATCCGCCTGAAAGGACCACCGATCCCTTCTTTTGAAAGAAGATACTTCTATAATACATCCCATATAACCCTCGTATACTAATATCTGCTCATGTTTATTTTTTCTATATTACAGGTTTCTGTCTTCAAAATACATACATACAACTAAGTACTTACATATATATGTACGTATGTCCAAATATATGAATTAAAAAACCATAATGTTATATTTTTTTCTTCATTTTTAAGACGTGTTAGTAAATACTTAAAGCCAAATTGTTTTTCTTTTCATAAGCCAAGAGTTGTTTGTACTAACAGCTGTTATTCACGTTTCTTTTTCATACATACACATTATTACAGATCAGACTCTGTATTTAATTTTTACTTTACTTTTAGATCATACCAGCTATATTAGTATAGCTAACTTGGGTTTGCTCGCTTTTTGACTGAATATATGTAGCTGCTTGTGGCAGCGGACTGATCGTCGTCGTAGCCAAATACAATCATTTTCTTTACTGTAGGTGTGAAGAATTCTTATGTCTTGCTGGTCTTATCTAAATGGTTTTTTGAGTATCAATATTTTTACTTAAGTGTAATTTACGACTATATCTCTGTAGGTTGTCCGTCTTTATGAAACGAATAACAATATACATGTTTGTCAGTCATTGAGTCTGTCTGTTTAACTGAGTTACAGTGTGTGTGCCTTTGCCATGTCTATCCATGTGCACTTTTTGTTTTAAATTGTGATCCGTTTTGTTGTTTTTGTAGAATTGTAGTTTATATACTTACGAGTGTATGTATGAGGTGCGTATGTCGTCTTTACCACATTTTTTGTTGGTTTTGTTCTTTTTGGATTTTTCTTATTTTGGAAATAATTTACTGAACCTTTCAGTCATTTACATGACTACATGTGTATAAAGTAACAATCACATTATTCAATACTACAACAATTTACACAAACCGACTCATAATTTATAAAAAAATTGGTATTAATTTTATTTATTTATAATGTTTGGAAAATTAGTCGAGATATAGATTTTATTTAAGTTTATTTTAATACAGAAAATGTGTGAATTTTTTATTTTCTCTAAATACAAAATTCATAAAAAGCAAGGAAGAATGTTATATTCGTCTTGGTGGAATGTATATACCCACCATCCGCAAATTTTTAAAATTTCATCATTTATGGGAGGTGTACGGTAAAGTGGGCGGATCACACTCCCTTTTGGTTTCAAAGTTTATATCGGTTCTTTAACTATCTGTACCAAATTCGTTGTCGTACATGCTTTTGTTCAAGAGATATCAGCAGAAAAGTGTGAACTAAAGTTACAACGGACACCCTGTGTTGTTATTATTCACCCATTTTCAGTACAAAAAAAAAAAAAAAAAAAACAAGTATAAGATAAATATTTAAGCCAAATTTCGTGCCCCTAGCTGGTTCCCCGAGCCCTATCTTTTTTTTTTTTACACACACAGACCTGCGGACAGACGGAAGGACATGGCTAGGTCGACTCAGAATCTTACCAGAACCCAGAAAATATATACTTACCATACATTTTTATTTTTTTTATGGTTGGTACAAAAACTTTTAAATTTTACTTTCCCCTTTCTTTTTTGTTACTTAAATAATTTCTTAATACATAAAAAGATCATAATTATTTTTATTATGATCCTCCTTATATATTATTTTATAATTTACTTTCATTATTTAAAATTAAATTTTGAATATTTTCACCATAATTTCTTTTTTTTTTTTCATGAAAGAATGTAAAATAAATATATTTTTTTTTTTAACTCCCTCACCCGTTTTAGTTTTAACAAACATTTACCATATTTTTTCCAAAAGAATTTACTCGAAAAAAGGGAATACATTTACTTAAAAAAAAAAAAATAAAATATCGTTTTCTTCATTTTCTCTATATAAAACAGAATTAAAAACCAGCAGTGATAATCCAAAAAGAAAAACAGAAAAGAACCTGAAACATCATTTGAACAGTGTACATTTTTGTTAAAGTGCTCGTGTATACGCTATTTAAATATGCAAAAAGATACCAATTTACATAAATTTTCGCCAAATTTAGAGCAATTTTAGCTCATCACAAAACCACCCTAAACCCCTAGTACTTTTGAAAACGGCATTAATATAAAGCCAAACAACCACCCCATCCACATCCAACCAATTTTTTTATACAACTCCCAATCAACAAGCGGGGAAAAGGCAACAACCCCAACACACAACTACGTAAAAGTCTACACAAAAGTATGAGTCTAATTTTTTATCTTCTTTTTTTATACAACAAACTTTTAAAATGGTTTTAACTTATTATACCCTGTAAGCTTTCTAAAAGTTTGGTTAAATTTAAATTTGTCATTTTATTTGTAACCTTATTTTCTTTTTAAAAATATATTAAAACAGGTTCCATTGAAAGAATTTTATTATATATTTTTTTTTTTTTTTAATTTTTCATAATAATTTCAGAGTGCTGACTTTGAATATTTTTCACGTCTAGACGAATCATCTAATACGATTTTTATAAACTTTTATGTACTCGAGGTAGTCAATTTTGACACCCTTTAGTTTATCTCGTGTTATCACAGGGAGAATATGAAATGTTTTTCTGAAAGCTTCGGTCCTTCTCTACAACTTTTCTATACATTTCAATTTGATCCGATCAGTAGTTTATGAGCAGGGAAACCACAATATGTTCTAAAAAAATGGGTTTTATGCGCATTAAATATGCAGTAAAAAACGAAAAATATGCTCTAAAAATGCGAAAATATGCTTTTAAAAAACAGATTTTGTATCATTTTTTTTAACAAAATTATGTTTTTCATTAATATTTCAACGTTACAAAATAAGGCAAAACTGAATTGATCTTGATCTTATATTTTCTTACCAATATAATTCTAGACATTATTATTAGTTCAGAAATTATAAAAATTATCATATCGATCACCGACCGCCAAAATATCGTAACCGACAACATTTCCGAAATTCGTGTTTTGATGAAAATCTATAATTTAGAATCATATGCATCATCTGTCAAAATTTCATCGATGTCATTTTAGATTTATAGCGAAAGTAATTTTTTCGTAAATGACATTTTTCATACATATAACAACGTGTAAACAATAATGTGTAAAGTTTTGTTTTCTGCACTTTAGATATTTTTGCGGTTAGGGCTCGACATGCTTTCATAAAGAAAATATTGTTTTTACAACATAAACTTCAATCATAATATTCAATCTTGTTTCTACAAAACAAACTTCTCAACGATAAAATGGTATCCATTAAAGTTAATTTTAAATTGTTTTTTTATTTATTTTTTTTTTTTTTTTATTATTTTTTAGTTTTCTCATTTTTTTTATAAGATCAAATTTGAAAAACATTTCTTGAGGTATAAGAAAATTATCCTTAAAATATCAAAATATGCTCTAAAAGGGTTAAATATGGCCTAAAAGTAGCAAGATATGCTATAAATATGCACTAAAAATCGCCAAATGCAATAATATGCCGTGAAGAGTAAAATATGCACTAACAAATCGATGCCAAAATGATTTATTTGTTCTGAAACGGATAAATATTTAATCGATGGCTTCATTCAATGTCCAGAAAAAAACATGCAATTGCATATTGTGGTTTCCCTGTTTATGAGATACAGATTTATTACCAAAAAATTTGCGTTTGACCCCACTGTGCGATGCTCATATAATTTAGTACTACTGTTACCACTTATTTTAAAATTATATATTATTATAATTATTAAATCAACTTGAACATTTTCATGGGATTTTTGTAGGATCAAGTAATTTTCGGAAGAGTGGAAGCTGTGGTAAAAAACTTATTTTTACCGAATTTCATTAAAATATTGTATATTTAAGATATTTATGATCGTAAAACTTTCATTCTTGGAGGACCTTTTTATGGGGGTTGGATGGAATCGTGAACCGATCAGAACCACTTTCAATCGTGATTTATAAGTGATCTTTAAAATTGTGACCTGCACAAGGTTTACATGGACAGTCGCCAGCTAGACGACCAGCCAGCCAGACGGACGAATGGACAGACATCTTAAGATTGTAGATTGGTATACTTTAAGGTGGGTGTTGGATAATTTTTTTTTATGCACACACCTCTTTTTTCATTGCAAATATTTTAAAGCATATTTTTGTTAATTTCAATGACATAATATTGAATGTTACTTAAGAGCAAAATTTGCATATTTTTCACTCAAGAGAATTTTCTACATAATTTAACATTAGATCACTTTTCATTAACTATCAAAAACATTATTCAAATCGAATTCCTCAATTATTTTCATCTTATGAATGTTTAAACATTTTGTAATTTCTTGATACAATGAATGTTTTAAAGAGCAAAAACTTTGCTTGCCTTGTAATGAGTTAAGAAGCTAATAAAAACTTCGCTTACCAAATAACGTGATTTGTAAGCGAAGTCGGTATGAAAAACTACTTCCATTTTTGGTGCTATAACTGATGAATTTTGTTCGAGATGTCCAAAATAAAATAAGTTTTTATTTGGGTTCCAAAAGAGTTGTTTTGGATGCTGATTTTTTTTACGTACAAAAAAAAAAAAAAAAACATATATATGGCTCGGTTGAGATTTGAACCCACGCATCGGCATACTGGTTGTGTTTGTTAGTCTGCCGTCTTACTCGATACACCACAACCGCCTTATATTTTTGTGCGCTAAAAAGTAGTTTTCATATAAGGAAATAAATAAACACAATTTATAAAAAATTTAATTTTAAAAACACGTTTTTTTAGTTAGGCGCTCTAGACAACTGATCCAGTTATTGTAATGCTGCGAGTGGCGAATAAGGCTACAATCCCAGCAAAAAAAGAGCATACCAATCATTAGTAAAATCATTGATGTTACTGAACCTGAAGTAGTTCCATTTCTGGTGAAACATCAATGAATTTAACACGTGGTTGTCATAGGACGGAAGTGATCCAAAAAGCTGAATAGTATGTGCTTTTGAGGAACACTGAGGTATTATATGAAAGTATACCTTTTCATGTTTCTTTTTTCATTAGTGAAACAATTTAATACAATTTAGTATACATACATATACAATGCCTACATACAAATATTATATAAATGATATAATTTTTTTAACATATTGAGATGTTGCTAAAAAGAACAATTTTAGAATATGAAATTCATAACTTAAAGCTACTTGGTATGTAATGAAAATGCTGTGATTTTAGAACAACTTCTGAAATATTTTGCTGGGATGTAATGCATACAGGAAGCTGTTGATTTTAAAAATAGAAGCTAAGTTTTTGCTGGGATAATGGCTCTTCACAACTTACACATTAGGTGAATAACTCATTATTTTAACACGGCGATTACAGGCAATTACTTACTCTGTATTATTACAGGTAAACATTTCAGAAAGTCATTACTTAAATGTCACTTTAAGAACTAATTGCTTTGAATCTATTCAATAACTATTAAAGAAGTCATTATCAGCAAAATGAATAGTAACTAGTTACATTATCGGTTACAAATAAGTACTGAAATATGGAACGATAAATAGCAGATATTTTTTAAATTTTTTTATTTAAAACATAAACAATTTAAAATATTGAAATTACAGTTATAATTTCTCATGAATGAATTATCATGTATGCATGGATTTGTTGGCAATAAGCTAGACTGTCGTGTGTTCGTCTCCACCAGAGACTCTGGTGTTTATACGATTGCTAGAAAGTAACAAAAAGTAACATTTCCAAAAATCAGATCTCAAGTAATTGACTACATATCAGGTTAAAAATAAGTAGTTACTAATCTACTTTCATGTAATGCAGACATTATGTTGTTATCATTGAAAAGTAACCACATCCGTAACTACATGCCATTACCAAGTTTTTGCTGGGTTATTGCATGAGGAAGTATATAACATATAAGAGGATAGTTTAAGATTTTAATTCGAATATATATTCCAATTTTTAAAGCATTTTAAACTTGCCTAATAATTTAGTTTGATCTATTTATTATAATTTAAAATTGATGTAAATTGTTATCTAAAACTGTAACAAATAACAATTAAAAACACAATTCATGAACAAATGAAAAATAGTAATAATTTTGTTATAATTTTGTCATTGTCACAAAATTCAAAATACGGGTATCAATCTCAAAAATATTATCAAACCGAATTTTAAAACGTAGTTTGATTTTCGTGAAAAACTTATGATTTTTTTTTTATATTTCGATGAAATTTTCAACTAAATCTGGAACAGAAATTATGCATATACATACATCTTTTTATTAATCAATTTTAGCAAGCTTTTGCAGAAGGGTATTTAAAAATTCTATCAACACATACCTACATATAAATGCCTCTTACTCATATTGTCCACGTTTATGTTTGGGGAGTACAAATAAAGTACTTGTATTTAATATTGGTGGTGTTTTCTTTTTATTGCTGTTGGTTTTATTTCGGGTTGTCATCAAGTAAATTAACAAATTTACACCAAAATGTTTTTTCTTCTTTTTTAACAGTCTGAATGACTGACTGACTTTCGCGTATTTAATTTAAATGCCTGTTATTTATTTGTCTGTGTATGTGAGAGTGTTTTTTAAATATTCATGTGGGGTGGTAAATTTTTCAAAATGTATTGGGTGTTAAAATGAAGAGTTTCTCATTATTTTTAACATGGTGTAAAATTAAACCTCCCATTACCACCCACCTACAATTTACCTTCCAATTTTTTCTCTTTCTCTCTCTCTTCATCATAGTTAAGTTGTTTTTAATGGTTTTTGTCAAAGCTTAAAAATGTTGTTCATGCTCATGTCTTCTTTTTTTTTTTTTTTTTGTATTTTCTGGTAAATTCTTTTCAAGTTACATACCATCGTATTTGTGGGGGGGTTGGTTGTTATTTCCATTACTGTGTGGTATGCAACCAAAGTTTATACTTGTTGTTTGTTGCCAAACATGTTGGTTTCATATTTCGTTAAAAGTAAGTAGCTTGGGGAAGGAGTACAATAGCCTGGGGGTAGGAGTACAAATTAAGGTATTCGTACATGTTGTATGTTTTTCGGTTTTTGGTAAAAAATATATTTTAATACATTTTCATTTGTAACAAATTAAATATTCTGACACCATTAGTGTTAAAAATGTTCACTTTTGAAAACATTTTTGTATACATTTATTTGACAATTTGTAGTCATTTTTATGTGTTAATTTTTTTTTTTTTTTTTTTGTAATTTGGTTTATTTTGTGTTAATGAACACATTTATTGCAGGGATGGGAAATACATTTGCACTCATATCAAAGTATTACTGGATATAATGCAATGTAAACGAAAAAAATTTTACATTTTCAAATGTAAATATGTAAGTATTTATAAAGGGTATCTCAAAAATGTTATATTTTTATGAAACTAGAGACTCCAAAGAATACTAATATGCATTATTTTTGCTTAAAATTATCAGTCGCTGAATATATATAAAAATTTCAAAAATTCAGAAAAAAATTTTTGAACTCGTTTTCCACACCATATCTTAAGAACTTTGGTAAAGGTTCAAAATTTTTTTACATTTTACACGTTTTTTTGACGCTATGTCAACGCTGGATGTAAATTTTTTTAACTGGTTTTGATCCTTGTTAATTTTTTATAACACCCATATTCAGTGTTTTTTACGGTTTTTTTTATAACCTTTTCCCGATTCACTTTTCGATGCCAAATATAGCCGGAGTGTTAATCAACACAGTATTTAGTATTTCAATTGATAGATTATGACATTGTCTTTTCTTTGATGTATCATCTACAAAAATTATCATTGTTAAAGTAGGATTTTTATACCCTACACCACCAAAGGTGGTTGGGGTATTATGTGTTTGTGCAGAAGTTGTAACGCAGAGAAAAAATCTTCGGACCCTCACCTTAAAGTATACCGTTCGACTCAGAATCAATCGTCAATTTAACGATGTCCGTCCGTCCGTCCGTCTGGTCGGCTGGCTGGCTGTCCATGTAAAGCTTGTGCGCAAAGTACAGGTCGCAATTTTGAAGATAATTTGATGAAATTTGGTACATATGCTTTTTTCAACACAAGGACGAAGCCTATTGAATTTGGTTATGATTATTTCACCTAGCCCCCATACAAATGTCCTCCCGGAATAGAGTTTTAACACTTATAGATGCCTTAAAAATAAGAATATTTTAATGAAATTCAGTACAAATAACTTTTATATCAGCAAAAATCTGTCTGCCAAATTTCATGAAGTTCGGTCCATAACTGACTATAGCTCCCATATAAACTCCTCTCCCGAAAATCACTAACGTTCATAAATCCCATACAAATGTTAGTATTATGTTAATATTTAACACAAGTAAGTTGTATACATATATTATGTGGATTGAAATGGTGCAGGGTATCATATAATCAGGCTTGACCGACTATATCTTATTCTCTCGTTTTTGACTTGAAGTTGGTTGATGAAGTGTTCAAAAAATTTTGCTCAAAAATTATTTTGTGTTATTTTCCAATTTTTAAGAATATGAATTAACAGTTTGGACTTAATAAAAAGGTATTACATATTTTAAATCTTCGGACTTCGCAAATTCAGAAAAGTATTCGATCTATATCATATTGCTTATACACTAAGGGGAAAAAATCGATTCAAAATCAACAACGGTTGTGCTCACATTGGTAATTTACGGTAACAGCTTTTTAATAGCTTTCGTTAACAAATTTAATAGAAAACATATGTAATTTAACAATTTGATACCAAAATGGTTCCAACTTGGTGCCAAATTAGGTATTGATTTTCAATAAGAATTGAACACGCAGTGTTTAATTTAAACACATACGGTGTAGATACACTATTGACACAGAATGGTATCGTTTTCAACACGTATGTGATTGATATTTCTCTGGGTGTAGCAACTGAAATATTTACGTTTTAAAATGTAAAAAATTTTTCTTTTACACATTTTTTAAAGAAATTTGTCCAAAAATTTTTTTTGAATTTTTGCAATTTTTAAGATATTTCGTTGACAGATATCTCGAAACGCAAAAGGCAAATGAATTTATATGAATATATACTGTGGCTTAAATATATGCAAATGAAAATGTAAAAAATTTTTCGTTTACATGCTTTAGTATGAGAATGTATTGGCTGTTTCACATTTAAATTAATAAATACGAGGGTAGCCATGTATTTTTTTGGATATGAGAATGACATGTTCTTCAAATCTGGTTTTAGCAAATTAAAATGGCTCAACTTCTAAAAATTAACATTATGTCTATTGACTTTATTCGTGAAAGGATTTTTAAAGATATATTATAACTATAAAGCCTTCATTTAACTCTATAGAAAACAAAAAGTTCTTTGAAATCAAATGAAATAATAAAATATGTATAAATACCTGAAAATATGTTCATGTTAACTATTTTATTTTAAACTTTGTAGTTTTTCATTTCTATATTAAATGTAAATTTTCTTAACTACCGTTCACATGCTCTCATTTATCGCAAACAATTTATAAATATTTTTGTGTTATACTAACAAAAACAAGTACAATAAGATATATTATAAATTTTTAAATTATACAAAAACCAAGTGGCAATTCAAGCAGCATCTATGTATTCAAACATACATTCATTCACTAATTCATTCATCCATATATCATAAGCATAAGAGTTCGAGATAACATGTCATAAATGTACCCTTTTACAGTGGAATTATAACTTTTTTTCTTCTTTGTCTTCTTTATTTTTTTTTTATAATATTTACTTCTTGTAAATGAATGTGTGAATGAGTATTTGTTTTTACTTGATTTTTTATTTTTAATATTTGTAATTAAATTACAATTATTTATAAAAAGACTACAGAAACTCCATCAATTTGATTAATTTCATTTTCTCAGCAATAAACTTTTGTGAATAAAACTCGTATCAACAATATTCATAATCTACATACATACATATTAATGATGAATGCAGATGAATTCATATGTAACTATATTTAACAACTTCTTCATAGTGGATTATGTTTTATGTGAAAAAAAAAAAAAAAAAAAAACCTCCTTCATGACAGAGGAGTAAAGGAATGTTTTGTTTAGGTTTTTATCTCATTTATTAGTCGTAATAATTTGCTTCAACTGCGACTGACAGCTAAGTTAAATACATGCATTTATATTGTGCCGAACCAAATCAGTACGCCAAACTTCTGCGTGAAGTACTTCAAAGATGAAAAATTTTCAACTTTGAAGTGCCGAAGTACGTAAATATATATTTTGAAGGTTGTTTTATTCTTATTTTATATTTTTTTCATTAAGTCGGAAATTTTAATGTGCAATTCTTTATTTCAACTGAGAACATAATTTAATTTTTACATCTTTATATTTTATTATAAAAAATTTTAATAACAAAATAATGCAACGACTGGGTTAATATAATTTGTGCGTTGCGTAGCTGTCAGTCGCAGTTGAAGCGAAAGTATTCTATGTAGTTGAGCCATTAATTATGATAGCGCGATGGATTCTAACAAATCGTTAATAAAATTTAAAAATCTGTGATGGATATGAATCAAACATAACAAGTAGTAAATTTTTTACTCATGAATGGATAAGATTTGTGTAATAAGCGTGGTTACTTATAGAGTTCCTTAATATACGACTAAAAGCGAGTAAAATATCTCTGATACAATATTACTAAATTTTACATTTTTGAAAGTTTCTATTTTCATTTATTTAGTCTATAAAAAATTGCTCGAAATTTTTGAACACAAATTAATTTGTTTACACTTTCATAGGAGTGGATAAGTTTTTGTGAAAGATACCATAGATCTCTCAAAAGCGGACACTTTGTGTATGAACTTTTTTTAAACGATTGCCAATTTCGAAAATTTCTTTTGTTTTCTTTCTTCTTTTTTTTCGAAAATTGTGTATAAATTGGAAATTATTCTAATATTTCAATGATTTTCCATAAGAAGAAAATTTATAAACAGATTTCTCTAATAAAAAATTTATGGAAAATTTTCAATAGAGATTTTTTTTTAAGATAAGAAGTAATTTTTAAATGGAGAATTTATTTGAAATTATAAAATTTCAAATTTCTTTTAATAAAAAAAATCTAATGTGGGCTGTAAACCTTCAACAATAAAAAAAAGGTGGATATATTGGGGAAAAAATTTTACATTAGACTTAAAATGTAATTTTTAAAATTTATTTAAATTTTTGACTTCTAATTACCAAAACATAACAGATTTGTGTTTCATAAAGACAGTAAATATTGGTACAAAAAAGCATTGATGAGCCATTAAAAAAAAAAATTGTTTGAACACCAAAAATGAACGAGTTTGAAGAATTTCCCATAATTTGTTTGGAAAATTAAAAATGTTATTTTATTAAGAATAAAATGATTTCTATATAAAATCGTTTAAAAACTCAAGAAAATTATTTCTAAATAGAAAATTTATTTTATATAAAGAATTCATTTTATCTAAATAAAATTTATTAATATTTTTTTGTCCCAAATTTTCTTTTAATACAGTATCGATAATCTTGATAATGATTGCTGACCCCTATTCGGATTAACAAAATTATCCTGATTATCGAGGTTATTCTCTACACCCAGAGAAATATCAATCACATACGTGTTGAAAACGATACCATTCTGTGTCAATAGTGAATCTACACCGTATATTTACAAATACAAATACTTGAAGAAAAATAAACTTAAATACATAGAATTGATAGTTCCATTTTAAATTTTTACTTTAAAAGGCATTTAAAGTGAACATTTTTTTACTCTTTTTCAAAAATGTGAAAAACTTTTAACTTTGCTTAAAGATTTAAATTGATATTGATAGATAATTTTGTCTATTTTCATTCAGTATCCAACATTATTACAAAAATACGGATTTCGAAAAATCCGAATTATCGGCATCCGTATTATCGAGATTATACTATATGTATCAAAAATTTTGTATTGATAAAATTTAGCGAACATTTTTAAAAAGTAGAAATTTTATCATTATTTTTTTCTTTATGGAATGTTGATAAAAAATTTTCTCTAAATGGAATTCATCAAAAATATTCTCTAAATTACAGAAATTTATATAAAAAAATATATCGAAAATTTTCTCTAATGAAAAAGTGTTTTCATTATAGAAAATTTATCGACAATATTTTCTAAATAGCAAACACATCAAAAATTATAAAATATACACAGAAAAAATAATTGTAAATAATTTTTAATGTTGTGTCATCCTATAGGCCGTCCTTTTAATAGAATGTTCTACACACATTGGTGCCTTTATTAACAACCGGTTTCTCGACATCATACACCAAAAATTGTGAAATATGTTTATAGTTTTATTATTTCAAATATGTTCTTATAAATTTAAATAAAGATCATCGCCCTTATTACGAGTGTCGTTGTCGTAGTCGAAGTTGGAGTCGTAGTCGTTTAAAACGACAAAATCAATGTATTTTTTTGTTGTTTACAACAATCATAATACGAAATTAGAGAAAACGACAGGTTTTAGTCTCGACTACGACACTCGTAATAAGGGTGCATATATATGTATTTACATATTTCAAAAAATTTTAATTTTATGATTTTATATTGTGGAAATTATTTTGCAATGGTACATATTCAGTTAAAATATTAACTGCATCAATTAGTAAATTAATTAATTAATAAAAGATAATTTCAATAACGAGAATAATTAATATAATAAAATATTTTTTTGAAATTATATAAAAAAAACTATTATTTTCATTTAATTAATATCATCATTTCAGTGATTGGAGCAAAATCAATTAAAATTTTAATTAATGTCATCAATTTCGTAATTGAAATCCATTTTTATTTTTTTCTGTGTAATAAATTCTTTATCAAAACTATTTTCTTAGAAAAAAAAATAAAAAAAATCTAAAAATATTCCCTAAATTAAAAATATCACAAATATTCTCTAAATTATTAATTTATCAAAAATTTGTTATTTTAAATAAACAATATATCGTAAATTTTCCTTTAATAAAAAATATGTTGAAAATAGTTTATTAATAAAAAATCTTATCAAAACTTGTCTCTAAGCAAAAATATTATCTAAATAATATATTTACTCTAAAAGAAAAATGTATCAACTTTAAAAAAAAAAAAAAAAATAGAAAATTTTAGAAAATATAAAAAAAATATCAAAGTATTTTCTTAATAAAAAAAAACTTACCGGCCTCCTTTTAGTAAAAATTTTTCTATAAATAGAAAAATTAACGAAAAATAGTCTCTTAATTATAAATTTATCAAAAATTTATCTAAGAAAAATTTTATCTTAAATTTTCTTTCAATAAAAAATAGATTGAAAAATTTTCTAAATAAAATTTAAACGAAAATATTTTCCTAATAAAATAAAATCATTAAAACTTTTTTCTAAATAAAAATTTTCTATAAATAAAAAATTTATCGAAAAATGTATTAATGATTTATTTCCTTTAGCTGACCCATTATATCTGCATAAATGTTGGCTTCGTGTGAAGTGGAGTAAATTATAGGAATTGTATGCTATTGTTGTTATTGCTGCTGTTGATGCTATTGTTTTTGTTGTTATCTTTGTTACCTTTTATGAATATGGATGTAAGTGGAACTTTTTACAAAGAAACTATACCGCGTTACGCATTAATAAACTCTTAACTTGGTCAAAATACTTGCATTTCATTGAAAGGTTTTTTTCATTGTTGTTGTTTATGTTCTTTTACATTTTTTTGTTAAAGATCAATTGTCTTTTGTATGCATCCATACGAACAATCGATCTACCCACTCTACATTATAAAAAGAAATAAGTTAAATAATTGTTGCAAGTGCTTGTTGGTTTTAGTTGTTTTTATTGTTGTTGCTACAATTTTGCTCTTTTTTTTGACTTTATCAATATCGATTACATTTTGTGGTTAATTGATACTTTTTTGCCAGTTTGTTTTTAAGATACAAGTCGTTTTTTTTATATAACTACAACTTCTTCTTTAACAATTTATATTTTATAATTTTTTTTATAAATATTTCTTTGGTTTCTTGCATTTTTGAAAGTTATTCATTTGGAAATATTGTTTTTTTCATGCTTGGATATCAATTGTTTAAAAGGTTTTGAGGTTTTATGAATTGAATTCCTCTAATGAATATGAGGAGAAGAATAAAATTATGCAGGGAAAAAATTTATTTAATTTGTTCTCATGAAGTGTGGGTAAAGTATAAAAAATATGTTCTAAGTGGAAAATAATTAAATGAGTACAGTTTTGAAGATATTTAAAAGAAGAATTTATAAATATTTCTTTTTTTTAATTTCTTAATAAATCGATTAATATAACTTATTTTATAGCAAATAATAAAAAGCTTGAAGTTCTTTTATACATATGACCTCTATATTAATTTAATCTATGATCTAGCTTCAAACAAAAATTCCATTAATTTAAACAAATAAAGTAACTGAAGTTCATTCAACTAAATATTTATCTAGGAATGATATTCATATTCTTTATATTTTTTTTATTTGAAAACATCGTTGGTGGTTTCGTTTGCATTTTTGCTTCGTACATATTTTCTTTTGTTCTTTTGTACAAAAGTGTGTTTTTTTTTCTTCTTTCAAAACGCCCACAGACTTGAAAGTAAAATAATTTATAATATTGTACACAAGCAAAACATTTCATATATTGAACTCTATAAATAAATTTCGCTTTAACCTTTTTTGATCTAAACAATTTATTAACTCTTTTATAAAAAAAGCCAGAGCAGCAGCAGTGTCTTCAGCTAAATTAATGAATGATTCAAAATCGAGGAAGAAAGAAAAACAAAGTTATTAAACAGTAGCATTAAATTATTAGGTTACCAAAAAAGGAAAAAAGAAAAAGTAATAACAACAACAGCAGCAACAAAGTAACACTTTAATTATTGACACTTGAAAATGTACAAAAAGATACTTTCTTACGCAAGGCAAATACTTGAGTTAGTAGGGATAAATAAATGGCTTTTTGGTTCTATAGATACTTGAAATTAATTTTGAAATGATTGGATGAAATCTGTAAAAATAGCTTTATTCTCATAGATTTTACCCACCTCAGAATAGTTTTTTAGTTCGATTTAACGATGTCCGTCCGTCTGTCTCTCCATTTAATTATAACTGATTAAATTTACACACAATTGAAAACCCTTATCTAAGATGAATGAAATTATCTAACAAATATTATTTCGAGATAGTACTTTTGTGCCCAAAATTGTGTTATATTTAAGGCCCTAAATATATGTTTTTTGCTTTTTCACTGGTACCTTTTGTAAATTCAATATTACAACCCTTTTTCCCTAACATCCGAATAGTTTCTAGCGAGAAATTCATTAAATTTTTATTTAATTAATATTTTCCCCTCTTAACATCTTTTCAACCATTCAATTCAATTTACTTAAAAATTGTAGTCATCATCAACATCATCGGTAGCAATAGCAACAACTACTACAACCATAACATCATAGTCATTATTATCGTAATTCATTAATGAAACTTAATCGATTTCATTCATTAATCATTGACGCCATATTAAAACATAATTATGTTTTAATGTTTGAGTGGCGGTAGTAATGTGCTACAACTTCCGTTTAACTCTTTGGTGTTCTAAATTTTTTCCCTTTCTACCATAAATGAGATTATTCATTAATTTTTAATATAAACAGCTATAACGACAATTATTGAACTTTTTTTTTTTTTTCTTTTCTTAGCCAAGTTTTTGGTGTGAATTTTTGGTTTTATGCTTCATAACTCTTTTTAACTTATGTTATTTTTTATTTTTTTTAATTTGAAAAGGTCTGTTACCTTTAATCGATTATATTTTTGCTTTGGGTTATTTTTATAAGTGCAAACTAACCCCTTTTCAATTGTATGGTCTAAGAGTGGCTAATCAATTTGTTGGGAAATATTCTTGGGTGTTCTAGTGATGGAGAAGGTGTCAATGAATTTTATTTTGATAGATTCGCTTTATTTTTAAATGAAATTACCTAATTTGTCAAAGGTTTACCTTTAGTTTAATTGAACAGTATTATGTAATGATGATTTAGTAGTATTTGGTGAAATTAATTATTTATTTACTTGATATGGGAGAAGGGGTTAAGTTATTGTGGGAACTGTACTGTGCATTTTGCGGCAAGAAAATTATATTTATTTTAGAAATTAAATTAAGTAAAATTTGTATATACTACTGAGCTAAGGATTCTAAGTTCCCATCGATGTATGATGCTTATATTTACCAGTATATTTTTATTTATTTATCTTCATGAATAAATAATAAAAATTTTAACTTTTGACACTTTCGAATTTTTATGATTTTTTGAAAAAAATGTTTCTTGAAAATTTGGATGGGCTTAATATTTCCATAACTGTTGACCGTATTAAATGGTAATGCAAGAACGACTTGAAGATAGTTTTAATTGGAATCTTTTGATATTATTTTGAACAAAATAAGACAAGTCGTTTTCGAGATATGTTTCAATATGTAGTGCAGCCTTCTTAATTTTACAAATCGCAATTCATCGCATTTTGTACTATTTGCTAAATGAAGGAGCGTAAAAATACCTGTGAACTAAGCCAGCACATTTTTGCTATGAAATTGACATCCTTAGTATAAAGACAGAGGGATTTTGTTCGTATGTGAAAAATACGAAATGATAAAGAATTCGCATTCCATTTCGAAGTGGGAAAATGAAATATTTAAATGTAATAAATACAATGGACGAGTTCGTTCAGTTATAGCTGTAAGTATTACCATTATTTTATAATCGAAAAATAAAAGTAAAAAATCGTTATATTTTGAGAAAAAAATCACAATCAAAAATGATTTTTTTTTTTTTTTTTTAAATTGAAAAATAAAAATCTAAAAATAATCATTATAATCTGAGAAGAAAGCCAATGATTTTTGTTTGTAATTGTCACCTACAGAACTAATTTTGTAGAAGTGTTACCTGCCAGAACTCATTACATGGAACTGTTCTAGAACAAGTTCTTATGATTTGTATTCAAAATTGTCACATTCAGAACTAGTTCCACAGTAAAAAGGTATTACTCCATTGTAGGACAAAACGCAAATTTGTTGGTAAATTATCTGTATCTCCTAAGCTACTACTCCGATCAAATGGCAATGTATGGAAGAGTTGTAGAGAAGGACTTAAGCTTTCAGAAAAATCATCTGTGTTCAAGTACTCAAAATTCGAGTATGTGTGTTTCAAAAAATCGTAACTTCTACAAATCCGATTTCAAATATTGTCATATTTCTGTAAAGTAATTTTTATATTTCTTTCTCACTTAAGTTATCTCTTAGAGTTAAAACTATTTTCGTTTTCTTGTAATAAGTTTTGAGATCTATGAGTAAAAATTTTTTTAAATATTTCTTAAATATTAAATGATTTGAAATATATTCCAAAATAATGTTCAAAGTCAGCACTCTGAAATTAATTAGTATGAACAATTTACAAAAATATTTTACTATTCTTTCACTTCTTTCTCAAAGTTATTTTAATAAAAAAAATGTTTCCTTTAGATTAGGCTTAATAATAATTAATAAAGAAGTTTTGAATTGATTTAGGTTTGCACTCATTGGCAGAAAATAGTAATTTAAAAAAAAAGTAATTTTTAACGATTAAAAAAAATGTCACACGAGGTTTTTTTTAATTCATGGACGATATTTTATCAAGAAAAACATTGAGATTAATGTGACACTAAATTTTTTCCCATTAACAAAAAATTTGCATTTGGCCCCAGAACAAATAAATAGTTCTATGTTATTTAAGAATCCGAAGCGATTCTGATTACACTAGTTCTATAACTAATGATTTTAGGACATGTTCAAACATTTTTCCTGGTAATCTTTATGACTATTGATTGTGGACATCTAGTCCACCTCGACATCTATTTCATTTCCATCAACTTTCATCCGCCCATGTTGTCCAGTTTTCCTATAAAGGATATGTATCCTGAATTCTTATTGTTATTTTTATTTCGCTATAAAATTTTAAGTTGACAGAATATTTTTGATATAGTGTAATTTTCTGAAAATGCGTACAATGGGCTTCCGATCCTAATTTTTTTGGTTCATTTGGTCAGGAAATGTCGCCAAAAATCCTTTTTAATGTCATACACCCAATTTAACAGAGTTTAACAGAAGTATGTTAACGCCTTAACAGAGCTCTGTTAAAGCTAAAGGTTTGTGTCTAGGGTTTCATATTTTAAAATTTATCTTCACACACATGTTTAACTTTAATATATAGCATGGTTTTTATAAAAAATTTCCGCTAACGAAGTTGCGGGTTTACAGCTCGTTTAATTATATTTAAATTATGACTTTTATTATATTGTTCATAATTGATACGGTCCTTGCAAAATACTTGAAAATTCAAGTATCTCGGTATGAAAAGTTTTCAACATAAATTCAGTTATATGAGTTATCTGAGCATACAGAGAAGGGGTCTGTGTTAAATAAATACAAACAGAAAAAAGATTGGTTGGAAAATGGTTACCATGATAAATATGCATTAAAATAAACTAATATTTAATGGTAGTTATTAACAATTTACAAATATAAAAGAGTTTCTATATTAACAACCATAAAGTGACAATTATAATAAAATTGTGGTAACAACAATTCTTGTGTCGGTCCTCTCAATCCATTTGTGAGATCTGTGAACACAACCGGGTTATTTTCTCATTTTAGAGCTAAATATCGGTAGTAATAATCAATTATATGGTTCTGTTATGATATTTTGAAATATAACTAAAAATATCAGAGTCACGAAAGAATTTTTAAGTTCTTGACATTTAGGAAAAATAAAATACAAAAGAAAAGAATTTAAACAAAAATTTGATGCAGCAAAAACAAAAGTTTAAGTCTAAATTATCCCAAAAGATAATTTTAAGAAACGGTAGCCAAACTGGTTAAGAAGTATCCAAATGAAGTTAGTAAGCATTTATTTGTTGAGAAATAATGCATGAATTCGGTCTTATATAAACTTTTTTTTTTTTTTAATATGCGGACTTGAAATCGACTGAATTCGAAATGGGTGTATATTTTATGTACACAGCATATATAAGGTACAGAATTTTAATGAGAATAAAGCGTTTTTGCTCCTTAAAATATTCAATATTTACATGGATGTACATATGTAAGTGACTCATTACGATTATATTTTCGTTTTAGAAATTAACATTTTAACTTTTTTAGGGGTTTTTGGTGGATTTTTCAATGGCTTATGATAAACGCGACTTATTTGAATGTTTATTACTTTGAAGATATGTATTAGATGAAAATGCTATTTAAAAAAAACATAGAATTCTGCGCAATGTTGTTAGATTCTGATGATAAATATTTTAAAGAATTTATGTACGTTGAATGCGCGAATTAGACGCCAATATATCATTTAACATACATATGTATGTATTATATTTTATATTGTTATTAAAAAAAAATATATTTTTAGTTATAAATTCGTTTTAAATCACAATAAATAAATTTGAAAATAAAATGTGTATAAATGAACTAAAAAGAAATGTCAATTATTTTGAAATTAATTCACAATAACCATATAAACGAATATTTAGGAGTACCATATAAATTCGGCTACTGGAATCGAATTGCGAATTAGTTCCTGCAACCGACCGATTTCGTTTGGCCAAAAATTTGGTTGCCACAACAAAAGTGTTTTCTCTGTGTAGGGTATAATGGGGTAAAGTAGAGCACATTTTTATCTAACGTAAATAAAAGGCCAACTAATTATCTTTTGAAACCTACAATGGAACTGTTATATAGAATGGATTATTGTCTAACTTTTTTACTTAAAAGGTAATAAGATTAATTTATAGTTTGGTGTTATTTTTCGTCTTTCTTTTAAATCAAATATTTTTCGGTAAAATAGGAAATGTTGGGATAAAGTGGAACGTAGTAAAAATGGCAAGTTTGAAGATATTTGGTGTTTATCAAATGATTTTTGTATTTATTATATCCTCAGAAATATTCCAAAAAATAGGTGAGCAATTCATTAAATTATACATTTAAATTATCCCAATTTCATATTTCCACGACAAAAAGAGATATGGAAAAACATTATGTTTTGGGTGAAACCCCATATTCAATTGATTGAATCTCTTACTCAGAAAGGTTAGCAATAAAGATTTTTTTTTATTTATTTTTGATCAGCTTTCGTTCTAAAAACAATAAAAACAAAAGTTTTGTGAAGAAATATATTTAAGAAATATCGTGCATTTACTGGTAGTATTTATCATTTACCACAGATCATTATAAAATCATATGGTGACCATTATTTCCGTCCCGGAAAATCAACCTTTAATACCAAAAAGTTTTCTATTATCATGGTTTAAATCGATTCAGGAATTTACACTTATTATTTAAGTTATGAGTATTAAAAACCATAAATTTTTAATAAAATTGAAACATACATAACCAAATATCAATAATTTCAAACTTAAAAAGATTTTGTCAAATAATTAGAAAATAAATTTAGTTCATATTAACTAATATAATGGGAAAGAAATACTATCGATATTGTTCGTAAAATTTTTTGTTCATTTATTGTTAAAGATTCAAAAGTTAAAGATTTTTGAACAAAAATTACTCTGCTTTCAAAAAAATTTGTATATAAAATACATTTTAGTCTAGTTTCCTAAAAAAAAAAACAGAATTTTGAAAAACTTTTCTGATGAGCTACGAAAGTAACTTTTTTTAATATCTCTCCTTTTGTCATATATTTTTGAAAGAGTATACATATATGTTTATGGAAATAACGAAAATTTCTAAAGACATTTTCAAGCAATAATTTAGATACGTGATATATTTTTTTTTTGCATTAAATTTTTTTTTTAATAATTTTTCTTATCAAATGACAATTTAGTCTTATATTTAAATTTCTCCTTTTCCAATTAAATATACATAACAAATTAACATTAAAACTTTTCTTAAACACATTTCCGTTTTTAATTCCTTTCAAATATTTAAAAATAATCTAAGTAACTGTCTTTTAAATTAGTCACACAAATTTAGCCAACAAAGTATAAGTAACATTTACCCTAAATACGTTACATATTCCGTGTCATTATCTCTGACAGTTATCTTAAATGAAACTGACAAAAACCTAAATGTGAAAACAAATGAAACATTTAAAATTTGTTTTTTTTTTTTATTCTTCATTTTTACAGCAATTTTGAAAACATTTTTTTAGGTTTTTAATAAAGAGAAAAAATACAAAGTTTTAGTTTACTACCTTAGGACGTTAACAAAATTATAGTTAAAAAAAAGTTGCAGTTTTAAAGTTAGAGGCTAAGTAAGGCTATATTTATAGCATTTTGTTGTTTTAACTTAAAAATTATACTGTAAACTCTGAGCCTGAAACTAAGCCTTAGAGCCTGTTATGTAATAAACCTACAATGAACATTTACAGGTTCTTTTAGTGGGTTTTTTATTGTTGTTCTTTCAAGTATTATGTTAAGCATATAAGAGAGCAGGTGTAATTTAATTATCCTTATGCTACTTATGTGTGCTTGTATTTAAAATCAGCCCCTAAAATCATTGTTACAATATAATATCAACACACACTCAAAATGTTGAGTAAATATGAGTGTGTTTTTTTTTTTTTTTTTGTGGTTTAATTTCTTTGTTTAGGTTCTTTATGGTGCGCGCGCATTTAAAAGTCCTCTTAATTTTAATATCCTGTTTTTATGTTTAGTCTTGGTCATCGTAAACAATTTAAATGAGACAAATAAATTTATAACAACTTACTGTTCAATGATTGGGTAAAGGAAAAAATTAATTATTATTGAGAATAGTTAAGGAATAAGAATCTTATAATAATTACCCTAGAGTAAAGAAAACCGGTTCAAAACTAGTCACGTGACAGGTTTTCGGGGCTAGTGACCGGTTCCAGTTCCGGAACTTTGTATGAGAGGAACCTGTCACTTTTACATGGGGTTGTCATTGGAGATGGCTAATTAGCCCCTTGGGGCAGGTCACAGGACTGGTCCAAGAGGATAGGTTTTGTAACGATTAATGTAATAAAAATTTTATAAAAATTCGGTATTTGTTTACTTTTTAAACATTTTTTTATTATTATTTTTATTAAATTATGTTTATTTTTATTTTATAATTTTTCGTTAATGTCGATGGCGGCACCCCGAATCGAACCCATGTTCATCTATATGTTATGTTTTATAGTCTTCGACGCTAACCACTCAGCCACTGATTTTTATTGTGAGCGAGTTGCTAATTGCGCACTTAACAAGCATGTTATAAATTGACTCTCAACTGTTAATTAGTAAGTGTGTTTGTGTCAACTGGTTCTCAATTGGAACTTTGGTGACGAGTTAGGTGTCAATTGGTACTCAACTGGTACAGAGGAACCGTACCATTACTGCAATTGTCACAAATTTCCTGCAGAGTAGTTTCATGGATTTTTTATTTTCTAAGAAACAAGATATAGTCGTTCAAGATAGACCATATGATACCTTACACCACTGTGTATGAGCATACAAATCCGGGAAGGGAACTTATATTAGATCTGAGTCCAATTGTAGACCAACACTTTTACTAAATGTAATATAAAATTTTGAAATACAGATATATACTTTGATACTTACTTTTATATGATTTTATGCGCCTTAGGGCGATTCCCGGAAGTGGGTTTATATGGGACCATGGTAAACTATGGACCGATTCTAACAAAAGTTGGCAATGTTGTTTCTACTTATATAAAAGTTATTTGTTTCGAATATTAACTTGTTTCGACTCATTAGTATGGGATTTATTCACGTTAATGTAATTTCCGGAAGAGGGGTTTATATGAGAGCTATGGTCAAATATGGACGATCTTCATGAAATTTGTCACAAAGATTAACATCTATACAAAACTACTTTGCGTATAATTCCATTAAAATATATTTATATGTAAGGCATTTATGACCACTAAACACTTATTTCCGGAGGACATTTATATGGGGGCTAGGTAAAATAATGGACCGATTCTGACCAATTTCAATAAGCTTCGTGCTTGTATCAAATTTACATGGACAGACAGCCAGACGGACGGACATGGTAAAAGGGACTCAGAAAGTGACTCTAAGTGGAATGTAATAATTTTGTTTTATTTTATCATAAATGAATAATAAATAGTTAAAATACTTCTATGTAACTTGGACGGTATGTTGTTGTCATTAAAAAGTAACTACATACATTCGTAACTACATGCCATTCTCAAGTTTAGCTGGGATATTTTTTAGACTTTTTGAGAAAAAAAAATTGAGACGTATGGAAAGTTTTAGTAAGTTATTACAAATAAAATCTAAAACTTCTACAGTTTTTATCTGATTTGAAAATAACTAATGTTTATACCCACCATCAAAAAGAGTGGGGGTATATAGATTTTGTGTAACATGTCGAAAGAATCATTTAAGTCCCCATAAAGTATATATTTTATGTGACCGTCCGTCTGTTGAAAGCAGGATAGGGCTCGAACGGAACGACGTAGGGGGACGATTTGGCTCAAATATTTATACGGTTTGTTTGGTATTAAAAAATGTGTAAAATCGGTTAATAAACAAAAAAGTTATGGGCTAAAAACTAGAAACACAGGGTGTTCGCTGTAGCTTCATTTCATACTTTTCTGCTGATATCTCTTAAACAGAATCATGTACGACAACGAAATTTTGTACAAATGGTTAGAGTGTTCGCCCACCACCCATCAACGAAATTTTGTACAAATAGTTCAAGGACCAATGTAAACTCGGAAACCAAAAAATGACCGTAGTTCGCCCATCTCCCATATAACATAAAATTTGAAAAAGTTGATGGGTAAATAGTAGGGTGATCGATACGGTTTTCCAACCGGTTTTTAAACCGGTTTTTTCTGTCAATGTGCTGTCGGTTTTTTCAAAATGTTCATTTTTCGAATGTCGAATAGACCGGTTTTTTTAAACACAAAAAACCGGTTTTAAAAATAGGTTTTTATTTCAAAAAACGTGTTCTAAATACTGATATTTGAATCAAATTTATGAATATTTTTTAGAGTATTATTTGTAATGTTTTAAAAATATAGTTTAAGGTTAAGACGAAATTAAATATTGTAATATTAAATAAATAAATTAGTAATAATTACTTCAATTGTATCACCTGTAATATTTTTACACTTAATTTGAATGTTTTAGTCTTCAGTCTTTATTCAATATTTTCTTAATTTTTCAAAGATTTTGTTTTAAAAAAGTTTCTCCTACAAAATAGTTTCAGTAAAATTTATTCTGGCTCTTATCATATTAACCCATTTTCTGTTTTGTTTGTTTTGATGATAATTTTATTAAAATTTTTATATTATATTATATTATATTATATTATATTATATTATATTATATTATATTATATTATATTATATTATATTATATTATATTATATTATATTATATTATATTATATTATATTATATTATATTATATTATATTATATTATATTATATTATATTATATTATATTATATTATATTATATTATATTATATTATATTATATTATATTATATTATATTATATTATATTATATTATATTATATTATATTATATTATATTATATTATATTATATTATATTATATTATATTATATTATATTATATTATATTATATTATATTATATTATATTATATTATATTATATTATATTATATTATATTATATTATATTATATTATATTATATTATATTATATTATATTATATTATATTATATTATATTATATTATATTATATTATATTATATTATATTATATTATATTATATTATATTATATTATATTATATTATATTATATTATATTATATTATATTATATTATATTATATTATATTATATTATATTATATTATATTATATTATATTATATTATATTATATTATATTATATTATATTATATTATATTATATTATATTATATTATATTATATTATATTATATTATATTATATTATATTATATTATATTATATTATATTATATTATATTATATTATATTATATTATATTATATTATATTATATTATATTATATTATATTATATTATATTATATTATATTATATTATATTATATTATATTATATTATATTATATTATATTATATTATATTATATTATATTATATTATATTATATTATATTATATTATATTATATTATATTATATTATATTATATTATATTATATTATATTATATTATATTATATTATATTATATTATATTATATTATATTATATTATATTATATTATATTATATTATATTATATTATATTATATTATATTATATTATATTATATTATATTATATTATATTATATTATATTATATTATATTATATTATATTATATTATATTATATTATATTATATTATATTATATTATATTATATTATATTATATTATATTATATTATATTATATTATATTATATTATATTATATTATATTATATTATATTATATTATATTATATTATATTATATTATATTATATTATATTATATTATATTATATTATATTATATTATATTATATTATATTATATTATATTATATTATATTATATTATATTATATTATATTATATTATATTATATTATATTATATTATATTATATTATATTATATTATATTATATTATATTATATTATATTATATTATATTATATTATATTATATTATATTATATTATATTATATTATATTATATTATATTATATTATATTATATTATATTATATTATATTATATTATATTATATTATATTATATTATATTATATTATATTATATTATATTATATTATATTATATTATATTATATTATATTATATTATATTATATTATATTATATTATATTATATTATATTATATTATATTATATTATATTATATTATATTATATTATATTATATTATATTATATTATATTATATTATATTATATTATATTATATTATATTATATTATATTATATTATATTATATTATATTATATTATATTATATTATATTATATTATATTATATTATATTATATTATATTATATTATATTATATTATATTATATTATATTATATTATATTATATTATATTATATTATATTATATTATATTATATTATATTATATTATATTATATTATATTATATTATATTATATTATATTATATTATATTATATTATATTATATTATATTATATTATATTATATTATATTATATTATATTATATTATATTATATTATATTATATTATATTATATTATATTATATTATATTATATTATATTATATTATATTATATTATATTATATTATATTATATTATATTATATTATATTATATTATATTATATTATATTATATTATATTATATTATATTATATTATATTATATTATATTATATTATATTATATTATATTATATTATATTATATTATATTATATTATATTATATTATATTATATTATATTATATTATATTATATTATATTATATTATATTATATTATATTATATTATATTATATTATATTATATTATATTATATTATATTATATTATATTATATTATATTATATTATATTATATTATATTATATTATATTATATTATATTATATTATATTATATTATATTATATTATATTATATTATATTATATTATATTATATTATATTATATTATATTATATTATATTATATTATATTATATTATATTATATTATATTATATTATATTATATTATATTATATTATATTATATTATATTATATTATATTATATTATATTATATTATATTATATTATATTATATTATATTATATTATATTATATTATATTATATTATATTATATTATATTATATTATATTATATTATATTATATTATATTATATTATATTATATTATATTATATTATATTATATTATATTATATTATATTATATTATATTATATTATATTATATTATATTATATTATATTATATTATATTATATTATATTATATTATATTATATTATATTATATTATATTATATTATATTATATTATATTATATTATATTATATTATATTATATTATATTATATTATATTATATTATATTATATTATATTATATTATATTATATTATATTATATTATATTATATTATATTATATTATATTATATTATATTATATTATATTATATTATATTATATTATATTATATTATATTATATTATATTATATTATATTATATTATATTATATTATATTATATTATATTATATTATATTATATTATATTATATTATATTATATTATATTATATTATATTATATTATATTATATTATATTATATTATATTATATTATATTATATTATATTATATTATATTATATTATATTATATTATATTATATTATATTATATTATATTATATTATATTATATTATATTATATTATATTATATTATATTATATTATATTATATTATATTATATTATATTATATTATATTATATTATATTATATTATATTATATTATATTATATTATATTATATTATATTATATTATATTATATTATATTATATTATATTATATTATATTATATTATATTATATTATATTATATTATATTATATTATATTATATTATATTATATTATATTATATTATATTATATTATATTATATTATATTATATTATATTATATTATATTATATTATATTATATTATATTATATTATATTATATTATATTATATTATATTATATTATATTATATTATATTATATTATATTATATTATATTATATTATATTATATTATATTATATTATATTATATTATATTATATTATATTATATTATATTATATTATATTATATTATATTATATTATATTATATTATATTATATTATATTATATTATATTATATTATATTATATTATATTATATTATATTATATTATATTATATTATATTATATTATATTATATTATATTATATTATATTATATTATATTATATTATATTATATTATATTATATTATATTATATTATATTATATTATATTATATTATATTATATTATATTATATTATATTATATTATATTATATTATATTATATTATATTATATTATATTATATTATATTATATTATATTATATTATATTATATTATATTATATTATATTATATTATATTATATTATATTATATTATATTATATTATATTATATTATATTATATTATATTATATTATATTATATTATATTATATTATATTATATTATATTATATTATATTATATTATATTATATTATATTATATTATATTATATTATTCATTCATTCATATGCCTTGCAACACCCAAAAATATTGGTTTAAGACCCACCATAATTTGTACCAATCGTCTTTAAGTCGATTTGATGATGTTGGTCCGTCCGTCTGTCTGTTCATAAAAAAATAATTAATTAATTAAAATACAGGTCACAATTTTGAACATGTATTAAATTTGAAATTTGGCACACAGGTTTCTTATAGTCTAAGAACGAAGCGTGTTGAAATTGGTTATGATAGTTCCATTATTTAAACTAGCGCCATACAAATATCCTCCCGGAAAAGGTATTTAACGATCATAAATCCCTTAAATGTTGTAAGAATTTTTTTTACACATGTAAGTTCCATATAAGTTAAAATCTGTGTTCCGAATTTCATGAAGATCGGTCCATAATTGAACATAGTATTGGCTCACAATTCCACAGGGTTAGAAAAGAAGACACTTCCCCGAATTTGGTGCACATAATTGAGTAGGGTATTGTCGGACTTGACCGACTATTTCTTTCTCGTTCTTATTGGATTAATAGTTATTTCCAAAAATAATTATGTGTAATATATTTTAACTTGAACGTCATAATATTTACTGATTTTTCTTTAAGCAATGTAGTCTTTTGGTAGAAATATTAACTTCTGCAAAAAAAAAACCGGCTAACCGGTTTTTTCTGAATTTAAAAAAGTGCAACCGGTTTTTTCAAAATACCAACTATTCGAACTTTTCGAAAACCGGTTTCTCCAAAAAGTCGAATAATCGATCACCCTAGTAAATAGATTCGGCCGAGCCGAATATAACATTCTCTGTTTTTTTTTTTTTTTTTTTTTTTGGAGTAAATTATTTTTTCCCTCACCCAATCATACTTAAAACCATATTAAATATATATAATGTCCTGTTTATTCTAGTTCTTTACACATATTTCTGTTCCTTTCAATTTATGGTTTTGTACCTTGTTTATGTTTTTCTTTTATTATTATTTTTATTATAATGATTATTTTTTCATTGGTGTTAACATTCATTCTCTTTTATTTATTTTAAGGTTACTTATGTATTTTTTTCTAAGGATACAAGTGCATGTATGTGTGAGAAAGTTTATTTGCTTTGCTACTTTGTAAAGTCATGTTTCTACACTTGACCTTATTAAATTTGTTGTTTATATTTTTATATATTTTTTACTAGAGGTTGTCCTTCTTGTTGTTGGTTTTTATAATTTACTCAACTACACATGTTACTTGTTTTTATTATTATTTTTTTCCTTGCAACATTTCCTTTTTTTTAAGGCTGTTAATAACTTTAAAAAGCGGTTAATGTGTCTTTGAATGTGTCTACTAAGGCGTTAAAATTCACAATTTCTAGGTGATGTTTTGTGTGTGTGTTGTTTTTTCTTCTCACATTTAATTACTCTAAAAATAGACATTTGGTCAAGAAAAACAAATTTAGGTTGTTTGTTTGAAGAAAATATTCTCATGATAATTAAATAAAAATATTTTATTGTTTATGTTGTACAATACATTTGGGTCAATGTTGAGGTAAAAATGTTGTAAAATATAAAATATTAAGATTGTTTTATTGACTACGTTTACGAAACAGATAAAGATAAAATTGTTTTAAAACATAAAAAATACATTTTATGAAAGATTCTATAAGACATCGTATAATGCTTTCTTTTAAACATTCTATTAAATAAAGTGCAATCAGTAATTTCCCTTTTAGGTCAGTTTAGGATTATTGGAGAAGAATTTTTTTTTTTAGTTTGATATCCAAAAAGGATTACTGATCTAAACACTTTTTCACCTCCAAAATCTAATGTAATTATAGTGTCAGGCAGCTCAATCAACACTTTTTATTTTATAATCCCACGCTCATAAACGTATTAATTTTCATGGCATTAAATAAAAGCATGTTAAGAGTCTACTATTAATAAATTAGTCAATAATTTGATTTCTTAAAATAGTACAGTGAACTCGCGGTAATGTGAACATCCAATATAATGAACTATCCACTAATGTGAACACTCAGTTTTTTATATGGGCGCTCTAAATAGTGAACAAAGTTTAATGGCTCTAAATAGTGAACAATTATTTTTTTTTTAATTTTTGGGGATTTTTTAATTTGTAGAAGCATTTATTTTTAATGTTGGAAATCCCCGAATTAATAAATACCATAGTATGCCATTATTTTAAAGGTATTTAATGCTAGTCGCTTTATGTAACTTGTTGGGGTAGGTTCGTGAATTTATTTTTAAAATTAGTAATGTCTAAAAACAGTCGAAAGTTTTTATCCTTAAATGAAAAATGCGAAATTTTGGAATATTTAAAAAAAGGATCGAGTGTTACAGTGTTAAGTAAAAAGTATAAAATTGCAAAATCAACGATATGTTCAATAAAAATAAAAAAGACAATATTTTAAAATGTGTGAACAATACGTTTTATGGACCCGGAAAACGCAAAACATTACGATCTTCAGAGCTTCCAAAAATGGAAAAATCGCTCTATAAGTGGTTTATTTGCATGCGGAATAAAAACCTCCCTGTAAGTGGGTTGATGTTGAAAGAGAAAGCCAAACAAATTCACAAAAACATAAATGAAAACGGAAATGACTTCAATGCTAGCGATTGGTGGCTACAAAAATTTAAAAAGAGATACGGAATTCGGCTCCTTCAGATAAGCGATGAAAAACTTTCTGCGCAATCTCAGTTCGTAAATCCTTTTAAAATTAAATTGAAAGCAAAGATAGAAGATTTGGGTTTATCCAATGATCAGTTGTATAATGCCGATGAGTCTGGTCTATATTGGAAACTTCCCCCTCAAAAGACATGTGTAACGTCATTGGAGAAAAGCGTTCCAGGTGCAAAAATGGAAAAGCAAAGGATAACATTTTTATGCTGTGCAAATGCGTCAGGATCTCATAAAATAAAACTTTTAGTAATAGGAAAATCGAAAAATCCTCGCAGTTTTAAAAATTTTATCTGTCCCGTAAACTACAGAAATTCAAAGTCTGCTTGGATGACTTCTTCCATTTTTAAATAATGGTTTCACTACTGTTTTGTGCCAGAGGTAAGTAAACATGTAAAAATAGTTCAATTGGGATTCTTACTTTTTTTTACACGAAGAAAGGATTACCAGTAAAAGCTTTACTCCTAATAGATAATGCCCCATCCCATCCACAAGAATCCGACCATAAATCCGAGGACGGTTCCATAGAAGCTATGTTCATGCCTCCAAATGTAACGGTTCTGATCCAGCCAATGGATCAAAATGCAATTAGAATCACCAAACTTCATTATAGGAACAGTCTTCTGGCAACAATTATTGCAAAAGAGGGGGATTTGCTTGAATCGATGAAAAAAATCACACTTAAAGAAGAAGTTTCTATTCTAGAGGCATCCTGGAACCGAGTTGGTAAAGAAACTTTATCTAACTGTTGGAAAAATATTTTGAATATGGTAAATGATGAAGACGATCTTGAATTTAATGTTCCTTTGAGCTTTTTAAAAGAAAAGTGGCAATCAGAGGTTAGGTCTTTAGAAAATACTGCTGCAGATCTTCTACAGACATTGTGCCCTCAGGAAGTATTTACTGCTGTAAACATTAGAGATTGGATCAATAATCCTTGTGAGGACGTCACGCCATTTGATGAAAATGATTTAATTGAAAAGTCCGACGATGATGACGACTGTTTTATTGAAGCGTCTGAAAACAACATTAAAGCCAAAGAAGCTGTCGAAATTTTTAACAAAGCTGTCCAATGGGCTGAATTTCAAATGGTCGATCAAACTGACATTAAAGTATTGAAAAAAATCAGGGAATTGGCGGTAAATAAGCTGGTCGAACAAAAGAAAAAACAGAAAATAATAACCGATTATTTCCATATTTAATTATATATGTATGTACCTATCTTTTTTCATTGTAAATTTTATTTATTTTTTTGTCGTAATATTTTGTTTGTTTTTTTATGTACATACTACGTATGTACACTTTATAAAATGGATTTTTAAAAACTTTTTATGTTCCAAATAAATTACAAAAAGTTTTTTTTAGTAATCTTTGCATTTTCATTCCTTGCAGAAATGATTTTTAGAAAGAATAAAAATCACAATCGAAAATGTGAACAAATTCGAAAATATGAACTACCCCGACATTAATTAGTTCACATTATCGAGAGTTCACTGTATTTTAGAATTTAAATATCGTTCTGTCATAAACATACATACTTATGCTTACATCAATTGGCAACATCAATTCCATGCATACATACTTGTCACTTAACAGAAATTCATAACATATTTCATTAACAAAAGAAATTAAAAATATATTTATCATTTGCTGGTAATCAAATCTGACATAAAACGTTGACAATAAAATCACACCAGGGAATTAATTTTACAAAAATGTTTTACACTATTCCAGCTTAAATTCATAAGAGTTTCAAAGGTACCATCATATACCTACAACATTTGAATACTCTTAATAAGACTTAAGTTATCAAATTTCCACTTGGTTTACCGCCACAGTAACACCCAATGCTAATTGTTAGTAAATTAACGTATTACCAATAACACAGCACCCATTCCAATATAACTAAAACCAAACCCATCCCATAAAAAGGGACAATTGTAATGAAAAAAAAAAAAAAAAATAAATAAAATAAAGAATAGAGATTTTAACAACTGACAGATTCCAAATGTCAAAAAAGTATAAATGAAAGCAAATTGACAAATTGTTAAAAACTATATTCAGCCTTATGTAAATTCATTAATTCAAATCATATTTAAATAATTCAACCCCCACAGTGTTAAAAATCCACTCATTGCTAGTTGAAATTCTAGTTTTCAACAAGGACTTTTTCCTTTGTAGTTGCTTTTATCGACAATTGTTTTTTTTAGAAATATTTCTATTATTGTTATATTTTGTGATTGTTATACTATTAAGGTTTTAAAGTAACTTAATGTTAAACAGGATTATATTGGTAATTGGATATGGCAACTGTTTTATTTTATACTGTATATATTTTTCTAGTAGTTATTGTCATTATTGCTTTTAGTTTGCAATTCCTTTGTAATTTTCAGTTTTATTTTCTTTATCAAGGAAATATTTTTAGTGTTGAATTGTATGTTGAGCAAGTGAAAACATAAACAGCATGATACTTTTATTGAATTAAATAATAAAAAATGCTGCTTGTCTTTGAACAAAGGGAATGATTGAAATGAATTATAGAATGTCAGTACTTTAAAGGATGCTTAAATGTGCTACCAAAAAAAAAAAAAAAAAAAAAAAAATAAAATAATTATTATTTTGAGATACATTTCTGTAATATTAATCTGGCAACTTATAAATTATATAAATTAGAGTGTCTCAAGAAATGGCTTTTTTGTGTCCAATATCTTAGAGATACTGGATCTAATTCAAGATCTAATTAATAAAATAAATTTTGAATTTTCTCAAAACCGCTTCTAAACTTTGAGACAAGAAACTACTCAACCGAACTTTTATTTAATGCTATGTTCTGACTCGAAAAAAATATATATAGACAGACCGGGCAAAACTTCACAACTATTCCCATAACATTAGAACAAGCATAATGGAAAGCTATTGATCCTATTGAATACAGAACATTACATAAGAGCCATGGTTTTTCGGCTTTAGGTTGATTTTTTGATGCTAGTTGGTTCTTAAAAGAACTCTTTTTAGAAAAAATGTCCTTACTTTTGTCTTTAACTTGGGGACAATATTTTGTAAGGTAAAAATTTAAAATGAAACCATCAACTTCAGATATTTAAGTGCAATTTCCTTCAAGTATTTGTAAATTATATTTTTATACCCTTCACCAAAGGTGTAAAGGGTATATATAAGTTTGTCATTCCGTTTGTAATTCCCACAATTTTCGTCGGAGAGCAAAAAAGTTTACATTTTCGGGATCCTTGTAAGTAATGATGACGATAGGACCATGTCCGTCCGTCCGTCCGTGTGTCGGTTGAAATGGCGTTTCTGAAGCCCACCGATAACAGACATATATAATATATATATATCAAACGATCGGAAATGCTTTCGGTTTTTGGAACCGGTTTTTCAGTTTCTGAAGCCTCTGCATATACCAGGGACTTCGAATTTTTAAAGGGGGCTCGGAAATTATTTTCTGAATTTTTGTTCTGAAAAAATGAAATAAATCGGTTCAGTAACAACTGAGATATCGGAGAAAACGATTTTTTTATTTTTGAAGCCCTTGTTCAAGCTACAGATTTTATTTTTATAAAGTCATAAATGTTTTTATAAAATTTCGTTTTTTTTTAATAAACCAAATTCGTTCATAATCAATAGAGTTATGGCCCAAAAACAAATCTGTTAGGAATATAAATACACACACAAACATGTATATTAAGCATTGTAATGACTATTAGTGACGTTTTTTGTTTTTTGTATAGACAAGTAGTTTAGTTAGAAACAGCAGTCATATAATGAATAACAGTGTTGTTGTTGTTCTTTGTATATGCAGTCAGTTTGTATATACACACATAAAAAAATAAATAGATATGGAATTGTTGTTGTTTATTTTTTAAAACTAAAACATATCTGTTAAGAATATACATAAATACATACACAAACATGTATATTAAGCATTGTAATGACTATTAGTGACGTTTTTGCCTATAAGACAAGTAGTTTAGTTAGCAACAGAAGTAATATAATGAATAACAGTGTTGTTGTTGTTCTTTGTATATGCAGTCAGTTTGTATATACACACATAAAAAATAAATAAATATGGAATTGTTGTTGTTTATTTTTTAAAAGCAAAGCCTTCTATGACTGTTTTTTTTTCATATTCAAATTTTCGTAGTTTGAAAAAAATTTAGATTTATATATGTGAAAATATGAAAGCATACGTTAAGGCGAAAATTATATTATTTGTCGGTAATACGGTAATATGATGTCGATAAGATATTAAGATGGTAATATGGTAATATGGTGAAGGTATCAAAGATTCGGCACAGCCGAATCTTTTTTCAATTTCATTTCTAATAATTTTGTTATTATTTTTTTTTTTTTGTTTTTTTTTTTAAATTGTCCTAAAATACACAAATTTTCAAATTTCATGGAATGCAACTTAAAATGTTACAGGATGCTTGTTCTGAAAATTTTCTGAAAAATAGTGTATTTAACATTATAAAAAAAAAAATCGTGCGCATATATAGGCCGATTTGAGAAAAAATCTAGTAGATTTTATACAAAAAACAGCTTAAGTGCAGACATTTTCTTTGCTTTATCAAACATTAAACAGTGGGGAAGAATCGAAATAAATCAACAACTATAATCGCCTTATTAGATTTGCATGAAATTTAACACAAGCAAAGCGGAGGAAAGTAGCATTTTAAGTTTAGAAGCAGGATCCCATATACGCTTCAGGAGCGGAACTATGAGGGTTCAAAATAGGGTACTAGTGTCATGGCAAATGTTTAACCACTAGCGAATTTTTGTCCCTCACCCGATTTCCAAGACTTTAAAGTCCTTAATAAATCCTTTAGACAGCATGATTGCATATACTACATATCTTATACATTTTTCGAGTTATATGCATTTTAAATTTAAAAAATCTCAATTTTACAAGATCTTGGTTAAGATTTTTAAATATATAGCCAAATATTTTCAACCGATTTTATTATGTTTTATATAGTTGGTTAAAAAGTAAAATTATCTATCGAACAAAGAAAATTTTGAGTCGTTTTCATTATTGAGTCAAAAGTTAAACGATTTTGAATTGGAAAGTTTGCAAAAATTAACAAACAGACGAACAGATGAACGGACATTAGAATTCTTTAAAGAATCTTAAAATTCGAAAATAATATTTTTTCCACCTCTCGATTAATATGATGTAAGTATTAAAATTTTGATATCACCTTTTTTCCTAAATTAAGTAGCCTTTTCGACCCATTTCACCCAAATGTATAGACGGACGGACGGACATTGCCATGCTGCCAAAAAATATTTTAGAATTCCAAAAGTACACTTTTTATTAACTAATAAATAGAAAAAAAAACGTGATCATCAAAATTTGGATAACACCATTTCCTGAATTATGCATAATTTTCAACCCATTTAACCTAAATGTATAAAGGGACGTACCATTCAGCCAAAAAATATCTTATAATTCTAAAAATTAATTTTTTACTTGCTAAATAAATAGAAAAACTAAATGTGATTATTAAAGTGTTGATACCACCCTTCTTTGAATAATGCATAATTTTCGACCCATTTAACTCTAATGTATAGACGGACGGACAGACATTATCGTTGTGCTGAAAAATAATCAAAAAAAAGTATAACGTCATCATTTAAATATGATATCACCTTTCCCTGAATCAAACGCCATTTTCAACTCCTTTTACCCCAATGTACATTGTTAATTGCAAGTAAGATGTTCGTATAAATGCTATATATAATAATAAAACATTAAAAAAACAAAACTTGTGAAAAACATATTTTTATTTGTAGTTTTAGAATTCACTCCCTTAAACCCATGTCCCACAAACAAAACATAATAAACATAATTCTTATTTCAGTTCAAATATTCTTTATATGTACATATATTTGTTTGATTTGATTTCAACTTCAACGCCTTCATTAATGTAATTTAATGTTATTATTGGCCTGGTATTAGAATCCTCTAATTATTCTACTAACTCCAATAAATGAACAAATGGTAACGAAAATACATTTAATACTTACAGCAAAAAAAAGTCTCAAGCCAAATGAACAAAATTTAGTTCCACTTGAACTAATCGCTTTGTGTGGACATGAATTACGTACAAAAGTACGGAGTGTTGTTTCTCTGTCATCCATGTTGTTTAACTATTGTGGCCTCAGGCTAAAATTGCTTTTGATTTAGTCAATGCGAACTAACTGACTCGCAATTTGTACAATCTATTGTTTACTCACTCTGCACACTTTTCAATAAACACGTGACTATTTTTATGTCCCTTAGTCTTTCTCTTGGAATTGTATGTTTGTTTGTTTGTTCACAGAGTCAAAACAAAAGTTACACATTTGTCAACATTTACTCGTTACAATATTTGCCATTTTTATATGTATCTCAGCATTATTGTTTGATATTGTATTGTGTCTGTGTTGTTGTGGTGCAAAGGACATTTTCTATCCATTTTTTTGGTAGGGTAATTGTAGACTTATTTCTCCATAGGACATTGTTGCGCTTGTCATGTAAGACGGGCCACGTGTCTTAAAGTGTGTTCACTTTAAATAATTCTGGCAAGTATTTGTTTGCATTTACAATTTGTTTTGGTAAGTGAACACTTTTATGCTCAAAACATTATAAATTATTGTTAATCAAGTCAAAATGTTTGTTTTTTAGTGGGAAAATTTTGACATTCTCTTCAAATAAAGAAAGCTTAAAGATTCTGGATCGATACCAAAAATATTTCCAAATTTCTTTAAGAAAACTAAATAAAATTTGTATATTTTTATTCCAATAAAAACTTTTCATTACAAGAATTTTTAGTATTTATTTATCTATTGTTCAATTCTAAACCAATTTATTAAAATCATTAGTAATGCAAATAAAATTATAATCTTTAATGATAAATATAAAATTTAACTTAAAATCTATTGTATATTTAAGAGGCTCAAAAACACTTCAAAATTATTTGTATCCATTTCAAATAAAACCTTAATGACTTAAACTGATAAGAGAGTAGCTTTAAAAGCGATTGCATATTATTTGAATTCATAGTTTATTACAATTTGATTTTATATCGAAATTATCAACAAAATGCAACAGAATTAAAAAAAAAACAACAAAGTGATAAAACAAACACTCATTACTTACAACAAAATTCCTTAATTAACTCTCAACAATAAAGAAAAACAAAAACAAACAATACCGACAATAAAACGACCCAAAATCAAAAAGGACAGACATTAAATTACAAGTCTTTTCAGCCGTTTGGCTATAATTTTAAGTCAATAATACTAACAAGATTTTTATGATGATCGGTGGACAATATACTTGTTTTTAATAATGGCCACAACAACAACAACAATAATAAAATACAACAAAATCGGAAAATAAACAGATTAAATCAAAATAAATTTAAAAGCCATTACATTAAACGACTGTAAAATAAAATAAAAACAGACAGATGGACGGACGGACGGGAGAGTTGATCAAGCCAAGGGACAGACATAAGGACGGACAATTGATTGTATAGAGAGAGAAACATACACATGGATAGACGGACGACTTTTGACTGTAGAGACTGCTTAACAAGGTGAGAAATTAAAAAACGTAGTGTAGTAAAACAAAAAACCTTTTAGTTTTTGTGTAATATTAAAAAATAAAAATTAAAATAAAAAAATATAATAAATCTGAAAAATAGTTCGAATACTGGTAGACTTATTAGTTGCACTACTTTTTAATTCTCAGAAAAATACCTTCTTCAATGAATCTTAGTAATTTGTCGATATTACTACATAAAATTAATTTTAGGCATAACATTGGACTATTCAAGTTTAAGGTTTTAATGCCCTTTCAGTATGTATATTTTTAAGCACTTCTCCATTTTTGTATCTCAGTTCAGAGATGTAATTTTAAATGATGAAATTTAAAATTAAAGAGAATTAATTTAAACATAAACTGTAATAATTCGATGCAGAGACAATTTCGTTTTGTGGCGATGAAACAGTATTTTAAACATTAAAAATCAACTTTCGACGTCTTTTAGCTTCAGTTCGTGTGGCACCCAATTTCTTAGTGTTTTTGAAACCTGAAAATTATCGCTTGATCTGCTCCCAATTATTGCATTTGACAGTAGCTCTAAGCGAGCAAATCCTTTTCATTTTCAAACTGTTTTCGCATATCGAAATCGCCACCTTTAAATCATCTAAAGCACTCACGACAAGTTGTCTCAATTAAAGCCCTAAAATACGATGACTTAAAGTAAATCTTCCCGATCAAATACCTTACAATAGACAGGACTTCATTAGATATCTTAATGTAACAATTGGTTATTCCTGCTTAAGAGTGAGCTGTTTCCCAATATTAATATGAATTAATCACCTAGACTTTTTACCACAACAGGCGTGATGGCAATATTTAATTTTACTTTCTATTCTATATTCAGTCCAAGGAAGTATTCACGATATCATTTTTTTCTATCCTTTTTCATGAATTTATTATTTAAATTAATTTCTTTTTTCATACTTTTAATGTTTGCGATTTTAAAAAATATATGATTTTTGAGATCTACGGACATTTGTTAGTTTTGTCATTCATTCCTTATATTTAGGGCCTAATTTTGTAAAACACTTCCCCTCACTTTGAAAAATTTTTTATGTAAATTGTTTTTTTTTTTTTTTTTCAAAAATTTTTTTTGAAAATTTTTTCAAAGTGAGGTGAAGGGATTTACAAAATAAGGGGGTTAATTTTTCCGTGATTTTATGAGGGTTAATTGCGAAATTCTTAATTTTTACATAACTAAAAACTTCTAGGGACTTGACTTATACAACATTTTTGTAACACCATTTCCTCTCTATAAAACATGAGGCTTATCATCTAAAAAAATTTTATAACATAAAAACTTTTTCATCGTTAATGAGTTAAAATTATGACGATAAGTAATACGAATTTTGCAGAACTACAAATTATATTTGTTTTATTATTATTGCTAATTTTGCTACTTTTATACTTGGTACAGGTTCTGAATCCAACTTGGAATTAATATGCAGATCAATAAAGTTATCTGAATGACGAGTTCCGTTAACCCCTGTAGACCTACCCCAGCTATCTTCATCTCAATTGTGGAACTTATCAAGTAAATTATTCAAACAAAATGTGGAAACTTCCATTGTTATAGTTCCTTAAATACGCGACAATTAATATTTACTTTGTATGGGGACTACCAATTCTTCTGCAATACAAATGCCTTGACTCATCCCGTGTCCAAGCACCCATATCAGTGCGATGTTCGAATGTTTCAACATCTTATTTTGGGATGTCCGACATTCATGGACGATATTTGAGGTGGAAAATACACCTGCCAGGGACTTTATACACCCAGAGAAATATCAATCACATACGTGTTGAAAACGATACCATTCCGTGTCAATAGTGAATCTACACCGTATGTGTTTAAATTAAACACTGCGTGTTCAATTCTTATTGAAAATCGATACCTAATTGGCACCAAGTTGAAACCATTTCGGTATCAAATTGTTAAATTACATATGTTTTCAATGAAATTTGTTAACGAATGGTATTAAAAAGCTGTTACCGAAAATTACCAATGTGAGCACAACCGTTGTTGATTTTGAATCGAATTTTTTCCCTTAGTGTAGTCGCTTGACTATCAGTAAATATTACGATATCCTTAACGTATATCTTATAATACCTTAGCCAATTAGTTGACTTATTGATAGCTATTAGTTCAGCTTGTAGAATGCTACATTCGTTCAGGAGTTTAAACAACATCCACTTCCCAAATTCTTCGATGTAGACTCCAGCTCCTACACCACTTTTCATCTTAGAATCATCTGTATAAACACGAATGGTTCTATTAGATGAAGAAGTTTGATCCAGGGTACATGGGTGCATCGATATAGAGGATATGAAGAGCCTCGTCGATAGTGGCTTTGGCTTACATTAATCCATAAGTTCAGGAATTACGGTTGTAGTTCCTAGAAAGCTGGCGTGACCATATGGCCTTTTGGTAAAAGCAAATATGGCCTAAATTTGTATGCGATTTTTCTACATTTGTTTTAGGTAATTTTAGATTGGGTCATTTTGCTGGCAGCCATAAATCTACCACATTTCTAATAGAAAATTCCATATATTTAAGCCAAAATTAATATAAGAAATAATTTTCAAATTATTTCCATTAATTATATCTTAAAACACACAAGTGTTAAATATACCACATTAAACATAAATTCCTCTTAAATAAATTTATCTAACTATTACCAATCAAACTAAGACTAATTGACTGAGAAGCTCTATCTCCCCCATTTCAAGTAGGGTGTTAAAACTTTTATCTTTTTTGAAAATGTTAAGTCATAAAGTAATACAAAAGTAAACCGACCAAAATTAAAACAAGATCAAAAACTCAGTCACATACACACTCTCACCTAAAATAAACACAATTACAAATTTACAGATATGAATAGATAGAAAGAACAACAACAACAATAAATAGCCATATAAAAGAGGATCACATTACACAAGAGTTTTGTGCCGATTAATGTATGTAATTTTAAGGTATAGAAAACAAAACTAAACTAAAGTTACAAAAAGGCCAGAAACCCTTTTACACTATTTGCCATAAAAGTACTTTGAAGGTGTTGATGTTTAAATTTTACAGATACGAGTACCAAGTTAACTATATACGAATAAATATTTTACTTGATCATATTAAAGTATGCGAGGAAAAAAGAGTGTTTGTTTTAAGATGTTTTCTCTTATCGGTTTTTAAGTTAACGAAACAACAAAAACAACATTTGGATAAAAAGATTTTTATTACATTAAAACAAAATTAAAAGGTAAAACAGAGCGAGAAAAAATATCTGTAAGTAAAATGCTGTATCGTGACTGGGTCTGTACAGGTATCTGTATTGAGTTGCCTTCGAACTTATAAAGTTGTTGTGAAAAGCCTTTAAATTTTTTTAAAATAAAACATAAAAGTAATAAAAGCATTTTTGATTGCAGCTAAATGGGAAAACTTTGTTAAAATCTTGCCCATAAAAAAGACAGCATTTAAAATGAAGGTGTAGAAATTGTCATTAAAATTAGTTTTAATAAAATCAAAATATCGTTAAATAAAAAATTCCAATAAATGCTATAAAATTAATTGAATATTTATGAAATATAATAAAAAAACTTTAAGGTAATTTAGAGTATAAAATAAAAATGAATTCAATTATAAAAAAAAAAGTAGAATAAATATTAAAAAAAATATAAAAATTAAAAACAACTTTATTTATAAAAAATATTTAAGAAACCCATTAAAGAAATTGAACCACAAACTTTTAAAACTTTTGAATAATATTATACAAAATCTCTTTTGAAATTTACCCCTATCACATAAACTAAACTTATCATCAGCTACAAATGATTATCATAATTTAGCCACTAAATATTTATTTTTTGTCTACAACTACTTTTTATTCAAAAGATTCTCACATTAGCAGCATTGAACAGTTTTTTATGCTACATAAACAATTTGTCACTGGATATTAAGGACACGCGTTTGCATAAAAAATTTGTATCAAAAATAAATAAACGACGAATTATTTATTAGCAATTGTATCATCCATAGACTCAATAAATGTTAATTTCGTTTGTATTCGCTTCCTAAATACTTTTTTTTTTAGCAAACAAATTATGATACAAACGATTTATTTGGAACAATGGTATTATAGTTAACGTTCATACATACAAATAAATAATTTCAAAAAAATCTTTAGTTTGAGGCAAACTGATTCATTCTGTGAAACTTAAAATGTCTTTATTTCAAGTTTCCGTTAACCATAAATACTTGTCGTATTATAAAACTTAATACATTGACAGCATTTTTTTTTCTATTATATTTTTTACACACACATTTAGTTGTGAAAGATACAAATCTAACTACATACAATTGATTCAATCTATTGTCAAATTATGGATAATTTCTTTTAATGGCTGTATATTTTTCAATATATTTTTTTGCAATTTTTTTTTATTGTAAATAAACTCCCTCAAATATATGTTTATTTTTTATTGTTTGTTATTTGATCCTTTTTTTACGCAATGTGTTTGTATGTATGTGTAACAAACATGTTTATTATTTTATGATCCTTAATAAAAAATTGTTTTTGTTAAAAGGCCAAACCTATGAGATTTTGTTGGGGTTAAAGGCAGAAAAAAAGTGAAATGAAATCATTTTAAGCTTTAAGATTTTGGTATGAGTATTTTAAGGGGTCATATATGTATTTATTTATTTTTTGTTGTCATCCTGATAAATTATGCTGTTACATGTTTTAGCTATTTTATTTCTTTGTGTAAGTGTTTACATGTGTGTATTTGTTTGGGATTAGCTTCTTTTGTTGGCAAAAGTAAAAAAGGTTAAGGTTAAATCAATATTCTTAAAATATGTCTGTTTATGTATGGCCTCATTTAACAACAGCTTAGTTTTACATTATAAGATTTGTGGAAAGATTTTCAACAAAAAAGGTTTTATTACTGCTTGTTTAAATAAAATACATTATAATAAGGATAAAAAGACTATAAAAGAATTTATTAAGTTAATCTATTGGGGAGGCTCTGAAATTGAATGAGTGAGTTTAATATTGGTGTATTAAAAGTTGACTTTTTCCACAAAATCTGCCCGGCGGGAAGCATTTTAGATTAATATGAATTTTTTCTAAAATTTTTCTAAATTTCGACTGATGAATACTGAATTTGAACGTTTTTCACAAAAAGGCGAATTTAAATAATTAAAGAAATTTTTCAGAATATTATTTCGGACTTATATGGGCAATTCTAATTTTACGTTTGCCTTTATGAAACCGACCTTAAAGTTAAAATATTTTTTTAACTTCTTATCCTTTTAAATAACTTTTGATGCCATTATATTAACAACACTTGATGGTGTAACAGAACAAAAATTCAAGACGTGAAACGAGTCCATTTAGTGCCGGCAAGCACTCAGGCCAAAAAATCTAAAAAAAGTGTTTGAAACATTTTTTTTTATAGCTGTAATTGCGGATTTTAGAATAACTGTTCAATTCTTCTAATGTTGGCTATAAACACTTGTAGAAAAAGCCCAGCATCGAATTAATTAGCGTGCCATTAACCAGTGCCAAATTGTGTTGTGCAAAAGTCGTGAAACCAGATTTAAAAAAATCTTAAAATTTTGCAGTTTTTTCACTAGGGATTTAACGCCGCTTCGTGTATCGCAAACTTGGCCATGATATATGTCAATCTGTAGCTGCTTTAATACCCTATATCAAAATCAATATGGCGTTCAAATAAAAGTACAATAAAAAAATTTATGTAAATGGCATTGTTTTATTATTTATTTAAAAAAATTTTGAATTTTGTAATAAATAGATGAATAAGAACAACACTACTTCACTAAAAACTGAATTTTGAAAATTTTATAAGAAGGTTTAATAATTATTAAATATATCCACGCATACTTAACTTATCGCGATATTTATACCCTACATCACCATAGGTGGGGAGGGTATTATGCGTTTGTGCTGATGTTTGTAACACCCAAAAATATTGGTCTAAGACCCACCTTAATTTATACCAATCGGCTTAGAATCACTATCTGAGTCGATTTAACGATGTCCGTCCGTCCATGTAAACTTTGTAATCAAACTACAGGTCGCAATTTTGACCCAAAGTTAATGAAATTTGGTACACACGTTTCTTTTCGTCCAGGGACGAAGTCTATTGAAATTGGTTATGATCGGTCTATTATTTCACCTAGCCCCAAACGAATGCCCTCCCGAAAAAGGGTTTAACGATCATAAATCCCTTTCCCTTATATGTGAAATTTGGCACATATAAGTTTTATATAAGTCTAAATAAGTGTGCCGATTTTTAAAAAGATCGGTCCATAATTACCCATAGCTCCTATATAAACCCCTTTTCAGAAAATCACTTTAACGATCATAAATCCTATTAAAATGTCACTATCAAGTTAAAATTCGTCACAAATAAGTTTTATATAAACATAAATGATAGTGCCAAATTTTACAAAGATCGGTCCATAATTTACCATAGCTCCCATATAAGGCCCCCTTTCCGGAATCACCACAAAAGCGAATAAATTCATATTAATGTCAGCATCAACGTAATATTCTGTATTTGTATGTTTTATTTTACACTTATGAGTATCGGTCCACATTTGACTCCATATCTAAAAAAGACCCCTACTGTACACAATGGTGTAGGGTATCATATGGTCGGGCTTGACCGACTGTATCTTTTGCTCTCGTTTTTTTTTTTTAGAAAAATCGGTAAAAATTTATTTATGAAATTACAGAAAAGAAATTTTACATGTAGATAGTCCTTGTAAATCTCTACAAAAAATATGCTTACATATGTAGGTTATCTCTTTTAGAGATGTTCGGGTCGAAATAAATTTTACCTCATTTTTAGCCTCGTCCTTTTATAGTTTTTTGAACTTGGCGCGCTTTTGTAGAAGTTACAAAATTTTTCAATTTTATAAACCTACTTGATATAGCCAACTTTGAAAACCTGTAGCTATCTCATACACTTCAATTTGATCCGAACTGTAGTTTAGTAGATACAGTACTATTATCAAAGTTTTTAAGAGTAGCACCACTATGTATCACTGAATTCGATAGAACCTGGATAAATTATGTTAAGCTTCATTTTTTATATTATACGAAATTTTGAAACAAAGACATTTGAACTAGTTTGCTATCTTGGACTATAATTAGACACCAGTGTCTTCCATTCCAATAGAATGGAAAGTGACGATTAATTGAATTTTGAAATTAAAATTTTTGTAATAAAAATAAAAGTAGATAAAGTTGTGTGCCAATAGCAATTAAAATCATCAAAGTAGGTTGTGTTGTTTTCTTGTACGGAGCTGTAAAATTTAAAAATTTTTTAAAATTTTTAATTCATCTGCTTTTGGTGTATTTATTTTAAATAAAAAGTCTTTTAAAGTAAAAATTTAAAATAGAACCATAAACTACAGGTATTTAAGTATACTTTTCTTCAAATAAATTGTATTTTGTCTTAATATTTTTGCTATTTTTTAGAAATTGTCCTAAAATATACTAATTTTAAACTTTTATGGAATGCAATTAAAAATGTTACGAGATATTAGTTCTGAAAATTTTCTGAAAAATATTACATACTGTCCACTTTAATATAATAAAAAAAAATGTTCGAAAAAACTCCAGTAGATTTCATATAAAAACAAAAGAGGGCTCGAACAGACCGGAGCTAAAGGGGCTCAAAATTGAGTACCTCTGACATAAAAATATTTTAATCGCTTGCCAAATTTTTGTTTCTCGTCCTACAAACTTTCTGTTTCTCTGTGACTTATAAAACTTTAAAGTGGCATAATTTTGGTTCTGTAAAAGATATTGATTTCAATCTTTTTCTATATAGCGAAGAATTATGTCAGGTAAGCAATGTAATTTAGATGAAAAGTCGAGTTTATCCTTTTTCTGATTTTTGCAATCAAAATAATTTTTTTGTAAAAAATTGTTTTTTTAAAAAACAATAAATATTTTATCTGTAATAAAAACTTTGTTAGTAAAGATATCTTAACGAAATCTTAGATGAATGTAGACTTTATCGTATAAAATGAGAAAGTGAAAAAAATTTAAGATTTTTGTAAAAGGAATGCCACAATTCCAAAAAAAAATATGGACTGGAGTCAAAACTTGCATATAAAATGGATCAAGTTCGGAAGGGTGTGTACCTTGACCGCTTGAGTTATTGGGCATGCTTTATATTTTAAATCTTCTCTATTAAGATGCCTTTCAGAAAAGTATAAAATTGTGAAAGAAAGTTTTATTTTAGAGAAAAAATAGTGTAGATACTTTTTCGGAGAAAGATACACAGTCGACATTTTTGCAATTTTCAAATTCAAAGTCGTTTCTTTTTGGACTCGTTGAAGATATCGACTTCATGTATTTTTTATTCAATAGATAATTTTGTTCTTTAATTAGCTAATGAAAAAAAACAAATAAAATCGGTCCGAAATACTAGGATATATATGAAAAAACAGGACCAAGAACATTCAAAATTGAGGTACTTAAAAGTTCAAACGCAAATAACTCAAAAACTATAAGAGATAAATAGAATGTGCAAGCATGTTTTTGTATAAATCGGAAGAGAATTTGGCAACCAGTTAAAACAATTTTATGTCAGAGATACCAAATTTTTAGCCACTTTAGCTCCGCCCCTGAGAGGTTTTTTCGTCCCCCTTCCAGAATTAACATTGTACCCTCTTCTGCTACACCTATACCTTATTTCATGCAAAACCAATCAGCCGATCAGAAGTTATAGATTTATTTCCAAAAATTTTCGATTCTGCCCCACTGTGAGGTGGAGCTATGTTGGTAGTTTAACCACTACCAAATTTTTGTTCCTTACCCGATTTCCAAGATTTTTATATCGCCTTAAAGTCCTTGATAAATCCTTGCATGTACTATTTCTCTTATATATTCTTCGAGATATATTAATTTGAAATTTCAACAAACTCAACTTTGCAAGATGTTGGTCAATCTTTTCCATATATATCTCAATGTTTTCAAACGATTTTATCATATTTCCCGCAGTTTATTAAAGAACAAAATTGTCTATCGAATAAAGAAAATTTTAAGTCGATATCTTTATTAAATCAAAAAATAAAAGATTTTGAATTGGTAGTTTGAAAAAATTAGTAAACAGAAGGACGGAAGACAGAATTCTTAAAAAAAAAAGTCTTAAAGCGTTGATATCACTATTCCCTGAATTATGCTCGACCCATTAAACTCTAATGTATAGACGGACGAACGGACTCTGTCAAAAAAAATCTTAAATTTTGTTTACCTAATAAAAAATAGAAAAATAAAACATGATCATTAAAATATTGATATCACCTTTCCCTGAATTAATCGCCATTTTCGACCCCTTTTACCCCAATGTGCGACTGACTTCTTATCTAAAAATCATACATTCTATGTGCTGCAAAGATCAGAACAAACACATAAGGTATTAAAATTAAAAATTTATATAAATGTATACCGGGTCCTAATTCTTTATCAAATAAAATGTTAATTAAAGAAAAATATCGTAAATTTATATTTTCTTAGTTTTGAGATAAAGTTATATATTTATATATTTATACATTTTCAACTAAACCAACATTTTGAATTTTTTTTCCGCTTTAAGAAATAAAATTAGAAGAAATGAGAAAGTTATATTAGTAGCGATCAGAATGTTAAAGGACCATTCGTCTCTATTGAGAAAATGCTTACATATTTTTTTCTTAATATTTCATTTTACTGACATTCCTGTTTTTAGAGCGTACAAATCTGCAATTTTTAAACACATACTATTTTATATAATTTAAAGCAACAAACAATTCATAGCCTGAATATCCCTACTAAATAAAATATTCAATAAAACCTCTTAATTTGCAAAACTTTTTATGATATACTTGATAATATTTGCATAATTTGTTCTATATGAATTTATTTATTTAGTTTCGCAAAAAAAAAAAAAAAAAAAAAAGAGCGAAGAAAAAAACCATAAAAGTATGTAAATAACCATAAATCAATTTTTTAAATAAACAAACAACTACACTAACAACATAACCAAAAAAACAAAATTTACACATTCACAAACTTGCCGTAACCCATAATTTTCGCTTAATAGATTTTTAAGTGGCCATCAAATCAACAGCGTCATCATCATCATCATGAAACTCATCGGCTTTAGCATAACCACTCACTTATTTAAATTTATATATTCTTTAGGTCTTGCGTAATTCATACGAGTGAATGTGTATGAAATCCTTTCTTCACACATGAGTTTAACAACCACCCTTTAGATGAACCTTTTTTTTTTTCTTGTGCAAAAATTTTAATAGTCCTTAAAATCAACCCTGTAAAAGTGTGTGATTTTGTTGTTGTTGTTTTTTCTATTGTGTAAGGAAAACTTTACTTTCAAGTATGTTGGCTTTATGATTTTTTTCTTTGTTGAAAGTATGATGACAGAAGCATATCCTTGTTTTTTAGGTTAAATGTGTTACATTGAATGATTTTGAAAAAGTATATTTTTTTGTAAAAGTTTTCGTACATTTACAAGTATATTTTATGAAGGTCTTATAAGAATATTTCATTATGTTAGAGATTAATTTGTGTTATAAAGTATTTATCAAGTAAAACTGCCCAGCAAAAACTTGGTAATGACATGTAGTTACTGATATAGTTACTTTGTATTGACAATAACACACTGTGTGCATTAAAGAAAAGAAGAAGTTTAGTAACTAATAATTTAAAAAATTTCAAAAACTTAAACTTTAATAAAAAAAAAACCAAAAGAATTTTAAAAAAATTATATTAATTTAAAAAGTGCCCTCTAGGAAATGGGTCATTAGAATAAAAAACATATTCTAAAACCATTCTCTAACGCTTCTACGGCAAGAGTTCTGAATGTAAAAATTTCGAACAAAAATCATTGATTAAAGAACTAGTTCTAGAACCATTCAATAATGGGTACTATCCCAGCAAAAACTTCGCTTACCAAATAACATGATTTGTAAGCAAAGTCGGTATGAAAAACTGCTTCCATATTTGGTGCTATAACTGATGAATTTTGTTCGAGATGTCCAAAATTAAATAAGTTTTTTTTTTGGGTTCCAAAAGAGCTGTTTTGGATGCTGTTTTTTTTTACGCACAAAAAAAAACGTTTGGCTCGGTTGAGATTTGAACCCACGCATCAACATACTGGTTGTGTTTGTTAGTCTGCAGTCTTACTCGCTACACCACAATCGCCTTATATTTTTGTGCGCTAAAAAGTAGTTTTCATATAGGGAAATAAATAAACACAACTTATAAAAAAAAGCGTTTACCTTGAGTGGGAGTTGAACTCTCTTTAATTTTAAAAACACGTTTTTTTAGTTAGGCGCTCTAGACAACTGATCCACTTAAAAATCAAATTACTTTCGTATTTACTAAATACCAGTTATTGAAGTAGTATTAAGTAATGCTGCGAGTGGCGAATAAGGCTACAATGTAATGCATACAGGAAGCTATTGATTTTAAAAACAGAAGCTAAGTTTTTTGCTGGGTAGCTAGATAACGCTTCTACAGAACTAGTTCTGGAGGCGACAATTTCAAACAAAAATCATTGGTCGTAACTCTAAAGTAGAACGAGTACAGACTATTTTCATGTGTTCTGAAACTAGTTGTATATCTAATACAATTTTTACTGGGTTGTTTTTTTAATTCAAATTTATAAAATACGTTAAAAAAACTGTTTTATTTTAATTTCATGACATTTCATAGTTATTTGTTGCCTAAAATGTAGTTCCTATTATTTTTACTAATCATGACTTCAGTAATGCTTTAAAATAAATACGTTATCGCATTTAAAAGTAATTAGTTATTGTAATAACTTCTAAGTTATGTGTAAGATAAGTAGTTGCATCCGTGTAAAAATAATGAGTTACTCAGCTAATGAATAAGCAGTGAAGAGCCATTATATTAGCTTCTCAACTCATTATATGGCAACCAAAGTTTTTGCTGGGTGTTTGAGGTATGAATATTAATTTCATCAACTGTACCTAACTCTTCAATATTATAAATCTTAAATTGTAACTTATAATCACAAATAAAGTACTTTTAATAAAATTTTACGAGTACTTACTTATATGATGAAAAGTTAATACCAAAAAAAATTACTTTTCCAACAGCGTCGTGAATAGAATTTAAGATCGATTTTGTTTTTCAAAGAAATGATTTTTTGTTAAGAGTTTTCATTGACATATTTTTACGTTTATCCCTTTTTACTGAAAAAAATAAATTTGCAAGATATATAGATAATGTATCCTTTTATTAAAACCTATCTTAAATGGATCTTAAATGGATCTCGTATCATTTATATTTACACTTTTTATAAAAAGAATAGTTTCCAATTTGAAGTACCATGCTTTTGGGGCAGATTAGAGAACCTAGCGTCGTAAAATCTAAGTGCATAGATATGTTACAAAGCTCGCATCCGGCTCGAAGGACCATAAATTGGCTGCAATTTGTAACTGCCCTTGATGTCTATGTTTAATAGTACCAAAGCAGAGTTTGTAGAATAAAAATAGACACGAAAAACTCACTTAATCAGCATTCATGTTGTCTTTTTATTTGAATTCATTGTGGGTGAATCTAACTGTTAATTTGTTAATGTTTTCTTTAAATATTTCTGTTTATCAACAACAACAAAAATTAATTAAAATTTTTCAAAAATCAAATACCAATACATATTCATCTAACTTTTCATTTAATTTTATTATTTACTGATATTTCTTTTTGTTATCATTTTCTATTTTTTTTTTCTTTATATCTACAACCCGCATTTAAGAGGTTATTTGCATATGAATTGATAAATCTTATACTCTAAATCATTTAATGTCAACCTGTCTTTACAAATACTAAAAGCATTTTAGAAATTATTAACTTTTTTTTTTTTCTTTAAATTTATTTTAATTTCCTATTATTTTTAACATATGTTTCAAACAAAAAAACTAAAATAAAATAATCATTAATTTATTTTTAACACTATGAATTTTATAAAAATCATTAATAGAAAAGAAATAGGCCTTTTAAGAAGCTAACAAAGAAAAGGAAAAAAAAATTAAAATAATTTTTAAATAAGAAATTTAAATAAAGCCATTAATGAAACATCAAAATAAACAACATATGAATACAAAATACATACAACCAAAACAGGGCCAAAATGTCAAACAGCCTCAAGTCCAAAGTCTGTAATAAATGTTTTCACGCTTTAAATGTGTTAAGAAAAGCATTTAAACGCGTTATCTTTGTTTTTATTTTAAGATTTGTTTTCTTCTTTTCTTCTCTCGATACTTAATAAAATATTTATTTAATTTTTTTTTTTTTGGATTTTATTTTTCGATAATTTTGCCAAAGAAACTTTTGTTACAAGAAACTATTAAGGTGAATAAGAAAAAAAAAAAAAAAAAAACAGTTGTTTTACAAAAAATGTAAAAAAAGACAAACACCCCAAAAAAAAAGGCATAAAATTCCAGATTTCACTTAAGATGCGGTTGCTGGAGACAGATTATAGAAACTGTTTAAATACAAAAATGAACCAGAACAAAAACAAAAACGCCATTTCAAGAAAGTAAAAGAATTAATTCGTTAATATATTCACTGCTCAAAACTCTAAAATGAATATACCTATAAGAATTTCTTCAAACTCGTTTATTTTTGGGGAACAAAAAAAATTCGAAAATTGTTTAATGGCACATTAGTACCAATATTTCTTGGCTCTAGTGCAGGGGTTCTCACAAGATCTAGCTTCGCGACCCTCTTTTGGCATTTCAGGGAAGCGCAACCCACTACAACCCAGACTAGTTTACAAATCAGATAAAATGTTATTTAAAGGTAAAATAATGCGACATTGTTTTTGCTTCATTAGATTCTTAATATTAAGACACTTTTTCATATAATGCATACCTATTATTATTCTCGGTAATCACAAAAGATCGATACTTTGTTTTGATGGACCAAACAGTGAAAAAGATAGTTCCATATAAAAATTTATGTTTATGAAAATTGTTCTAATACTTTTAGGACTTCGAAACCAACAAGCGGATATACTTTGCTATATTTCAACTAAAATACACTTAAAGCTGCTGATTCAGAATAAAAATTTAAGACATGAATTACATTTTAACTCTTTTTGAAATGATTCTGGTATTTTATCGATATTCGTATTAAATGGCTTTTCCGTCTTTTAAGTAAAATTTATTTTTAGAGGCCGCATACTTTTCTGTGAAATACAAGTTTTGTGACCTTGGCATTAAGGAGTCGAGAAAATTTTAACAATCTTTTTTCACATGGATTCTATGAAAAGGACATTGAAACGACTTTATAGAAAAGTTATTGCCATAATAAATTTACAAAAAATTATAAGGTTTCATGTAAAGGATTTATAGTTTTTTTTATATAGTGTCATTCGACAGCATCACTTTCTTTATTTTATCATTGTTGTCTATATCAAATATAATATTTTCAATCGAGCCACGAGTTTTTTCATTGAGATTCTTACAGCTAATGCTAAAAACTTATTTTTGAAAAAAAAAAAAAAAAAAAAAACTTTTGTCTTTAATTTGGGGATATTAATAATATATACATTAAAAAATTTTGTGTTCAAGAATATTTTTCAGGATCTCTTCGCGACCCCCACGAAAGTCCTTACGGACCCCTTGTGGGTCGTGGACCACCATTTGAGAACCGTTGCTCTAGTGGAACACAGATCTGTTCGCGTAAATGACTTTTACTAAACGGCGTCAATGTTATGGTGGCTTAAGATAAAAATTTATAGAAAAAGTTGTCAAAATTATATTTTTAGTCCCACATCAAAAATTATTTCATTTATGTACTCTACAATGGTGTATTATTTATATGCATTTTTTAATTGCACTTAGTAAAATTTCTAAAGTTGCATTAAAAAAAAACTTACTTTTTTTTCGAACGCCATTTGATTTTGATATAGGGTATTTAATTATAGGCTACAGATTGACATATATCATCGCAAATTTTAATTAGCGCCATGATTGTGCCTCGACGATTAATGTTAAACTAAAAGCATCGCGTTCTTAGCCCATGAAAACCGTTGATGAATATTTTTAGTGAAATTATATTTTCTGCGTAAGTAAAACTTTACACAGGAACTTATTTCAGTTTAAAATTGATTTATAACACCAACATCTGCTATAAAAAAGTATGCAAAATTGCTGAATTCTTTAAAATAGCTATACACGTTTAGCAAATTAATATTTTAAAACGCCACAATGATTTTTAAATGTCATTTGGAAACCTTCTTTGATAAAGGCACCTCTTAGAGCCATTCACGTTTTTCTCTACAAATTTTGGTACCTACTACAGCATTTCTATTGGGCGCACATTAACGAGATATATGTCAAATGATGCATAATTGTTTAAGATTTGGTTTCACGACTTTTGCACAACACAATTTGACACTGGTTAATTGCACGCTAATTAAATCCATGATGGTCCTTTTCTACAAGTGTTTTAGTCTACATTATACTAAAATCCGCGACTACAGCAATAAAAAGAAATTAAAAAAACTTGTTAAGTGTTGTTTAAAAAAGTCAGAATTTAAAAAAAAATATTTGAGATTGAAGGTCAGTTTCATAAAGGCAAACATAAAAAGAGAATTGCCCATATACGTAGATATGTACGATTGACATAAGTCATACACGAAAAGATGCGGACTAAAAATATCAATAGCTTCGAAGTTATTTTGAAATAAGTGTCAAAAAAAAAAACTTTTCATGCAAATTTTTTTTTTTTGTTACTAAAATTTCCTTTAATAAACGAAAACATCCAAAATGTTTCAGTTTATCATTTTTATCGTAAAGCTGGTAATACTGCAAATAAAATAAGGCATGTATCTTCAAAATTAAAGAATAAATCTTGATTTTATTCACAGCTAAGTAAAAATACCCACGTTTCATACAATTGAGTAGAAAAACAGTGGTGGGCAAAAACATTTTTTTTTTAATTAATTTTCTTGAAACAAAAATAGGTGGACTAAGTGGATTTTGAAGAGTTAAACAAGAATCTGCATTCACTTTTTTCACGTACTGATTCTTTTCTATGGGCATAACTAATATCATCACCTTATTCAGCGGTCACACTATAAAATTCGAGAATGGTTTGTAAAATTTAGACTAAAACTCAAGAACCGTTTAATCGATTTTGATAAATGATACAACAAAAGATGCATACGAAAATTGTCTTCAAGGTGTATCAACAATATTATTATTCGTTCAAGAATTTCAGAGTTATGGATAAAAATTTTCACCATTCTTCAAAAAAAAAATAATAATAATAATTTTTTCGCTACTAATTACCGAATAACTACGGAAATATTAACTGAACAAAAAATTATGTAAACTCAGCTCAAAGACAACTTAAGTCGCTATATATGGAGTTTAATTTATCTTAATAGGACAAACCGTTCTCGAGTTATACAAGTGTGACAGCCTATAGGCGGGGTCATGCCCATTAAAAAATCGATACGTGATAGAAAAAAGTAAAAACTGATTGTTATTTAGCACGTTTAATTCCATCTAATCCACTTATTTTTTTCATTTAAGACGAAAAAATATTAATGTTTGCCCACTAGTGTTTCTCCACTTACCTGTAGTAGGTATGCATGGGTATCCTAACTTAACTGTGAATGTAATCATGATTTGTGCAAAAAATTTTATGACACTTGGCCTTATTTACTCGTAATTTTACCATCTTTAAGATAAATATGATCAACTGAAACATTTTTGATGTTTTCACTTTTAAAAATAAGTTTTAGTAAACAATTTTTTTCGGACACTTATTTCAAAATATCTCCAAAACTATTGAGCGGATAAAAATTTGTTAGTAGAACGACTTAAAGCCAATTTTATTCCACATATTTTGGTGTATTATTTATATAAATCGTGCATATCGCTCTCGAGTTATAGTGAAATATACTCGAGTAACCGGATTATTTTGGACGCAATATTAGGCACGCCCATAAAAAAAATCTCGACCTGATGGGAAAAAACTAAAAGCAGATTCGGGTTTAGCATGCGGAATTCCATCTAGTCCATATATTTTTTTTAAAGGAGCACGAACACTTTTTTGTTGACCAGTATAATTACTTCCAAAAAAGTGAAAATAAATAAATTTTTGGCGTGAAAAAAGGTTAATAGTTTCTAAGAAAAATTAGAATTTTACAAATTTTAAAACATTTTTATTATCTTTTAATAAGGTTAAAACAGAAATTTTATAAAAAAAAATTTTATAAACATAGGTTAAGGAGAAGCAATTCAAAAGCAATAAACAAGAAGTATAAAAAACATCATACCAAAGACAACTATGGGTTAAAAGAAATACTTTTGCAGATCTTTTTCACAAATGACAACACAATGTTAAATTCATGAATTTTTTAGTTCCTTTTTTGCTGGGTAATAAATGTAAAAAAATTAAATCAGAAAATTTTTTCAAATAAAAAAGTAGATGAATATATAAATGAATTAAAAAACTCTTACTTTAATTTTATTTTTAATATTTCTTTAATTTTATGTTTGCTTGAATATTTTTATTAAATTTTAAGATAGAATTAAGCAACTGTGTTAGGTAAAAAAATATAAAGTAATAAATAAATCTTTACAATAAAAAATGTATTAACGGATCCAATTAAACATAGTAGTGAATCCACTCCTTTATATCCCCTAATTTTCTCCCAATAATCTCAGTCACCTAGCGATAAGCTCTGCAAACTAAACTAAACCGTCAACAATAACAATACAACCAACAACTAACAAAAAAAGAAAACGTTTAAAATCAATTTTAAACACATTTATAAAATTAAGAAAAATTCAACAAAAAACCTAATAAAAATTCCAAAAATGATCTTTACGATTAGGAGAACAAATTAAAGCAAACGACGACAATAACAGCAACAAAAACATTGCATTGATATATGAAGACACGTGTCTTAAAAAGTCTTCCTCTGTTAAAAAAAACAAACGACTACGGGTGACTACGATTAAATAAAAATTTTACGTTAATACATTTACACTAATATAAGGCACCTATGTATGTCCTATGTATATGTTAACATATACATATGTATATAATCGTTTTTTTTTTTTTTTTTTTTTTTTTTTGTAAAATTAAGAAAACAGTTTGATATTTTAGACGAAGAACAAATGAATCCAATAACAACAACAAAAAACAAAAGAAAACGTTTAAAGATGCTTAAGTGGTTTTAACACTTTTTTACACTTTATACGTTTTTATTTTCTTTGTTAATTTTAATGGCGTTAAAACATTTTAAATAGTTTGACTGTTTTTTTTTATAAAACCCAGCAATAAATTTGTACAACGTGGAAATAATGTGGATTATTTTAGCTGGATTTAGATATAATTTTTTTTTTTTTGTATAAAAAAATATATATTTTTGTCCACTAATTTCAGTGTTTAGAAATAATTTTTGTTTAGATTTTATAACAAATTTTTTATTTTGGAAATTTTGTTCACAAATTATCGTTATTTAGGCTCTAAATGTTCTATTTTAGACTTTAAAAGTGATTTTATATTTTAAAAACTTAGAGACAAAATATCGGATTTTGGTCAACATTAATTCAAACTGCTTTCAGATCACTAACATTATTTGCTGGGTTATAATTCATACATACATTAATACATAAATAATTTTTATTTTTTTACATTTGTATCTGATTTATAAATTTTTTATTCGACACACTCTCGTTTTAATTTAAATTGCTTTTTAATAAGATACCATTTTATAGTTTTGTATACTCTACTTTCAGAGTTTATGGCAATTCCCATTTTATCTTTAAATTAAACCAAAAAAAAAAAAAAAAACTAATGAAATTTATATTGTCATTTTTATGAACGTTTTTTTCTGAGAAGACTAATTTGTAATACAGCAGGGATTGTAATTTAAAACTAAAGCTTCTCTTATATTCACCCAAAGTGAACTACTACTTATTTTAAATTAAAAAAAAAAAAATAAAATAATTTAAAGTCAAAGTTTGAAATTATATTGAGAAACTTATTAATTGAATCGGGGAGAAATACATTATTAAAAGTATAATTTTTTACTTGATCTCCTACACGAATTTCTTTATACCAAAACTTTTAGATCAACTTATATAAAAAAATACTAAGCCACAAATACTTAGATATCCAGTGACGATAACATCAATAACATAATTTTAATATGTGAGCTTCATTGTTTGAGATAATAGGCTTCATTTACGATCACTTATGTTTCATAATTAAAACCAATTTTCATATAAATTTATTTATTAAAACTAAAATACCTTATAACTAAAAATAAAACTTATTTTCTTAACAATATAATAATAAGTATTTGCAAGAAAATAAGCCCAATCTTTGATCACTTATTTTTCATGTTAAATATCTTCTTTATCCCTAAAATCAAAACCCCCTTAAAGGGTGTTTTTAAATTCCCTCAAACCCACCAAAAAGCCCTCCATATACATAAATGTTTTTTTGATTAATATTGTGTTGAAAAAGTAATTTTAAAAATTAATTTTAAACATTTTATTGGTTTTCCCCAAAAAAACACAAAATTGTGTTAATAACACTGTGTAAAGTGTTATATTCTGTTTTCTTGTTTAAAAACAACATCATAAAATACATGATATTTTTGGAAATTAAAATTAACACTAAACCAAAAAAAAAAAAATACATGAAAAAAGTTGTCATTTAAGACAATTAACTAATTAAGGCTACAATATACAAAATTGATTTAAATGTTATTTTAAGTATTCACCAACAAAATATGCTATCGCTGTCTGCTGTTAATATATATTTCCAAATTGTCGTTCAATTAAATTAACAATTTTATTACTCATATCATTTAATTATTAAGTTATTAATTTTGAAAAATATTCAATTAATAATTCAAATATTAAAGATAACACTGGATCGTCATAATTTATTGTATATAATTATTTTGATGCTATTACGTCTTTATTAATAAATATTTAAATTATTTTATTTTCATTGTTTTGGATTAAAAATACAGTAAATATTTGATTAAATTTGGTTAAAATGATTGTACTAATAAGTAAGAATAATAAATGTTTAGCATTATTTGAAATTAATTAAGTAAAAGTCAATTTATATTAGCAAAGTTGAATATATAGCCTTTGATGAAAAAAGCAAAAAAAGAACTGAAAAAGAGTTGAAAAAGTCATTGGACGGAAGTACTTGGTGGTGAAAAACAGCCGTAGAAATTCTTTGAACACTTGGTTGTCATTGGTAGGATGTTCTTCTTTTATACATCTTCTTCATTTCTTTTGAAGTACTTCTCTTAAAATTATGTTTATAAAATTTTTTAACAAAAATTCTTTTTTAGCATTATTAAAATATAATAAAAATGCATTAAAATTTGTAAAATTTTAATTTTCTTAAAAATTATTAACTTTTTTTCCTGCTAAAAATTCATTTATTTTCACTTTTTTGAAAGTAATTATTAAGAGCCTCCAAAAAAGTTTAAAATATGCGCTTTGTTTTACTTTTGAAGTGGTGAAAATGTTTTTTTTTTTTTTTTTTTTGAAGTTCTTGATCGTTTTTTTTTTTTTTTTTTTTTTTCTAGAAAACTTTATCTGTAATCACTTACGTTTCATAAAAAAATTATTTTTGCTTATGTGGAAGGATTCCACTTCTCTGATTGAAAATAAATTAAATTAAACATATTTATAAGTGACTACCATAGCAACCAAAAATATATTTTCTGAAAAAATGTTTTATGGACATAAAAAATGCTCTTAAATCGAAAAATATGCCCTTAAAATTAAAAAAAAAAAAATTCTCTTAAAATAATAATAATAAAACTCATGCTCTTAAGTATAAATTACACAAAAATATTACATTTAAATTTTTTAAATATGATCTAAAATAATACGAAAATATAACGAAATATACCGCAAAACCCAATGCTGCTTTTACCAAAATATGCTATAACAGATGATTCATTTAAAACTCGATATAAATATTATTTTATATATTAAAAATGGGAATTTTTTACGTGATGCACATTTTTTATTTAAATTGGCACATTATATCTAGCGCAAAGACCATGAATTACGTAAAATAATTTGCATTTTTTATAAAAAAAAAAAAAAAATCTTAAAAATGCTTTACACTATTTCAATTATTTGACAATAATATTTTCCATATTTTAAGAAAATTCACGCAAATGCTTCTTCATCGTTTAATTTTAGAGCAGTTTAAGCAAAATATTTGTTCGAATCTTAGGTATTCTTGATTAGTGAAAAAAGTCAGGGTCTAATTACACAAATAAACACAGTTTTAAACTTGAGCAACCAAAAGTTTTTTTTGCGAAATTTGAAATAAAGAGCGGTAAAACTGAATCGTTTGCTTTATTTGAGATCTGTTTCACCTTTCCAACAGTAGTAACTGATCATGTCCTCGTCTCAATATTCATGATGCTATTTTCCAATTTTCGCCAAATCTTGGTTTATTCATTCTCTTTTCCTGTCATTCGTAACGCCAAGGTTTTAAGTTAAATAAAGAATATTAAATTTGAGCAAACTAAATTACAGTTTTGCATATTTTTCACATTTTATATAGAAAATTTTGCATATTTATTTTTCACCCAATAAAAATTTTTACTTTGTTTATTTTGCGGTTACATATGATTTTGTTTTCCGATCCCCTAGAAATTTTCATATAATAAATATATAGAAATTTTGTAATTTCCTGATACCATGTACTAGACATGTATGTTATTAAGTGAAAAAGTAATTACGAGGGAAACCACAAATATGCATGATTTTTTCGGTTCGGCAGATGAAGATACCGAAGTAATTCCATTTTAAATTTAAAAAATTTTGAGCCTTGGTTATCGAATTGGATTAAATTTGGTGCAGGTGTAGAAGAGGATATACAAACATGTAAAATTGTGTTCATTTTTATTTTGAAAACTGTGGCAACTCTATAGCTTTGAAGGTGATTACATATTTTTTTAAAGAGCCATAACCTTTTTTATATAAATGATATCAAAATATTTTTTTTGCAGTAGATTTGTCAAAGCTTGTATATTAAGATGTCATATAAACATTTTTTTTGTAGGAAGTCTTATCGATATACTTGCTACAGAAAAAATTTCAGAGAGGTCAAAATTTTTAAATTTAAAATGGAATTACTCATCGATATAATATTTATCGATTTCAGAACAAATAAAACATTTTGGCATAGATTTGTAAGTGCAAATTTTTCAATATTTCACCCTTAATAGCATATTTTTGCATATAGTGATTTTTACAGCATATTTTATCCTTTTAGAGCATATTTCAGGATGTTTTTAAAATTTTGCTGGTGATATAAAAAAAAAACATAAATCGAAAAATATGTTGTATTTATTATTAATATTATTGGATACTGCTAAAGTTCAATAAAAATCTTTGAGGAGCTTGATTTGTAGAAACAAATCATGAAGGTTTTATTAGAGCCATTTATCTGATCTTTATTAGAGACATTTTTGAAACATGATTATAGGGCCTATTAGCCTTTCAACTTGCCACAATAGCAATATTTTATTGAAAAATTAATATTTTTCGGTAAGACTTTTATTATTTAATGTGAAATGATCTCATGGTCAGTCAAAATTTATTGCATTTTATGTCGTTTCATTTCAGATTTACCATAAATCTCAACAGTAAATTTAACACCCATGAAAACTTACTAAAGTATCGGTAGCTCATGAAGTTTTAGGAATATGATGACAGTCCAAAAATATGTCGTTTTAAAAAAGAAAAACTTTCAATTCGTTTCCAAAAGTGTACATACTTGCTCATAACTTCTATACTATGGTTTCTCAAATGATGGTCCGCGTAGCAACATTTTAGGGGGTCCACGAAAAGGTTTAAAAAATAGTATAAATTTGTCTTCTTTTTTTGTCGGAATAAGGGGTGGAATAAGAGATCGAAGCCGATTAAAGATTAATAATTGGGGTACAAAAATATCTAATAAAATCAAGTTCTTGTGTTTATTACCTAAAACTCGTAAGTATTTACCGAGGAATAGGAACCTGATTAGGAAGTTTTACTTTATTATTTTATTTTTGGAAAATCCATGCGGAAAGCCATCGTATTTTTATACTTTAATTGAAACAACTTGTCGCGTGTGGTTTAAACTATTTAAAAGTGGCGAATTCAAAAAAAAGAAAATTGGAGGCTTTTCTCGATGCAAGATCAAGCAACAATTTTTCAATTTTAAAAGTACTTGAATTTATTTAAAAGCACCGAATTTTTACGAAAGATGAAAAAGGGAACTACTATAATAATCGAAAGCCAAAAACAGGAAAATCGACACAATCGACTCTGTATTTATTGGGATCTGCTAAAACAGGGTGAAAGGATCAGGAGAGACATGTGCTGAACACAATTTATTAGAATGAAAAGAACAAAAATGTGTCAATGTCATTTCACCATGACCCAGATCGACGACAACACATATTCTTGGATAGCCCGCAAATATTTTTTTGATCATTATGCATTTGTATTATTAAAGAACCTAATATGTCGAGGGGTCCGCGGGAAATTAAAAAATTCCTGAAAGGGTCCGTGAGGTGAGTTATCGTGGGAACCCCTGCTTTAAACTACATATTATAAAATCCTAATTTTTATTTCATTTAATAAAAAATGCTATTGATTTTAAAATGGCATGTATAAAATTTATTTTCTTCGAAAGATCAAAGGTAAAAATATAATATGGAATCACTCCATAAATGAGCTTAAAATTTTTAGAAGAGTTTACTTCAGTTCCCTTTACACCGTTATAATTACCTACCCAGCAAAAAGAACTGGAAAAGAGTTGAAAATGTCATGAATTTAATATTGTGTTGTCCTTGGAAGGAAGTATTTAGTGGTAAAAAAGAGCTGCAGAAGTTCTTTCTTAACATATGGTTGTCATTGGTACTTCTTGCTCATTTCTTTTGAAATATTTTCCTTAAAACTATGTTTATACAATTTTTTTACAAAAAATCCGGTTTTATCCTTTTTAAAATATTATAAAAATGCTTTAAAATTTTAAAATTTTAATTTTCCTAGAAATTATTAACCTTGTCTCCAAAATTTTAATAATATTTTTATTATTATTACTACTTTTTTCAATCAATATTTATTTAGCTCTATTAATTTACCTTGTCTGATCCAAAAAATAGTTTAGTAATAAAAATTTCATTCATTTTATTTATATTATTTATTTTTATTTTTTGTTTTTTCTTTAATTTTCTTTTTATTACTTAAATTTAACACTGATTTTGAGTTTTTTTACAAATTTTATATTAAATATAAATTAAAACAATAATGAGATCCATAGCCACTGGAACAAAAATCAAAATCTGTAATTGAAATGAAAATAAACATTAACAATTAATTAAATATTAAATTATAAGTACACAAAAAAAAGTAAAAATGGATTTCAATTACGAAATTGCTTATATTAATTAATTTTTAATTTAATTAAATGATAATATTAATAACTAGAATAATTGATTTTATTATTATTGCCTTTTTAAATAGATATAATGAGCTGGAAATTTACTCAAATTTATTTTATTTCTGTATTTTTAAAGACAAGTCTTTCATTTTTATTTTATTAATAGTTGTCTATTTATTTAAAAACAAAATTGAAAAGCAATTAAAAAATTTATTATATTAATAAATAATATAATTAAACCTATTGAGCAACACTTTCAATAGGTAACAATAATTAGTTAATAATTTTATTAGAAAAAATTTTGAAATATTTTTTTCTGTGTATAGCAACAAATAAATAAAATAATTACCTTTAAAACGATTTTGGTATCTTTGGTTTTGAAACTTTGTAGATGCTTTTATACACAATAACTCTGCCAAACTTTTTTACACACAACAAGAAGGCACTAAGAGCAATCATCAATAGCTTAAAAGCTGAGGGTTCTGGAAAAGGAAAAATAAAATAAATTTAAATTATTATTGATATGATTTAAACTAAAAAACTCTCAGCTTTTCATTAAATTTTTTTATTTAATTAAATTTTATATTATTTCACGAATTTGTAACGTACCTTATCCATGGCAATTGCCCAAGATTTTTCATCATCATTATCATAAATATAATTTATGGCACTTTGCTTTTTTAATAAATTGTGTTTCTTAAATGCTGGTTCATCTTCTTCATCTTTATCGTCGTATTGGTATTTTTCTAAGTCTTTATCATTTTGTTCGTCATCTCAAACTTCTATAGCATCATCTTCATCATCAGCCTCATTGTCACTATGATCAGCCACTCCTACCGCTCCTGTTGTGGTATTATTTTTACTTTCTAAACGTTCTGGCGGACTGCCTGGATTTAATTGTGGACTAGATGAACGATCTATAATTTCAACACTTTTACGATTTTCTTCATTTTCATTATCTTCACTACGCGTTGGACTTTTATTATGCAGGCTGGAGGAGTTAGTGGAGGGTGAGTTTGTAGAGCCAAAAGATTGTGTGGCTGTTTGATAATAGTTACTCAAGGAGGATAAAGAATTGGAAGCACTTAGATGAGACATGGGTGTAGGAGCTACTGGCATAGTTGTTAAACCAGAAGCTGGCATGGGTGGTATGGTGGGATACATGCGATAAGAGAGAGGTTTTTGTAAAACAGCCGCAGCAGCTGCTTGTCTATAGTAAAGGTCTATGGGAGAACTAGGAGATATGTGGGGTGAAGCCTGGGGATGGCCATAGGGCCAGGATGATAGATAAGGAGAACCGCCACCATATAAACGTTGGAAGGCAGCATAATTTCCTGCCTCGGCAAGAAGTTCAAGGCCAACAGCAGTTTGACGTTTCCATTTGGTTCTGTAAAAAAAAAAAATATTAATAATATTAATTTTTTTAAATATTTGTTATATAATAAAATGTGTTTACAAAGAATTTTAAACAATATTAAGGTGTTAAATTAATTTATTTATTAAAAAGATCTAAATGTTTAATATTGATTTATGTTTTTTTTTAGAAAAACCACACCTTTGTCACTTTAAATGACTCAACACCTACATATTTTTGTAAAGTTTACAAATATAACTATTAAAAGGTTTTTAAATATTCTTATGTTCTAATTTAAGAACGATTTATTTATTTATTTCCATTCAAAATAAATTAATAAAGAAGTTTGTGTCTTAAATCTTTTGTTTTTAATAAATATTGATATTCAAATTCATATTTTTGTTTTAATTTTTAATTAATTTAAAATTTTAAATTTTTTGTTTAATTAAAATCCATTTTAATAAATTAACACATACAATTAATTTGTAATTATTCTTAATTAAAAAATTGTCAAATAATAATAAATTAACAAAAATTCAATTAATATACTAAATCTGTCTTTTCCCAAGTCTTATTCCTTAAAGTCATTAAACTTCAAAGAAATTCTTACAGACGCCTGGTTAATGAGTAAAAGGCGCCTTAAAAATCTTTTTAATTTGTCTAAAATCAGCAAGAGTTAGAAATTTGCTAGATTATCATTAACCCTAAACTAAAACTAAAATTGGTTTATTATTCTGTATTTGTTTTTATTTACAAGTTAATGGGATTAAATAGACTTGCAAATTGGATTAAAATAATTTTTCTTGTGATTCATATCAAAAGAACAAGCCAACCAATTATGTTGTAAAAACTATAAGAAAGAAGCTGTAAAACTAAAGAAAAGTAAGAAAAAAAAAGAAAAAAACAAACAGCATGCCATAGACACAACAAAAAGAAGCGCACAAAGTAGCAGCAGGACATTTGTTTAACATACAAACTACTCACAAGCAGCCACACTGTGGCAGGCAGTAGTAGTACAAAGTCATAAACAATGCATCAGCATTTAGAGACAATAAAATGCCAGTAGGCGTTTAACAAAACAATTAACTAAGAAATAAACACAAAAAAAAAACAAACAGAAAACTCTCCAAGAAACTACAATTCAATAGCATGAATGACTTAACAAAACTTTTTCCTCAAAATCCTCAAAATTTAAGCGCAATTTTATATTTTGTTTCAAACGTTTTTTAATGAAATTTTTAACCTCTCCTTTAAATGATTAATGATTAAAGAAATGCAGCAGTGACATGTGCATTAGCTGACGCTGTATTAGCAGCCAAAATTTATTTTTTTTATTTGCCTTCACATTTAAAACAGTTTAAGCAGCCCCTGTCATTTTTATATTTAATGATGTAAATTATATTTATTTTTTTTATTCTTTTGTATAATTTTTATTTTGCTCTCTCTCTTCAAAAGAAAAAAAAAAATCCCATAACGAATTTAAAATAATATTTAAAAAACAGTTTCCCCAGCAAAACGAATTTCAAAGTGTGCATGAGTAACTATAAGAGTTTATTAAACTAAAACCGCGTTATATTATAATTGTCACTACTATTTTTTTTTTTTAATGGTCGCCCTGGTGGTGGTTCACAATGATTGTGCATTTTTTTTTTTTTTTTTTCCTTTTTTAATTTAATTTGCCACATTTATTCATAATCAATTTGAATAAAAGTTTCATTCTTCCAACACAATGTGGTGTAACAAATTTTAATGAAATACTTTTTTTTAAAATCCTTTAAATATATTTGTGAGTTTGGAAGGTGGGAATTATTTAAAAAATACTAATTTAAATGAGTGTAACAGAAAATGAGTTTAAATTTAAAACTATTTAATAAATTTGAACTTTAATAAAAGAAAAGATATAAAGACAATTTATTGGGAGAGGGGTTTCACTACAAAAAACTGGAGACGACTAACAATGGTATACTCATTTGTTATAGTAATAGAGATATAGTGAAAAAGTGATTTTTTTATTTTTAAGTACATACAAACCTTATTTTTGGCTTCATTATTATTGTTAACAAAAATTTTTAATTAATACTTAATTTTCCTTTTTTTAAACCCTTCTTTTTAGTAATATTTATTTTTGTATTTTTAGATAAAAATATCCACAAAATGGTGAGTTATATTTTTTAAGTATTAAGTATTAATTGACACTGAAAGTTTTTCTAGAAGTAGAGAGATAGAATTAGAGATAGTTCACACATTTAACTGATTAATTGTAACCAGTAAAAGCATGACCAAAAACTTACTTTTTAAACCACCCACAAATTACCTTTATCCTAAGACATGTTAAAAAACTGATGTAGCTAGTTTTTTAACAATTATGTCCAAAAGTAGTCAGTAAAGGTTATATAGTTCAGGGACAGCTACTAAAACTGCTGAGTAATTCAAATTCAATAAAATGTAATAAAACTATACATTGACATTTGAAAAGAAAAGAAATACCTGAGAATTTGGAAAATTTAACAAAATGTCTACATTAAAATATCAGTATAAGAAAATTTTCAAAATGTTACATTAATGTTAAATGCTTGGCTTAACCTCATTGACAAAATTACACTTGCAGACAGCTTATTTACACTAGGAAGCGATTTCCCGACAATATGTGCAAAAATAGGTTGATCGATTATTCAACTTTTTGGAGAAACCGGTTTTCGAATAGTTCGAATAGTTAGTATTTTGAAAAAAAACAGGTTGCACTTTTTTAAATTAAAACGAGAGAAAAAGATATATATGGGAGCTATGGTAAATTATGGACCGATCTTTGTAAAATTTGGCACTATCATTTATGTTCATATAAAACTTATTTGTGTCGAATATTAACTTGATACTAACATTTTAATGGGATTTATGCCCGTTAAAGTCATTTTCTGAAAAGGGGTTTATATGGGAGCTATGGTTAATTATGGACCGATCTTTTTAAAAATCGGCACACTTATTTAGACTTATACAAAACTTATATGTTCCAAATTTCATTAAAATATTGCTATATTTAAGGGATTTATGATCGTTAAACCTTTTTCCGGGAGGACATTTGTATGGGGGCTAGGTGAAATAATGGACCGATCATAACCAATTTCAATAGGCTTCGTCCCTGAACTATAAGAAACCTGTGTACCAAATTTCATTAATTTTGATTCAAAATTGCGACCTGTAGTTTGATTACAAGGTTTACATGGACGGACAGACGGTCAGACGGACAGACGGACAGACGGACAGACGGACGGACGGACGGACATCGTTAAATCGACTCAGAAAATGATTCTAAGCCGATTGGTATAAATTAAGGTGGGTCTTAGACCAATATTTTTGGGTGTTACAAACATCAGCACAAACGCATAATACCCTCCCCACCTATGGTGGTGTAGGGTATAAAAAGGACTATTAACCGGTTTCAAGTTAAAATTTAATAAACATAATTATTTTTGGAAATAACTGTTAACCCATTAAGAACGAGAAAGAAAGATATAGTAGACCAAGCCCGACAATACCTTACACCATTGTATGTATCAAAATTCGAGGAGGGGTCTTCTATTTTCTCGAACTGTGGAATTGTGGACCGATACTTGTAATAAATGTAAAATTATATACGAATACAGAATATTACGTCCATACTAACATTTATATGAACGAGCTATGGTCAATTATGCACCGATCTTCATGAAACTCGGCACACAGATTTAAACATTTATGGAACTTACATGTGCAAAAATTCTTGCTACAATTTCAATGTAGCCTTTCTTGGACTATAAGAAACCTGTGTGCCAAATTTCATTAATGTAAAAAATTGAGATGGACGGACATCGTTAAATCGACTCAAAGCCGATTGCTACAAATTAAGGTAGATCTTAGACCAATATTTTTGGGTGTTACAAACACCTGCACAAACGCACAATACCTCATATGGTGTAGGGTATAAAAATCGTAAGAAAATAATCATCAAAAATTATATCAACTTTTACTTAGCATACACAGAAACCATGGGTTAATATAAAAAAAAGTCAGAATCAATTTTGAAACTGTTTTTAATACATTTTTGAAAAATAAAGAAAATTTTGGATAAGAAAAAGACAAAAAAACATTTAAATTAGGTGCAAAAATATTACAGGTGTTACAATAGATAAAACAAATTTTATTCTTACAGAATTAATTTCGATTTAACCTTAAACATTTTTAAAACATTAGAAATCGTATTTTAAAAATCAAACTTTTATTTAAAAAAAATATTCATAAATTTCGATTCAAATATCAGTATTTAGTACATGTTTTTTGAAATAAAAAGCTATTTTTAAAACCGGTCTATTCGACGTTCAAAAAATTAACATTTTGAAAAAAGGACATTGACTGGAAAAACCGGTTGGAAAAACGTGTCGATCACCCTAGTACATAACCAAAAATATTTAAAATTATAATTTTAGCTAGAACAAATAAAATTTTAGAAGCTTATTTTTTAATTTTAAGTTCACATTTTCTGAATTTTAGAGCATTTTTTTATGCGCATAAACCCATTTCGAAGCTTTTTTACTGAAATATATAAGATTAAATTTTTTTTTTTAATCTTAAATATCTTGGTAAATAAGCTTCGAAATGAAAAAAGGGCCTTTATTTGTGATCAGTAATATTTTTTACCAAAAATCAATATTTTGTATGAAAAATAAAAAAATCTTTAATCTTAAATATCTCTGTAAATAAGCTTCGAAATGGAAAAAGAGCCTTTGGAAGCTGTTCTTAATGTTTTTTATGAGCATGTCTAATAAAGTGTCCAGAGAAAAGCCTTTTTCGAGATTTCGATGTAGGAAGACCCCTCAAACGATGCGTAAAAATTTGCTGAATACGAAAAAATGATTTAAACATTTTTTTAAAATTGGTCTTCAGTTCCCTATCAGCGATTGAAAAATCATGGGTTCCATACATTTTGGTAAAAAAAAAGTTTAGATTTTTAAATCGAAATAGGTATCCTAATTTTATGCTGGTTATGGAAAAAATATTTAAAAAATTTTTCCCATGGGATTTTGTTTCGCTAAAAGACTTTTTAAGGCATTTTGATGAACAATTTTTTTAAAAAAATTGGAAAATTATATATCATCAACAGGACACTCTAATGTCTAATATTCTCCCTTTTAGGCAGGATCATTTATATTACTTGAGACCAGATTTTCTAATTTATTAAATAAAACATCAAATGATGCTGACGGAAATCAGCTTCATGTTATCTGAACTTTATGATTTTATTTAAAAAATTGTGCAATTGTTTGCACGAATAATACGCAAAAATATTTAAATGGGATATTCTATGGAAATAAAATAAGCATTTCTTTAATGTACTAACATTTTGGACTTTTTAAGGCAGTTTTAAAAATCAATTTTCAATTTTCAGACTAGAAAATAAACTAATTCTAAAAGCAAAATAAATAGGCTTTATTAACCTGAAAAAAGCTAAACTGGCCACACGGCTTATGCCAAACTTTGATGAACACATTTATACTGGAATATCGTTTTTAATTTTAAGTCGGTCAAGACCAACTATATGATACCCTACACCATTAGACCTGTGTCCAGTTGTAAACCAACTAAATGTAAAATAAATTATATTAATACATAATAATGCATTTATACTAACATCTATATGATTTTATGCCCTTTAGGGTGATTCCCGGAAGTGAGTTTATATGAGAGCTATGGTAAATTATGGACCGATTCTCATAAATTTTGGCAATGTTGTTTCCACTTATATAAAACTTATTTGTGTTAAATATTAACTTGATGCTATAATTCGTATGGGATTTATGTACGTTAAAGTGATTTTCAGAAGAGGAGTTTATATGGCAGCTATGGTCAATTATGGACCGATCTTAATGAAATTTGGCACAAAGATTAATGCGTATTCAGAACTTCTTTGTGCTGAGTTTCATTAAAATATTGCTATACTTAAGGCATTTATAATCGTTAAACCCCTATGCCGGGAGAACTTTTGTATGGGGGCCAGGTGAAATAGTGGACCGATCATAACCAATTTCAATAGGCTTCGTCCTTGTATTAAAATAATTATCTGCGACCTGTATTTTGTTCACAAGGTTTACATGGACAGGCAGCCAGACGGACGGACGGACATCGTTAAATCAATGTCCTGTTTCTGTGCGTTAAAAATAACAGCACAAACTGATTATACCCCAACCACCTATGGTGGTGTAGTATATAAATATTTAAATGAATACTTTTAAAAATGTCAAATTTTTCATGAAAAATTAAATCTTTCATGACAAGTTGATATAAATACCGTAGAGATGACATTCAAAGATAACACATTCAAAAATAATTAAAATCCAATAATAGAATTTTTTGCAAGACTGCAAAAATTTATTGAATATTATTCAATATAAATACAATTTTAAATCGCTTTAAAGAGGACATATGTTTCAAAATTATTTATCTTTATTTGCAAAGAACACAATCCCTATTCCGAATATTTATGAAACTTTTATTATACCACGAATACAAACTGAAACTTATGATATTAAAAGTATGAATTAGAAAATTGAAATAAAATTTATCAGTAATAACATTTTAGTGTAGCCATCTGTTTAAAAAAAAAATAATGATTTCAAGCAAGATATTACCATATAACTGTCAAAATCCATAAAATTTTATTCTTAGAATTCTTTATTTTTATTCAACATTTAATTTAGTTTCATTTTTTTTCTTTTTTTTTTTTTTAATTTCATTTCTTTAAATATTTATATTTTGTTTACCTTCACTAACACTGATATTTATGGCGTCTAAAATAATTGAAATGCCATAATTTTTCTTAAATATTAATGTATTTTTAAATATACAGTTTTAGAAATATAATAAAAAGTTGCTAAATTAAATCTAGAATCCAGTTTAAGCAAAAAATTTTAATAGATTATTTTCTTATTACTTACTACTTAAATAACAACAAATAAACACTAAAAACAGTTTAAAAGAACTGGATCAAACATGCAAATTAAATAACTTAATTAAGCTTTGGAATACTTAAGTATTAAACTAAAATTTTATGAGAAAATTTTAATGACCCACGTTTTTATGGTAAAATAAATAAAATATAAATTAAATTTTAAGTGATAGAAAAACAAAAGACTTAAGACACAAGCGTTCAAAAGAGAATAATCAAAATTATGAAACAAGAACTATGTATGTATGTATGTATATATGTATGTATGTATGTATGTATGTATGTATGTATGTATGTATGTATGTATGTATGTATGTATAATTTTAAATTAGTTAAATGACAAATTTAAAATAAAAAAATATGTGAAAAATTGAAGGAAAAAAATTAAGCAAGATTTTCAAGTATAAATTAGTTTAAAGCTACATATAATTCCCTTAATTCGAGAACCTGCAAATGTCATTTTATAGGTACATAAATTGTTTTTTGCTTTTAATCTTTATTGCCTTTATTTTCAAAACTAATTAAAACTGAAGTGTTGTTACATTTCAACACTTCCATTCGTTTTGGTATACTCCTCCCTTTGTTTCCTCCACCATTCATTCATATAACTTACCTTCGATTTTGATACCAAGTCTTGACTTGACAATCACTCAATTCCAATTTATTTGCCAATTCCATACGATCTTGTACACTCAAATATTTTTGACGTTCAAATGATTTTTCCAATGTTTGCAATTGATGATCGGTGAAGGCAGTGCGTGCCTTGCGTTGTTTCTTCGATAAACCCATTAGATTGTCACTACTTTTAATGCTGTGACCATCATCATCTTTGGCACCTGCAAAAATTAAACAAGAAAAGAAAACAAAAATGTTGTAAAAAAGATCTCTTCTTCTTTTTTTGTTTAAGCGGATATTTTGTTTATATTTAAAAAAGGAAAAAAAAAAAAAAGATTTTTCCTCTGCTGTTGGAGATTTCTGTCATGATCATTTATGGTTTGTTTGTGGTTTTATTATTTGAATTAATTTTTCTTGTTATTTTTGCATGGTATTATTATTTTTAGATTTTTTTGCAATTTAAATCTTTAAATGTTTGCCAAGTTATGTATTTAATGTCTTTGAGCTGCGTAGACTTTGATATAACCAACAAACAATTCACTGAAATTAACAACTCGTTTATCCACATTTTTATTAAATATTTTTTTTTTTCTTTCTTTGTGGATTTTTTTTTTTATTTTTTTTTTTTTATTTTTCGTTTTCATAAAGTGAAATGATGCGTAAATTTTTTGTGTCATATTTATGTGCAATTAATTAAAATTATTTTGCATGCATATTCATGTTATTTTTAATACTCTTATATTAAATTAATAATTTAGAGATTTGCATTAAAATTATATTAATGACAAAATTTTCATAGCAGTCAGGTCGACTTTATAATAAGCTAAATTAAAATGGCCATAAATAGAAGTTTTGAATTAAATTAATAAAAATCTAAACCGTAGTCAAAAACAAATACTGGAATAAAACAAAACGAAACGATTTCTGCTATATACATATGAAAATAAAAATATTTATACATGTTATAAAATTTTAAAATAATTTTTAGATATGATTTTTCCTATTTAAATAATATTTTTTACTTTTTAATAATTTTTTCTCTTTGAAATTTTGTTCCAACATCAATATGTAGTGCTTAAGTCTTTTTAAAAGATTATTTTTAATAATTTATAAATAATTTCTATTTGTTTTTAATAATGCTTGCGTAATTATCATTTAATTAAACATAAGCATTTAAAACATTTGTAATTAAAATATTATATTTTATAGATTATCTCTGACATTTTAATTCCATTTAGCGTATTTTATTAATTACATTACAAAAGTAAAATCTTAATTAAGTAATTAATTTAAGTTATTAACTTTTTTATAAGTAAGAAAGTTACAATAAGGAACTATTGCTATGTAAGATTTAATTTTAATTTTATTATTTAAAGAAAAGACTAAGAAAACAAACTTTAGTGTAAGATTTAAAATTTTTCATTATTTAAGGTGTCGATTTAGATTTTGTGGAGTGTTTTTATATTCAATTCAAATAAATTGTGAAAAATATGAACCTAAAGAAAGCCCAGTTGAAAATTATTGTTAGACATCAAAAAGTCGTTATTTTGTCAAAGTGACATTGTCAGCTATTCCCGTATAAAAAACATCGTAACATCTTGTGACATTTTCATTTATTTTGTTAAAATTCTTCAAGACAAAATCAGCATATTGTCAATAGTACAGACAAACTTATGGCTTGTCTTTAATTGTACATTTTAAAATTTTTCAAAATAGAATCATTCCATTCAAAATCGACACGAAAAATTTAAAATTTTGACCTTACCCTTAAGAATTTAATAATATTTGGTACAATCATTGTACTTATCAAAACTAAGACTGATATAAAAATTCAGATTTCTATAATTTCAATATCCATTAATACTGTTTTTGGACATTTATTCACGGCATTAATAAAATTATTACCTCGTATAAAGGAATGTGTTTTGGAAGTTCTCAAATAAGTCTCGAGGAACCAGTTTCCATAGAGTAACATATAGAGACGAAATTCCCGATTGACAATTGAAAAAAATTGTTGCTTTGTAAACAAAAATGTGTTTTTATTTTCTTTTAGCAACAACAAAATGTATTTGATTACATATATTTTGTTATTGCATGAGTTAGGTTTTGACAACCGACTTAGGTTTTTGACAATTAGTCTCGTCTCTTGTTTCTCTTTGCCAGTTTCTTCTGAAAAATATTTGTTTATATTTAAAAAATTCCTCTTTTGTAAAATGTAAAAAATGTATGTCTACATTTCTTCGTGTAGACAAATTGTTTTCATCTTGACAAATTATATTTGAATTTTTAACTTGACAACTTTCAAGATATCTTGAAAATCAATTATATTCCAGCAAACATACACTATCCAATAAACCACTGGGGATTTGTACTCCTCTAAATCAACTATGAAATACTTTTGCTCTGACTCTGTCAAATTTTATTAAGATATCTGTAACAGACCACAAGTTACATATTTATATCCTAAAAACTTTGTATCCTATTGATTACGATTAAAAAATAAATTTAAATATCTGAAGGTAGTATTGAATATGCATCCCCTCAGTACTTTTGCAAAGGCTTTTGTCATAGCAGTATCTTAATCCATTTTCTACCACTACCCGATTCCGTTGAGATAACTTTACAAAATTTGTCAAAAAGTTTGTTTTTGTCATTGTTATAACAAATTAAAAAGATTTGAACGCCTTTGTTTCATTCCCAAATACAGGGTCTAGAAAATTTCAGAAATCGTACCATTTTTGGACCCGGAAAATTTTTCTGAACAACATTTTGAAAATTTGTTTAGTTTAAATTTATAGTCATATACCTTTAGAATATCTCCAAAATGTCTAATGATGCGTTTTCACAACACTAACGTTTTAGGCGATCCTTGTGGCTTTAACACCTAGTTTTGGACAGACTATTTATAAAAAATTAGATTTTTTTCCGTTATCTTTAAGACAACATATTAATCTAATAAGAACTTTAAAAAAATTACCATCAAATCCTTAATTAGTGAATTAGGAGATATTAAAGTTACTGATTCGAAAACGCAACAGCGGTCGGAAATGGGTTAAAAAATGTAGGCTATTAATTTTTGGGTAAAATAACTAACATAAAAGTTTAATACAATAAAACTTTTAGGATTAAATTACCTAAAGTACCGGTGGTTATTTTCCAAATTATCAAATTCCTGTACAATACAGCATCAAACAGAATTAAGAAAATTCATTTTAAATTGTTCCAATTGGAACAATTACACTTAGTAAAAGTATCCGATCGATACTATCCTCTACATGAGTTTATGCATTTAACCCATTTCGTACTACTGTTGCATTTTCGCATCAGTAACTTTACCTATACCGTAGCTATTTATTTTAAGATTAGTGATAATGTTTTATACATGTACATTTAGCTTGGAATGTTAACTAAATAAATTGAGGGGCAAAAATTAATTCCGGATCAAAAAAAGATATATAAAATAGACCTTTTTTAAATTTAAAAATTCATTAGAAAAATTTTGCAAAACATCTTGAATAACTTTTCAAATGAGAGCCAAAACATCAAAAAATATGAAACGAAAACGCATCAATGGTCAATTAGGGGTAGAGTGATTATGTGATGTGACATTACGCAAGGTGGCGCACTGATAATATGGAAATTTTTTAAATAATATATTATGTTAAAATTATGCAAAATAATTAAGAAAAACATTACAGATAAACGAATATAGAATTTTTTGAATTAAGGCTTCATGAGCAATATAATTTTTTTTTTTTTACTCTAGCCTTATAAAAGTTTTACTCTACATTATTTATGACTTATGTAGTAAAAAATAAGCAATTGTCAGCAAATTACAAAATGGTTATATTTTTTACAATTATTGAGAACAAATGTAAGAGAAAGAATTTCCAAAGTATCGACGCTACCTGTATATGAAGTGTATTTTATGAAGGATTGAATATGATCACAAAAATTTAAAATAATAAAAATAAGTGAATATCAAGATATAATCAAAATAAAATCTCGAAGGATAATAAAGGAAAAATCTATGAATATATGTGCCCGGATAAATGAAAGCAATTTTCAAATCCTGTTCCAATTGGAATGCATCAGATTATGACCCACTGCATTTGGTACTTTACCAGGGTTTACGATTTTACAATATTCGGAAATATTCTGCAAGAATAACGGAATCGATTTACGTAACATTTGTGTTTGAAGCACATCCTGGTTAGGTAGCCTGTACGAAGGACCAAAATGCTTTCCTGACCAACGTATGATGCGCAAACAGATAATCGAATGCAATGTACATTACATTCCATATGCTTTAATATGTAACATATTTTATTTGATATATAATGTATTTTATAAATTATAAGAAATTATTTAGTCTTACACCATAAGTTATTTAATGCCTTTACGTCATTATTTAGTTGCCTTAAATTTCAATTGGAATGGTCCACCTTCAATTTGTCTGGGTCATACTAAATATATTTAATATACAATTTGTAAAATAATCATAAAACTAAGTTTAAATGACAAATAAAACTCATTTTGCCATACAATTTGTTTAAACGTCTGCTTCTTATATGAACGAAACAACATACCCCTAATTGACCATTGATGCGTTTTCGCAGCACCCGATATCTCGGAAACTAAAATAGCTAGGATTACGATTTTATGATCATAATCACTAAAATAGGCCCCATACCAAATTTTATTAATTTATCTTAACGGGATGGGGTAGTGGTACGAAATGGGTTAAGGGTGATTTCCGGAAGTGGGTTCATATGGTAGGTATTATAGATCATGGACCGAACATAATAAAACTGTAATTTCTACTTAAATAAAATTTATTTGTGTCAAATATCCCCTCGATACCGACATTTGTATGGGATTTATGCATTTTAAAGCGATTTTCGGAAGAAGGATTTATATGGTCACGATGCATATAGTAGACATACGACCACACAAGTGATTACTAATTACTTCTCGACACTTTTGTTTCTTAAATCTTGCTCCCGAACATTATTCCTTACGGAAATTAAATAAGCGGTGGAAAACTATATAACCATGACTTTATTCTACTAACAACACTATTACTATAAAACACCGTCTTTCAGTACTATTGAAATAGTACTTTTTTAATTTTCTAACAAATATAAATTATCTAGGACGAGTTTTCTGAAGCAACATATTTGGTACACAGAAAAAAGTCATCAATTAACAAATAAAATAATTCATTCAATTAAAAAATTGTTTAAATTTGCCCCCCTCACCAAAATGATTATATCAATTACTAAAAACTGTAAAAAATACAAAACAGAAAAAAATTCCCATTTAATAAATTAATTAAATCAATCAAGTAGTTGATTGGATGAATTAAAAATGTATATAGGATATAAAAGTATAGTTAAATTATATTTTTATTTCTTTTTTGGTTGAATAAATTTATTAAATTTCGATGCAAAATGAAACAACTATGTTAATTAAAAAAAATACCGTAATAATTTTTTCTGTGTATTTATAGCTTCATATTATTCGAAACTGTAAAATGAATTTAGAAAAACTCTATGCAAAAACAAAAGACTTAAACAACAAACTTTAATTTATGTGATTATTTTACAATATTCTATACTAACTGATATTTAATTATTAAAACAATTAGTAACTAACAAATGATTGTAAACTAATACAAAACTTATTTAATCGTAGCATTAAAAACCCAACACCAACACCGCCACCAATATAATTTATAGTTTCAGTTCAGTTAAATGTAAAAAAACACTCACAAACACTTAATAAGGAAATTGAAGATTTGATTTATTTTCCGCTAAACAACAACGCCAGGCATTACTAAACTATAAAAGTAAATATTTATATGAATATGTTAAAGAAATAAAAATTAAATAAATGTTTAATGAAAATTAAAACGATATTTAAGCGAGAGAAAGAAGAAGCAGAAGCAAAAAAAAAAACTAAACTGTAAAACATTTCCGCAAAATGTGGTTAAATGTTTTCTTTAAGACATTAAACCGGCACGCTAAGAAAACAAAATAAGGTAAATATGTATATAGATACAAGATACATATTTATATATCGCAGAAGTAATATAATGAAATATAAAATTACTAAAAAACTCAATGAATAAATGAATGAATCAACGAATAAATAAACTTACTTACTGACTAACTAACTAACTAACTAACTAACTAACTAACTAACTAACTGACTAAATGAGTGAATGAATGAATAGTTAAGGATGGTTGGGTTGGCTTGAGTTTACTTCGGTTTGGTTTGGTTTAGTAACTATTTACCACAATAAGAAGGAAAAAAGAACTTCTTAAGCTTTCAAAGAAAATGTAATTAAAGTGTAAATGATTTAGTTCATATTAAATGCTTTGGTAATCATGAAGTATGCCAATACTTTTTTGTTTTTAGAGAAAAATTCTCGACAAATAACAGTGGTTAAGAGGAGAGAAATAAGAAATAAAGAAAAAGAAGGAATAAAGGAGATTTTTTATACAATTAATACCATTATAAAAAACACTTATTCGAGATCTTGACTGAATAAGTTTCATATAAATAAATCAGTTTTGTTCCACTGCAATTCTCTTATTATGAATTTCCTCTAAACTTTATCACCCTAACACTGCTCCTCTGGCTTATAATAAATTATGTAAAATCATGTTAAAGGAATGAAAAAAAAAATAAGAAAACACTAAAATAAAATAAAAGAAAATCCATAAAGATAAGATAAAATGAATTTATAACTATTTTATAAAGAAAAACAACTAACAAACTCTTTAATGAAATACATATTGTGATCAGTTATAAGCTGTAATTTTTTTCCCCAACTAATGTGAAAATTAATGTTAATCTAAAGCCTGAAAGAAAACTAAAAAAAGCACAATTCTTTTGTTTTTCTCCTTGACTGACTGACGAACTGACATAAACACTTTGCTTAGGGAATTTTTGTTTTATTTAAAAACAAAGAAAGATAAAAGCAGTTTATAAAAAAAAAATAAAATAAAGAATTGTAACATCCTCTGCAGTTCATTGTTTGTTGTTTTGCATTAATGTATAATTAAGTGTTTTGTGGCTAAATTGCATTAAACATGGTTAAATGCCCAACTGTAAATTGTTGTAGCTTCTATTTTTTTCCATAAGATTTTTTGTTGATGATGATCTTTTTCTTATATGTTTGTGAGTTATTTTTAGTGGCTTTAAAGTAAATTTACTGCTCTACTACACTTTTTCCATACCTTTTGAATAATAAAACATTAAAATGAAAATGAAGAAACCCCAGTTAGTTAGTTTGGTAGAGGTTTTTTATTACATAAATGTGGTTTATAAGCTGCTGCAGTTCGTTATTTTATCTTTTTGCATTTCAATTAAGTTTGTGCAGCATTTTTTTGCCATAAAGTTTAGGTAAGGAATTTGGCTTTATTTACACTATAAAACATTAGAGCAATTTCCTAGGTCTGTATATACACCACCATAGGCGGAGAAGGTATTATACGTCCGTACTGATGTTTGTAACATTAAAAAAAATGTATCTGATACCCACCTTAATTTATTCCAATCGGCTTAAAATCACTTTCTGTGTCGATTTAACGGTGTCCGTCCGTCTGTCCGTCTATGTAAATATTTCACCAAGTTTTTTTCATAAGTTCTAAATATGAATGAATCTGTGAGCCGAATTTCAGAAGATCGATCCAAAATTTACTAGAGATCCAATATAAGGTCTATTTTCAGGAATCAGCAAAACATGCATAAATTAATATTAATTTTAATATCAACATAACTTAATGCAAACAACCTCTCCTCGAATTTTTGTAAACATACACAATGGTGTAGGCTGTATATATGAATCAAGTACATATACAACAAAAATATGGTTGCAGATCAACAATATTTGTATTGTAGTTCAATTATATTATTACTGTATTTAAGAATCAAGTCAATTTACAGCAAAATATGGTTGCAGATCAACCATATTTGTATTGTGATTTAACCATATTATTTCAGTATACAACAATCAAGTACATTTACAACAAAAATATGGTGGCAAATCAACAATATTTGTATTGAAATTCAAACATATTTTTGTTGTATATATGAATCAAGCACATACACAGTAAAAATATGGTTGCAGTTTAACCAAATTTTTGTTGTAATTCAACCGTATAATTGTTATATACATAATATCAAGCCAATATTTCAACCATTACATCGTTGAAGCGCAACAATTTTATATTAATAGATTCAACCATAATATAATTTACAGATATCCATAAACTCCAACCATAATATGACAGTATTCAATTATGGTTGCTATTCAACATATTTATTATTTGCGTGTAGGTCTAACAAAACACTTCTCCCCAAAGTTTTGTAAACATACACAATGGTGTAGGCTATCATATGGTCGGGCTTGACCAACAATATTTTGTTTACTTGTTGTTATGTATAGAATTAAATGAGCTACAATGGGCAAAAATACATGTCAAGTTCTGCAAAACAAATTGTTCCTCAATTTTAATTCATACAATTGGATTCAGCCATCACCTTGCTATTGAGAATATTTTGTTCAATAATCTCACATTATCTTTAAAGATATCAGGATAATTACTTCTCTGGAATCAATACAGTCATCGATTTACCAGTAAACTTATAAATTACTTCCAGTCTTATTAAATTAATCCATTTCACTTAAAATTATTAATTTTCTAAAGAATTTTAATTTCTTTTTGATTAAATCAAAAAAAATCTCTTTTTAACTACTTCCTTCTCAATATGTAGTGCACTTTTCCAAATCACCTTAGATTCCCCTTTACTTGAATAAAAAAAAAAACTTCCTCTACTTGTTTCCTTTTTTTTTTTAACAAAGAACCATTTTGTGGTTTTTATGGAAAATGTAGTCATGTATGTTGTTAAACGATTATCGTTATTTAATCTAAAACTTTTAAAAATGTTGCTATGCTTTCAAGCACAATTTTTTTTTTTTGTTTTCTCTAGACCAGCTAAATAATGCCATGAATAACAAAAATATACCATAAGAAAATAATAATAAAAAGGTTATTATAACAGTAAAATTCTATTTGTTTAAAGTTAATTAAAAAAACAAAATCAACACAAAAAAAATTATCATATGATAGCGTGCACTTGGTCATAAATGTTTAAAATAAAAAAATAACAAAATAAATTAATCAAAATGGAAAAAAATCAGCAGATAAACAAAACAAAAACGAAAGACTTAAGCAACAAACTCAAAAAATAATATGAAAAAAACTTACTTAAATAAAAAATTATTTATAAATAATTACAAAAAAATTTCCTTAAAAAAACACCATTTAATTATTATAATTTTTTAAGTGTTAATCATAAAAAAAAATTATTTTTTTTACATAAAAAAAAAATTCTAGCAAAAAACTCATAACTAATTAATTTAATATTAAATTTCTAAAAATGTAAAAAAATAAAAACTGTTGAAAAATTCCATAAATATTTTTTCAACAACTCGTGTCACTTGAGACGCGTGCGATTATCATGTGATTACTTTTTTTATACTAAATACATTGAGTTTTTTTGATATATGAAATTTATTTAATTTTTTTTTTTTTTTTTTTTTAAGGAATATGAACAAATTTGGTATTTCTTAATATTTAAGAGAAACCCACACATTTTATGTTTCTTAACCAAAAAAATAAAAAGGAAAAAATTACTTTAAAAATGTTAAATTGTTTCGAACAAGTGATTGATACTTTGAAGTCGGTCATAATATTTGAAATTGATACTTAGAGATCACAAACAAAAAAGTAAAGAAAAAAACATTAAATGTATAGAACAGACAAGCAAATTTGTTTAACAACTAAGTAGAGTCAATGAATAACAGTGTATATTTTAAGAATACACTGGGAAAAATATTAAAAATAAAATGTTTGTAATATAGAAAACAAGTGTCTTTAATCCTACAGGAGCTTCAAAGTTTATGGAAAAATTTGTTTACAAAGCACAAAGCAAAAGAACAAAAAAATTTTTTTAGAAGTGAAAAAATGTTAAGAACCTTAAAAAAACAACTAAAAGTAACGAATTTATATATATATATATATATATATATATATATATATATATATATATATATATATATATATATATATATATATATTTATATATTTCTCACGATAATATTATAAAATTATTTAAACTGGATTGTTAGCTTTCATATAAACTGGTGATAGTTGGGATAATGTAAACGGTTCGGGGTAGCATCCATTCAACCAATGCCTAGCTTTGTTAGTGTTGAAATAGATGTTACATAATCCTTTTCTGGAGCTACATATTTTTAAGGACAAAATAGGTAATTCCATATAGAAACGTATAGACAGCGAAAATATATAGATTTGACATGTCAAATCTTAGCAAAATTCACTGCAGGTATTAGCAATTAAAAGTTCTTCTTATGTATATCATTTTCAAAACGTGATTTTTTTGAACCAAAAGGAGCCCCGAATTTAAAAGTTGATAATTTTAGAAGCACATTCAATAGGAAATATCTGTATTAAATTTTATTATTTTATATCGGAGATGTAAAATTGTATAACTGTTTGTTTTGATATGTATCTTTAGAGGATAATCCTAAAAATGTCCAAAGTATTTTTAACTTGCTTTGACAGCTTTATGTTTAAAGCCAAATACTAATTATAATTATGATATTCATTAATTTCTGTCCTTACACGGAATTCCTTTGGGAATTTCATGATTTTTAATTGATCTATGGACATTTGCTTCAGAAATAATTAGTGAAATATGATTTTAGAATAGAACTAAATGATCTTTATTTTCCAAAAAGCAAAAGTTAAATTCACATTTTCTTACTCCTTATTTTATTCTTTTTATTTTATTTTTTTATTTTTAAATACCTATATAACAATGTTTCTTACACAGAAAAAAATTATTACCATATATTTTTCAATTAACACAATTGTTTAATTTCGCATCAAAATTTAATAATTATATTCAAATAAAACTAAAATAAGAATCAAATTTAAGTAAGATTTTATATCTCATTTAAATTTTTAATTCATTCAGTTATTCACTTAATTGATTTAATTAATTTTTTAATTGAAATTTTTTTTCTGTTTTCATTTTTTACAGTTTTTAGTAATTGATATAATCATTTTGGTGTGAGGTGCAAGTTTAATAAAGCTGTTAACAAATTGAAAGCATATAGAAAAGAACTCCAAACACATTTGGTAGAAAAGCAGCCCGGTTAGCTCAGTGCTCAGACTATTTGGTGCGAAAAGTTAAAGCTAATGCGGAGTTGACAACAAAAATTGCTGCAAAAAATTTAGAAGCCAAGAATTGGGCACGGAAATTAAAATCAAATTTCATACAAAAATACTCATGTTATATAAAGCTTCCGGGTAAAAATGTTTATATTGCTGATGCTCGATGATATGTTGAAGATAATTTTAGGGTCCAAAAGCAGATTTATGCAGTTGCGCTAAAAGAAGCAAGTTATTTGTTACAGTGGGCTCTATAAATACCGAAAAATACATAAAAGAATGTTTGCAAAAAAATCTTCTTCCTTTCATAAGAGAGCACAATGTGTCCACATATTTTTTACCCGATTTGGCATCATGTCACTACGTAAGAAAGCTCTGGAGTGGTACAAAAACAATAACATAGTTTTTGCACCAAGAGAGATCAATCCTCTAAATTTTCCGGAGCTAAGACCAGTGAAGAGATATTGGGCTTTTGTGAAAAGAGAAACGAAGAGGACAAAAGAGGTGTCCCAAAATATCGAAGATTTTAAAAGGAGTTCGGCAAACTTCTACAAGGTCTACAAGTTCATAAGTAGTGGTTAGAACTACAAAAGTTATATCTTTCTGTGATCTGTAGTATAATATCAATTAAATAAAAAACAATCAAAACTCTAAGATCAACCGTTTCCAAATTATTGAATTTTATATATGTTAAGATTTTTTCGATCGCTCTCCTTATTATTACATTTAGGAACTATGTATATGTAAAATTTTCAATCGGCTTGTGAAACCTCAAAATAAAAGAGAATATACAGAAGAAATTATTTTCTCAATTTTAGTTATATCATGTTTGCTACTATACGATTAACATTCTCGAAAAACGAACATGATTTCCAAAAAGAAACTTGACAACCGACTTCCGGCAAAAATCTTTTACTTTTTATATAAAACATTTATGGAAGTAAGTATATAAATATGTCGGTACAATAAGGATATAGCTTTAAAAATTGTATACATTCTTAGCATATCAGTTTAGGCCATGAAAAACATACTAAGAATTCCTGAATTAGATTTTTACAATCGTTATTTGAAAAATTAAATAAAACATATTGCACAGATTCTTACAAATATTTCATATCTATTAATATTGCTTTTGAATATTTATTCAAGGTATTAAATAAATTACTATATGGTATTAACGAATATGTTTTGCAAGTTTTTAAAGAAGTATAGGGAAAAAAAATAGTCGATATATTAAATATCATAATCAGTTTGTTATAAAAAATGTTTGTTTAAGACAGTCCTCTTTTTTAAATGATACGAATATTTCAAACATACATTAGAGTGTTCCGTAGAAAAAAATGTTGTTGGTCCAAAAAAAAATGTTTTGAATTTCGTCTCGAAATTGGTTTCAAAAAATTCATAATTTTAAGCCAATTATGGAGTAAATTTTGGTCCATAAACCGTCATTTTAGTACATCATACGAGCAAAATAAAGGGTTTTCTCAGCCTAATTTATAACTATCTTTATTATTGTTTACTTATTAGATCAATTGCTTAATTTATATATAGACCATATTTCATTTGCAAGATCTGTATAAAGTCAATTTTAGTACATGAAATAAATAATTAATTTTTCGTTTATTCTTGTTTTCATAATAAATCATTATATAACAAATTATGGAGATAGACATTTTTTAAGCATATGCTTAGTAGAACAATTCATCTGATATGAAAGTAACAGAAACTTCTTAAGTTTATAAAAATTGTTGAAACCCTTTATCTTAAACTTATAATTTATCTCAGTGTAAGTTTTTTTTTAGCTTTAACCCATACAAATTAAATGTGTTTTTATTTTTTTCAATATCAAATTGACCAGAATATTCATATTTTTTAGAACGTTCGCTGACTTGTTTAGTCTTGTTTTTTTTTATATGTCATACATTTTCACCTAATAAATGACTGACTGAGTGACTGTTTTGGCTGGGTGACTGACTGCATAAACTTGTGTTATGGAATCATTTATGATGTCGTTTTTTTTTTTTTTTTTTTTCATATATATTTTGTGTTATAGTTGCTCAATGCTGAATGATGTACATACATATACGAAGAACATAAAACAAGTGATGAAGTGAAGTGTAAAGTGATCAAATTGTATGATCAAACTTGACGTACGATCACACTCTAATTTCAGCTTGATTAAACATTTAGAGGCACCAATAAAAAGGGGGGAAAAAAATATATGTATAAAGAAATATAAAACAAATAAGAAAATTTAAATAATAGTATACAGAGTGAAATTAATCAGCTAAGTTTATAAGGAATTTTTTAGAAATATTTCAGGAATTTAAAAGGCTTCTTTTATGAAAGCGTCTTTGTATAAAAAAGAAATTTTATAAAAATGACATCATCATTATTATGTTGATGATATTTTGATATTTAAAATGGTTATTATTTATTTGTATTAAAAATTTATTAAAATTTATGTGATTATAGTGAAGACCCTGACAATGTTAAAACATGTAAAGGAAGTCTTTAAAGTTATTAAAAGTTATTAATTTTGAATAAAACAAACTGACCGCCAAATATTAATTATTATGTTGTGTTTTTAATAAATATTAAATATTTATTTTATAATTTGTTATTTAAGACCGCGCCTTTATTGACAACTAAATATATTTATTTTTAAATATCAATCTTTTAAGCAAATTATAATTGTGGTTTCTCATTTTAATAATTCGCTTTTTGTTGTTCCTTATTAACTTTAACTTGGCTTTGTTATTATTTTTTATTTTTTTTTTTTTTCAATTTTATTTTAAATGTTTTTAGTTTTGCTTGTAGGTTTGTTTTTTTTTTTATTCGTTTAAATTTTTGTTTAGTTTTTTTGAGTAGGAGTTAATTTTTTATTTCTAAAATGTTTGTGTTAAAGTTGTTAACAGCATTTTTGAACTCATTTTGTCTTAATGATTAAATTTTTTTTATTATTATTTATTTATTTAATTTTTTTTCTTGTGTTCTTTCTAAATCTTTATTAATTGTATGCAAATAGAAACAATCTTATAACAAACATGTTTATTTTATAGTTTTTTTTATTCATTTTTTTTCTAAATTTATATGTTTTTATTTGAAAAACATTTAGCAAATTAATACTAACAATCAAATCATTTTGTTTTTTTATGACTTTTGTTCATGGTACGAAACAAGATTTATGATTATTAAACTGATAACGATTGAATGGTCAAACATTTTGGAGGGGAATTTATACAATAAATAAAAAAAAAAAAAAAAAAGCAAATATTAATTTTTTATTGATTAAAACAATAATAGAAATGTTGTTTGCCAAATAATGGGTGATTAGTGGAATTTTTAACATAAAGGTTAAGTTTAACATTTAGGGTAATAAAAAATGTTGTTTTGTTTTTACTACAAGTTTTAACAAAATAATTTACTTTTAATTTCAAATTATTACTTCTAATTTTAATTTGTATTTTCTATTTAATAGTTAAAACATTAATTTAAAAATTATTTTTTTACATTAAATTAACACTTTCATTTTAAATCAAAAGCAGTAATTAATGAAATTATCTAAAATTCTTTTATAGGAAATGTTACTTTTAAAATTTACTAAAAAAAATGTAGTAACAAAAAGCAAAATTAAATAATGTTGATTGTGTGTGGTTGGTTTGTAATAAATAATTATGAATTCCTCAAAATACTTCAAGTATTAAATTATTCATTAAGCACCTTATAATATGTTTATAATTTGTTGTAGTTTAACAAACATATGAACGAATAAACTCGCTACAAAACAGTAGAGGGAAAAAAATAAGGCTCCAAATTTATATCATTTTTTTTTTCATTTTCTTTTAATCATAAAGGCTTTCAAGTAAAGTTCTGCATTTTTTTTTTTTTTTTTTTCTAATTGATTTATTTAATTCTTATATTTTCCTCATATTCAGCAATGCCTTTTAATGGTCTATAAGGTTTAAATTCTCTTTTTGAGACCTAGATCGTCTTTTTTAGAAAAAAGATATTTCATAATAGCAGGAACCAATGAAAGAAGTTTTATCTTCAATACCTAGCAAAATTTTGTTGACTTTTGGTAATGACTACTACTTTCTTTAATCATTACCTAGTAATGTGTCGTCATTACTTTTATCGTTTCTTTGAGTAGTGGAATAACTAGTTGGCGGTAAACAGCAAATTCATTTAGTGCTGCAATGGCTTAATTCGATAGGTCGACTATATAGCTCGCAGAAGGTTGTCGGCACAACCACATATAAAGCCCCTACATTTCTTAGCAAATTATTTAAATTTCTATTTGTATGTAAAACTATTAGCAACGCACACAAGTTTGGCATGCCGTAGCGAGTAAAATGGTAGTCTTTGAAACATGTACAAATGTTTTTACCTACCTAAATTAAACCAGCTTTTTTAGCAATTTTCCAGTTTTGTTATAGATTATCTACTTATTTGATTGGTTTAAATAAGTAAGTACTTTAGTAATGGAGACCCATGAATTCGTGGACATTGCGATATAAAAGTAATGTATTATTAAAAAAAATAAGTATGAATCAAGTGGCAAAGCTTTCCCCAGCTAAAAAAATTATTTAACTTTGCTAACTTCTCTAGATCAGAGAACTGAACTTTCCTTTCTAAAACACCAATTCACATTCAATCTCCCCTTTCTTAAGTACTTTCTAATTGACTTTTTTTTATTTATTGTTATTATTATTATTTTTTTTTTTTCATGACGTATAAAAAGTAGAAGAAACATAATCAATGCAGATGAATCTGCTTAAATATCTCCAAATATAGAAAAAAAAGTCAATAACAGACGCCAACTTGTTTATGATCCTTCGAATTTGATGCAGATTAATAACTGCAATTACATAAAGAGTGGTCCAACAATAATGCACGATGTTAATAGTAAATTGGCTGTGTGGCAAGTGGCACCATCCTGTTGGAACCACTTATCGTCCAGGTCCATATCCTCAATTTCTGGCCACAAGAAATCCGTAATGGTTCAATTATTGGGCACGGCGACCAGTCGAGATTGAAGGATATTCTGCCACACTATCGCTAACAACATCAATGTTTTCCGCAGAACAAACTGGTCGAGCATGCACAGGTGTTTTCATATTTCTTACCGGACCCGATTTGTTTAAATTTCTGCACATTTCTCCCGATTGTGGACACATTTGGTCGATTAAGCTGACCAAAAAAGTCACGAAGTGCACGAAATGAATTTTGATTTGAACGCCCATTTTCGTAAAATGCTTCAACAATCTTAAAGCGCTGCTCAATTTTGTACCTCAATATGGTTGAATTTGTCAAACAAAGTAATGGCAAATTAAGTTGGGAAAAAAACTTGACTTTAAAGTGTGACAGACAATTAACATCGTGCATTATGTTTAAACCATCCTTTATATGCATTAAAACCCTCAAATCCCAAAAGTCTGGTGCAGCAAATTATGTTTCTAAAATAAGAATTGAAACTTGATTATGGTCCTTCTAAACGAATGTTAATTGACTACGATGCAACTAAATCGTTGCTCTAAGCGTGGGCACAACTTTAGTCTCTAATCTACCAAAATCGCACTGTTTTGTAAAGGAGGCCTCGATTTTTAGGTTTCAACGAAACCATTACTAAACTACGTTTTGGTACTCACATATTTTAAATAATTTCTTAAGAAGACAAACCAAATGTAAAGACAAGATTTTGAATTGAAACACAGTATTAAATACAACAAATTTAGAATGGAATTGAGAGTCGATGTTTCTAAAAAAAACTTTCCGGAAAAAGTTCAATTTATTTCAAATTATTTATCTTTATTTTCTTCCTTTATTTCCCTTTATAAAGAAGGTATTTTAAAAGCTCTGTGATCCGCTTATGTAAGAAAGGAGTAAATTTGATATGAAATATAATAAAGTGTCCCCAAAACCTATTTCAACCGCTGAGAGTTTATATACGAACTTTTGATTAAAACATCTTCACTTTATATTGCATTCTGTCTTCAAATTTCTTATGGAAAAGAAAAAAAAAAAAAAAACAATTCACCTTTTAGAAATCTAAAGAGTTTGTTAGCATCTATTAACTTAAGAAATCTCACTACGTATTTTTTCCGCTGAAACTTTACATGAAGTATCTGCTTCTCAAAAAGATAGGTTACTGTAGCATTTGAAATAATTCTAAAACTTTTGAACCGTTGGAGATATCTCAATAAACTTTCACATGGTCAGAGGAGAGGTGTTTTCGAATTGATTTGGAGGAACACAGATGCCTAGCGGGTCAGGGGGATAGTGGGTGGCCCTCCAAAGTTTGCCACCTCGGGTATGTAATTTTTTTTGAAAAATAACCAAAAATTAATTTATGATATGACAGAAAAGAAGTTTTGTACATAGATAGTCCTTGTAAATCTCTACAAAAAATACGCTTACATGTGTAGGTTATCTCTTTTAGTTTATGAGATATTCGGGTCGAATTTTTTACATAATTTTTAGCCCAGTTTTTTTAACTTGGCTGGCTTAATATTGACCCTAAAAATATTATTTTATTTATTTATTTATAATATAAATATATGAATCCGTTAAATAGTTATATTAATCTGAAGTTGGAACTTTAAATAAAATTTACATTTGGGTGTTTTTTTTTTTTTTTTTCAAAAAAGGTGGCAATATTTATTCACTGATAAAATTAGTTTTTTGTTCTGGGCTTTATCATTTTTTTAAAGTTTTCAAAGTTTTCAAAATGCAAATACATGCAAAGTAAATCCGGAGAAGTTTAGGGCAAAAGTCTGCTCCCAAGCCCTATCCAAATTTTGTCAAATTTGATTTTTTATTTTTTGTTAACTTCTCAAATTGCAAAGCTGGGATCAACTTAAAAAAGTATTTTCTGACGAACCCCCCTTTATCTAGTCAGGGTGACCATTTCAATGAAAAAAGTAAATTTTCTTGGGTCATAATATTATACAAAGAAGTCATGGTCACTGAATGGAAATCTGGTAGTGGAAGAAAAATAGTATCTTCAGGCTGTAGGACTCAGACAAAATAAAAAGGATTTTCAGAGAAATTCCCCTCATCTCTGGAAGAAAGGTGCCACAAAAAGTTTATTGCTTTGAATTTTGATTAGAAAAGTTGAAAGAAAATCTAGCCTGAAGACGTATAAAGTACAAAAAAAAAATCCTAATAGAAACGCAAAACGTGAAAGTTCTTCAGACAATTTTTTCCATAATTATAATCAGGGTATAATAGACGATGAAACGTTCGTACAGTTTAACTTTTTTCAACTTCCTGGCCAGGAATTCTATGCTGCAGACGCTATATGGAATATGGCAGAAAAATATCGCGTATCAAAGAAATCAAAAATCCCCAGAATGTTTTTGTTTTGAGAAGCTTTAAGCATATGCGGAGAAAAAGTACTTCATTCATAAAAAAATGGTTCCATTAACACAGAAATATACGTGAATGAGTTACTTTGAAAAAGATTTCTCCCTTTCCTAAGAAAATATAGTGTATCCACTTTTTTCTGGTCTGTTCTCGCTACTTCTCATTACAGCAACAAAACAATGGAGTGATAATAAAGAAATTGTTAGCGTTTGTACCTAAATATTCTAACCCATCAAATTGTCCGGAACTCCGAGCAATTGGAAGATATTGGGCTCTAGTAAAAAATAATTTAAAGAACATTAAAAGCTCAGCTTAAAATGAAGCGGAGTTTAAAAATAAGTGGACGTATTCGAGAAAAAAAAGTGACTGAAACTCAATAAAACCTTTAATTGGAAGAATTCTAGAAAATATCAGATATTTTCTTAAAAACCAACAGGAAATAATTTATTCTTTTATGTTTAGAACTTGAACATAACAGCAATTAATAAAAATATAATTAAGAAAAAAATTGCCTATTGTTTTAATTTCTATAAGCAGATTTGTATGCACAGATTTTTTTTTGTGCGCAGTCCTTAGTTAAAAAACTTTTCAAATTTTAATTAAATCAAAAAGCACCATAGTACCAAATTTTTCCCCTCTCTGCTATTTTACCAAATCAAATGAATGAATGAGTGTGGTTTTTCAAATATTGTTGTTGTTCAAATTTTTTTTGAGGAACCAGAAATTTACTATGTTTTTGAAAAAATAAAAATCCAATAATAAATGTTTGTACACAAGTTTAAAATTGTTATTTTTGTTTCTACACATTAATTTTTTACTCTATTAAAACTTTGTGTGTGTGTTAGCAAACTAACAAAACTAACAACCAAATCAACAACAGCTACAATAATATAGCCACAAATTAAACCACAAACAATGTTTGTTATTTTGTTAGGTTTTCATAACGAATGGATACTTTTATTTATGAGTAAGAAACTATCAATGTGTATCTATGAATATGTGTAAAAATATATGTATTTCTATGCGTGTTTAAGTATTTGTAACACTGAACAAATGAGCAACTAAATACTTACAATTTATGAAAAAAAAAATAATAAAAATATTAATAACGATGATGTTAAAATAAAAGAAAAAAAATAAAAAATATTAGAAAAAAAACATGTTGTGTTGTATACTCATGTAAATCCAAAAAAAAAAATAAAACGGCAACTAAAAATTTATTTAAACAATCAAAAAATTAATAGATCACAACAATAATAGCAATGAGAATAAAACAAACACAATGTGAAATAATCTAAAAACTTTATAAATTTTAAAATTAAGTTTAAAAAAATAAGCAACAAATTAAGAAAGTGTTTTTAGTAGTTGGCTAAATGGCAAGCTGTGGTTACATTTTTGAGATTTTTTCAAAGAATTAGTACAAGTAAAACGATAGAAATATTATGAATTAGTACAAGTAAAACGATAGAAATATTATGAATTTGTTAAAATTTTTAAGTGGTTTCAAATTGGCATTGCTGTTTTTAGAGAAAATTGTCATTGTGTATTATGAAAACTGGGAAAACCACTCTCACTGCTATTTTGTAGGCATTTTTTATATCTTATCTCATTGTCCTTGTAGGAAAAGGAATTGCTATAAAAGCGGCAATTAGGCTTAAAACAATTTCACAGTGGAGAGATTCCACATTCGGACATTGCTCTCTGCTTTATAGTAGTGAACTCACAGTCTCTATTGTGAAACCGGTTTCAGGTGCTTTATCAGGAATTATCAAAAACCCTTCCGAATAGGAAATTGATTCTTCAAGAGGCAAACGATCATTGAAGAAGTTGGAACACTAGTCAAGTTGCCAAAAGTCCGTGGTTAAAGCTGAGATCAAGATGACCTAGAATTTTATCATCTCGAGATATAAATGATTTCTTTTGGTGGCCATTCTCTCTAGTCACAGTCTCATTGGTAGGCATGCTCTCAAATTTGGCGTCATGCAATATAACTTGTGTAGGAGCCAATGCGACAAGAAGGGGGACCTGTCATTCAACTTCTGTGCTTACGTCCGGTTCTGTCGGGAAGAAAAGACGTTTCCAATGAGATCCCTTCTTTTATGGTCTTAACGATCTGGAAAATCTAGATATTAAGCGAATCTTGGACTTTATTAAGAGTTCAGGATGGTTTGTGTGATAAATTTTTAATTTTCCATCTCGGTACCCAATTGTTGGCCAAGTGAATTTGGACACCCATCCAATGGCCTCTACAAACTTATCTAATCTAAAGTCACAGTTTACAATATCACTACAGATATTCTGATTCAGCATTTTTTCATTTGTATAAATTAAAATGAGAAAGAAATATGTAGTCGGTCAAGCCCGACCATATGATACCCTACACCATTGTGTACATGAAAATTCAGGTAGGGGTCTTTTATTAGACTTGGGCCAATTGTGGACCGATACCCATATTAAGTGTAAAACAAAACATACGAATACAGAATATTACGTCGATACTAACATTTATATAAATTTATTCACTTATAGGTGATTCCCGATAAAGGGCCTGACATTGGAGCTATGGTTAATTATGAACCGATCAACGTAGTATTTGGCACAATCATTTATATTTATATAAAACTTATTTATGTCGAATATTAACTTGATACTTACATTTTAATAGGATTTATGCCCATTAAAGTGAAAGAGGTTTATATGGTCAATTATGAACCGATCTTCATAGAATTCGGCATACAGATTTAAACTTGTATGGAACTAATATGTGCGAAATTTCATTAAAATATTGCTATATTTAAGGGTTTTATGATTGTTAAACCCCTTTTCCGGGAGGATATTCGTATGGCGTTTAGGTGAAATAATCATAACCACATTTAACAGGCTTCGTCCTTGGACCATAAGAAATTTGTGTGTCAAATTTAATTTATGTTTAAAGTTGCGATCTGTAGTTTGATTACAAGGTTTACATGGACAGACAGACGGTCAGACAGCCGGACGGACATCGTTAAATCGACTCAAAAAGTGATTCTAAGCCGATTAGTATAAATTCAGTTGGGTCTTAGTTCAAAATATTTGGATGTTACAAATATCTCACTCTCCCCACCTATGTTGGTGTGGGGTATAAATATAGAACTATGTCTTTTGGAAAAATTTGGGCTTCTAGTTGCTTTTCTCTAGCCTTAAGGATGTTTAAAGTCTAGCGATTTGCGAAATATACTTTAGAAGTTCTTAAAGAATATATTCGATAATAATAACATTTTTTCAAATCTTAAAAACCAAATGTTTAGAATAATATAACTCTCAAATCATTAAAAAAAATATTTTCAAAAAATTTACAATTTGAACTCTAGTATTTGCTGGATCTTTTATTAAGTAATGCTGCAGCAGAGTTGTTCACATTTGAAAGCTGGGAACTATTCGAAAATATTCAAAGATATCTTAGCAACTAAATAGAAGAAAGAGAAGAAGATCATTTTAAGATCCTTTGATAAGTGGAGCATTAAATTATATGGAATTGTGGTCATTCTATAATCTAATATATATTTGCATAGCAAAATATACCTGCTCTTTTCAACTTATATATAATTATCAACTTAACCTAAGCTAAACAAATATTGCATATAAAGTTTAAGTAATAATTTTTCCATTTAAAATCTGTAACTATTTATTTATTTACAATTCTATTCTATAGATAATAACGTTAATAAAAAAAAATATAAATTCTTCCAATAAATAACAAACCCATGCAATAAACATTTCATTGCTTTAATTAAACGTTGTGCGTATTTAACAAAAGAGTTTTGAAAAGCAAAACGAAACTATAAATTGCAATTAGAAATGTACTGCAATGTTCACTAAAGCGCAAAATGCAACAAATATTTAATAATATTATTTATTATTTGTTGTTACAGTTGGTTTTGCAAAAAAAAAAACTAACAAAAAAAATACCTACTACCACAATTTACAATTGTTTTTGTAATATGCGATGTTATAGTATTTGTAACAATTTAATAAAACAGAAAAAAAAAATAAAATTAAAAAAAAAAAAACATTAGAAGTATTTTAACGTGTTATTAAGAGTTTAATCGAAACGTTTTTTTCTCATTATTATTAATAATCTTTTTTTTTCTATTTTTTAATATTTGTTAAAGTTGTTTAATAGTTTGTGCTGTTAGTATAAATTTTAAGCTTAAATGCACAATATTCTAGTTTTAGTTAATTGTCAGTTTTATAAATATTATATTTTTGCAATTTGTTTTTTTACAATTGTACAATTTTTCTAGATTTCAAATTGTACATTTAAATGTGCTTTTTTATTCTAGTATATGCGAAAACATTTATTTATGTTATTTTTTTAATAAACGTATTTATTATTTGTTAGACTTTTTTTATTTATTTATGATTTTTTTATATATATTTTTGCAAATGGTTAGATTTTACCCGGTTTTTATGTTATTTTACTTGAATTTTTTTATTTTTTTTCATTTGAAACTACTTAAATGGAAAAAATAGCAGAAAAAAAACATCATACATAGTAATTTGTAGTTTTATGACATGCACAATTTCAAGTTTTAATTTGATCTTTTTAAACTCTTTTTTTTTTTTTTTTTCAATATTTATTTAATTTTTTTACGTTTGTTGATTGTAGCTGTTGCTGCTATTGTAGAGCCATTGTATTATTTATAAATAAATATTTAGTTTAATATCGTTTATAAACAATTTCCTGGCTATTTAAATAGATTAAAAAAAATAAATTATTGTAAAAAAATAAGAATTTTCAAACGAGGGAGATGTTTTCTTATTTAAAATATTTATAAGCACTATTTCTGTAATAAATTTAACGAAAAAGATAATTAGGAAATCTTCTACAAAGATTTATTAAAAATCAAAAATTGCCTCGACTATTTTCTATAAAAAGAAATTTGATGGCAGATTTTCTATAAAAAGGAAATTTTCTCTAAAAAGATTTTCTATACAAAGCAAATTGAAGGAAAATTTTTTATAAAAAGGAAACTGATCGGGAATTTACTATAAAAAAAGGTCGAAATTCTTAACAAAAAAATATTATTATTTTATCGAAAAATTTCCATAAAAAGAAAACTTATTGCAGATTTCCTATAAAAAGAAAATTAATAGTAGGTTTTCTATAAAAGCAAAATTTGATCACAGATTTTCTGTAAAAAGAAAATTGATCGCACATTTTCCATCAAAAGAAAATTTATGGAAAATTTTCTATAAAAAGAAAATCTATCGAAATTTTTAATTAAAAAAAATAAATAAATTTTCTTTTTATAGACATTTTTCGTTCAATCATCTTTTTATAAATAAGTTTTGTTGAATCTTCTTTTTACAGAAAATTTTCGTTAAATATTTTTTTTATAGAAAATTTTCATTAAATTTTCATTAAATTTTCTTTTTTAGAAATTTCTTTTGATAGAAAATTTGCAATAAATTTTCACTTTATAGACAAAAAATTTATCGAAATTTTATTTTTATAGAATATTTTCGATAATTTTTCTTTTGTAGAACAATTTTCTTAAAAAAGCAAATAATTGTAAAGTTTATCGAAAATATTCTAAAAGTAAATTCATCGAAAATTTTCTAAAGAAGAAAATCTAATGAAAATTTTCTATAAAAAAATGTTTAACGAAAATTTTCTGCAAAAAGAAAATTCAACAAAAATTGTTTATAAAAATATTATTCAACGAAAGTTTTCTATAAAAAGAAAATTCAACGAAAAGTTTCATTAAATTTTCTTCTTTAGAAATTTCTTTTGGTAGAAAATTTGCAATAAAATTTCACTTTATAGACAAAGAATTTATCGAAATTTTATTTTTATAGAATATTTTCGATAATTTTTCTTTTGTAGAACAATTTTTTTAAAAAAGCAAATAATTGGAAAGTTTATCGAAAATATTCTAAAAGTAAATTCATCGAAAATTTTCTATAAAAAAATGTTTAACGAAAATTTTCTGTAAAAAGAAAATTCAACTAAAAATTTCTATAAAAATAAAATTTAACGAAAAGTTTCTATAAAAAGAAAATTCAACGAAGAGTTTCTATAAAAAGAAAATTCAACAAAAGTTTTCTATAAAAAGAAAATTAAGCACAAGTTTTCTATAAAAATAAAATTTAACAAAAATTTTCTATAAAAATAAAATTTAACAAAAAGCTTCTATAAAAAGAAATTTCAATGAAAAGTTTCTATAAAAAGAAAATTCAACGAAAAATTTCTATAAAAAATATAATTTAACGAAAATTTAGTACAAAAAAAAAAAAAAAAAATTCAACGAAAATTTTCTATAAAAAGAAAATTCAACGAAGTCTCTATATAAAAAGAAAATTTAAAGAGAATTTGTTCGCCAAACATTTTCTAATAGAAAATTAGTTCAGTAAATTTTGTAACAGAAAATTTATTCGATAGAATTCTTTTATAGAAATTTTTTTAAACAATTTCCTTATAAACATTTTTTCAATAAATTTTTTGTAAGAAAATATATTAAGAAATTTTTTTCTTACAGAAAATTTGTTAAAAAATTTTCTTATAAAAAATTTGTTCAATATTTTTTTATATACCCAGCAAAAACTTGGTAATGACATGTAGTTACTTTTCAATGACAACAACATACCGTCTACATTACGTAGAAATAGTATAAAAAAGATAATTCAAAGAAAATTTTTCTATAAAAAGAAAATCTAACGAAAATTTTCTATGAAAAGAAAATTCAACGAGGAGTTTGTATAGAATAAAGTTCTATAGAATTAAAGAAAATTCAACGAAAATTTTAATAGAAAATTTATTAAAACAATTTTATAAAAATTTTAACAAAAATTTAAAAAAAGGAAATTCAACAAAATGTTTACAGAAAATTTAACGAACATTTTTTATTGGAAGAAGATTCATCGAAAATTTATCGAAATTTTCTATAAGAAGAAAACGTTCTTATAAAAGAAAATTTTTCCAAAATTGTCTATAACAAAACTATATCGAACAAATTTTTGATAACAAAATCTTTTCAAATCATCGGTAACAAAATCCTTTTAAACAAATCAATAACAAAATATTTTCTAAAAAAGTTTCGATAACAAAAATTTATCGATCAAATTTTCAATAACAAAAATTTATGAACATAATTTTCTATAATAAAAAATTTTTGATCAAATTTTCTATATAATAATTTCTGATTAAATATTTACCAAATAATTTTATATCACAAAAAGTTATCAGTCGAAAATATTCTCTAATTAAAATTAAAAAATTATTAGAAAATTCATTGACAAAATTTTTTATAAGAAAATTATTTTAAAAAATTTCCATAACAAAAAAAATACCCAGCAAAAAGTTTGGTTGCCAGGTAATGAGTTAAGAAGCTAATATAATGGCTTTACACTACTTACACATTAGCTGAATAACCCATTATTTTAACACGGTTATAACATAAGAGGCAACTACTTACCTCATGTCATTACAAGAAATAATTACTTTTAAGTTGTTCAATAACTCATTGATTTTAAAGTATTACTGAAGTCATTATAAGTTAAAACAAGAGGAACTAGCTGCTAAAGTTACTAATAGGATAAAATTTTAGGATATAAAAAACTTTTTTTTTTTTCCTTTTTTAATTTTAAAAGTGGAAAGATTTTATAAATTTTTATTTAAAAAGCTTAACAATAAGGAAAAATTAAATATTTTAAAAATAATTTTAGATTAAAAATTAATTCATAAGCTAATTTTGTCTTGTCACTTATTTATTCCTTCTTTAAATACATTAAATGGTAAACTGAATAAAAAATTATTAAACAGTAGTTTTGCAAAAACTCTGATCATAAATAAGTAATTTCATACCGGTTTATAAATAAGTAGTCACTAAAATATTTCCATGTAATGTAGAAGGTATGTTGTTGTCACTGAAAAGTAACTACATATGTAACTACATGTCATTACCAAGTTTTTGCTGGGTATATAAGAAAATACTGAAAAAATTTTTTATAAGAAAATTTTTTAACAAATTTTCTGTAAGAAAAAAATAACTGAACACATTTTCTTACAAAAAATTAATTAAAAAAAATGTTTATAAAAAAATTGTTTAAACAAATTTTCTATTAAAAAATACTATCGAAAAAATTTTAGATTGGAAAATAAATTTTCTGTTAGAAAATTTACTGAATTAATTTTCTATTAGAAAATATTTGGCGAACAAATTTTCGATAAGAAAATTTATTAAAAATTTCCTTTGAAAATAATGGAGTCTATAAATTAAAAAATTCTTCTTTATACAAAATTTTCTTAATATCCATTAATTTCTTTCAGTGTAAAATAAGAAAAATTTCTAACTAATTAATTTTCTTTTAAAACAAAATTAAATTGTAACTGATATTTTATTTGATTGTATTTTCTTACAAACACAACAAAATTTCATATGACAAACAAACAGAAAAATAAAATAGTTAAGACTTTATTTAAAAGGAAGAGGAAAATAAAATACAAACACTAATACATACATACAAACACTAACTTACTTAGCTACAAAAAGAATTTGAAAAGCGAAAAATTAAATTCAATTAAAAGTAAACAAGGTGAGAGATGTTGTCGATGACGTTTGTTTTTGTGTTACTTAAGCTGTTACATGTTCAATATATGGTCTCTTTTATTTTGATAGACATTTGTGACATTTTCTTAAGAGTCGTATTTATTTTCTACTTCTTCTTTAATCGTTTAAGCGGCTTAAAGAAACCAAAAATATAATAATATAAAATGAAATAAATGAAAAAAAAAAAAAAACAACATAAAGTCAACTTCATTCAAAAATTGAAAAACCTCCAAAAAAATAATATAATATTAAAAAAAAATTGTTGAAATTTATACTTTTTTATTCTTCTTGTTTTGAAAACAACTTCAAATAACAAAAAAGAAAAAAAATGTGAATACAAACAAAACACAGTAATTTTACAACTAATGCGTAAAAAAACGCTTAAATAAATAGAAAAGCAGACATACAGACGTACAGGTTTTTTAATTTCAAAGCAGACATTCAGCCAGCCTTTCATTTGTAGAGTATACATGATCACTCAAACACAGAACATTAACAAAAACAAATTCAGACTTTTATTATATTTATATACTTTGGTAGGTGACATTACTAACTTCAATTGATGGAAATATTTGCTACCATATCCTTTTATTAACACAGAAAAAATTATTACAGTATTTTTTTCAATTAACATAATTGTTTATTTTACATCGAAATTTAATAAATTTATTCAAGCAAAAATTAAATAAAAATAAAATTTAACTTTACTTTTATATCATATATACATTTTTAATTCATCCAATCAAACACTTGATTGATTTAATTAATTTATTAATTGGGATTTTTTTTTTATACCCTACACCACCATAGGTGGTTGGGGTATTATGCGTTTGTGCTGATGTTTGTAACGCATAGAAAACGTTAAACCAATCGACTCAGAATCACATTTTAAATCGATCTAACGATTTCCGTCCGTTCGTCTGGCTGGACGGCTGGCTGTCCATGTAAACCTTGTGCACAAAGTACAGGTCGCAATTTTGAAGATAATTCAATGAAATTTGGCACCTGGGACTTTTATGATACAGGGACGAAGCCTATTGAAATTGGTTGTGATCGGTCCATTATTTCGCCTAGCCCCCATACAAATGTCCCCCCGAAATTGAGTTTCAACACTCAAAAAAGCCTTAAAAATAAGAATATTTTAATGAAATTCGGTGCAAAGAAGTTTTGTTCAAGTGTCAATATTTGTACCAAATTTTAGGAAGATCGGTTAACGATAACCATAGCTCCCATATAAACCCCTGTTCCGAAAATCACTTTAACGTGCATAAATCCAATTCTAATGTTGGTATAAAGTTAATATTCGACACAAATAAGTTGTATATAAGTAGAAACAGCATTGGTAAATTTTATTCGAATCGGTCCATAATATACCATAGCTCCCATATAAAACCACTTCCGAGAATCGCACTAAAGTGCATAAAATCAAGTAGATGTTAGTATCAACGCATTATTCTCTATTTGGATATTTTATTTTACATTTAGTAAAAGTGTTGGTCTAATATAAGTCCCCTTCCCGAAATTTTATGGTCATACATAATGGTGTAGGGTATCATATGGTCGGTCTTGACCGACTATACTTTTTTTCTCGTTTTTTTTTTTTTTTTTTGTTATGAATTTTTTAGAGTTTTTTTTTTTTTTTTTGGTGAGAGGTGCAAATTTAAACAAGTTTATAATTGAATGAATTATTTTCATATATATTTATTAATTGGTGACTTTTTTCTGTGAACTATCGTTTGTTATATTTATATTTTCATTAAATTTTATTTTAAATTTAAGTAAATGCTATTTTCATCTGTCTGTAGAAAACATTTTCACATCCAAATTTCTAACCTGAATTAAATGAAATTTACTCAGATTAGCTGCAATTCGTCTACTATTTAAAATCATCAAAATCGGTTCAGTAGATCACAAGATAAATTTGTATATAAAAATACTCAGCAAAACTAAATAATATTTATGCAGTAAATCCATAACAACTCTTTAATAAATACCGTTAAGCCACAATCTAAATCATTATATTTTAAAAAATTTCTTAAAAAATTTATAGAACCAACCTTCAAAAAATCCCATTTAAAATCTCACCTATAAATCCCTATTAAGTATAAACATCAATACCAAAAAAAAAAGTGAGCGTAAGAAATAAAAACAAACAATGACTGTGTCAAAAATCTTATGAATGAAATGAAAAACATTTACTTAAACGCATTCACAGTATGAGTATCAATGAACTTGGGATTTTGTTATATTTTACTCATTCATTCAGGGTTTATTTCCATTATATCCCATTCATTCAGGCTTTATTTCTATTATATCTTTAATAATATTTTTAATTACAATTTTTTTTTTTTTTTTTTCATAAAAAAAAAGAAAAAAATATTGAAAGTATTTTTTCGAATTGCTTTTGTTATTACTGCTGCAACACATTTTGTAACAGTTTGAGTTTAACTACTGGTTTCCATTTGAACAATTTTTCTTAAATCATTTTTCGAAAGTACGTTTTTTTCTTCTCTAAATTTTATATTTTTCGTCTATATATAACGGTCATGTGTTAATGTGTTATCGACTGTTTGTTGATTGCATGGTTGGTTATATTTCCATTAAGATGACAGGTGAAGTGTGTTGGATTTTTATTTAAACCCCCCTCCCTCCTGCTTTCATAATTCTAGTTTCAAATAGAAGTCTTTTATACAATTTTTAACGAAATTTTGTTTTTGGTTTTATAACAATTAAAAAAGGAGGGTTTCGAGAGGGGAGCTTTAATTAATAAATACCAGAAAAAAATAGTGTTTTAATTTTTAAAAAATAAATACTTTTTGTTTATACAACTTATAATTTGTTTAAGTTTAATTTAATCCTCTTAGTTGTCAATATTGATTTACTTAAGTTCTAATTCGTAGAAATATAGATAAGTGTTTAAGTAATTTTACAATTAAAGCATTTTTGTTAGTATAAATATAGTTTCCTTAAGCTTAAAACTTTTAACAAATTTGTCTATTCTATTAAAGAAAAAAAATACTTTCAGTTTCATTTACAAAATTTTGAATATATTTTAATTACGTCCCAGCAAAAACTTTGGTTGCCAGGTAATGAGTTAAGAAGCTAATATAATGGCTTTACACTACTTACACATTAGCTGAATAACCCATTATTTTAACACGGTGATGACATTAGAGGCAACTACTTACCTCAAGTCATTACTTAGATGTTATTACAAGAACTAATTACTTTTAAGTTGTTCAATAACTCAATGATTTCAAAGTATTACTGAAGTCATTATAAGTTAAAAGCAAGAGGAACTAGTTGCGTTTTAGGTTACTAATAAGTAATGAAATTTTAGGATATAAAAATGTGGAAAGATTTTACAAAATTTTATTAAAAAAAAAAAAAAACTACAATAAGGGAAAATTTAATATTTTATAGAAAATTTTAGATTAAAAATTAATTCATACGAAAATTTTGTCTTGTCATGTATTTATTCCTTCTTTAAATATATTAATAGCTAAACTAAATAAAAAATCAAAAATAAGTAGTTTTTAAAAAAATCTGATCATAAATAAGTAATTACATACCGGGTTATAAATAAGTAGTCACTAAACTACTTCTATGTAATGTAGATGGTATGTTGTTATCATTGAAAAATAACTACATCTGTAACTACATGCTGTTACCAAGTTTTTGCTGGGATAATATTATTAGGTTTTTAAATGTTTTAAATAACAGAATTACACACTGCTTCAAAACTTCATATATATATATATATATATATATATATATATATATATATATATATATATATATATATATATATATATATATATATATATATATATATATATATATATATATATATATATAAATTTAAATTTAAATACAACTGTCATTAAATAATTTGACGAGAAAATATATATATATATATATATATATATATATATATATATATATATATATATATATATATATATATATATATATATATATATATATATATATATATATATATATATATATATATATATATATATATATATATATATATATATATTTTCTCGTCAAATTATTTAATGACAGTTGTATTTAAATTTAAGGTTGTTACATAAAAATTCAAAAATTCCAAAACACTACCTAAATTTTGAGATACTAAAGAAACATTTTGAGATTAGTCGCCGCAATAATCGTAGCTCGCTTAATTTTAAGTTAATTTTATATTTTTAATTCAATTTCAAAATAAAATAGTGTAGCTTTTTAACTATATTAAAACCTTTTTAAATATTATAAATAATTCAAGACTTAATCAGCATTTTATGTAATTTGTTCATGTATAAATTTAAAAACAAAGTATTCTTTAATTTATTTGATGCATACTTTTTGGGGCAAAAGTTATGAATTTATGGAAAGTTAAAGAATGTTATATAATCCAAAAAAATTCTACAGTTTTTATCCAATTTAAAAAAATTAAATCTTGTTATATTAACAACCAGGCGCGGATCCAGCTCAAGCTTTTGGGGGAGGAAAATATAATAATTTTCTTGACTATTTCCTTAAATTGTATGATTTAATACAGATTTTTCATTAAGCGTTTTAGTTTTGGGGAGGAAAATTTCCTTTTTTTCCTCCCCGTGGATCCGCGCCTGTTAACAACAAAGGTGTCTTAAAAAATTATTGCATCATTGTATAGGTTTTCAGAGAAAAAAGTATAATAAATTGTAGTTAAAGTCGAATAGTTGTATTTCTTATTTTTTTATTTCTTAATTTAATTTAATAAAACCTAAAAAATCAATACTGTTAATATTAACAAGAAGATAACAGAGTTTGGGATACATTTACAAAGCAATATATTCCAAAAAATTTTCTGAGCATAACTCAAAATTTTAAGGATGCATTGGAAACTTTAAAGACTGATTTACGATGTCCTCAAGAAGCCCTATTTCGAACATTAGGTCATTTTAGAGTAATTTGTTACTGTAACACAGTGTTATTTTTGAAATCTTATAGCATAAAATGACAACAATACAGTTTAGAAGAAATTTAAATGAGAAAAATGTATACACCGGTTTTATTATTTTGATGCTTATGACTGAAAATAAAATGAACATATGTTTCGCAAAATGTTATAGATTTAAAAATAAAAAAATAAAAAATTGATTTGAAATATTCTTAATGGATGTACATTTGAATTTTTCAATATTTACACATTATATTGCACAATGTCTTAACTTTTCTATAAAAATTAAAATTTTCTCAAATTTCAATGATCTACTCTTACTACAGCATTTCCCGCTGTGAGTCTTCCAGAAATATTTATTGCCTTTGAATTTTTTTATTTTTCTTTTTTTAGTTTTCCAAAAAGTCAAATTAAATCATGAAATTTTGCAATTTCGTAAAACTATAAACTAAAATCGATAAAAGCTTCCATGAAACTCAAAAAAAAAAAAAAAAAGAAAAACCTCAGTCAAATTTTGATCCCAATAAGTAGCAGACAACTTTATCTTATTACTTCATAAACTTCAAATCTCATTGAAAAAAGAAACTTTCTAAGTCTTCAAATGCAGCAAACTGTTAACAGCTTATTTTTACATATTTTGGATTTAGCCTTATTTTAGAGCTTATTTTAGCAATTTAATGGCTTGTTTTGTATATTTTTTTACTTAAGAGCATAATTTTGCATATATTAGAGAAAAAGTTTTAATACATATGATAATGGATGTTTTTAAGCACCTTTGCTCCACTCTGATAAGACAAGAGTCATTAACGAAATACATATGACCTCAAAATACAAATGACCTCAAAAAAAAAAAAAAAATAGCAAAGAACAGACCTCTCAATCAATCACAATAGAATTTAGTGAATTTAGCTCATGAAGGTAATCATCAATCCTTTATCAAACCTTTAAGTTAAAAAAAGTCGTTTTTGTACTTTATAGACTGATGGCATTTCTGGTCCTTACTTCTTCGAAAACTACACCAATCAAAACTATAATTAATGCTTAAATAAAACAATTATTGATGACTTCTTTATTTCTGAATTAAATTGCTTTGATGTTTAAAAGCGCATTAAATTTTAAGATAAGTGAATTAACATCGGTATAATTTTCTGTGAGCTTGTGTAAAATCAGCAGTCTATTTCCATATCTTAGAGGAGATTTAGCACATAATTATCAAAGCTCTACGATGTGGGAGATTTATTAGTTTGCCCAGGGATTGTGGTGCTAGCATGATACAAATTATGTAAATAAAAAATATTTTTTAATTAAAACAAATTTCATGACAATTGCGATATTACAAAAAAGAAATGATTGATTTTGTCATTCCGTGTGTAACATATCGAAATAGTCGTTTAAGACCCCATAAAATATATATATTCTGGGTCCTGGATAGATTCTGGGTCGATCTAGCTATGTCCGTCCGCCTGTCTGTCTGTTAAAAGCATTGTAGTGCTCGAACGGGACAACCTAGGGGGACGAAATTTGTCTCAAATACTTTTCTTATATAAGGTTTGTTTGGTCAATAGGCCAAATCGGTTAATAAAAAAAAGTTTTGGGCTAAATACAAAAACACAGGGTGTCCGTTGTAGCTTCATATCATACTTTTCTGCTGATATTTCTTAAACAATGCATGTACGACAACAAAATTTTGTACAAATAGTTCGAGGGTCGATATAAACTGGGAAAACAAAAATGAGCGTGGTCCGCCCACTAGACCGTCCACCTCCCATATAAAGTGAAACGTTAACGAAATTTTGTATAAATAGTTCAAGAATCAAAGTAAACTCGAAAACAAAAAATATAATCTTTATGAATTTTTTTTTTTTTTTAATTTGTCGAATTAAATTTTTAGTCGGAATTCCATTAAACGTTTTTTAATCTAATCATTTATTATTAATACCTACAGTAGAATTTAAAAATAAATTTAGTGTTTTTTAAGCCGAGGATTTTTCTATTTATTTTTGTTTAAAAACCATAAAATTAATAAAACCTCTAAGCATTTCGTACATAAACTTAAGAATTTATTTTTTCCCAATAAGCTAGCGGCTTAAACTTTACTCATTGCACATCAAAATAACTAACGCACACTTACCACAATCACTGTCACTATCCTCTATTGTACTGGCCTGATCACCACTTATACTACTGCTGCCACCACCACCACCGCCGACGGCATTATTACTTCCCATAACTTGACCATTTAAATCACGTGTATCACGCGTATACATGGAGGGGGGTGGAGAACGGGAACGATCATCATGATCAAGATCTTGTGATGATTGATTACGATACGAATGATGATTTTCCATTTCCCTCAAACGTTCACGTTCATCACGTTGCAGAGCAGCGTAATGAGCCGCGGCAGCAGCATTAAAACCATTATGAGCGGAAGGAAATCCCATTAAGGCTGATGGTGGTAAATGTGCCAAAGGATGATGAGGAGGCAATTGAGGATGTGCTGTAGTGGCAGCTGATGTTGGTGGAGGGGGTAAATGCTGAGGATGCGGATGAGGAGGTGAAGCCGGTGGGGAAGCAGCCGCTGAGGCAGCAACAGCATGTTGTTGATGACGTTGTTGTAGTAAATGTTGTTGTTGTGCTATATAATGCTGTAAAGCGGCATGTTGTTGCTGTTGATTTAGTTGATTTTGAGGTTGATGAGCATGATTGGATTGATGGGCCGCCAAAATATCCGTAATCATAAAACGGGAACGCGATACTTGTAAAGCGGATAAAGAATCGCTTGTTACACGTGGGCTGGGTAAAGCTACAGAAGGATTTGTAGCTGAAGTAGACATTTCTGGAGGCATAGTTGTCATTGGGTTAAATAGAGAATTTTTTTTTACAAATAAGCACTAATTCGTTTTAAATAATAGATAATTAAAAAAATTTTAAGATACTTTTGTTAGCTTAACTATTTGACACTATTTTGTTGTATTAAGTTTAAAAATTAAACCAAAAACACACTTGGCACTTGTTTTGTTTTTAAATATTTCTTTGTTTATACCGCCGTTTATTTATATTTTTTTTATTAATTTGTTTTTATCTTAATTTTTTTTATGTATTCATTTATTTAATCATTTGTTTTTAATTATAAATTTTTCGCTTTTTTCATACACATGCGTTTTTTGTTTGTGTATTTTTGTAACATACAGGTAAAAAAAATATCATAAAATTCACGTCTTGGCTTAAATGCTGTTCGAACGATACTGACGATATAACCAGGTGCTTTAGCCAACTCAAACAAACAATCCATTCAAATAACTTTTGTGTGTTGTAGCACTAAAGTGGAAGTTGAAAAAACCAGTAATTTGTGGCGCCAGTTACTTTTATCATTTATTTCCACATTCATATAAAAACTCATACATATTTAGATATAAACTCACATATATTAAGTGTTTTTAAATCTTCCTTCCCTCTCACACTCTCATGACTTTAGTAATAAACAGTTATTTAAACTTCCCTTTTTTCCCAGACAAAATAGTCACTCTCTTCTTGTGTTTATAATTTTCTATCTTTTTTGTACTCTTTAAGAACAAAAACAACAACTATAATAACAGCAAAATTTTTAATGCAAACAAGTGGCTTTTAGGTGTTAATGTAGTGGTGTTTATTTTTGTTTTTCTCTCTTGAAATTTGTTAACTGAGTATTTGGTGGCGTATGTGTGTTCAATATCTTTTGATATGTTTGATTGTTTTGTGTGGGCATTTATTGGTCGTAATTGTTTTCAATTGACATTCATTAGTCTTCAATAAAAACATCATCAAGCAGCCTTCCTTGACTTGCCAAAATAAACAAAACGTCATAGTCACACTCTTTATTAGTTACTCTCTTATAGGAATTTGTTATTGTTTTTGTTTATACCATACGAGTACAATGGCTGTCTATTACTTTTATTTTACTATTTATTTACAACTGTATTTTTGTTGCTTTTCTCAAAGTTGAGGGGAATATTTTTCGTGGTGAATTTTTGTGTATACGTGTAGTTGATTTAAAATGGAATTTTAAATAGTGGGAAACGGATGTTTGCTTTTTATTTAATTTTTTTATTAATTATTTTAAAGTGTTTCGTTTGAAGATTTAGAGAAATCGATTAAGTAGAAAGATTTGTTTCATGTGTTTTCATTTCTTTGATATTTTCTATAGGTCTTTAGAAAAATTTTGCTAAGATCTACCAATAGCATGATACATATGCATGTCTCATCGGTTTCTATAAAGATATCATATTCAAGTTTGTATTATTTCGACTTTATAATTTTTAAAATTTAATACAATTTTTAATTTACTGTATAGTTAACCATATCATTAACTATTGTGTAAAAATATTTCAAACTTTCGACTGTCCAAAAATATTCGTTAAGTTAAAGCAGGCGATTTTACAAAAATACTATTTTTGAATCACAAACTTTTTTTAATATAATTTTAGATTTCGATCTTTGCATAGATTTTATTTTTATTTATAAATTTAAAAAACAATAGAAACGCGGCTAAAACTCGTGTTTTAAAATGAAATTTTCTGGGTGAAAATGAAAATGCGCAGATATTTGCGGATGAAGTTACGCGATGACTAAACATTGTATTTGCGCCGGACGTACTGACGGACGTAATTATACTACTAAAATGATTTAAAATAACATGAAATAACACTAACTATTTTAAGTGAAAATGTTCACAATGATGATTTCAGAGTTATTAATAAGAAATAAATTGTTATCTATACATTTTTTGTATTAAATAAACATTTTGTTTTGTTTTATTTTAATTAAAATAAAAACTTATTTACATTAAAGTGCATTACTTATCAAAACCATTTTGCTAATATCTCAGAATTAGGGTTGTCATTCGAACAAATATTAGTCGATTATTCTAGAATTTTTTTTTTTTTTATTTTTTTCAAACGAACAAAATATTTCAATTTGGAATAAAAAATTATTCCATAAATTTTTAACGATTAATCGAATAATTTTTCAAAACGAGTTTTTGTTAAATTATTATATTGTACACAAAGACTTTTTTGAAAAAAGGTTTCTGATGATTGCACACTGTTAAGATATATAAATTTGTAAATCACGTGTTAATAGATTTCGGATTAAAACCTTTTACGGACACTGAAATCACAGTCAATAAGAATAAACGGAGGACTTAAATTTTAGAAATTTTTCAGCACATATTGATACATCAAATGCTTTATTTTTGAGATTTTTTTCATTATTTATTTCAAAAATTTTTTTAATGATTCAAGTAATTTGCAAGTAACCGAAGATTCTGACGATGATTTGTTAACTGAACTCAATCATTCAATCAATAAATAATATTAAAAATTAAAAAAAAAAAAAAATAGATTTTAGCAATATTGATGATAATTGATTTTCTTTAGAAAAATCTAGAAAGAACAGGAAAACTAGATTTGCTCTTAATGCTATTCTTTCTGGTTTGCCACCATTAAAATTAAGTAAAAGAATTTTTTATTAAAAAATATTTTTTCTATTATTTTTATTAAAAACTACTTAATAATTATTTTAAATTCAATACTCTTAATTAATTATGTGCTTTATGAATGATTATTTTAAAATACATTTAATTTCTTTACTTAAGTTGTCTAAAATTTTAATATGGTCTCAATTTTTTATATTTTTTTCCATGTTCCAAAATTTGATTTAAAAATAGTAGTTTTTGCATTTTTTAAATTGTTATATATTATTCGAACAATATATTTTATTCTTTATTCGTTCGATTAAACGAAGAAAATTCAAATTTTTAATTAAAAAAAAAAAAAAAAAAATATGAAATTTTATTCGATCAACTTCAATGTTGAATAATTGACATCCTCAGAATCCATTTAATTCATTACAATAAAAATGTCTGACTAAATGTTTGTAGTCGCCTCACTGTATCGCGTACGATTTTTCGAAGCTTACATTGGTCACATGCAATCGATTTTGATAACCTAACTTTAACAAAATTGGATTTTTGGTGGAGTACCACATATAACTCGGATTGATATTGAAGGAGACCATTGAACACAGGGAGCTGAATTCGATAAATTTTTATCTTTCTACACGAAGATGTAGATCGAGTGGATGTTTTGCGAAGGACACTTCTTTGAAATAAACAGCCGGTAGCTATGCCATTTTATTTTTTAGTTCCAAAACAAGGTTGCTTATTTTAATCTAAAATTCGTTAATTGGTATATTTGTTCAAGTCCCACCTTGTTTGATGCATTAGCTTCCCAATTGTTCCTATCCTAATTTTTTGCACTACTTATGATTTTAAAATCATGTGTAGTCTACGATGGAAGTTCAATGATTTGTATTGAACTGAATGAACTTCGTCTAGTTCTATTACTTAACGCTGTTTTGAATATAGGACACCTATAGCCTTATCTACGTAATTATAGCCTACATTCCCTCTGGCTTTACACAACATGCATCCATATTTTATACAGAGATGGAATCTGTTAATTTCTGCTTTATAGAATTTTGAAACCGTGTTCTAGATGTCTAGGTATAGACTAGCCATCTATAATTTTAATGTTCAGCTTAAGCAGCTTCTTTCCTATTTCAATTGTGTATACTTTAGCTGTTTGTATACCTCAGAAGAAGTCCCAAATTAACTTAACATTTCATCTAGTTTTCAAAGATTCGTCACACTTCTAATTTTGTGATTATGTTGTCCATATATTTACACTGAACATTTTGTGAACATTAAAGTTTGTTTTTCGATTGAAATAAAAATAAAAAGTTCGTTTCTGTAGTATTAAAATCCGGTCTCTGGTTTCTATATTGTTATATAATATTTTGGTATTTTTTTTTTTACTTCTGATTTTCAGTTATAGAAAAAGTCTTCTTTCTGGGTTCTTCGAAATTTATTAACTTTTTCCCTTAGCTCATTCCGTTCAGGGTCTGATGTGATCTTTTTTAGAATATCGACTGACTTGTAGGTTCTCATATTTTTCTTCTCCTTGACCTTTCTGATAAATTACGTAACATGCTTTGTTATATGAGTTGCTCTAACTTAGTCTATGATGGCATCATGTACATTATTACGAGATATAAAAAAGTTTTTAATTAAATGAATTATTGAATGGTTTTTATAATTTGGTGATTGGTGACTTTCTTCTGTATCACTGGGTTCTAACTCGAAGCCATTGTCTTAATTCGATGTGTAGTAACATTTTGTGTTCTTTGCGAGCCTATGAAGCAGGGAAGCTAACTGAGGTTTGACATTACGTCCTCATGGGAACTTTTCGTTCAGAGCCAGTCCCGTATTAATCTGGACATACACGCAAAGAAAAAACATGGTTGGTCAAATCATAATCGGTAACTATCATTAATGTTTAGGTTTATGATTCCCTTAATCATATCAGTTATTATACCCTTTTGTGAACATAATATTGTCCTATCCAATATTAATATAATATGAACCTCACAATCATAACATTTATATGTGATAGTCCTCACAACCATACTGCATAAATATAACATGATCCCTATATTAAATATTATAATACCCCCAATCATAATACTATGCATACGGTTAAAATGTATTTTTATTTATTATTATTATTTTTTTAATTTAAATTTTGCGAATAGAAAATAATTAAAAAACAAATACCACAGCCTTCAATGGACGATTTCGTTCAAGAAAATTCATCTTCACATTCACACACCTAAAAGAAAATTTTAGAAATACATTTTTTTTTATTATTATTTTTATATTTGACCGCACCGAATTATTGATATTTATTGTACTTACCGAAAAATATTTCCAATTTGAAATGTGGCCATTGATGATTTGCTCCGTCAGCACTCCGTGGATCTCGTTATTAAAAAATAATAATAGTTTTTTAATAAAAATTTTGTGAACTTTTTTAAACGTTTTTATTCACTTTACGTCCGTCACATTTAAGATTTCATTACTGAATGAGTAAATTATTTCGAAAGAGAGATAACAATAAAGACGAGCATATTATTGTCACCCCTCGCATTAAAATATTACATACAAATATTTCATTGAAATAATATGTTACTATGAAACATATTATTCTTTTAGTACACCGACTTTATATTATTACAAAGTATCATATGTTAAAATGATCAGAACAAAAAATAATTGATTCAGCTTAGTCTAAAACACAATAATTTGATTGTGTTAGCCATATAAACTACTTAGGAACATCACTTGATTTCCGCGAGCATTTCGGAATCATGTTTTTTCTTTGCGTGTAGTCAAAAGGACCAGCAACGTATCGTAAATGGCGACGAAATTTCGCGTATAAACGAAACGTCGGAAACGCATACCACTAAGTAGTGCTGTGCAAGTACTGAGTATTAGTTTCGAGTACCGAGTATATGCCCGCTTTTTTTAATTAAAATTTTTTTTTTTTTTTTTTGTGTTTTATATAAATAAATTTACATAATTTCATGGTAATTACTTAAATATATTTGTTTTATTTTACATAAAAGAACATGTATTAAAAATTATATTTCAAATTAAAAAATCCGTTAAGTATCGAGTAGTATCGAATACCCAAATGAAAAAGTATTGAGTAGTATCGAGTATTCAAAAGTAGTGGAACTTGTCAGCACCAAAATAAAACGGATGATCTTGGTGATCTGATTTGAAAATCTACGAGGGCATCAGACTCCTAATTATTCTTCTGGACATCTCTCCTGGTAAGATGCTTATTTCGGTACAAGCGTATACTCGTCATGCTGCAGAATTCTCCTTAAGCTCATATACTTTCCTTATAGAGTGATTCCGTACAAATAACAATAATTTTCGGATTTGATATCTCTGATTTCAATGAAATTCACTACAAATATTACCTATTGCTTGTGTTGCCTTAATCAAAAACTTTAAGACTGACTGGTCCAAAAAATATGAAGAAAAAACTGTAGAATTTTTTACAAAAACTTACATTTAGGTGGTCCAAAATTCCTTTTCGCGAGCTACATTAAAACGTACCTAAAATTATGAAAGGGGATGTCATTTAGAATATATTTGATAAATTTAAACTTCGTACGATGATTGGAACAGGAGCTACACGTCCATTTACGTCGATGATCCTAGAACATATATTAAAATTATTATTAGCTATCGTTTTGAGGAGAAAACATTTTTGACTATTTCTTCATTAATCATCAACTTAAAATGGTAGTAACATGTTCCAATCATCGTAGGAAGTTGAAATTTGGCAAATATGTTCTAAATGATGCCAACTATCATAATTGGAGAAGAATTATGTTAACATTATATAATTTTTTAAGAATTTTAAAAATAACTTTTTTAAGATATATAATAGTTTAATTTTTATAAATCTAATTTTGATCTTTTAACTTTCAAACTAAATAAACTTACCATATATCATTTTGAAAGTAATATCCTAACATGCTTCTAAAATTAAAAATTTTATCATTAAAATTAAAATTCTTGAATATTTTATTGAACTAAATCAGAAAAATTGTTCTTGAGATATGTTATATGGTATCTCAAGAACTAATCAATTTAAGAGAGTGATTTAAATACTTTAAACTCTATGAACTCATTTATCAAAATTTACTGAAAAATATTGTGCCGTAAAAAAACTTCTAATCTATAAAATTTTGTATATCGTCCATTCCATGAAAGAACGCCCAAAAATATACCAAGTGTCCTCCGATTTTTATAAAATTTTATACGTATAAGGTCTATGGGTGTTTATAAATATTTCCGTTTTCAGATTCGCTAAATTCAGAAAATTCGCGATTTTATTTCGCTTTTTCACTTTTGAAAAAATCTCAAAAGTATACAACTTTAAATACAAATATTTCTGGGAAGGCTTTGTAGAAATTTGTGATTTAAACGGCGTTTAAATTGTAATTATGTTAGCTTAAACATGAATATTTTATAAATAAAAAATATTTTTTAAAAATGCATTTTAATGCAATTGCATTTTTAAATGCATTTTTCTTTAAATATGCTATTCAAATTTGTTAATTTTTTAACATAAATGAAAAGTTTGGAATCTTTACATTAAAACAAAAATCTCAAATTTTTGGGACGCACACATGTGCTATGCATAATTTCCCCTTTTCTTCAACTAGTTTAATTTTTTTCATATAAAAATTATATTTATCTGGTATTATGAGTATCTTTACGTATTTTGTTAAAAAAAAAATTATTGTGTTATTTTTTAAAAAATCCTGAAAAATAGTAAAACTTTATGTATCAGACTATTTATTGTTTTAAGTTATAATAAACAAAGCATTTTTAAATACACTTTTCAAAAATTAAAATTTAATAAATTCGCAACTAACAAAAATGCATCTAAAAACTGCATTTATATTTTTAAAATATTATGGATTGAAGCCGTGGTTTTTGAAATACTGACTAAATTACACAAAAAATATACAGTGGCCTTTTAAATACTTTTTAAATTACAGAAATCCATCAATAACTTCAAGAGATATGAATATTTAAAATTGCATACTTTTTATATTTTGTTAACTTTTATAAAAATTGTAAAAAAAATTTCAAAAATAAGAAAAAATTTTAATTTTATATGAAAAATTTTAAACATGTTTTTATAAAAATTGGATTATGCATATAAGATTTTCGCGTCCCAAAAATTTGACACTTTTATTTTAATGTAAAGATTCCAAACTTTTCATTTATGTTAAAAAATTAAAAAATTTTAATAGCATATTTAAAGAAAAATGCATTTGAAAAATGCAATTGCATTAAAATGCATTTTTAAAAAATCTTTTTTATTTTTAAAATGTTCGTTGTAAAGCCGCCATATGAGAAATTTTAAGGCCGTTTAAATCATTAAAATTCACAAAGTTATATATTTTTTTTTTTTTTTTTTAAAGAAAACCTAACCAAAATTGTTTTTACTTATCATTAACGGATCTCTTACATATTTTAGTAATTTTATTAAAATTATCTAAATACATACTTAGAATTTATTAGACTCAATTACAAATTTTATATAAATAGAAAAAAAATTAATTGAAATTGCTTAATTTCTTCACAAATTGTATAAATAAAAATTGACATTTTATCTACTCACAACAATAAATAATCTTTTTTTTTTTAACAAAGGTCATTGCAAAGGTCAAACTTCAAAAAGAAACATTAAATTATTAAATAAACATTAACACACAAAATGCCTAAACTAATAAATCAACAACAAGCTCATTATAATTCTAAAATATTAAAATTAAATTTTAACTTTATTACTTACAAGTTTTTAATACAAACAACAAAAAACGAGTATGTACAATATTTAAGTAAATTAACTCAAACTACGGCCATCTTGAAATGAGGTGAATATAACACATCAGAAATATACAACATAAAATACCAGGAGAAATTATAGCATCTCAAAATTCCCCTAAACCTTATTCTCCTTTACTCACACACTCTTTTCAACATTGTCTCTCATTCACCAAAAGGTGAATTTAATTTAAAAGTGGTGTTTTTTACTCATTTAACAACTGTTTAATGGTGAAATTTTGTATCTCTCAGTTTGATTTTCTTTAGATAATACATTTTATTTGCAGCATCTGTTTATTTATCTTTTGTATTTTGAGTTTTGTTTGTGAAACTCCGCCCCATATAAATTTAAACATCTGGTTAAACGGGTTTCTGGCTTTTAATTTTTTTGTCACTATTTTAACAAATGCGCAAAGCATCCATTTCCAAACATCCCACTTAAGATTTGTTTCTTTCATTTTCAAATGTATTTTATAGATACGAATTTTGTTCTTGCCATTTCTTTCTTTCTTATAGCCAAAGTACATATCATACTTTGGCTTGGAATGTTTTTACTACAATTAAAGATTTTTTTTATAATTTTTTGATTTTTTTTCTCGTTTTATTTCGTGTACATTTATATTATTCTTTTGTTATTTTTTCGGCTTTTAACACTTTTTGTTTGACATTTAAACAGTAAATTGACGCCAGTTAAATAATGATGGTTTTCATGATGACTATGATAATGAAGTTCTTTATATTTTTGTGTTTTCTACTCTTACTAAAATTGTTTTTTTTTTTTTTTAGTAAATATGAGTTAAGTAAAGGGATGGTGCTAAAGAGAGGGGTTAAATACTTATTTTTATGAAAGCATTTGTTTGAATACAAAAATTTGCACATGTTTAATTATAAGTAAGTATGTATCGATGTCGATAAACAAAAAAAAAAGGAGTATTACTTTATTGTGGATGAAGGGTACATTTTATGAGTATGATGATTTGGAAAAAAAAAATTGAAATCGTTTTTAAATGTTTTTTACTTAAGTATAAAGTTTTTACTGTATACATTATTATAAAATTTATTTTATAAATTTAATTGTTTTATAAATAACATTTATAAGTAGTTTAAAAAAAAAAAAAACATAATTTGTCTGCTAATGGGAAAATAAATATTAAAATAAAAAGAATTAGAAAAATATGTATTATTTATATAATAGAAATAAATTATTTCTTATATAACATACTAATTAATTTAAGTGTAGAGAGTGAGTGCTTTTCCTAATATATATGAAATTAATTTTTGTTATAATTAATGTTCTACTAAAATCAAGATTTTGCTATGTTTTTTATAACTTTATATAAAATATGGTCCCACTTTAATAAAATCTTGTAGAGACAGTCCTCTTACATGGTAAATTATTTTTTCAGGCCCTACTTATGCAGAACATAGGAAAAAATGGCTCTTTTACATTGAATAAGAATTTTTTACATTTAAAATTTAGTTCCATTACTAATTTTGAACAATGATTTCTTTAAAATTTGAAATTCTCAACTTCAAAAACTAACGCAACATCATTTCTTCCATAAAATAGATTATTTTTGGAAGCATTGATTTCTGATGTCACCTTTAAACTAATAGAGAGAAAGGTATATTAAGATATTAAAAATACTGTAAAATGATTTGGTAACTAAGAATTGCGCACGAAAAAATTCGTGCACACTTTAGGGGTTATAACTTTTATTGTTCGTTAAAAGAATTAATAACATAATCGTATTTGCTATTATTCACAATAACTATTTGCTAAATTGTTACAATAATCAAAACACATGCTGATCATATAAAACATTTATTTCCATTTTTTTGAGTCATAAAAAATACAAGGAATTCATGATCACCGATATCCAAAGAAAATGTTGATTTGCATCAAGGATAGGCATCCATAGCACTCAGGAGCCGAGTGTATTCGGCTTTTTCAGATACACAACACGAAGTTTAGGGAACATAAACAATTGAGACGAATAACAAACAAAAAATCATTTAGTTAACAAATAAAATACACACATTTAAATTTTTATGCTTCTCTTTCTGCCTTTCGTTGATTTACATACTGTAGGATCGCAAACGAAATAATACGAATTTTAAGAGAAAATCTCTTCATCTCTAAATGGAATGTGATTATTCCTTAAATTGCCTTGTTTTATATATCAGAAAAGTTAATGAAATCTAGCCTAAAGGCTAACGAATAGGGTTTGGGGTTTCCCGTGATATTTTGTTTCCCGGTAAACGAGAATGAAAAATTCGATTTCCCGGGAATCCCGGAAAACTTAAAATATAAGAAAAAAGCAATGATTTTTTTTATGAAGAATGTTATTTTTTCTATTCAATACTATAATCACACTATAAATCACATTTATGATTAATTAACAGAAAATAAAACAATATTGAAGTATGAATTCCAATTAAAAATTTTTAATATTTCATGCAAATAAAATAAGTGCCTATTGTAAGCAAAGGTTCCAAAGACTTAATTCTTCAATTCACTTTTCAAAATGGAATTAAATTTATTATCTCAGTCATTTCTTTGAAGCATTCATAACAATTCGATTCATAGACTTAAATTCTTTGACTTAGCAATAATTTATTGCTTAAAGAATGCACTACCAATTATACAATTAAAGCTTAAAAAATATTTTGAATCATTAAAATTTTCTTCTATTTAAATCTATTACGAATTAAAGAAAAAATATTTAAAAAATGTAAATATTTCCATTAAATTTGCAGAAGATTTGATTTAACAAAAATTCAATGATATCTTTATAAAATGATTCAGTAGAACTATGATTTTTGGAATAGCGTTATGGAATAAAAAACTAGTATTTGTAATATTTAATTAAAAACTGTATACTTCAGATTTTTAACTTTAATAGATTTTCATGCTAAAAATTTAAAAGTAAATTCTCATCTGTGGCATTAATTTCATTATAAATATTTTTTTTAATCGTTTTAATTCGTTCTCAAACATAAATCTAAAAACTTTTAAAGTTGGTTCTCAACAATATTTTGTAGTCAATTGATATAGTGTTCGGAAATCTGATAAAAATTAATTTTTACTTGAAAGATATTGTTAATCATTTCAAGACGAATATTTTTGAAAAATGAAATGCATTCGTAGTTTAATATATTTGCACGTTTTAAAATTTTTGAAAAGTAATTACAATTCTAATTTTCAAAAATTTTAAAAGGTGTATTTTAAATTTAAATTTTAAAAAAGTAGCGGTATGTATTTTTGATGTTAAAAGAAAAGTTTTTGTCGATTTTTCATTTGAACATATTTCAAAATTAATAATTTATGTTTATTATTGCCAAAAATAGTCCAAAATCGTGCCTTTAAGATAGTATAAATCATGTGATACAAACTGGGCTTTAATATGTGGAAAAAATCTAAAGATATTTTCAAAAAAATATGATAAAATCTTTCAGAGCCAAGAGATTTAAATGAAGTTTGAAAATGGTACATTATCATTAAAATGTTTAAAAGATTATAGCAATATGTGGTTAAAACTCGTGTACTTGAAATGTGAATTGAGAAAATAAATAGTTTTTTCCTGGGATTTCCCACCCGAGAATTCCCGGACCCCAAACCCTACTCACGAACTAAAAAATGTTCTTAAGAGGAAATCCAGAAAAAAATTTAAGGCAAAAGAGAGGACGAAAATCAAAAATATTAATACTGCCTAAAGGGTGATAAAAAAATAATTACTGGCGGACTTTTTACAACATACAAATCATGAATTTTATATCACAGATATTATGGGAAAAGTAAAATGGAGTTTTAAAAGAAATATAGCCATTCATTCCAAAAAAAAAAAAAAATACAATAAAGCCCTTGGCTATTGCATAAAATATTAAATATTTTATTAAACAAACAAATATTTTGATTTAAAATTTAAAACTTAAATATATCATTAAAAAAGATTAACTATATTTATAAAGTTAATTGCATGCACTCAGTTTTTCGTGAGCTACCATTAGATCACAATCGGTTCGGGAACTTTTAAATAAAAATCAAATATTTTATTTAAAAAAAATAAAATTTTTGTCATAAACATTAAACTGTTCAGCAAAATTCTATATATATAGAATATAAAAATTTGTCTGTGTTTCTTTGTTTAGGCTTTATAGAAACCTAAACCGCTGAAATGATTTTTTTGAAATTTTCACAGTATCATTATGTGATACTTTAATTTTTGATAGGAACAGGGGAATAATAGCTTTCATACAAAATAACCCAGCAATAAAAGAATATCCAAAAAATTCAATAAGTTCCTGAACTTGAGATCCAGAAGTACTGCAAAATCGGATCATTTCCAATGAATTTAACTTAGGCTTGTCATTAGAGAATGTTTTCTTTTTTTTACGCCGATTCACTTAGTAGGAAGTCATGTTCCCGATGTAATGAAAAATGTATTTTTATGGTGTTGTTGTAAATCAGTGCAAGGAATGTCATTTAAATAGCTTCCATGGATTTATTTCCTTCGAATAGCAACAAATGTTGTTTTTAAAGTAATTTTTATTGAATATAGACATACACTATTTGATACTTTGGAAGCAACGAAAAATTACTTCCATTTATTTTTCGTGGGAAATATTAATTATAACATATCTCCAGAACTATTACAGATGGAAATAATTTTATTATCAATATATATGGTCTTTTCTATTATTTATCATGCATCAAGATTTTACGAGTTTTACAACTTTTTAAAAGATTCATAGGTTCTAAAATTTTTCATCCGATTTTATCAAGCGTTACACAGAGAAGACAGTTTCGTTATGGCAAGCGAATTTTTTGCCAATCGAATTTTGTCGGTTGTGAGTACTATTTCATAATTCGGTTGCGATTGTGGTATTTATTGATAATCACAATTGTTTTACAAAAATAATTTAGTTGGAATATTTGCATAATATTTACTTATAATATTCAGGTTGTCCAGAAAAAAAAAAATAATTTAAAACATTTTTATTTTAACATTTTATTACAATATAAGTGCAAATAAAGGGATTTATACAAATTTAATATGTCTTTATTGCAAAATTAACTGCATGTTTAAATATTAATCATCTTAGCCCAATGTTTTGTACGAAAGAAGTGGCACTGCTTGTAAAAACAAACCCCAAATAAAATGGAAACATTTTGCACACATTGCTCTGCCAATGTTTTGTTCATTGGCGATCAAGTTTAAAATTAGTTTAGATATTACGTTGTGGCACCCAATGTAAATAACTGTAATAGAAGAAGAAAACAAACAATGTCAATACTCATAGTCATTGAAGCACGATGCAATGCACTTACCGGGAGAAAATATTAAAACTGTAATTTTTCATTACGTAATTGTAGCCAAATATTTCTTGAAGATAGAAATGAAAAACATTTATGACCATTCAAGTAATTTGTTTGAGATCGTCACTAATTAGGACAACATTTTATGGTGACATCTTCGAGATTATCAGAAAATGATGAAATCAATTGCTTCTGGATCAGTACCTGGGTGTCGGACCATTAAGCAAAAAAAAAATGGATATTTACTCATTGGGGTGTAAGATACAAAAATCGCCAAATTATTAATTTAGGAAGATATCTTTACAATGTGTACTTACTGCAAATCCTGAACTTCTTAGCCTTCTGTAGATATGGGCGTAATTTCTAACGAATGTCAGTCACCAAACTGTGTTTACGAAAACATGAATTGGGGGTCAGCAAAGTCTTTAAAGACATGAATTTCCACAATATATCTATTGAAATAGTAAGAGCACAACAAAACAATATAAAAACATACAATTCTGTATCTAATAAAGCAACACTTACCCTTTCAAAATAAATTTATGAAAATATTTGTATATACATGCAAATAATGTGTATTTCGAACTAAAACTAATAAGAATTAATATTTATTTTTTCAAATTGTCAAACAAATAACTGATTTTATTAACACAACCTTCAATTGGTTAGGATAATCGAATTGATTTTATATTATGAAATATGACCGAATTACTATTATATCACAAGCTACTACAACTAAAAATACGGATAACATTTAAATCCTATTGTTACAAATAAATTTTTGCTAGCAATAATAAATAATTCGTTTAAAAACATAAAATTAAATTGGTTGAGTCAACTAATTGATTTAAAAGTATTTTATCAAGTATCAAATTGGTTTAGACAATCAACTTTATATTTGTAGGTGACTTAGATCTATTATAATTATGCTTTTACTTTTATAAATAAAGAAAGTCTATTAACGTCATATTATTTTTATCTTTGTAATAATTTTTATGCTTATAGAACTAAATTTTAATAATTATAACCATTTTCCAACCATTTTTCTGTGTGTACCTTTTTCTTTTACCAATGAAATATAAAATTGGGAAATGTAATAAAAAAATATATTTTTTAATAAAGTGCGTGTCAAAAACGGACATAACTTCAAAATAATAAGAGAAAAAATTCAAAAACTGAATTTGAGTCTTTGATATTCAACACAGTTTTGCTATTAATTTATCTGTGCTACCCTCTGTACATAATTGACATAAAAATAGGATGGGTAGGTCCCCATACAAAGAAAATATTAATATCGGATTACTTAAATACTGTTACAGCAAAAGTCTTACAATTTTACGAGAATATCTTTCTTATCAACCACCAAACTCAAGATGAAAATGGGACGGATAGAACGTGGGAAGATTGTATACCCCATAAAACGAAAATACTAAATATCGCATATCTTAAGAACTCTTACAGCATAAATTTTAAAATTTTGTAAAAATAACTTTCTTAAGTTTATATAGATCCTATTATAAAGGGAGCTCTTAAACTTTGTGGAAACCACTTTCTTATCTTATGAAAATAGGACAGATATGGCTAGCGGAAAGGGTAGCCCCTCATATAAAGAAACAAAATTATTTTTGCATATCTTAAGTAGTGATTTACTGAAAGTCCTAAGAGCAAAGCTCACCGAGATAAACTAGTTCTTTATAAAAATACAATTTTTAATAAATAACTAAAAATGTTAGTTATTTATTTAAAAATTCACTAAAATAAAAGAACCTTTTTAATAAGATTATTTCATTATAAATATGCATTTGTTCCCAAACGTTATTTTATTAAAGTAAAATTTTCTCTTTCACGGGTTTTTTGATTTTTTTTTTTTCATATTTCTTCTAAAACAATAATAAAGAAAGTCTTTAATTCAATGGGCTAATAAAAATATACGATCAGTTCTAAATATAATTTGAACTTGAAAATGATTCAAAAGTCATCTTTCATAAGTTTTCTTTCATCTTTCATCTTTTATTAGATAAGGCTAGATAGATTATCTTGATTAAAAAAAAAAATAATAATATTTTTTGAAATACTCTAAGGAAATCGAAAGATTTGTAGAATCTTTTTTTAATAATCGGTATAAGTTTTTTGAATACCTAATTCATTGGAATTCTAAAAAAGATTGAAAGAAACTTTCGAAACAGGATCGATTTTGATGTATGAAGACCACTAAAACTATACATACACTAAGGGAAAAAATTCGATTCAAAATCAACAACGGTTGTGGTCACATTGGTAATTTACGGTAACAGCTTTTTAATACCTTTCGTTAACAAATTTAATACAAAACATATGTAATTTAAAAATTTTATACCGAAATGGTTTCAACTTGGTGCCAATTAGGTATCGATTTTCAATAAGAATTGAACACGCAGTGTTTAATTTAAACACATACGGTGTAGATTCACTATTGACACAAAATGGTATCGTTTTCAACACGTATGTGATTGATATTTCTCTGGGTGTATTGATGAGATTCATATAGAAAAAATAAGTAAAAAAATATTATTTTTTTTTTTTTTTAAGAGACCGATTACATAGTAGACCAAAATTATGCGCAGAAAATATTTTTCTGCTAACAAGCTCAAAATTATGTACTTACACAGAAAAAAATTATTACCATATATTTTTCAATTAATACAGTTGTTTAATTTTGCATCAAAATTCAATAAATATATTCAAATAAAACTAAAATAAAAATCAAATTTAAGTAAGGTTTTATTTCTCATTTAAATTTTTAATTCATTCAATCATCCACTTAATTGATTTAATTAAATTTTTAATTGGAAATTTTTTTTCCTGTTTTTCATACAGTTTTCATATCACAGAAAAAATTATTACGGTATTTTTTTCAATTAACATAGTTGTTTCATTTTGTATCGAAATTTAATAAATTTATTTAAGCAAAAATGAAATAAAAATAAAATTTAACTACACTTTTATATCCTATATATATTTTTAATTCATCCAATCAACTACTTGATTTATTTAATTAATTTATTAATTGGGAATTTTTTTCTGTTTTGTATTTTTTATAGTTTTTAGTAATTGATATAATCATTTTGGTGAGAGGTACAAATTTAAAAAAGCAAGTAATTGAATAAATTATTTACTAACATATTTGATGATTGAGTTTATTTTTTCTTTATTCTGAGTATTTTTCCTACACAGAAAAAAGTCACCAACTAAAAAATATGTTAGAAAATAATTCATTCAATTAAAAACTTGTTTAAATTTGCACATTTCACCAAAATGATTATATCAATTACTAAAAACTATAAAAAATACTAAACAGGAAAAAAATCCCAATTAATAAATTAATTAAATCAATCAAGTAGTTAATTGGATGAATTAAAAATTTATATAGGATATACAAGTATAGTTAAATTTTATTTTTATTTCATTTTTGCTTGAATAAATTTATTAAATTTCGATGCAAAAAGAAACAACTACGTTAATTGAAAAAAAGACCGTAATACTTTTTTCTGTGTATAGGATTGTAAAAAAAAATATTTTACAATGTGCAGTGTTGAATTTGAACAGAAACGGGTCACTTTCACTATTGACACTGAATGGTATTGTTTTAACACGTATTTGGTTGATTTTTCTCTTAGTGTAATACTTATTTTAGCACTAACAACATATTTAAGCTAAAGCCTCCATTAACAACTGCCTGACCTTTTTAATTATTTTCAACCATTTCTTCTATCCTTTCAAATCTAATTTTCGTTTTTCGCATTTACCAACAACCCTCCCCTCTATAAAGCTGTCAATTGTTGTTGCCAACAACCCTTAAGTACCATTAGAAAATCCTTTAAAACTTTTTTTTTGTACGTTTCTTTTTTCTATTGCTCTTCATAATGCTGTTGTTGCTGAAACTGCTGCTGCCTCTTTTCTTATTTTCATTCCTCATTCACCCAAAAGGAATTTCACACTTGTTTGCTAATTGCCCACAAATGATACTTCGTGCATACAAATGCACAAAAATACTTTGCCACCAACATTTTGCCAAACGACTAAAGCTGTTTAAAAAAGGCTGTTTGTTTCTTTGTGATGGCAGCATACATTACATTAGCATTACTTTTTTGCTATTACCAGTTATTTTCTTCTTTTTTTTCGCTTTTCTTGTAACAAATACACTCACACAATTACTTTTAACCCCCATACTTAGTGCTGGAAAACCGGGTTAGTTCAGCCAATAACCTGGTATTTGTATGAGATGCTGATGATGAATGAATTAGAGAGTGATTTTGTTGACTGACTCCCTTGGGATGTTTGATGATGTGTATTTTTTTCTTTTTAGGATTCTTTTTTATAATAAGTTTTTATAAAAAGGTGTCGTAATTGCGCAAATTTTTTGTTGCTGTTGCTGCTGGTTTATAAGTACAAGCAAAACACATACACATGTTTGAGAATAAACTTAATTTTGGATATTGGGATGATAAATGTGGTACAAATTAAGTACTTTTTGTGGCATATTAAAATTTCAATGACTAAAAATTTTAGAGATCTTTTATAAATGATGTATAAAATAATTCTATTTCTATTTTCCAAATAAAATTTTCCCCTAAATCCATTCAAATACCTATAACAATATTACCTAATAACCAATAATTTATTTCTTTGGTACCATGGTACTATTTATCATTTGTATGCAGCATCTCTGTTTGAAATCCCAACTTTATAATAAAGATGAAAGTACTTGTTGTGAGTACATTTAAGTAGATTTAAAACTCACTTTTATGTCACCATAATGGTTCTGTTAATTTTTTCAAAATGTTTTTTTTTTTTTTTGTTTTTTTTTTTTTTTTTTTCTTTTAACTTTAAGTGGATTGTTAATGTATCTGATTGTGTTTCTGTTGTTGTTGGGCAGTAACTGTTGGGTGTTAATATGTGTTTGTTTGTGTTGTTTTATGTACAAATGTTTGTTTATGTAAATTAGCCATGTTTTGTTTGTTGTAGCGCTTTTTTTCCTCCTCTCACTCTTAACTGGAGATACAAAAAGGCGTCAAAGCGGAAGTTCTTAATTTGTGTAAATTGGTTCAGTGTATAATTTATGAAGCTGATTTTTTTGTAAACAATGAAAACAAAAAAGTTTTATTCTTTAAAGTAGATTGCTAGAGGAATTATTTTATTTTTCTTTTAATGTATGACACTCTTTTTAAACAACAACAAATTAAAAGATTTATTATCTTCAAAAATAACAGAGAAAAAGGTGGAGATGGAGAGAGATACATATACTTAAAGTGAATTTTCGAATAGAGATAAAGCTTTAGTTTAATACGTTTAAACTAAACGAGGGTTGATTAAAATGGGAATGATTTTCTGAAGAAAAAATCTCAAAAAATTTAAAAAAATTCTATGGAAAATTTCTCACAAAATAAGAACAATTTTCTGTGGAAAATTTCTCAGAAAAAAAAATAACTCTTCGCATTTTGTGAAAATTTTTCTGTAGAAAATTTCTCACCAAATAATCACAACTTCTTTAAGAAAATTTCTCACACAAATAAACAATTTTCTGTAGAAAATGTCTTACAAATTAGGAGCAATTTTCTACAGAAAATTTCTTGCAGAATGAGAACAATTTTCTATAGAAAATTTCTTGACAAATAAGAACAAATTTCTATAAAAATTTCTCATCAAATTACAAAAACAGAACAATTTTCCATTAAAAAAATATCTTATAAAATGATAACAATTTTCTATAGAAAATTTCTCATCAAATGAGAAGAATTTTGTATAGAAAATTTGTCATCAAATGAGAAGAATTTTGTACAGAAAATTTCTTATCAAATGAGAACAATTTTTTATAGAAAATTTCTCATAAAATGAGAACATTTTTCTATAGAAAATTTCTCATAAAATGCGAACATTTTTCTATAGAAAATTTCTCATAAAATGCGAACATTTTTCGATAGAAAATTTCTCATAAAATGCGAACATTTTTCGATAGAATGAGAACAACTTTCTATAGAAAATTTCTCATAAAATGAGAACAATTTTCTATAGAAAATTTCTCATAAAAAGAGAACAATTTTCTATAGAAAATTTCTCATAAAATGAGAACTATTTTCTATAGAAAATTTCTCATAAAATTAGAACTATTTTCTATAGAAAATTTCTCATAAAATGAGAACAATTTTGTAGAGAAAATTTCTCATAAAAAGAGAACTATTTTCTATAGAAAATTTCTCATAAAATGAGAACTATTTTCTATAGAAAATTTCTCATAAAATGAGAACTATTTTCTATAGAAAATTTCTCATAAAAAGAGAACAATTTTCTATAGAAAATTTCTCATAAAAAGAGAACTATTTTCTATAGAAAATTTCTCATAAAATGAGAACTATTTTCTATAGAAAATTTCTCATAAAATGACAAAAATTTTTAGTAGGAAAATTCTAATTTTTTAGGAATTTTCTCACAAAATAAAAACAATTTTCTGTAGGAAATTTTTCACAAAATTAGAAGAATTTTCTGTAGAAAATTTTTCATGAACTGAGTTCACAGAATATGAACAATTTTCTCTAAAGTTAGAATGTTTTGCTGACAAATTCTATAAACTACAGAATCGCAGCTTAATATTTTACCAAAAATTTGTCAAAAAATTTTTTAATTAAGAAAAATTTTAAGAATTCTATATATTTTATTTTTTAAATAAATATGTTAACACTTTAAAGAACATAAATTCACACCTTATTTTACTTAAGCTTCATATACATTCAAAATTTAAAAAGAATATATCTTTTCCTTAAATTTATTTTTTTAGGGCATTAATAATGCTAACAGATTGTCGTGTGGCGTCAGTCAGTCACTTTAGACATACACAGTTAAATTTTTTTCGTTTTTCTCTGATATTTTGTGTTTTTGTTTAAACGCTCCCTCATTTAAGCCGAAATGATTTGACTAAAAGAACCCAAATCATTTTTTAACTTAAACATACATCCTGCTTAGCTTTTAATAAATCCTTAAGACATTATTATTTTCAGTTAAAAAAACCAGAAATCAAATTAGTGAAACGGTCAAGCCTGTTCAGTTTAAAGGCTTTAAATATATGACAACGACAACAACATTTATATAAGAAAATTAAAAATAAAAATTATAAAAGAAACTTGAAAGCTCACCTAATTGTGGCTTAACACAACATTTACCGCTTTTTTGTATTAAGAGCATTGAAATTTTGCCGACATAAGTTGTTGTTTTTATTATGAGGGTTTTACAAAGTTTTTGACCTTAATATGCCGCGCCTACAATAAGCCCCCTTTTGAGTTTTAAGCTTAAAAATGTTTAAAACGAAAACAATCAGAAAATTTCATTCATAATTTGGTTTTAACGAGGGTAGCGGGAAAATTTACTTTTAAATTAAGCTTGTGTAAAAAGCACTTAAGATAATATAGTGTTCAAAGTCATATCACCACAAAAAATTTACTTGTGGAATGAGATTTTTTATTTATATTTTACCGGGCTTATAATTTGCACTATATTGTTTGAAAAGTCCTTTTTGGTCTGTCCTCATATTATTGAGCTGTAATTATTTATGTGAATAGTAGTTTATTAATTGTTTTGGTAGATGGCTAAATAGTGAGGCATTTAAATGATCTGCCAAAGTTCCGCTATACGTTAAGTATTATCGTTCATATTTTTACAATTCATGGATATTTCATTCATTAATTTGTAGCACTGATTATGGCTTTAAAAGGCGTTGCCAAAGCTTCAACATCTTAAATAAATTCAAAACCGTGATTATTCTTTACGAATGTATGTTTGTCTGTATTTGAAATTTATTTTCAGTACGTGATTTCATTCATAAATATTACTTTGGTGTTTTTCTTTCATCTTTTTCTCTTTTTCTAAATCAAATAATTGTTGAAAAAAACCCTAAACTATTCTCAAAATTCAACAAACAATAATTTTTTTGCGTCACGTCATGTCATTTCATCAACAACATCATCAAAACATTTCATAAGAAGAATGAAAAATAAAAACTAACGAAAAGATATAAACGATTTGGACAAAATTAAAAACTCAAAATTCTTTTTTTTTTCTTCGATGTTGTTTTTGGTTTTATTTTATTTAATGGCATTTGTTAATCACGCAATGTTGTCGCTGTCGCTTACATTTTGTTAAACCATTCATTGTCGTTCAAGAGTCGGTTCCTCTTTATTTTCTCATTTCTTTCCTTCCTTGTGTATTTGTTGTTGATGTTGTTTGTAGTTTTTGACGGTTTTTTGATTGTTGTTGATTTAGTTTTGAGTTTTGAGGGGGGATTAATAGTTTTAAATTTTGTCTATATCACTCCTTAATCAAATGTTTGTTTGTCTGCTAACTCGTTGTATTTGATTTATAAGCAGATACATGAAAGAGTGTTATTTACAAAAAGTAAAAATACAGATTTTGGGAAATTTTCCACGGAGAATTAATCTTAGTTTAAGAAAAATTTTATATAAACATCTTTCTCAGTTTATGAGAAATTTTCAATGGACAATTGCTATTATTTGGTAAGAAATTTTCTATAGAAAATAGTTCACAATTTTATAAGAAATTTTCTTTAAAAAATTACTCTCAGTTTATGAGAAATTTTCTATAGAAAATTGTTCTCAATTTCTGAGAAATTTTTAATAGAAAATTGTTCTCAATTTCTGAGAAATTTTTAATAGAAAATTGTGCTCAGTTTATGAGAAATTTTTTTATACAAAATTTGTGAGGAACTTATCATGAATAATTGTTTTCTGTTGGAGAAAAATCTTCTATAGAAGATAATATACAATTGAGGAGAAATTTTTTATATAAAATTACTCTTAGTTTATGAGAAATTTTGTACAGAAAATTGGTCTCAGCTTATCAGCAATTTTCTATTGAAAATCGCTCTCAGTTTATGAGAAATTTTCTATAGAGAAATTCTATAGTTTATGAGAAATTTTGTACAGAAAATCGCTATACAAAATTGTAAGAAATTTATTATGGATAATTGTTTTCAGTTGGAGAAAAATCTTCTATAGAAAATAATATCCAATTTAAGAGAGATTTTTTATAGAAAATTACTCTCAGTTTATGAGAAAATTTCTATTAAAAATTGCTCTCAGTTTTGTAAGAAATTTTCTATAGAAAATAGTTCTTAGTTTATGAGAAATTTTCTGTAAAAATTATTCTTTATGAGGTTTGTTTTAGTTGTAGGTCAGACTATTTGAAGTTTTCTATATACAAATGTAGCTCAGATTGTCAGAAATTGTTTATACAAAAATGAAGCTTATAGAGAAATTTATTTTTCAAAAAACAATTCCTTTCTTTAAAGTTCTGTACGTTTATATATGCGTGTTGATGCCTTCATCCATGTAGCAAAAATAACTAGTGCATATTTATGTGTAAGAGTGTAGTTGTTAATGTTATTTGACCCTCATTAGAGATTTGTTCAGATCATTTTCGAAAATTTATTAATTGGTTATTATTAAAGACAAAAAAAATTATAACTGGACACCATAAACAGCTAGACAAAATATAAGAAGATTAAAAAGAAAAAAGGTGGGTTTTCTAAGTACTCAAAATAAAGCAAAACTACTCAAACTTATTTAATGAATTAAGTAAATCATATTTTACATTACTTAGTTTCTACTACAATAAATTTTAAACTAAATTTGTCAACTATCACTACATAACCGTTAACTTTTTTAATTTTTTAAATTATGACATTACAAAATGTTATTCGTAAGCATGGTTGCTTGAAAATTAATTTCAGTTAAAATACATAGCACAGCAATTTGTGTCAAGGGTCAGCTGGTTTTATGATTTTCAATTTGTTTTCCAAAAAAATATTTTTAATTAACATATAAATTTCCAAATTTAAAATAGTAAAGTGCGTTTTTAATTAAAACAAATGTTGGTTAAATTATCACCCAAAATAGTTTTTGTATTTTTTATTATTTGTATGTTTTTTATTGTTTAGATTTGGTTTAATTATTGTCATCATTTATTGTGTCATGCTTGGTTGACACTTGGGATGGTTTTTAATGGTTTATGAGACCAAATCAAAATTTTAATTAAGCAGGTATTTTGACCTTTTACTTTTACGGTCTGAAGTGTTGGAGTTTGTATGATGTGACATAGTTTCTAATGTCAGATGAAGTTTTGAAAATTAAAATAATATTTATTGGTTTGTTAGGAATTAGAGTGGATTTAATGTTTCCGTTTTTTTGTGATAACAAATGAGAAATTATTTTTTTATTATTGAGAAGCCTAAAATCTTTTTAATTCAAAATTGTCACAAGATCCCAATTTTAAAGTATATTTTTGTATTACATGTTTATAGAAAATTATACTCAGTTTCTTATAATATTTTTATAGATATGTAAAACCTAGTTTATGAGAATTTTCCTATAAAAATAAATTCTCAGCTGCTGAATATTTTTTTATAGAAATTAGATTTTATGAGAAATTTTCTATAGAAAATTATTCTCATTTTATAAGAAATTTTCTATAGAAAATTGCTCTTATTTTTTGAGAAATTTTCTATAGAAAATTGTTCTCACTTTATGAGAAATTTTCTATAGAAAATTGTTCTCATTTTATGAGAAATTTTCTCTAGAATATTGTTCTCATTGTATGAGAAATTTTGTACTTAAAATTGTTCTCATTTTATGAGAAATTTTCTATAGAAAATTGTTTTCATTTTATGAGAAATTTTCTATAGAAAATTGTTCTCATTTTATGAGAAATTTTCTATTTAAAATTGTTCTCATTGTATGAGAAATTTTCTTTAGAAAATTGTTCTCAATTTATGAGAAATTTTTTATAGAAAATTGATCTCATTTTGTAAGAAATTTCTTACAGAAAATTGTTCTCATTTAGTGAGAAATTTTCTATAGAATATTTTTCTAAGTTCTTAAAAGAATGTTTATAGAAAAAAGTTTTAAATTTTTTTCAAACCATTTCTTATTAATTCTTTTTTTATTTTATATTTAACTTTAATTTCCTAAATATTTAAAATTAATTTAATATCAGTTTCAATACCTTTATAAGTCTCATTAAATCTTTAGGTTTAAAATTAAAATAAATCTCATATTAATTTTATAAGTTACTAATAAAGTCTATACAAAACACATGATTGTTTTCACCAATTTCCTTTTCATCTCAAAATTGTATAATTAATGTTGTTTTTGTTGAATGAGGTTATCTACTTTATTTTAAAATGAAGACAAAAATTATGTATTAAACACTTTAACACGCAAGCCCTTAAGATACAAATAGTACACCCTAATGCATACCCATATGACCAAACTTTCAATGCAGATAATAATAGAGCCGATTTACTTAAAGTTGGTTAATAGCTTCTTAACAGATAATGTTAAGCTCCACCTGATTTTCAAAAGACTGCAAAATGTAGAAGATATCTGCGGCTTTTCAGTAAATCTCAACTTTAATAAATAAATGACAACTATAGAAATTATCCTTTGAATTATATATTTTTGGTCAAGCAATAGATTAGCTTTAGATTCACTTTAAAATTTAATTCACTCTCAACAGTCGTTCTGGAGTTCTTTTTGAGAGTAGCTTGCAAAAAATGTCCCTATATGTTTTCAGTTTTGAAATCTGTGGTTGATTGGCTTTTTTGGCATTCACATTAAGTTTTAATAAAACTGTGTGAGATATTTAAAAATTCCCTTGTTTTCGTTTCATTTAATTTCTGATTGTTTGTATTCTTTCTTTTTCCTTTCTCTTATACATGCATATATACAAAAATACACATACATACGTACATACATATACATATGTGTTTGTTTATAAATATGTATTTATTTATAATTTTTTCTTTCCGCTGAATTCCCGGTGAATTGATGATTAAGTTGAATGTCGGCTGCTGATGATTATAATTTACGTAGCAATTTAATTGTAATTAATTTTTTGGAAATCTTCTTTTTTTTAATCTTTATATTTCAAGATAAAATACCGCTATTTAAAGTTCTCTGTAATTTTTGTCTTTTCCAGTGATGGGGCTATAGCTACTGTTTTTCATTTTACGGTAGCATTTTTGTAATAATTGTATTATTATATTTTTATTTTCTTGAAAAGAATAAATATTAAGACACCCCCCGAGGCGCGGATAAAGTTTCAAATGTCTGTGTTAGTTTTACGTATAATTTTTATTGCTTTTAAATTTGAGATTTTTATTTGTTGAAATATTAACAGAAATTTGATATGAAACTTAGTTAAAAGAGATTTATTTTAAAAATTGTAAAGGTAATAAAAATTGAAATGTAAAACTACTTAATTTAAACAGCATTTACAAATTAAGAAATTTTGAAATAATTAAATAAAATTGAAATTAAAAAAAATATAATAATAATTTAATTACAGATGTATCAAGGGTTAAATAAGATTCCCTATTTATTATATTCTAAAAATCCAAAACACAAAGTACAGAAAAAAACGTTTAATACAATATCATTTATAACAAATTAAATTTTGATTAGCTTAGAAACAAAAAAATTACCTATAAAATCATATAAACTACAAGCATGCAACATGTGGCAAATATATTATGAAAGCAAAAAAAAAAATTAATAACAAACATCAATAAACTATAGCAACAACAAAAGCAAATAACCAAAGTACAAAAACTTGTTAAAATCAAAAACTAAATCAGTAACCAAGAGCAAAAAAACAAACACTGAACATATGAAACACCCAACCAGCCAGCTGAGTAAGAGTGAGTAAATTGAACAACAAAAATACATTTAATTTGTATTTATTGGTGATTTTTAAACATAAAAGAGCAACTAAATGTTGTAAAATCAAATGCAACAGCAAAACCAACAATAACAAAGACTTAGACTAAGAGTTCAAGTGGAATTCTGAGGGAGATCTGGGATGAAAAGGGAGTAAAAATAAACAATAAGATGGAAAAAAGTACTATATATTATAGATTATATTTTAGTAATTCATATATAATGTATACTAAAGTCTACATTGAAGTGTAATCTAGTATGCTAAACATTATAATCTAGCCTATAGTTTACACTATAGTTTGGCCTGTACTTTACCCTATAGTCTTGCCTAAAATTTACACTACAGTCTAGCCTAAATCCATACTATAGTTTAGCCTATAGTTTATACTGTAGTCTAACCTATAATTTACATACAGTCTAGCCTCTAGTTTACACTATAATCTATCCTATAGTTTACACTATAGTCTACCCTATTGTTTACGCTATAGTTTACACTATAGCCTAGCCTATAGTTTACGCTATAGTCTATCCTATAGTTTACACTATAGTCTTGCCTATAATTTACATTACAGTTTACACTATAATCTATCCTATAGATTACATTATCCTATAGTTTACACTTTAGTCTACACTGTAGTTTACGCTATAGTTTACACTAATATATAGTTTACAATATAGCCTATAGTTTACATAATAGTCTATCCTACACTATAGTCTATGGTTTACACTACAGTTTATCATATAGTTTACGCTATAGTTTTGCATATAGCTTACATTATTGTCTTGCATATAGTTTACACTATAGCCTAGCCAATGGTTTACACTATAATCTAGCCTATAGTTTACACTAGGATATAGTTTACACTATAGCCTATAGTTTACACTATAATCTATCCTACAGTTCACTCTATAGTCTAGCCTATAGTTTACATTATAGTCTAGCCTTTATTTTACATTATAATATAGCTATAGTTTACACTACAGCCTAGCCTATGGTTTACACTATAATCTAGCCTATAGTTAACACTAGCATGTAGTTTACACTATAGTCTAGCCTATAGTTCACACTATAACCTATTCTATAATTTACGCTAAAGTCCAGCCTATGATTTACACTATAGCCTAGCCTATAGTTTACATTATAATCTAGCCTATAGTTTATACTATAATCTAGCCTATAATCCATACTATAGTTTAGCCTATAGTTTACACTGTAGTCTAGCCTATAGTTTACACTGTAGTCTAGCCTATAGTTTACACTGTAGTCTAGCCTATAGTTTACACTATAGTCTAGCCTCTAGTTTACACTATAATCTATCCTATAGGTTACACTATCATATAGTTTACACTATAGTCTATCCTATAGTTTACGCTATAGTTTACACTAATATATAGTTTACACTAATATATAGTTTACACTATAGCCTAACCTATATTTTACGCTATAATCTATCCTATAGTTTACGCTATAGTCATGGCTATAACTTACACTACAGTCTAGCCTCTAGTTTACACTATAATCCTATGGGTTACACTATCCTATAGTTTACATTATAGACTGTAGTTTACACTACAGTCTTGCCTATAGTTTACACTTAATTATACTATAATCTAGCCTATAGTTTACACTATAATCTATCCTATAGGTTACAATATCCTATAGTTTACGCTGTATTTAAAAGTTTACATTACAGTCTAGTCTATAGTTTACACTATAGTTCAGCCTATATACGATAGTTTACACTATAGTCTAACCCATAGTTAACTTATAATTTACACTATAGTCTTACGTATAGTTTACACATATTGTCGTTTCGATTTATAGAATTGGGCCCTTAAAACTGTTGCTTTTTACAAACTTTGGTACATTTTCAACTTTTTCACAACACATCTCCAGTGAACAAAAATTTGTGGGTAAGCATGGGTGTTGCAAGTTGCAACATATTCAAACACACATAAGGTATCTCAACGGCTATTTCCAGTGCATAGTCGAGTGTAAATATCAAACAATTCTTATCAGAACATTAAATCGAGTTTACGATGCAATTTTGTAGCGAATTAAATGCAATTTGTGAAATTAATTTACGAACATTTGCACTTAAATACCACAACTAATAGATAGGAAATGTAGATAAATGTTTTCATGAACATACATACTTACATAGTTGTTGCTATTGCAGAGAGTATGATGGTTTATGTAACAGGCACAAGTCTACACGTATTTTCAATATATAAGCAAAACTTTTTCAGATACATTTAAGCACTTGGTGGTCTTCACTTATTTTGGCAGCTTGTTAGAGTTGCATAATTGAACCTGCCTTATTTTCATGTTGTTTTTGTTGCTGTCTTATCAATTCACACATATGATTATCGGTTTGTGTTTTTATTATTGGTTGTTTGGTGTGGCTTTATAAAAAATAACCCACTAATCTTTTTTTAAATTGTGAAAAAAAAAAATAATTTCGAAATTAGAAATTTTTTTTATTATAAGAATATCATGAATAAATAGCTCGCGCGTTAAGATAATAAGGCGATTTATTTTGTAAACCTAAAAAAAGATAAATTTTTTGTTTGGATTTGTTGAGGACAGCATACAATATTTTCATAATATGTTGCATTAAAATATTTGATTGTCACTTAAGATAATATGAAAATCCATAAAGATGTAGTGAATTAAAACATATTTTTAACACAAAGAAAAAGGGAAAAAATGAACACACAATTTTGTTGCACTGAGAGAAAAGTTTATGTCAATTATAGATTTTTTGAATCATCATAAAACAATTTTCTTTTTTTAAAATTCTAAAAGTTGTGTTAGGTACGAGCCAGAAAGTTTACATAAAATTTATGGAGTCAATGAAACTACAGACTGATAAAAAAAAATAAATAATTTTAAAATGTTTTCTTCTTACCAAATAAATTTTTAAGTGTAATATCATATATGTTACATATTTTTGTTGTCATTTAGACAACAAAAACACACCACCAGTATGTATGTATGCTCTTATATTCAAATATACATACTTGTACTTTGTTATAAATCTGATCTTATCTTAAGGTAATATTAAGCCGCCCATCATTAATACTTTGGCAGTCAGGCCATTCAATATGATCGTTATGTGTTGGTGTCTAAATGCATTAAATAAAAGCCCTGTTATAACATGCAGATCGATCGATCCAGAGACAAACAGACATACACACACCAACAGACAGATAGACGGACGGACAGACAGACGGACAGCAAACCGATATGGATTTTAATTTTAACAAATTCAAAAAAAAAATGTTCATACATACATATAAAGGTGACAATATCGGTTCTTTTCTTTTCGGTTCATTTCTTTTTCATTTATTGTTGTTGTATTAATTTTATAGTGTGTAATATTTGTGGCACAAGCCTTAAAATGTTATAGTACTGTGAGTTGTGTTTTTTCAATCAAACTATATGTTTATAGTATCAAGAAGTTTCCAATTGATTGGCGCTTTTTATTGATATAAGTTTATTGATATAAGACGTCATTCTGTCTGTGTTTGTCTCTGGTCTTTTTTAAACAGAAATTTTAATTTCTTTCGTTGTTACCTGTATCTTAAAAATATTCAAAAGTGTATACGAATGTTTTTGTTGCATTCATTCTCTGTTATATAACTTGTTTGTTTTCTGTTTCGTCTTCCTAATTTCCATATTGTTCCATTTAAAATCTTATAAATAACACCAGTTAATTTAACATTCTCCATATGAGTAAAACTTTAAAAACAGCTTTAACCATTTGTTCCTTTGATCTTTTTTTATTTTATTTTTTTGATGTTGGTATTGTTGTTTGTTTTTTTTTATTTCTTTTGTAAGTATAAAAATGTATATGGCATTAACAAGAATAACAAAAACATTATTGTTATTATTATCGTTTAAATAATAATTTTGATAAATTTGTTATGATGGCTCATTGTTGTGGAAATGTTATTTGAAATTAATTAAAAGACCCCACACATTTAACACAGATTTTTGTTAAAAGAACACACAAAGCATAGAGTTTTTGGTTTGTGTCTGTCATCAGAATTCTTAAATTAAGTTTGAATTTGGAAAATTTAAAAAAGGGACAAACAATTATAAAAGGCGACAAATGTCTGATAACCTTACTTTTTTTTAATAAAATTTTAGTTGATGTGAAAATAAACATATTTACACAGAAAAAAGTCACCAATTAACAAATATATATGAAAATAATTCATTCAATTATAAACTTGTTTAAATTTGCACCTCTCACCAAAATGATTATATCAATTACTAAAAACTATAAAAAATACAAAACAGAAAAAAATTTCCAATTAATAAATTAATTAAATCAATCAATCAAGTAGATGATTGAATGAATTAAAAATGTGTATAGGAAAAAAAAAATCATACCAAAATTTATTTTTTATTTTATTTTTTCTTGAACATATTTATTAAATTTTGATGAAAAATTAAACAACTGAGTTAATTGTAAAAAAGACGGCAATAATTTTTTCTATGTAGTTAAAAAGATATGTATATTGAATAAATATAGTTATTCAATATTATATAGTCGAACACAAAACTAATTAATAGTTAAAGAGTGATTTTTAAAATAGGTCAATAAAATCGTATTCAATGCTTCTTACAGTGATCAAAGAATATAATATTTCAACTGCATTTATTTCTTGCTCCTCAAATATTTTATATGCCTTTTTTTCAGAAACTAAAATAATAAGGAGTGAGATCGTAAAATTCTTAACATACATAATATTCAATAACTTGGAAACGGTTGATCTGAGAGTTTTCATTATTTTTTTAATCATTTAATAATTTAGCACAGATCACAGAAATTTATAATTGTTATGGTTCTAACCACTAATTATAAAATTGTGGACCATTTTTGAAAACCCTTTCTTTGGAGATTTGATAGTTGCTTCAGTCACTTTTTTGGAACAGTGTGCACATCTTCTGTTAAAGTCTTGAGTATTTTGGGACACCTTTTTTGTGCCCTTGAATTCACTTTTCACAATAGCTCAATATCTCTCCACTGGTCTAAGCTATGGACAATTTTGAAAATTGACCTCTCTTGGTACTAAAACTATGTTATTGATTTGGTACCACTCCAGAGCTTTCTTACCGTAGTGACATGATACCAAATGGCTCCAAAAATATGTGGACACGTTGTGCTTTCTTAAGAAAAGAAGAAGTCTTTTTTGCAAATATTCCTTTATGCATATTTTGGTATTTATAGATCCGAATGTATCAAATGACTTTCCTGTTTTGCCGCAACTGCAAAAAGCTTGTCATACCCTGAATTTTGTAAGAAATCTTTGCTGCTTTTGGTTCTTAAACTTATCTCCAATATTGCTTCGAGCATTAGCAATCAAATTTTTGAGACACAAGCTGCGAAGATTCTGCCAGCACCTACGTTTTTTCGTCAATTATACAGCTTGAGTATTTTTGTATGAAATTTGGTTTTAAATTCCGAGTCATATTTTTGGCTTGTAATTTTTTTTGCAGAATTCCAGTTTGGAATTTTTTGAACTTTATATGTTATCAACTTTCCCATTAGCTTTAAATTTTCGCACCAAATAGTCGAAGCACTGAGAAAACTGAGCTGATTTTCTACCAGATGTGTTTGGAGTTCCTTTCAATATGCAATAAATTTTCTGGCCTTCCCAATATCATGTGGTCCTTTTTTCTTAACGAACTAGGTTTCACATCAATAATCAAATTCTCCTGATACTGTTTAGTAACATTAGAAACGGTTTTACGGACGACATTTAATTCTGTGGCCAATTATTTGTAAGACCTACTTAGATTTTTTGAAATTTTTTAATAACTTGTAGGACGTAATTCTTTTTCGTCACTTATTTTGATGAAAATAAGGACAAATTAACATGGCTGTTATTAAAAATAATAACTGAAGTATTTTTCCATGATAACTAGATCAAAAAAAAAAATTTAATATTGATTCCGAAAAAAATTATGAGGCAAAATATGTGTTAAGATTTTTTCGATCTCACTCCTTATATTTTCGAAATTGCATAAATATATGCAACATTTTTCTCTCTCTTTCAAATTAAAGCAATTTACACAAACAAAATATTAGAAAATTTGGTGGACGCATTTGGAGATTTACAAATTAAATTTTGGATAATTAAAACTTTTTTTTTTAATTTATAAACAATTGTTGATAAATTTTTAATTTAAAAATGTTCGATAATTTTTCAATAAGGAGTATTATATCTGTAATTTTATCTGTAATCTTCGGTGATTTTATATTGCAGATCTCAGAAAAATAACACTTTTATAGTTTTAACCATTACCTATGAACTCGTGGATCTTTTTTATTAACCCTTCCATTTGAGATTTGATAGTGGTTTCAGTCACTTCTTTGGAACATTTTACCCATTTCCTTTTAAAATCTTCGATATTTTTTGTGCTTTTCAATTCACTTTTCACAAGAGCCCAATATCTCTCCACTGGTTTTTGCTCTGGACAATTTGGAAGATTGTCAATATTGTCAAGGAAAATTTTTAAACGTTTACTCTCAGGAATCACAAAGCTTTTACATTTACCAGAAGCGTTACGTATACAAATGGCTTCACATTGTAAGCTTAATTCCCCAATAATCGTAAAAATTTTTAACAATATTCAAACAATCTGAGGCATTTTTTAAAGCAGTTTTGGAAATTTGTTATTAAAGTGAGTTAAATCAGAAATAAAAATGTTATAAAAATGAAGAGCCAAAATTGAGCCTTTTGATTAAATTGAACACAAAATATTCTATTAGAGAAAAAAGCTGTAAAACATTTTAATAATAGATGAATCGAAACCTATTTAAATAATTTTATAGAGAATACCATAGTGATATGCATGATTAAAAGCCTTTTCAACATCTAACGAGAGAACTACTGTGCACTGTTTGTTACGAAGATATTTAAGAACATCATCTTGAAATTTAAGCATAGCATCAGCTGTCACCCTTTTTAAAACCAAATTTTAAATTCGGAAAGTACTGTTCTGAAATGCCGTAGTCTGTTTTCTCACGTAAAACTTTTTCAAAAAGTTTTCCAATATTTGAAACTATGGAAATTGGTCTTAAATTATTGATCTCTTGGTACAAAAACTATGTTATGATTTTATTACCACTTCAGACCTTACTCACCATAGTAACATAATGTCAAATCAGACAAAAAATATGTGGGCACATTGTGCTCACTTATAAAAGGATGAAGTCTTTTTTGCAAACATTCTTTGATATATATTTCGGTATTTATAGATTCCACTGTAACAAATGACTTTATCGAAAAAAGTTTTTATTCGAATTGGCAAGTTTTGCCAAAATATTATTGATGAATCAAACATATAACAAATCATTATAATTTCGGTTTATTGTTTCTAGCTGGAATAATGCGGACATTTTATTTAATTTTCCAATAAAGTTTGTATAAAAATTTAATTCTTAAAATATGAAAAAAAAACATAGTATTTTGTTAGTGTTTGCTTCACCTGGTTAAAGAAAAAAAAAATAAAAAATCCAATTTTTACTATTACGCTGCAGTAAAAAAATTTTATTTGCGCGAGTTGAGTTTTGGCTAAAAAAGCTGTCTCTTCGGACCTGCGTGAAATAGTAAAATTCTCCTGATACTATTTAATAACCTCAGAAACAGTTTGACGGCAGGCCTTTAATTCTTTGGCCTATTCTTCTTTAATTCTTTGGCCTATTTTTGGAAAATTTATAATAATTTTAGCACGTATGTACTTCTTTTTCGTCATTCATTTTGATCAAACTCACAACAAATCAACATTGTTGTCATTAAAAATAATAACTGACATATTTTTCAAAGATAACTAGATCAAAAAATGTAAATATTGCTTCCGAAAAAAGTTAAGAGGCAAAACGTGTGTTAAGATTTTTTCGAATTCACTCTTTATATAGAAATACTTTGTTAACTTTTTATTGGAAAAATTAGCTATGTTTTAATATTTATATAATTTATACATAATGTTTATAAACTTCATAAGTACGTTGATACGGTTCGTTAAATATTCTTTTTATATAAATTTTATTAATTTTATTTCTATAAGAATGAATTTCTTATGGTGCAAGGACAAAGAAAATTTTTATGTTGGCTCCATTATTTCACCTAACCCCCATACAATTGTCCTTCCGAAATGGGGGTTTAACGATCACAAATCCCTTAAATATAGTAATGTTTTTATTAAATTTGGTACATGTAAATCTTATACAAGTGAAAGATATCCTCGGGCATAGATTAACATAAATATGAAACCAGGGATGGAAAATTAAAATATTTTTCGGTATCAAAATAAATTGCAACTAGTACTTTTTTCACCTTCAGAGTACTAAAATTTAAATTTCTGATAGTTACTTATTTTTTATTTAGAGCAAATCAAAGAAAGTAAATTTGTATATCTAAACCGAAGGATTAAATACGATACTAAATCGTTAAATGTTTTTATTCTGGTTAAATATTATAGTGAAATATGAAGATCTTAATAAATATGCGTCTGTTATTGAAATAAACTTACAGATAAAAAAAATCAATTCGAGCTCTTCAGCTTTATATTGTTTAAATCAAAGACCCAAAATAATTGTTATCATAATTTTCGAAATCGAAAAAATTGGCACTTTTTAAGAGTTATTACAAAAAATTAATTTTTAATAATTATTGAATAATATATAAATATAAGTTACTCATAACTATTATTTTTTAACTAATATTTTAAAAATTAATTAAAATAATTATTGATGAATAAATAAAATATAAATTGTATTCTTCGTTATATATTAAATAACAATTATAATAATAATTTTTTATAATAATTAATTGCGAATATCATTGCAATTTCATCATCTAAAGCCTCAGATGATATTAGAAATCTAATTGAAAATACGTATATTGTTTTTATCAAATTTCAAAGAAAAAATACCCAAATAATATATGCATGAATTTAAAAATTATACATAATTTTAACTAGTAAGGAGTATATTTTTCAATATATATTAAAAAATTATTTTTAAATAAAAAATTAAAAAATAACTATTATTAATAATATATATTATTTTTCTCAAACATAATTATTATTATTTCGATAAAAATATATTAATTGAAAGCAAATAATTATTAATAAGGAAAAAAATCAAAATTTTATATAATAGTTACAATTTAAGAAATTCGACATAAAAATTGTAATAATTAAGACCTTGATTTAAATATAATTATCTGATGTCTTTGAAATTCGGAACATTTTCACTTCAATTTGATTTTCAGATCAGTAATGATTCTATTTTATAAAGAGTTTACTTTATAAATTAAACATACAGTTCAAATGTTTATATAATGTTGTTTGTTAGCCCTATAAACTTATTTATATTGTCCTAATTACGTGTCTCATTTTTTGGAAACTCGAAGCCCAACATTTATTCAGAGATAGTGTTCTTTAAAATTTCATTATTAATTCAGAAACCCAAATGTAAATCTAAATCAAAGGTGTTAAAAAACATAATTTCAATTTGAAAATTATATATATTCAAAATATATTTTCATTTAAAAATTCTATTTTTAATTCGAATTGTGAAATTATGACAGTATCAAATGTCCCGTGGGACTTCTTCAGTACTTTTGAATGTTAAATAGTACTATAGTATCAACTTTTTCATCCCTGTATGAAGCTCCATTTTTAAAAACCTAAGTCGGTTGTCAAAAAAATATAAGTCTAAGAATGTTTTAGCGTAAAATTTCATTGAAAATAAAAACAATAGTACGTGAGCTTTTTTGAGAATTTTTTTCAATAAAATTTTTTTAATTGATTATTAACATAGATATGTTAATAATCTATATATTCGAGCTTAATCAACTATATCTTTCTTACTTCTTTAGTAAATATAGTAAATTTTCGATAAATATTCTTTTTTCAGGATATTTTTTAAGACGAACTAATTGAGTCAGCATACTGTCATACATGTAATTATTTTTGTCTCCTTAACTGTATTTAAAGCTCCTAAACAAGAATATGTTACCATTAAATATTAATCTTTAGTTTTTCTTTTATTTTTCCCAATAAACCAATTAAAATTTTCTCATTGTCATACAATATCTTCAGCTTTTTTTTAATATAAAATTCTGATCTGATTGCAAAATAAGAATAATGAAAATCCAAATAACTATAATAAATATTATTGTAATGTAATGGACTTGTAAATTACTCAACATTTCATTTAATAACTCTCATGTAAACTCATATAAATTCACATATATACACACAAACATAAGTAGAAACAGATAAAGAGCATCATGATTCCATTTGCATATCATTATAAATTGTATAAATCGGTATGTGAGTGAACACAGACACAGGCTGAGCACAGCAACAATTTTATTATGAAAACAAATCAGAAAATATTGTAGGACAAAACCGATTATAAAATATTATACAATAATGAAACGGAAAATTTCCTTAAACATCTAGTTATTAATATATTAGAAAATAATTTCTAACAGGCTATTTTAGGGATCAATTAAAAAAATAACTAACAAAAACATTTCAAAAAGTCTGTTTTCCTTTAATATATATTAATATCGAATACTATGCCCAAAGCAATAATAAATTTATATTATCTATATTTTCCAAAATAATCCTCATAATAAAATTGTCACCCAAGAGAGATTACATTTCCCAGTAGACTTTTAAAACAAACATGTATGTAAATTATATATCTACACATACAATGTTTTCATGTAAATATACAACAGTCATATAGATTTATATTCATTTAAATTCTTTTACATTTTAATTTGATCACGTTTGTAAAAATATTATTGCAAAAAGATAACTAACTATGTAAATGTGTTAGTTGTAAAAATGAAAATTCTACTTAAAAATATTTTATATTTTACTTCTACAACATTAATAACACTGGTCGACAAAAAAAGATTGTTCGTGCTCCTTTAAAAAAAAAAAAAAAATATGTGGACTAGATTGAATTCCGTATGCTAAACTCGAATCTGCTTTCAGTTTTTTCCCATCAGGTCGAGATTTTTTTATGGGCGTGTTTAATATTGCGTATATTTCACTATAACTTGAGAACAGTATACACGATTTATATAAATAATACACCAAATTATGCGGAATAAAATTGGCTTTAAGTCGTTCTACTAACAAATTTTTATCCGCTCAACAGTTTAGAAGATATTTCGAAATAAGTGTCCGAAAAAATTTTTTTCATGCTAAATTCAAGATTTCTTTTTTTTAGAAAAACTACTTTTTAAAAGTGAAAACATCAAAAATGTTTCAGTTTATCATATTTATCTTAAAACCGGTAAAACTACGAGTAAATAAAGCCATGTATCATAAAAATTGATGCACAAATTGTTATTGCATTCACAGTTAAGTTAGGATACCCATGCATATTTACAGTTAAGTGGAGATAAAAAAAAAAATTTTCGTCTTAAATAAAAAAAAAAATAGGTGGATTAGATGAAATTTAATGCACTAAATAAGAATCAGCTTTTCCTTTTTTTCTATCACGTATTGATTTTTTTTATGGGCATGACCACTATGACCCCGCCTTTAGGCAGTATAACTCGAGAACGGTTTGTCTTATTAAGATAAATTAAACTCCAATATATAGCGACTTAAATTGTCTTTGAGTTGAATTTACATAATTTTTTGTTTAACTCGTCAAAATCCACCTAATTCATCTATTTTTGTTTCAAGAAAAAATAAACAAATATTTTTTTTTTTTTTGCCCACCAATTTATTTCTATACAATTGTATGGAATATGGGTATTTTTACTTAACTGTGAATAAAATCACGATTTGTGCATTAATTTTGAAGATTTATGCCTTATTTTATTCGCAGCATTACCAACTTTAAGATAAATATGATAAACTAAAAATTTTAGTACGCATCTTTTGGTGTATCACTTATGTCAATCATACACACCGTTCTTGAGTTATGAGGAAATATACTAGAGTAATGGCCTTACTATGGGCGATATATTAGACACGCCCATAAAAAAATCCAGAACTGATGAAAAAAAACTGAAAGCAGATTCGTGTTTAGCACATCAAAATGCATTAATTTAAACTATTCGTCTTTGGGGGAGGATTTTTTGTCGGCTAGTGTAATTGAGTTTGAGAAGGCGAAAAGGATATTTTTAAAAAATAAATCTTATATATAAAATTGATATGAAAAGATATAGGTTTGTGAATTTCCATTTTTCAGAGTATAAAATAAATGAAGAGAGATGAAGACTATATTAGCGTTCTCTTATCCGCTATATAATGAATATAAGGATGTGTGGGTGCAAGTGTTATAGTAAAGAATACTCGAAGGAATTAGGAGGAGCACTAGAACCTTATAGATTCTTATCAGATTTTTTTATTTTTTTTTTAAATTTAAACTAAAAATTTGCTACAGAGAAAATTATACGAAAATGATATAGTATGTATAAAATAGGCCTCCACTAAGGGAAAAAATTCGATTCAAAATCAACAACGGTTGTGCTCACATTGGTAATTTACGGTAACAGCTTTTTAATACCTTTCGTTAACAAGTTTAATAGAAAACATATGTAGTTTAACAATTTGATACCGAAATGGTTTCAACTTGGTGCCAATTAGGTATCGATTTTCAATAAGAATTGAACACGCAGTGTTTAATTTAAACACAAACGGTGTAGATTCACTATTGACACAGAATGGTATCGTTTTCAACACGTATGTGATTGATACTTCTCTGGGTGTCCTTGAGATATAATATATTATTTAATAATATATTATTTAAGGACATACATACATATTGACCGATTTTAAGAACATTTCTTTTTTATGACAAAATTTCAATTTTAGAATTTGCTCTTAAGATTTTATTCCTTATTTAATTATTGAACTATTCTAATATTTACAATGCAATATTTTAACATTTATAAGATGTTACAATATTTTCCTTCCCCACTAAGAAAAATACATACATGCATATAAAATACATACATCATTCTTCATACAATTACAAATTCTCTAATTCATTCAAGTGTGCATTAAATCATCTTCATCAACAAACATCATGTTAATAAACCAACTTCAACCAACTATCTCAACTGATTCTCATCACAATCTGAATCTCTCACACAAACAAACTATACAAATCCTGAAGGTGTTGAAGCGTTGAAATGTTTTCGTTCATTTCATTTTAAAATCTTGTTATTCAAATCATTTTTACCCTTTCCCCCCCCCCCCCTCCAACATCCATCCCTACAGTAAACAAGCAGTCTTTTTAATAACAACGGCCAATATCCCTATTAGCCAAATAGTACGAGATTGTATGAGTATGTGTGTGTGTTGTGTTTACAACTTGATTTAATTCCCTTTAGAGCTTTAAGTGTAAAATTGTAAAATGTGTTGAATGGAAATATCTCTATCTGCTGCTGTTAAGATTGTTGTTGTAGTTGGCCCTGTTTTACTGTTGATTGTCTCCATAACTGTTGTAAGTTTATTTGCATGTCATTGTGCCGTCGTTGTAATAATAACTGAAAAATTATATTTGCCTTTTTGTACGTTTGTATGTGTGTATGTGCCACAATAATGTAACAACTTACAGGCTGGCTGACTTACTTGATGTTTTTGAGTATGAGTAGCTACTAGTGCGTATGAGTTGTGTTGACATATCTCTCTACTAGTTTATATTCATGGATTGGGAATTTACAAAACACTACGCAATTTTTGATTGGTTTTTATACCCTACACCACCAAAGGTGGTTGGGGTATTATGTGTTTGTGCAGAAGTTGTAACGCAGAGAAAAAATCTTCGGACACCCACCTTAAAGTATACCGTTCGACTCAGAATCACTTTCTGAGTCGATTTAACGATGTCCGTCCGTCCGTCCGTCCGTCCGTCTGGTCGGCTGGCTGGCTGGCTGGCTGGCTGGCTGGCTGTCCATGTAAAGCTTGTGCGCAAAGTACAGGTCGCAATTTTGAAGATAAATTGATGAAATTTGGTACATATGCTTTTTTCAGCACAAGGACGAAGCCTATTGAATTTGGTTATGATCGGCCCATTATTTCACCTAGCCCCCATACAAATGTCCTCCCGGAATAGAGTTTTAACACTTATAGATGCCTTAAAAATAGGAATATTTTAATGAAATTTAGTACATATAAGTTTTATATCAGCAAAAATTCCAAATTTCATGAAGATCGGTCCATAATTGACCATAGCTCCCATATAAACTCATCTCCCGAAAATCACTAACGTGCATAAATCCCACACAAATGTTAGTATTATGTTAATATTTAACACAAGTAAGTTGTATATAAATAAAAACAAAATTATGTGGATGGTAATGGTGTAGGGTATCATATAGTCGGGCTTGACCGACTATATCTTCTTCTCTCGTTATTCTCATTTTTGTTGTTATTATTTTTTTTTTTTTATTCTGTCACATATTTTACATGAAATAGTATTTTGCTGTTTGTTTTGGGCCTTTTGGGGGGTAAATATGTAAATAATTTATGTATGTGGGAAAATTACAAAAATTTTCCAATTTAAAATACATACATTACACAAATAACTTACTTACATACAAATGTACGTATTTTCCATTTTGTGTAAATTACAAAAAATAATTGTGCTTTATACAGAAACAAAGTATGTACATATGTATATGCTTTTTGATTGATGAAGAAAATTGGATTTAACAAATAAATATTTAAATTGTATAATATTTATTTATTGGTAATTAAGATTTGAAGTAAAAACAAGTAAGAATATTATATTTGGATTAGCCAAATCTATTATATCCAACATCTTTAACTTTTTTGAAATTCACCTTGGGTGATCAAGCACGATCATGCGATACCCTACACCATCAGGTATATCTATCAAAATTCGGGATCAATTTTGAATCGATAACTTTACTAAGGGTAAAAAAATATACAAATGTAGGCTCAATTTGACAAAATTGCGTTTATTTGTGATCACTTCTAATTTTCATAAAAGATCGATATTTTGATGTAAAATCATAATAAAACTTAAATCATCTGTAGTTTCTTAAATAAGGCTCAAATCGACAAAACAGTGATTATTTGTGATCACTTCCAATTTTCATATAAAATCAAAATTTTGATATAAAATCATAAGAAAACTTAAATCATCTGTAGTTTCTTAAATAAGGCTCAAATCGACAAAAGAGCGATTATTTGTGATCACTTCCAATTTTCATATAAAATCAATATTTTGATGTAAAATCATAAGAAAACTTAAATCATCTGTAGTTTCTTAAATAAGGCTCAAATCGACAAAATAGCGATTATTTGTGATCACTTCCAATTTTCATAAAAAATTGATATTTTGATGAAAAATCATAAGAAAACTTAAATCAACTGTAGTTTCTTAAATAAGGCTCAAATCGACAAAATAGCGATTATTTGTGATCACTTCCAATTTTCATAAAAAATTGATATTTTGATGTAAAATTATAAGAAAACTTAAATCATCTGTAGTTTCTTAAATAAGGCTCAAATCGACAAAACAGTGATTATTTGTGATCACTTCCAATTTTCATATAAAATCAATATTTTGATATAAAATCATAAGAAAACTTAAATCATCTGTAGTTTCTTAAATAAGGCTCAAATCGACAAAAGAGCGATTATTTGTGATCACTTCCAATTTTCATATAAAATCAATATTTTGATGTAAAATCATAAGAAAACTTAAATCATCTGTAGTTTCTTAAATAAGGCTCAAATCGACAAAATAGCGATTATTTGTGATCACTTCCAATTTTCATATAAAATCAATACTTTGAAGTAAAATTATAAGAAAATTTAAATCATGTGTAGTTTCTTAAATAAGGCTCAAATCGACAAAATAGCGATTATTTGTGATCACTTCCAATTTTCATATAAAATCAATATTTTGATATAAAATCATAAGAAAACTTAAATCATCTGTAGTTTCTTAAATAAGGCTCAAATCGACAAAACAGTGATTATTTGTGATCACTTCCAATTTTCATATAAAATAAATATTTTGATATCAAATTATAAGAAAACTTAAATCATCTGTAGTTTCTTAAATAAGGCTCAAATCGACAAAATAGCGATTATTTGTGATCACTTCCAATTTTCATATAAAATCAATATTTTGATATAAAATCATAAGAAAACTTAAATCATCTGTATTTCCTTAAATAAGGCTCAAATCGACAAAACAGCGATTATTTGTGATCACTTCCAATTTTCATATAAAATCAATATTTTGATATAAAATTATAAGAAAACTTAAATCATCTGTAGTTTCTTAAATAAGGCTCAAATCGACAAAATAGCGATTATTTGTGATCACTTCCAATTTTCATATAAAATCAATATTTTGATATCAAATTATAAGAAAACTTAAATCATCTGTAGTTTCTTAAATAAGGCTCAAATCGACAAAATAGCGATTATTTGTGATCACTTCCAATTTTCATATAAAATCAATACTTTGATATAAAATCATAAGAAAACTTAAATCATCTGTATTTCCTTAAATAAGGCTCAAATCGACAAAATAGCGATTATTTGTGATCACTTCCAATTTTCATATAAAATCAATATTTTGATGTAAAATCATAAGAAAACTTAAATCATCTGTAGTTTCTTAAACAAGGCTCAAATCGACAAAATGGCGATTATTAGTGATCACTTCCAATTTTCATATAAAATCAATATTTTGATATAAAATCATAAGAAAACTTAAATCATCTGTATTTCCTTAAATAAGGCTCAAATCGACAAAATAGCGATTATTTGTGATCACTTCCAATTTTCATATAAAATCAATATTTTGATATAAAATTATAAGAAAACTTAAATCATCTGTAGTTTCTTAAATAAGGCTCAAATCGACAAAATAGCGATTATTTGTGATCACTTCCAATTTTCATATAAAATCAATATTTTGATATAAAATTATAAGAAAACTTAAATCATCTGTAGTTTCTTAAATAAGGCTCAAATCGACAAAATAGCGATTATTTGTGATCACTTCCAATTTTCATATAAAATCAATACTTTGATATAAAATCATAAGAAAACTTAAATCATCTGTATTTCCTTAAATAAGGCTCAAATCGACAAAATAGCGATTATTTGTGATCACTTCCAATTTTCATATAAAATCAATATTTTGATATAAAATTATAAGAAAACTTAAATCATCTGTAGTTTCTTAAATAAGGCTCAAATCGACAAAATAGCGATTATTTGTGATCACTTCCAATTTTCATATAAAATCAATATTTTGATATAAAATCATAAGAAAACTTAAATCATCTGTAGTTTCTTAAATAAGGCTCAAATCGACAAAACAGCGATTATTTGTGATCACTTCCAATTTTCATATAAAATCAATATTTTGATATCAAATTATAAGAAAACTTAAATCATCTGTATTTCCTTAAATAAGGCTCAAATCGACAAAATAGCGATTATTTGTGATCACTTCCAATTTTCATATAAAATCAATATTTTGATGTAAAATCATAAGAAAACTTAAATCATCTGTATTTCCTTAAATAAGGCTCAAATCGACAAAATAGCGATTATTTGTGATCACTTCCAATTTTCATATAAAATCAATATTTTGATGTAAAATCATAAGAAAACTTAAATCATCTGTAGTTTCTTAAACAAGGCTCAAATCGACAAAATGGCGATTATTTGTGATCACTTCCAATTTTCATATAAAATCAATATTTTGATATAAAATCATAAGAAAACTTAAATCATCTGTATTTCCTTAAATAAGGCTCAAATCGACAAAATAGCGATTATTTGTGATCACTTCCAATTTTCATATAAAATCAATATTTTGATATAAAATTATAAGAAAACTTAAATCATCTGTAGTTTCTTAAATAAGGCTCAAATCGACAAAATAGCGATTATTTGTGATCACTTCCAATTTTCATATAAAATCAATATTTTGATATAAAATTATAAGAAAACTTAAATCATCTGTATTTCCTTAAATAAGGCTCAAATCGACAAAATAGCGATTATTTGTGATCACTTCCAATTTTCATATAAAATCAATATTTTGATATAAAATTATAAGAAAACTTAAATCATCTGTAGTTTCTTAAATAAGGCTCAAATCGACAAAATAGCGATTATTTGTGATCACTTCCAATTTTCATATAAAATCAATACTTTGATATAAAATCATAAGAAAACTTAAATCATCTGTATTTCCTTAAATAAGGCTCAAATCGACAAAATAGCGATTATTTGTGATCACTTCCAATTTTCATATAAAATCAATATTTTGATGTAAAATCATAAGAAAACTTAAATCATCTGTAGTTTCTTAAACAAGGCTCAAATCGACAAAATGGCGATTATTTGTGATCACTTCCAATTTTCATATAAAATCAATATTTTGATATAAAATCATAAGAAAACTTAAATCATCTGTATTTCCTTAAATAAGGCTCAAATCGACAAAATAGCGATTATTTGTGATCACTTCCAATTTTCATATAAAATCAATATTTTGATATAAAATTATAAGAAAACTTAAATCATCTGTAGTTTCTTAAATAAGGCTCAAATCGACAAAATAGCGATTATTTGTGATCACTTCCAATTTTCATATAAAATCAATATTTTGATATAAAATTATAAGAAAACTTAAATCATCTGTAGTTTCTTAAATAAGGCTCAAATCGACAAAATAGCGATTATTTGTGATCACTTCCAATTTTCATATAAAATCAATACTTTGATATAAAATCATAAGAAAACTTAAATCATCTGTATTTCCTTAAATAAGGCTCAAATCGACAAAATAGCGATTATTTGTGATCACTTCCAATTTTCATATAAAATCAATATTTTGATGTAAAATCATAAGAAAACTTAAATCATCTGTAGTTTCTTAAACAAGGCTCAAATCGACAAAATGGCGATTATTTGTGATCACTTCCAATTTTCATATAAAATCAATATTTTGATATAAAATCATAAGAAAACTTAAATCATCTGTATTTCCTTAAATAAGGCTCAAATCGACAAAATAGCGATTATTTGTGATCACTTCCAATTTTCATATAAAATCAATATTTTGATATAAAATTATAAGAAAACTTAAATCATCTGTAGTTTCTTAAATAAGGCTCAAATCGACAAAATAGCGATTATTTGTGATCACTTCCAATTTTCATATAAAATCAATATTTTGATGTAAAATCATAAGAAAACTTAAATCATCTGTAGTTTCTTAAATAAGGCTCAAATCGACAAAATAGCGTTTATCTGTGATCAGTTCCAATTTTCATAATAAATCAATATTTTTATATAAAATTATAAGAAATCTTAAATCATCTGTAGTTTCTTAAATAAGGCTCAAATCGACAAAATAGCGATTATTTGTGATCACTTCCAATTTTCATATAAAATCAATATTTTGATATAAAATTATAAGAAAACTTAAATCATCTGTATTTCCTTAAATAAGGCTCAAATCGACCAAATAGCGATTATTTGTGATCACTTCCAATTTTCATATAAAATCAATATTTTGATGTAAAATCATAAGAAAACTTAAATCATCTGTATTTCCTTAAATAAGGCTCAAATCGACAAAATAGCGATTATTTGTGATCACTTCCAATTTTCATATAAAATCAATATTTTGATATAAAATTATAAGAAAACTTAAATCATCTGTATTTCCTTAAATAAGGCTCAAATCGACAAAATAGCGATTATTTGTGATCACTTCCAATTTTCATATAAAATCAATATTTTGATGTAAAATCATAAGAAAACTTAAATCATCTGTAGTTTCTTAAATAAGGCTCAAATCGACAAAATAGCGTTTATCTGTGATCAGTTCCAATTTTCATAATAAATCAATATTTTTATATAAAATTATAAGAAATCTTAAATCATCTGTAGTTTCTTAAATAAGGCTCAAATCGACAAAATAGCGATTATTTGTGATCACTTCCAATTTTCATATAAAATCAATATTTTGATATAAAATTATAAGAAAACTTAAATCATCTGTATTTCCTTAAATAAGGCTCAAATCGACCAAATAGCGATTATTTGTGATCACTTCCAATTTTCATATAAAATCAATATTTTGATGTAAAATCATAAGAAAACTTAAATCATCTGTATTTCCTTAAATAAGGCTCAAATCGACAAAATAGCGATTATTTGTGATCACTTCCAATTTTCATATAAAATCAATATTTTGATATAAAATTATAAGAAAACTTAAATCATCTGTATTTCCTTAAATAAGGCTCAAATCGACAAAATAGCGATTATTTGTGATCACTTCCAATTTTCATATAAAATCAATATTTTGATGTAAAATCATAAGAAAACTTAAATCATCTGTATTTCCTTAAATAAGGCTCAAATCGACAAAATAGCGATTATTTGTGATCACTTCCAATTTTCATATAAAATCAATATTTTGATATAAAATTATAAGAAAACTTAAATCATCTGTATTTCCTTAAATAAGGCTCAAATCGACAAAATAGCGATTATTTGTGATCACTTCCAATTTTCATATAAAATCAATATTTTGATATAAAATCATAAGAAAACTTAAATCATCTGTATTTCCTTAAATAAGGCTCAAATCGACAAAATAGCGATTATTTGTGATCACTTCCAATTTTCATATAAAATCAATATTTTGATGTAAAATCATAAGAAAACTTAAATCATCTGTAGTTTCTTAAATAAGGCTCAAATCGACAAAATAGCGTTTATCTGTGATCAGTTCCAATTTTCATAATAAATCAATATTTTTATATAAAATTATAAGAAATCTTAAATCATCTGTAGTTTCTTAAATAAGGCTCAAATCGACAAAATAGCGATTATTTGTGATCACTTCCAATTTTCATATAAAATCAATATTTTGATGTAAAATCATAAGATAAATAAAAAAATAAGATAAATAAGGCTCAAATCGACAACAAATTTTCATAAAAAAATTATATTTTGATGTAGAATCATAAGAAAACTTAACTCATCTGTAGTTCTTAAATAAGGCTCAAATCGACAAAATAGCGTTTATCTGTGATCAGTTCCAATTTTCATAATAAATCAGTATTTTTATATAAAATTATAAGAAAACTTAAATCATCTGTAGTTTCTTAAATGAGGCTCAAATCGAAAAAATAGTGCTTATTTGTGATCACTTCCAATTTTCATATAAAATCAATATTTTGATGTAAAATTATAAGAAAACTTAAATCATCTGTAGTTTCTTAAATGAGGCTCAAATCGACAAAACAGCGATTATTTGTGATCACTTCAATTTTCATAAAAAAATTGATATTTTGATGAAAAATTATAAGAAAACTTAAATCATCTGTAGTTTCTTAAATGAGGCTCAATCGAAAAAATAGTGCTTATTTGTGATCACTTCCAATTTTCATATAAAATCAATATTTTGATGTAAAATTATAAGAAAACTTAAATCATCTGTAGTTTCTTAAATGAGGCTCAAATCGAAAAATAGTGCTTATTTGTGATCACTTCCAATTTTCATATAAAATCAATATTTTGATGTAAAATTATAAGAAAACTTAAATCATCTGTAGTTTCTTAAATGAGGCTCAAATCGAAAAAATAGTGCTTATTTGTGATCACTTCCAATTTTCATATAAAATCAATATTTTGATGTAAAATTATAAGAAAACTTAAATCATCTGTAGTTTCTTAAATAAGGCTCAAATCGACAAAATAGCGTTTATCTGTGATCAGTTCCAATTTTCATAATAAATCAATATTTTTATATAAAATTATAAGAAAACTTAAATCATCTGTAGTTTCTTAAATGAGGCTCAAATCGACAAAATAGTGCTTATTTGTGATCACTTCCAATTTTCATATAAAATCAATATTTTGATGTAAAATCATAAGAAAACTTAAACTATCTTTAGTTTCTTAAATAAGGCTCAAATCGACAAAATAGCGATTATTTGTGATCACTTCCAATTTTCATATAAAATCAATATTTTGATGTAAAATCATAAGAAAACTTAAATCATCTGTAGTTTCTTAAATAAGGCTCAAATCTACAAAATAGCGATTATTTGTGATCACTTCCAATTTTCATAATAAATCAATATTTTTATATAAAATTATAAGAAAACTTAAATCATCTGTAGTTTCTTAAATAAGGCTCAAATCGACAAAATAGCGATTATTTGTGATCACTTCCAATTTTCATATAAAATCAATATTTTGATGTAAAATTATAAGAAAACTTAAATCATCTGTAGTTTCTTAAATAAGGCCCAAATCTACAAAATAGCGATTATTTGTGATCACTTCCAATTTTCATATAAAATCAATATTTTGATGTAAAATTATAAGAAAAACTTAACTCATCTGTAGTTTCTCAAATAAGGCTCAAATCGACAAAACAGCGATTATTTTGTGATCACTTCAATTTTCATATAAAATAAATATTTGATATCAAATTATAAGAAAACTTAAATCATCTGTAGTTTCTTAAACAAGGCTCAAATCGACAAAGTAGCGATTATTTGTGATCACTTCCAATTTTCATATAATATCAATATTTTGATGTAAAATTATAAGAAAACTTAAATCATCTGTAGTTTCTTAAATAAGGCTCAAATCGACAAAACAGCGATTATTTGTGATCACTTCCAATTTTCATATAAAATCAATATTTTGATAAAAAATTATAAGAAAACTTAAATCATCTGTAGTTTCTTAAATAAGGCTCAAATCGACAAAATAGCGATTATTTGTGATCACTTCCAATTTTCATATAAAATCAATATTTTGATATAAAATTATAAGAAAACTTAAATCATCTGTAGTTTCTTAAATAAGGCTCAAATCGACAAAACAGTGATTATTTGTGATCACTTCCAATTTTCATATAAAATAAATATTTTGATATCAAATTATAAGAAAACTTAAATCATCTGTAGTTTCTTAAATAAGGCTCAAATCGACAAAATAGCGATTATTTGTGATCACTTCCAATTTTCATATAAAATCAATATTTTGATATAAAATTATAAGAAAACTTAAATCATCTGTAGTTTCTTAAATAAGGCTCAAATCGACAAAACAGTGATTATTTGTGATCACTTCCAATTTTCATATAAAATAAATATTTTGATATCAAATTATAAGAAAACTTAAATCATCTGTAGTTTCTTAAATAAGGCTCAAATCGACAAAATAGCGATTATTTGTGATCACTTCCAATTTTCATATAAAATCAATATTTTGATATAAAATCATAAGAAAAACTTAAATCATCTGTAGTTTCTTAAATAAGGCTCAAATCGACAAAATAGCGATTATTTGTGATCACTTCCAATTTTCATATAAAATCAATATTTTGATATAAAATTATAAGAAAACTTAAATCATCTGTAGTTTCTTAAATAAGGCTCAAATCGACAAAACAGTGATTATTTATGATCACTTCCAATTTTCATATAAAATAAATATTTTGATATCAAATTATAAGAAAACTTAAATCATCTGTAGTTTCTTAAATAAGGCTCAAATCGACAAAATAGCGATTATTTGTGATCACTTCCAATTTTCATATAAAATCAATATTTTGATATAAAATTATAAGAAAACTTAAATCATCTGTAGTTTCTTAAATAAGGCTCAAATCGACAAAACAGTGATTATTTATGATCACTTCCAATTTTCATATAAAATAAATATTTTGATAAAAAATTATAAGAAAACTTAAATCATCTGTAGTTTCTTAAATAAGGCTCAAATCGACAAAATAGCGATTATTTGTGATCACTTCCAATTTTCATATAAAATCAATATTTTGATATAAAATTATAAGAAAACTTAAATCATCTGTAGTTTCTTAAATAAGGCTCAAATCGACAAAACAGTGATTATTTGTGATCACTTCCAATTTTCATATAAAATAAATATTTTGATATCAAATTATAAGAAAACTTAAATCATCTGTAGTTTCTTAAATAAGGCTCAAATCGACAAAATAGCGATTATTTGTGATCACTTCCAATTTTCATATAAAATCAATATTTTGATATAAAATTATAAGAAAACTTAAATCATCTGTAGTTTCTTAAATAAGGCTCAAATCGACAAAACAGTGATTATTTGTGATCACTTCCAATTTTCATATAAAATCAATATTTTGATAAAAAATTATAAGAAAACTTAAATCATCTGTAGTTTCTTAAATAAGGCTCAAATCGACAAAATAGCGATTATTTGTGATCACTTCCAATTTTCATATAAAATCAATATTTTGATATAAAATTATAAGAAAACTTAAATCATCTGTAGTTTCTTAAATAAGGCTCAAATCGACAAAACAGTGATTATTTGTGATCACTTCCAATTTTCATATAAAATAAATATTTTGATATCAAATTATAAGAAAACTTAAATCATCTGTAGTTTCTTAAATAAGGCTCAAATCGACAAAACAGCGATTATTTGTGATCACTTCCAATTTTCATATAAAATCAATATTTTGATATAAAATCATAAGAAAACTTAAATCATCTGTAGTTTCTTAAATAAGGCTCAAATCGACAAAACAGTGATTATTTGTGATCACTTCCAATTTTCATATAAAATCAATATTTTGATAAAAAATTATAAGAAAACTTAAATCATCTGTATTTCCTTAAATAAGGCTCAAATCGACAAAATAGCGATTATTTGTGATCACTTCCAATTTTCATATAAAATCAATATTTTGATATAAAATCATAAGAAAACTTAAATCATCTGTATTTCCTTAAATAAGGCTCAAATCGACAAAATAGCGATTATTTGTGATCACTTCCAATTTTCATATAAAATCAATATTTTGATATAAAATTATAAGAAAACTTAAATCATCTGTAGTTTCTTAAATAAGGCTCAAATCGACAAAATAGCGATTATTTGTGATCACTTCCAATTTTCATATAAAATCAATATTTTGATATAAAATTATAAGAAAACTTAAATCATCTGTAGTTTCTTAAATAAGGCTCAAATCGACAAAATAGCGATTATTTGTGATCACTTCCAATTTTCATATAAAATCAATATTTTGATATAAAATTATAAGAAAACTTAAATCATCTGTAGTTTCTTAAATAAGGCTCAAATCGACAAAATAGCGATTATTTGTGATCACTTCCAATTTTCATATAAAATCAATACTTTGATATAAAATCATAAGAAAACTTAAATCATCTGTATTTCCTTAAATAAGGCTCAAATCGACAAAATAGCGATTATTTGTGATCACTTCCAATTTTCATATAAAATCAATATTTTGATATAAAATTATAAGAAAACTTAAATCATCTGTAGTTTCTTAAATAAGGCTCAAATCGACAAAATAGCGATTATTTGTGATCACTTCCAATTTTCATATAAAATAAATATTTTGATATCAAATTATAAGAAAACTTAAATCATCTGTAGTTTCTTAAATAAGGCTCAAATCGACAAAATAGCGATTATTTGTGATCACTTCCAATTTTCATATAAAATCAATATTTTGATATAAAATTATAAGAAAACTTAAATCATCTGTAGTTTCTTAAATAAGGCTCAAATCGACAAAACAGTGATTATTTGTGATCACTTCCAATTTTCATATAAAATCAATATTTTGATATAAAATCATAAGAAAACTTAAATCATCTGTAGTTTCTTAAATAAGGCTCAAATCGACAAAACAGTGATTATTTGTGATCACTTCCAATTTTCATATAAAATCAATATTTTGATATCAAATTATAAGAAAACTTAAATCATCTGTAGTTTCTTAAATAAGGCTCAAATCGACAAAACAGCGATTATTTGTGATCACTTCCAATTTTCATATAAAATCAATATTTTGATATCAAATTATAAGAAAACTTAAATCATCTGTAGTTTCTTAAATAAGGCTCAAATCGACAAAATAGCGATTATTTGTGATCACTTCCAATTTTCATATAAAATCAATACTTTGATATAAAATCATAAGAAAACTTAAATCATCTGTACTTCCTTAAATAAGGCTGAAATCGACAAAATAGCGATTATTTGTGATCACTTCCAATTTTCATATAAAATCAATATTTTGATATAAAATTATAAGAAAACTTAAATCATCTGTACTTTCTTAAATAAGGCTCAAATCGACAAAATAGCGATTATTTGTGATCACTTCCAATTTTCATATAAAATCAATATTTTGATATAAAATTATAAGAAAACTTAAATCATCTGTAGTTTCTTAAATAAGGCTCAAATCGACAAAATAGCGATTATTTGTGATCACTTCCAATTTTCATATAAAATCAATATTTTGATATAAAATTATAAGAAAACTTAAATCATCTGTAGTTTCTTAAATAAGGCTCAAATCGACAAAATAGCGATTATTTGTGATCACTTCCAATTTTCATATAAAATCAATACTTTGATATAAAATCATAAGAAAACTTAAATCATCTGTATTTCCTTAAATAAGGCTCAAATCGACAAAATAGCGATTATTTGTGATCACTTCCAATTTTCATATAAAATCAATATTTTGATGTAAAATCATAAGAAAACTTAAATCATCTGTAGTTTCTTAAACAAGGCTCAAATCGACAAAATGGCGATTATTTGTGATCACTTCCAATTTTCATATAAAATCAATATTTTGATATAAAATCATAAGAAAACTTAAATCATCTGTATTTCCTTAAATAAGGCTCAAATCGACAAAATAGCGATTATTTGTGATCACTTCCAATTTTCATATAAAATCAATATTTTGATATAAAATTATAAGAAAACTTAAATCATCTGTAGTTTCTTAAATAAGGCTCAAATCGACAAAATAGCGATTATTTGTGATCACTTCCAATTTTCATATAAAATCAATATTTTGATGTAAAATCATAAGAAAACTTAAATCATCTGTAGTTTCTTAAATAAGGCTCAAATCGACAAAATAGCGTTTATCTGTGATCAGTTCCAATTTTCATAATAAATCAATATTTTTATATAAAATTATAAGAAATCTTAAATCATCTGTAGTTTCTTAAATAAGGCTCAAATCGACAAAATAGCGATTATTTGTGATCACTTCCAATTTTCATATAAAATCAATATTTTGATGTAAAATCATAAGATAAATAAAAAAATAAGATAAATAAGGCTCAAATCGACAACAAATTTTCATAAAAAAATTATATTTTGATGTAGAATCATAAGAAAACTTAACTCATCTGTAGTTTCTTAAATAAGGCTCAAATCGACAAAATAGCGTTTATCTGTGATTAGTTCCAATTTTCATAATAAATCAGTATTTTTATATAAAATTATAAGAAAACTTAAATCATCTGTAGTTTCTTAAATGAGGCTCAAATCGAAAAAATAGTGCTTATTTGTGATCACTTCCAATTTTCATATAAAATCAATATTTTGATGTAAAATTATAAGAAAACTTAAATCATCTGTAGTTTCTTAAATAAGGCTCAAATCTACAAAATAGCGTTTATCTGTGATCAGTTCCAATTTTCATAATAAATCAATATTTTTATATAAAATTATAAGAAAACTTAAATCATCTGTAGTTTCTTAAATGAGGCTCAAATCGACAAAATAGTGCTTATTTGTGATCACTTCCAATTTTCATATAAAATCAATATTTTGATATAAAATTATAAGAAAACTTAAATCATCTGTATTTCCTTAAATAAGGCTCAAATCGACAAAATAGCGATTATTTGTGATCACTTCCAATTTTCATATAAAATCAATATTTTGATATAAAATTATAAGAAAACTTAAATCATCTGTAGTTTCTTAAATAAGGCTCAAATCGACAAAATAGCGATTATTTGTGATCTTTTCCAATTTTCATATAAAATCAATATTTTGATGTAAAATCATAAGAAAACTTAAATCATCTGTAGTTTCTTAAATGAGGCTCAAATCGACAAAATAGCGTTTATCTGTGATCAGTTCCAATTTTCATAATAAATCAATATTTTTATATAAAATTATAAGAAAACTTAAATCATCTGTAGTTTCTTAAATAAGGCTCAAATCGACAAAATAGTGTTTATTTGTGATCACTTCCAATTTTCGTAGAAAATCAATATTTTGATGTAAAATTATAAGAAAACTTAAATCATCTGTATTTCCTTAAATAAGGCTCAAATCGACAAAATAGCGATCACTTCCAATTTTCATATAAAATCAATATTTTGATGTAAAATCATAAGAAAACTTAAATTATCTGTAGTTTCTTAAATAAGGCTCAAATCGACAAAATAGCGTTTATCTGTGATCAGTTCCAATTTTCATAATAAATCAATATTTTTATATAGAATTATAAGAAAACTTAAATCATCTGTATTTCCTTAAATAAGGCTCAAATCGACAAAATAGCGATTATTTGTGATCACTTCCAATTTTCATATAAAATCAATATTTTGATGTAAAATCATAAGATAAATAAAAAATAAGATAAATAAGGCTCAAATCGACAACAAATTTTCATAAAAAATTTATATTTTGATGTAAAATCATAAGAAAACTTAACTCATCTGTAGTTTCTTAAATAAGGCTCAAATCGACAAAATAGCGTTTATTGTGATCAGTTCCAATTTTCATATAAAATCAATATTTTGATATAAAATTATAAGAAAACTTAAATCATCTGTAGTTTCTTAAATAAGGCTCAAAATAGCGATTATCTGTCATCACTTACAATTTTCATATAAAATCTATATTTTCATGTGAAAACATAAGAAAACTAGAACCATCTGTAGTTTCTTGAATAAGGCTCAATCAATATTTTTATGTAAAATCATAAGAAAAATTAAAATCATCTGTAGTTTCTTAAATAATGCTCAAAACACACAAACAAATCCAATTATTTTTTAATATTTATTATATGAGGATTTTTTTTTTTTCTATTTTTTTAATAATTTTTTTATTTGAAAATAAAAGGAATTTATTTTATTTTTATTTTTTTTTTATAGTTTTTTTTAATTGTTTCCCATAAACGGTTGTGGTGAGTTTCTTCGGTAGTGAATTTTCCGATGTGGTGAGTTTCTCAAAACGGTGGTGAGTTCTCTAAGGTGTGGTGGATAAAATTTTATTCACCATTCAAACCGTTACTCAAAAGAAATACCGGCATTACCGATACACATCTTTTTGGAAAAAAGTGGTGTATAGTTTCAGGCGAATGGTGTGACTGTATTATCTTGTACTTTTTGATAGTATGTGTCATCCTGTTATCTGAATACACCACCTTTCCACAATTGCATATAGTTAAGACTTTCCCACATCTTGTCCACACTGTGTTGCCAAAGCGCTAAAACATCCAAAAAATTATACAAAATTATTAAATTAATTGTTTTGTAAAGAAAATTTAACATTTTTGTTGCCCTTGTTTGTTCTAAAATATAGTTCAAATGAGAACTTAAGAAATCTTTTCTTCTGAATTAATGGTAATAATATTGGGAAATAAAGTAGATACAGAGCTTTTATATTTTAAAACTGTAACTTATAACTTCAAATTTACTAAGAAATTCTTTAAAAAAATTAAAAAGTATTTTTAATTGAAAAATACTGTAAAAAAGTGCTAAAAGCACTTAGCAGAGACCTGCGCCGAACGATTTTAACGGCGGCGGCGGCTTTGCTAAAAATTGTCGGCGGCGGCTCAAAGTCGGCTGTTAGCCGGCTGAGAGGTGAACATAACAGACAGAAGACCATTTGTTCGAACATTATTTATATATTTAAAATTATTTAAAAAAAGTATATATGATCTTGACACAGATCTTCTCCCTACACATGTGAAATTTCAAGCTGGAGCAGTCTTGTAAGTGGAAACTTTTTAAAATACCTACAGCTGATGAAAAAAACGATTTTTCCCTACGCATCCAAAAAGTTTTAATAAGTTCTTTAAGATTTGTTTCTAATCTTATCGTATAAAAATGCTAATTATCAACCTCCAAAAATTAAACTTTAGCAAATTATATCTTACTATGTCTACTGATATGTATATTTTAATTCATTGCGTTTTTACTATTTTTTATTAACAAAAAGTATCTGATGAACGAGCTAAGTACTAAAATTTTTTCCCAAAGTTAGCGGGTTAAGCTTATCCTGTTAGATAGATCAAAATGATCAAAACATTTTGTTTAATTTCTTGTTTAAAAATTGTTCTTCAGGATAATATTTTTATAATAGGGGATCAAATTCTACATTTTAAATTTTATATTTAATGATAAATATAATATTGAAAAATGCAGAATACAGATGTTTATTCCAAAAAATTAAATTTCCATACAGGGAAGAAATTTTTATTTTTAGTACATAGAAAATATTTTAAAAAAGGATTTGTAAAAATTATTGAAATGTTTACAAACAGTTTATAAACAAGGAAATATTTCTGTGTAAAATTTTTATTTAAATCAACAATTTGTGAAATATTGAAACGAAAAACAGGCCCTTTTTCTCAAAGGAAAAACATAATAAAATTATATGTGAACAGTGATGCTTAAACTTATTGTGTTTCTTAAAAAACTACATTACTTTTAGCGGTATTTTTAAAAAAATCAATTGAAAATAAGATTTTCTATTTAAATTTTAGAAAAGAACTGTTGAAATTTCTATATTTCATTAATATTATTAACACACGTTTTTAGTGTTAAAGTTTACCTTTAAGCAAATTAAAGATATGAAAACAAAAAATCCAATATTTTTATCTCACAGATTATTTTAAGCACCCACTTATGACATAAAAAAAAATTGAAAATTACGACCGATAATTACATTTAGGTATGTGATGAAATTCGATCGATTTCAAAAGTAAATTGTATTCATAAATCGATTAGGTTGTGATGAATTTCGATCGTTTTCATATTCATATTTTTGTTTCTGTTCAATGTGTTTCTTGTCAAATCACAACAAATTAATTTTGAAATTTGTATTATTTAAATTAAATAAATTTTATTCTAATGTTTTTATGTTAATTTTTAAATAAAAAATTATGAAAAGTTAAGTTTTATAGATTTTGCGTGAAGCTGCCACAAAGGAGATATTCCTTGCTTCTGAAAAAAAATTGCCCATAAAAATAACACTTTGTGGAGGAATAATAAATTTACATTTTTGGCGATTAATTAATAAATCCTACAAAAATAAAAATGAATGTAATATTTGGACTTTGCATTGGTTTTAAATTTTTACTGGTGATTTGAAATTGAGTTAGCACAATGATTATTTTGAATATTCAAAATCAGTTTTTCCCTTTGTGGTACATATATCCAGAAACCTTAAAAGTTAAATTGTAAAACCCATATGTGAAGTTACAGTTTAATTCGAGTGTCTGATAGGTTTTTAAACAATAAGGCACATCGCTTCATTACAAGTTCCATCACAAATTACAAAATATATTTTAAGTTTTAAACTTAAAATTCTGTGTTTTAAAGCAACAGAATAACAAATTTTAGGATTTACAGAATTTCTATACTTTTCTTAACCTCTGCCTCAATATATATTCTTTAAAATGTATTATTTATTTTATTTTTCATTCTACAATATAGTTTTTATTTTTTACCCACATGATTCTAATTCTTTTGTAACAGTTTTAATTAAATTCAATTTTAAAACGAGTACCAAAATTTGTTCGATTTGAAAACGATAAAATCATGTCAATTTCGTTTTTATCAAACCATGATCACAGCTTAATTTATTGTGATTTTCATAAAATAAAATGGAAAATGAAATCGATTTCACAATAAAACGAAATTTAAATCGAAAATTTTATGTGTATCACAACCTTTTTCCTTTTTGGCTCGAAATCGATTATCATTGTATGCAACAGATTAAAGTAATGTAATATTAGACGAAATGTGTTCATAGTGCATTTTTAGGGCCTAATACCTATTTTATTATGTAAATTTCCAATATGTACCACAAATTTTCAATAATATTGAGGTCTGAGGGACTGTTAAAGTTGGGCCTTTATATATTAGCAAATTTTACACAATACCAAATATGAAATATGAAAAATATGACAATATGCCCTGATTTTTTGCACTCTGCAACAAATTATCCTTTACGATATAAAGGTATCGACTACTGTCTAGGGAAATGTAAATTGATTTCGATTTTAGTCGAAAATCGATTTTCAGGAGGAAAAAAGCGGTTGTTTGCAATCTATAATAATAAAGTTATATTTATTCAGTTCTATGACAATGGCATAGTCATAGAACTGAACTAAAAAATATCAAAATTTAAATTAAAAGTGAAATTTAATAAAGGCCCAACTCGAGTTTGCCAATGTTTTAGGAAAATGGAAAAAATCCCAGTAAGTATTCAATTTGAAAAAGATCTTAGAGTTTTTACATATTATCCCTAGCAGCGCATTTGGCAAAACAATCTTCTAAATCCTCTGAAAGAATAAACAAGCGCGAATGTTATATTCGGCCCGGCCGAATCTATATACCCACCATCAACTTTTTCAAATTTTGCATTATATAGAAGGGGGTGGTAAAGTGGGCAGTAAAGTGGGCGGACCACGCCCATTTTTTGTTTCCGAGTTTACATTGGTCCTTTAACTATTTGAACTCAATTTCGTTGATTTTCACCTTATATGGGAGGTGGGCGGTAAAGTGAGTGGACCACGCCCATTTTTGGTTTCCGAGTTTATATCGATCCCCGAACTATACGTACAAAATTTCGTTGTCGTACATGCTTTTGTTGAAGAAATATCAGCAGAAAAGTATTAAACGGACACCCTGTGTTTCTACTTTTTAACCCATAACTTTTTTGTTTCTTAACCGATCTTAGAGTTTTTACATATTATCCCTAGCAGCGCATTTGGCAAAACAATCTTCTAAATCCTCTGAAAGAATAAACAAGCGCGAATGTTATATTCGGCCCGGCCGAATCTATATACCCACCATCAACTTTTTCAAATTTTGCATTATATAGAAGGGGGTGGTAAAGTGGGCGGACCACGCCCATTTTTTGTTTCCGAGTTTACATTGGTCCTTTAACTATTTGAACTCAATTTCGTTGATTTTCACCTTATATGGGAGGTGGGCGGTAAAGTGAGTGGACCACGCCCATTTTTGGTTTCCGAGTTTATATCGATCCCCGAACTATACGTACAAAATTTCGTTGTCGTACATGCTTTTGTTGAAGAAATATCAGCAGAAAAGTATTAAACGGACACCCTGTGTTTCTAGTTTTTAACCCATAACTTTTTTGTTTCTTAACCGATTTTGACCATTTTCAATACCAAACAAACCTTATATAAGATAATCATTTGTGCCAAATTTCGTCTCCCTACGTTGATCCGTTCGAGCCCTATCCTGCTTTCAACAGACGGACAGACATAGCTAGATCGACTCAGAATCTAACCAGGACCCAGAAAATATATACTTTGTGGGGTCTTAGATGATTCCTTCGACATGTTACACACGGAATGACAAAATCAATATACCCCCCCATCTTTTTGATGGTGGGTATAAAAATTATTCAAATATTAATCAAATAGCTCCAGAATATTAATAACGTTTGAACGACTATTCTTGAAAGATGGCCTAATAATAACACAACAAAGAAACATGCTTAGTATTGAGCATTGATTTGAATGTAAGGCATTGTAAGCCTTGCTGAAGAAGGTTGGATTGATGGATAAATTTAATATGTACAGATAGATTTCTTATATTTTATATACATAACTTTTACACATGTATTACTTGTGACCTGTACCGCAATTCCGTAACTTTTTTTCATTTACTACCGATATCGTTAATTAACGAAAATTTTCGGTTGTTTTAACGATTTTGCTATTCTCTACTATAAGTTAACGATTTTTTTCGTCAGTATATTTTAACGACAAATATCGATAGAAATGATAAAACGTCATTATTTTAAAAACAAAAATTTTAAATTTTAATTGGATTTTTATTTAAAAACAAAACAATCCCAGCAAAAATTGTATGAAGTAGTTCAAAGCGATGTAATGTTTTTATGATTTCTTAATAACTTATACATTTAAATGCATTCTTAATTACTTCCTCAAACCTAATAAATTTATCATTCGTGAACTCATGAAAACAATGTTCAATGCATGTATTCAACTCAAGTTTTAGAAATTGACTTTAACTTGTAAATTATTTGAAATTATGCGTTTTTTATACTCAAATTAAAAATAAGTGCTATTTATTTATAAATTTATAAATCTTTTAATAAAATCTATAGTTTAATTCATGTCCGACGTAATTTTCTGGTATATAAATGTGCATGTATTAATAAACCACTGAAGAAACGTAGTTGATTCATCAAGCTTTCATTGGTTTTAAGCACTCATTTTAATGACGATTGTTTTTCTAAATTGAACCCATACACTCCAATGACACGTCAATGTTAAAATCATGCATGTTTCACCTAAAAATGAACCAGTGCAACGGCACGTGAACTCATACATTTACTACTTCTTTTGCATGTCTTTTTTTGCTGGGATTGTCTTGAACAAAAATGTGAAAAAATTTAAATATTATATAAATGTGTGCAAATTGTCTTCAAACAATTAACCAATATGAGCATATGTATGGTATGATGTTAGAAATATTTGTGAAATTAACTTGATATTAAATATTTCTTATATTAGGCCCGTTCATTAAAAATTTCTATAAAAATTTTATATAACATAACTAAAAGTTTTTCTTAAAAAAAAAAAAAAAAAATATTCAGATATTTTATTTGTTTTTATTTTTCTAAAAATTTTCACTAAAAATACAAATTCTCACAAAAAATTCAAATTTTTAAAATATCCTTTTTTTTTACAAATAAATCCCAATTTTTTTAAAAAGGAAACGTTTTTAAGAAGAATTTAAATTTTTAAAAAATTCTAAACTTTCACTTAATGTTTAGTTTTTTATTAAAAATTTAAATTTTAACCAAAATTCGGTATTTTTAGTAAAATTATTTTTTTACTAAAAAAAATATTCACTAAGAACTGAATGATGTTAAACTGTTATTTCAAAATTTTTTGGTTCTGCTCGGTATTCGATTCTCGCTCAAAAAAGAAAATAGTATCTGAGCCTAATATGTATATAGAATTATAAGTTATTAATAAAAAATAGAATTCCAAAACTATGAATCCTTGGAAACAAATTCCTTGGTAAAGTTGATTATGCAGCTCTTTTTTCGTTTAAACATTTTGTTTAAATATCCATTGCGGACCATATTTTATAAGATCATCAGCTCTTGTTATAATATAATGACCTGTACGATCAAATAGAACACTAACGACATATATTCCAATAAATTTGTAATATGACTACACTTACGATTGGGTTTTGTGACTCCAGAATCTGGCAGTGATACGCCATGAAGACGAGTACAATAATCCAGTATTTGCAATGTATGGCAAAAAGTTTTGACGCAACATTGTTTGAATTCCGGATGTCAGTTTTGGTGCTGAGATCCGTATGTTGTCGCAGTCACGGTTGTATAAATGTTTATTCGGTACATCATCAATGCCTTTTATTGTCTAACCGATTTTCATGAAAAAAACTCATAATGATTTCTTGTACCATGGAAGCATATATTTTAACCATTTAAAGTGACCATTTTAAAATGGTTTGTAACCAATACTCCTTTATATAGCACTGTGCGTGGACCCTGCATGGAAGTTATTTTCCAAAAAGGAGTAGTGACAGTGAGCCACAGTATGTTGTTGAAAAAATAAATTTCGTTTTCTAAAAAAAAAGTAGTCAAAGCATCATCATCCATCATGAACATGGTTCTTCAAGTGTTCAACGAAGCAACAAAACATCTCGAAATCAGGAAAATAGAACATAAAAATTATTCATTTTATTCTTATTATTTATTCTTTTTTTTTTTTTTTTTTTAATTTGTTTAAATTTAAAGACTTTTAGTTGCTGTTATAGACATGACATATTCTACACTATTATTTCATTGTTCCTTCTCTATAAAATTCGGATCCATAATTTACTCTATCTAGTACCCAGAAAATTATATAACCTAAAAATTTTTTGGCGGTACATATTTCATTTGGTCATCAATAAGTTAAAAGTTTGACGTGTTGGAAATCTTTCATGTTATTTTTTCACTATATTTAGTCTTAGAAGTAAGAATTAAACAAAATTATTCAAGATACAGTGGCCAAAATAAGTATTCCGCATACCATTTCATTTCTCTTAATTTCGTTATAATTTATATGCTTATTGAATTATTTCGATAAAAATGACAAATATTTAAAAATCGGCGGTTGAAGTGTTATGGTTAGGGGGCATGTGATGGGGTCTGGAGTAGGTATTTTAGTATTTACAGGTAAAATAATAGACTATCGGTATTATATAGTAATTTTTAAATAAAATTCACATAAAAGTGCTGAGAAATTAGGAATATCTAACAGACTTATGTTTACCAGGATAATAACCTAAAGAATTCTGCCTTCATTATAAAGCTTAAACTTGTCTGTAACTGCACGAAAATAATAACAAAACGCATTATAACCACCAAATATCAATCTAAATTAACATTCGTGAAGTTTTTATTAACAAAAATTTTAATTTTTAAACTTGACGAATAAAAATGGTATTAAATTCATATTGTAAATTCATATTGTAAACAAAATTGATCCTGAATATAACAAAATTCTTATCAAATTTATATCAAAATGCTTAGAAGACGTTACAAAATGAAAATAAAAAGCTACATGTTAATTAAAAAATTTAATTATTTTGATTTTTCGAAGCATAAAGTATAATGTCGAATACTTTTTTTGCCTTGAATTTCAATGTCATTATATAAATGGCTTTCTAAATTATCTTTTATTTCTAATAACTTTAAAATATATGCAGATCTTTATGCTCTACCAAACTTTATCTCATTTTTTTTTTTACTCAAAAATTCTGAGAACATTTCATAATTTTTAAAAAAATTAAAATAACATCGCTTTTTCGAATAGTTTTTTTGGCCACTGTATATTTTATTCCTAATTTTTTATTAGCATTGTTATTTAAACTTGGATTTTTATTTATTCGAACGTATTTTCTGTCAATGGAATTTTAAAGTTTTTACCATTTTTAAAATCTGCGGTCTTGTATATTAAATACAAATTTTCCCTATGCACCCACTCCTTATTCCTCATTATTTAATGATTTTATGAAGGTTAATTGAGAAATTCTTGATTTTTACAAATTTAACGACATCTAGGGGCTATGTGTGAAAAGTTAGAGACTTTACTAGTAATATATTTTTGTAGCCCCTGTCTTGCCTACAAAACATGTGCGAAAAATTTCCTCTACATATTACCTTTAAAATTTTATAACCTAAAAACTTCTCAAAGATTCAAATTTTCTTTGGTTCTCAATGGGTTAAAAATGTGACGTGATGGAAAATTTTCATTTGACTTTCTACACTATACCAAGCCTAAGGAATAATAATATTGTAGACTTTTTCCAGATATAATTTTTTTTTGCGATTTTGTTGACCTGTGTTATTAACTCCCGTGGGAAAATTTTTAATAATGGTATTATGTCGGAATTTACAACAAAAAACTTTTTAATATTTTAATTAAAAAAAGTACTAAAAATTACAATAAAAAAATATATCGTTAATTTCAGGTTTCTAATCTTAGAATAACGAAAAATAAATATCAGAATTACGAAAAAGTATATTAGAATAAAGAAAAATACCACAAAATACATTTTAAGGTTTCTGATTCACTTAGGACTTTACATCTTCAATATCATAGGAACAACAAAAAGAGTACCACAAAGTTCTTCATATGGATTCGCATTCATTTAGGACCATATTTCTTTAATTTCATGTTTTAAGATCAATAATATTAGAAATTCAAAAACAAAAATGTACCACAAAATACCCTCTTATGAATTCACATTTACTTAGGACCAAATATCCTTAATTTCATGTTTTTAGGTTCATAATTATAGAAAATTCAAAAAGCACCATTAGAAGAACGAAAAAGTACCACGAAGTTCCCCCTTGTGGAATCTTTCCGATGTTTGAATTGTGTATTGCCATTCTTTCACGACTTTGTTTTTCCCTCATACTCTCTCTATGTGGCAATACTTTTTCAGGTAAATAGAAAATTTACCAAGTGGCAATATTCAATTGCTTTTAATTATAAGAAGTAGAAAAAAAGAGAAATGTAATTGTGCCACCCTACACAATTAGTTTCTAAAAGTACAAAAGAAAATATAATAATAAAAAAAATTATATAGAAAATTATTTTTGTTATAAAAATGAAAATCGTCAGCATACATATAACTGTGATAGTGATTTTAATTAATTTTAATAATTTATCCAATGGTAAGTAAAATTAAGAAAATTTTCCTTGAAAAAGAAACAAGTTTGTGTCTTGAAGTCTTTTGTTTTGTTTTAATATTCAGTTGAAAAAAAAAAAAAAAAAAAACTAAAAAAAGGTATGAGGTGAATGTGTAAAAAGTATGTACTTAAATAAATTAACGTTTTCTTAACATAAATTAATTATTGTTCCAGTTTTTTTACTTGGGCATAATATTTCTTTTGTGTTCAATGATACATATATGAATCATTTTAATGTTTGTTATTCATACATTTTGTAAATTGTTTTAAAATTAATTTCACTTTTTATTTAAAGAATTTTTTTTTTCATTTTTTAAGAATAATTAAGCAAAAAGTATTTTTTATTAATAAACTTGTTTCATGAAAAATAATTAAGGTGTGTGTTTTTTTAAATAAAATGTCAGTTTTTGTTTGCTATTATGTGTCATAAATGTCAGGGTTTAACTTTTTAGCGTTGAAAATAAAAACCACTAATTCTTGTTTCTTTTAATATTTTTTATTTTGTTTATATTATAATTTGTAAATTTCTTTTGGTGTATGAACAAATTTTAGCTTTACTAAGACGTTGTTATTCCTGTCGTTCACGAGGTGAACTGGGCAGTTGTAAAGATCCTTTTACGTTCAATGCCACCGATGTTGAAAGTGAACCAGGCCTAACGGCTATACCTTGTGCTTCCGGCTGGTGTGGCAAAGTTATCGAGGGCGGTGGTACCTATGCTACTGATGGTAAGTTTGTTTATTTAAACTATTATTACATATGCATTTTGAATAACCTTTCTTTTAGTTTATTCATTAGCATCTGTATTTCGAAATACAAATTTGTTAAAACATTTTTAATGAGAATACAAGTCAAAATATGGAAAATATTCCATACACACATGCATAACCCATTTTTAACCCATTAAGGGCCAAAGAAAATTTGCTTCCTTGAGGATTTTTTAGGTTATACAATTTTTAAGTTAATAGGTAAAGGTAAATAGTCGCACATGTTTTATAGGCAAGATATGAGGCTACAAAAATGTAGTACTAGTCAAGTCTCTAACTTGTCAGATATAGCTCCTAGTAGTCTTTAAAGTTGTAAAAATCGAGAATTTCTCAATTAACCCTCATAAATCCATGGAAAAATTAAGGATAAGGAGTGTATAAGGGAAATTTGTATTTGATATAACTAATTCAAGACCTCAGTTTTTAAAAATGGTAAAATTTTTGAAATCTCTTTGACAGAAAATGCGTAGACACCAAAAGTTTGAAAAAAAAAAAAAAAAATCCTAACAAAAGCTAACAAAAAATTAGAAAAAAAATATCATAAATGCCTTAAATTTAGCAATATTTCAAAAAGAAGTTTTGTATAAGTGTCAATCTTTGTGCCAAATTTCATCAAGATCGGTCCATAGCTCCCATATAAATCCCCTCTTCCGAAAATCACTTTAACGTGCATAAATCCCATACGAATGATAGTATCAAGTTAATATTCGTCACAAATAAGTTTTATATAAGTATAAAACAACATTGTCAAAATTTATGAGAATCGGTCCATAATTTACCATAGCTCCCATATAAACCCAATTTCGGGAACCGCCCTAAAAAGCATAAATAAAATAAAATCATATAGATAGATGTTAGTATCAATGCATTGTTCTGTATTTGTATAATTTATTTTACATTGAGTAAAAGTATTGGGCTACAATTAGCCACAAGTCTAATTTTTAGCTCATACAGAATGGTGTAGGGTATCATATCGTCGGTGTTGACCGACTATAGTTTCTCTCTCGTTTTTCGTTAACTCTATAATTTAAATTGGTATTTTAATTTATTCATATTTTTGTTGGCTACGCATTTTCAGTCAGTGCCAATTTAAAAATATTACCATTTTTGAGATCTACGGTCTTTTGTTTGTTATACCAAATAAAAATTTTTCATATACACCCACTCCTTACCCCTCATTTTTCAATGGTTTTATGAGGGTTAATAGAGAATTTCTTTATTTTTACAACCTTAAAGACTTCTATATGTGACAAGTTAGAAACTTGCCTAGTACTACATTTTTATAGCGTCATGTCTGGGCTATAAAGCATGGGTGACTAATCTGCTCTACTTATTACTTGGAAAATTTTATAACCTAAAAAATCCTCAAGGAAGCAAATTTTATTTGGTCCTCAATGGGTTAAAAATGTGACGTGATGGAAAAAAACCGAAATGTTCCTGGTGATTGGATGACTATACCTATAATATCAGCAACACGATTTTCCAGATACTTTTTTAGTGTCGACCTGTGTTATTTGCCGTTGTTCGATCTTTCAAATGTTTTTTAAGAAAAAATAGTATCAAACAAGATTCAATAAAATGTCAGATATGAGTAATAAAGAGTAAAAAAAAAATTCCTATTAAAATGAAGAATTTAGAAACTATTTTGATTCCTTTATCTTATCCTCTTTTTTTTGCGATTTCAGAAAATTTAGCTGTAAAAATATAATTTTCATATGAAACATAACACAAAATATATTTTTCTACAAACATTTTAAATTAACTTTTATTTTCCTAAAAATGTTTGAAAAAGGAAGGAAAAGAATTATTTTGATATTTTATAATTGGGGGATTCTCAAGGTGTGCTATCATGTCATATTGTCATAATATCATAAAATGTTTCAATAGAAAAGCAATAACAATATTTTTTATCCATTGAAATATTTTAGGACATGATAGCACACCTTGTGAATCCCCAAATATAATTTTAAAATTATGATATCATTAATGATACTTTATCGTTTCTTGATTTGTTGGGAAATAACTAGAATTCACAAAATATTAGGTTGTCTTATTGTTTAAAATTTACCAAAAAGACCTAACTTTAATTGTCCTTGAATTTGAATATGAATTGCGTAAAAAATATTTGCATCACAAGGTTTTATTATGTACTTCCATTCTACCATAGAGCTACTTTAGAGCCATCGCACGGTGGGGTGAAATGTGTCAAAAGTGTTGATTAATTGAATTTTAAAAATTAATTTCCTTTACAAAAATGGAAACCGAATAAAGAAAGACAAAAATATTTATCAATAGCAATAAGAATAATTCTTATCATAAATCTTATTGCTATAGGAGATATCTTATTGCTATGGGTATAACCCTCGATTTACGCGGCTTGTTGGGACCGTAAAAAGTACGTTTAAATTAAAAACGCGTAAAACAAGTTTCAGAGTAAATACAAATTTATATTTCAGGACCAGAATTTATATTTCAGGACCAGAATTCCTATGTAAAAGAAATATTAGTTTATAACATAAAAATATCTTTAAATTAAAACACATTTTCATACCATCATAAATAATAAAATAAATAATTCCACATTCTAAATGTGTATAATTCGATTTATTTGTATAAATAAAACACTAAAAAATACTTTGTTTTTTTATTACCTTCCAGCTATTTTAATATCTTTTTTATCCGCTCATTAGTTTTGGAGTTATTCAAAAATTACCTAGGTAGTCAATTTAAAGAAATTTCAAAGAAATTACTAAAAATCGCGTTTTTGTTAAAAAAAAATAAATACTAAAGAAATTCACCTCAGAAATTTGCAACTTTGCAAACCCCTTGCAAAGTAGAAAATTTACATAGATTTCTGTAAACACAACAACAACCACATAGAATAAATTTTTCACAACTTACTTTGCAAGGGTCTAGCAAAGTTGCAATTCCTGAGGTCAATACCTTTACTAATTTGTACATTCATTATATAAAAATTTATGCAAACAAAAAAATAAATAAATAAAGCCGATTATTATTCAATAGATCAAAATCATTTTATTTCACATATGCAATTTATGTAAATGTGGATTTTATTGCAGACCATTAAATTCATTTTTAGGATGTTCAACGGATTTTTTGGCAATTACAAAAATGTATCAGGATCTTTCTTTAACAGCAAATCATCACCAAAAATGTAACCGGCCCTTTCTAACATTTAAAAGTACTTGAATGCACCAAAGTGCAACTTTTCTTAGCAATATTAAAAGATATGTCAATATACTTTAAATAGCATTCATCAAAGTAGAACTTTATGCACACACATTTTTATTTAGTTAGTTCTTTTTCACCGCAACGCATATTTTAATAATAACTGTTACCTATAAAAGGAACAAAATTATGAATATTTTATCCATTTTGCTATAAAAAATATTGTACTATTTTTCGCATTATGAACCATGAATTTTGCAAAAAAAAGTTCAATTTTTTTTTCATAACTGGCTTAAAATTACGAATTTTCTTAAACCCATTACAAGATAAAACTCATAACATTTTTTTAAACAAACAGTTCTACACCATTTCCAGTTGTATTTAAAAAATTTATAATTATTTATATTTTAGAAATTTCTAATTATATTTCAGAATTTTCTAATTATGCTTCAGAAGTTTCTAAATATATTTCAGAAATTTCTATTTATACTTCGGAAGTTTCTAATTACATTTCAGAAATTCTATTTGTAGTTCAGAATTTTCTATTTGTAGTTTAGAAAATTCTAAATGTATTTTAGAAATTTTCTATTTGTAGTTCAGAAAATTCTAAATGTAATTAAGAAATTTCCATTTACATTTCAGAATTAAATAAATTCTATTTAAGAAATTTTCATTTGAATTTCTACATTTTCTAAATGTATTTCCGAAATTTCCATTTCTATTTCAGAAATTTCTAATTGTATTTAAGAACTTTTATATAGAAAGTATGTGTTTAATGTTCCAAAATACAATTGGAAATTTCGGAAATACATTTAGAAAATGTTGAAATACAAATGGAAATTTCTTAAATAGAATTTGTTTAATTCTGAAATATAAATGGAAATTTCTTAATTACATTTAGAATTTTCTGAACTACAAATAGAAAATTTCTAAAATACATTTAGAATTTTCTAAACTACAAATAAAATTTCTGAAATGTAATTAGAAACTTCCGAAGTATAAATAGAAATTTCTGAAATATAATTACAAACTTCTGAAGCATAATTAGAAAATTCTGAAATATAATTAGAAATTTCTGAAATATAAATGGAAATTTCTAAAATATAAATGGAATTTTCTGAAATATAAATAGAATTTTCTGAAATATATTTACAAACTTCTGAAATACAACTGAAAATGGTGTAGACCCGTAACTTTCAATGGCTGGGTAGTGAACTAAAGATTAATTTAAAAAATATTTAAATATTTTTTTCGTATTAAGCACATTAATACGCATCCTTTGAGGTGTCTTTCTACGAAAATTTTTTCTACGATACACTCTAATGTACATTGTACATATTTTTTAATTAATAAAATTAATAGATTTTACAATTCAAACAACAAATTTTTAATATAATTCTAACTTTTTGCCCCATTTCAGATTACGATCAAGCCATACAACGTATGTGTGTACAACGTGGCCCTGATGACAATCAAGACCGTTGTGCTAATACCATTTACAATTACAAAAAGGTCTACATGTGCTTCTGTCAAGGTGACTTGTGCAATGGCGGTGAAACAATAAATCAATTACAATTGAAAAAAGTCATAACAATTGGTGCAATATTAACAATATTACTTAGATTGTTGTAAAATTTTAGTAATAATTTTGCTAAATGTAATTAAATTTTAAATGTTTTATTCTTAAATAATTATACAAATCCTTTTAAAGAAATACAATTTTTTATTTAAATTAATTATGTTTTATTCAATAAAGTAATAATGACTTTTTCAATTGAATTAAAAAGTCTTTCAAGAACAGAAACTTACAAATATATTAATATAGTAATGAAAAAAAAAAAAATCATAATTATAGTAGATAAACATAATGGTAATTTTATTTTTTAACGGTGATTAAATATTGTAAGAATTATCAATAATAAAATTTGAAATGTTTTTAAGGTTTGAAATATTTGAAACCTTTGCTAATGTAAAAATTTTATTTTAAGTTAAAAGAAATTTTATTCAATTTTTAATTAAAACTAAGAAAAAAGTAAAAAAACAACAAAATTATTGTTTACATGTTTTCAAACTTAATTAACAATTTAAAAGAAGTGACATATCAAGTGACATTATGACCTGCCACCCTCAAAATTAATTAAAATACTTAAATATCTACAAATTTTTTGTTATTATTGTATTACAATTTACATACAACTTCTATAAGTTTAATCTAATTGTATGACATCATTGTCTATGTTGTCATAGACAACATTGGCAGAATTAGAGGTAGATGATTCAATTTTAAATGAATTAACAATTTTAAATAGATTATTCATTTGTATTTTATAGGATTTGCCAGTTCTTTCCAATATCTCATGACGATCTTTTTCTTTAGCATATTGCAATTCCAAATCTTGAACACAACGTTGTAATTTTGTGTGTAATAAAATTTCTGCAAAGAGTGTTTTAAATTAAATTAAAATTCATGCTTAATTAATTCAATTTTCTTTTGATTACTTACCTTCCTTTATAGCTTTATCATGTTTTCTTTTACAACCAGGACATTTTTTCAAATCATTTAAAGTCTTTTTGGGATCATCAGCAATCATAGGATCGTCTTCTTCACGATGACACTGAACATGATAATATAATTTACATTCATCACATTGTTCTAGATTTAAGCCCGCTTTTAAGCACTCATTGCAGGAACGTTTGTCATCTGGTGATCTGGAAGCCGAACGTGAGGGTGGTGCTGAATTAGTTTCAGATACATTATCGGCACTACGTCTTTTAGTGCGTTTGGCGGGTAAGGCCTTTTTAACCTGAGGTGATAAAAGAAAAGCTTTGCGTTTCTTTTTATTATCTATTTCATTTAATGATGAGCCAGGATGATGATGATGCTGTAAGTAAACGGAAATAAATAATATAAAACACATTTCAATGTATATAAAATTATTTCTAAAACCTACATCAATCCTGCCATAATGATAACTATTATTTTGTACACAACGTCTGCGTCTCTTGGAACGGCGTTGCTGCAATTGAGCATGTATTTCGGGAGTAAACAAATCGAATAAGCGCAAAAACATTTCCTGGCCATATTCATCGGCCTTAGTACGTGTTTCTTCAAATTCATCGGGCCAATAGTTATGAGGAGGTGTATGACCACGCTCTGGGGTACCTCCCTCAGAAGAAGAACTTTCAGGGGATTTTTGGGAGGCTGTCACAGCTGCTGCTGCAGCAGCAACTGCAGCCCTAGTAGCTCTAGTTTTAGTTAAATTAGACTTTTTCACCACTTCTGTTATGGTTGTGGTAGGAGCTGGTGGTGGTGGTGGAGGAGGTGGAGTCGGTATTGAGGCACTAGTAGGTCCTCTAACAGCGGCTTGAGCACGCTTTAAAGCTTGTCTCAAATTCATCCGACTCATTTTAACATTTGTAGATACTGGCAATTCAATAGCCTTCTCCTTTTCCTCCTTCTTCTGTTGGTAGACATCACCCAATGTTTTAACGGATTTCATAATTTTAGGCTTAACATCTACTGCCATTAAGTCTTGAGACATTCTTTGATTAATAAACTTTTCCTCCTTTTTCTTTTTGTAAAGATCACCCAAAGTTTTAACCGGCTTTACAATATTAGGTTTAACATCCAATGATACCAAATCATGAGTCATTCTCTGATTAAATGGCTTTAGTAGAGAAGGTTGACCATGTAAATTTTTCAACAAACTTTCTCCCGTCATAGCGGCTGCATTAAAATGTTGTTCTTTTTTGTGACCAAAACGACTATTGCCATGAGTTTTATGTAATTTTTGTTCTACAACTTTGATACCATCATCTTCATTATCCAAATCAATAATTTCCATATTATCATAAACAGGAGGTTTTGTATCTTTTTGAACTTCAAAATATTTTTCAATTAATTTCTCTTCAGTACTACGTACGATTACGGTTGTGGGTATAATTTCTATGCTGGTATCATTAATTAGAGGAACAAGTTCTTTGGAAACAAAGGCATTAGTGGTGGCGGCATCGGTTGGTATATCATTTTTCTTTAACATTTTCATGAACTCGTCTATAATACGTCTTAGACGTAAAAATAAAAAATTTTGTTCTGCATTAATTTCGTAAATTTCCGTTTCCAATTCATCAAGAATACGTTTCTTTTGTTGGGGATCCTGGAAACGAAAACAAAATATTTTTAATTAAAGAGGACCTTTTAGTTTAAATCAAATGTTTAAGAGTTTTTATTCTTAGGATAGGGCCAATGTGTATATAAGGACTGCGCACGAAAAATTCCTGCACACTTTAAGGCTTATAACTTTTATTGTAGGCGAAAAAATATAACCTTAACTTGTTTACATTTGTTTTTATTTTCAGTAACTGTGTGCAAATTTTTGTTGTAATATAATAAGTCTTTCTTAAAATGAATCATGCAAACGCATTATTCAAATTTATAATAAAATTAATGAATTGGGAAATTTATAAATAATACAAAGTTTATGATCAGCGAAAAGAATCCTTATAACCAGACTATAAGATACCGGACAAAATATTACGAATTTTTAAGAAAAAATCTCTACATATTTGGAAAAAATGTTCATATCTTATCATAAAAGTTAAAAACAGCTTACACACGAATTAAAAAAATATATATATATTCCCAATAGGAACGCTAGATAAAATGTAAAGTCAAAAGATATATATACTGCCTAAAGTGTGATAAAAAGTTCGTACTGATGGACTTGAATGGATGGATCTGAAACAAATAGTAAAGTGTTTAGATAATACTCTTTTTACAACGAAGGCATGATCAGTACAGTTTTTTAGTATTATATACGACTTAACAGTCTATCTTCCTAATGAAAATTACAAAATTAATAGTTTAAAGCCGTGTTCGAGCACGAATTCTAAGGCTCTACATCGGTTAGATTGGTCTCCCATATGTGAAAAGATATTTAAACTTCCTTTTTAGAAAAAGTTGTTATAATGAAAATTCGGTTTAACATCTCATCTCCGATTGACCTGCATTAGTTTAGAGGAATCAAAGCATATCTTAATTGCAATAACTGGCAGATTTTTCCGGAAGAAAACATTTTTTTTCTGTCCAATATTTATGGATTTTTGGACTGCTTTACTATCAAAATTAATATTGTAGTACAATAAGTAAGAAAATCAGAATCTGAATATTCAAAAAAAAAAAAAAAATGTCCAAATTCATGCTAATTTTTAAATGCTTAAATGTGATTAAAAACAATTTACCCTCCCAAGGTTTTTCAAATCAATATAGATGTAGAATTGTATATAGCTATTATGACTCTTAAATGCTCTTTAACTCACAGCAAAGGTTTTTAAATAAAATCGTCAATATACTGGTCTTTGGTAATATTATTTACTTTTTAATTATATCTGATGCTTTAATGCTTTATTTTTGTGTTGATGTTTGAAACACTCAAACATATTGGTCTAAAACCCACCATAATGTATATTAATTAACTTAGAATCGCTTTCTAATTCGATCTAATGGTGTCCGTTCATCTATGGCAATCTTGTAATCAAACTAAAGGTCGCAATTTTGAAAATATTTTAATGAAATTTGGCACACATGGCTTTTATGGTCCAAGGACAAAACCTTTAATTTAATTTGGTTATTATCGTCAATTTATACAAATGACCACCTGATAACATAATGTAACAATTTTATTGGGGAAGGAAAAGTTTTCCAAATTTCAGTTTTACTTATTGTTTATATGGTTTTATTTCTAAAATCCTTTAAACAAACATTCTATATCCAGCTATACCTTAAATAAACATTCATTTTATAATTAAAAATAAAAAATCTAAGATTCTAAAAAATAAAATCCGTTTGGTTTCCAATTACCTGCATGTGTTTACATAAACATTCATATAAACAAAGTCAAAAGGAAACCTTCGTCACTCGTTTACAAAAATTTGTCACATCTGTCTATGAAAATGTAACAAAATTAAAAACAACAACAATAAACTATACAAAAGTGGAAAATACAACACTGGACTGGGGAGAGTTACGCTTAAAAAGTAAATAACATGGACGTGTGTAATTTCCTATTTAAGAAAATAATTATATTTAAGCATTATAAAATAATTAAATTATTTACAAATTATAGATTTTTTTATAAAAACAACATATAACAATTTTTTTTTTTTTATAAAGAAAAATTTAATTACAAAAAGGAAAATCATTTTAAATTAATTAAACACTTTCTTTGTAACAATATGACAGAAATAATACTGAAAAACAATTTAAATTTAAAATACTTATTAAAACACAAACTACCTTTATAAACAATGACTAAAAAATACTAAAATAAATAAAATAAAATGACTACAAATTATAACGACCTTAAACAATAAACAAAGCAACACAACAACAACACAAACAATCAAACGACCATTCATTCATTCATACATATACTAAATGTAAGAAGAAAATGGCGTTAAAATATAAATCAATGTAATTTGTACAAAATGAAAATAAAAGTGCATTTAAAAAGAAATTGCACAAAAATTATAGATTTTTCATGATATTAAATACAAAAAAAATGATTTTATTGATTTGGTTTGAAGAAATGTATTTAATTTTCTAATTAACTTTGTACCAACGGCCATATACTATAGATAAACTTAACCTCACATTACTGTGTTTATGCAAAATCTACATAATTTTATGTACATACAAACATGTAGTATGTATTTACGGGTACATCAAGTATAACCCAGCAAATTATTTGTAAATTATAACAAAACTGCAAAGGTCGACATTTATAGATATTTATAAAAAATTTTCTTTAACTGTCTAATAAGCGATTTTATTAAAAAAATATATATACATATATATAAAGACCAAATTTATAGAAAATTTGCTATAAATTGACAATTTATCTAAAATTTTCCATAAATAGACAATTTAACGAAAATTGTCCATAAATAGATAATTTATCGAAAATTTTATTCTATATTCTTCTATATATATATAAAAGAGTAACGTTACTGGTTGACTGACTTGGTGATTCATCATTGCACAGCCCAAACGGTTAGAGCTATAAAGATTGGTCTCCTACCGAATAGATCCACTAAGACGGGATTTTTGGATATTCGAACGTTTAACGGTAAAAACGGGAAAAATCAGTAACTTTACATCTTCTAAACTAATAAAGATACAAAAAAGTTGAATAGTTATCGTTATTAATTTAAAAAATAATCGGCTCTTAGGTACTTTTTTTTTATCCAGTAAGCACAGAAATAAAAAAGTGCATCAAATTAGTACCTTATCGAAAATTGGCGAATACAAATTTTTAGTTGAAGGGTACTTTTTTACAAAATATTTTTTTTTTACTGATATTTTAACATTCAATTAGTACAATTTAGAAATTCATTGGAATACAATTTCGTCACATACAAGGGGAATAAAAAAATACAAAAAAAGGGGATAAAATCAGGAAATTAAATTTTATTCAAATTAAGTAATGCAATTTTTATTATATTTATATCCTAAGTAAGTGATTGAGAATTCACAAGAGGGGATTTTGTGCTACTTTTTTGTTCTTATAATGGTACTTTTTGAATTTTCTGCAATATCAAATCTAAAAACATGAAATTAAAGATACATGGTCCTATGTGGGTATGAATGCCAGAGGGTTGACTTTGTGTTACGTTTTCGTTCTTCTAATGGTACTTTTTGAATTTTCTATAATATGGAACCTAGAAACATGAAATTAAAGATATATGATCCTAAGTGAATGAGAATTCATAAAAGAGGATTTGTGATACTTTTTCGTTCATCCATTGGTACTTATTGAATTTTCTAAAATATTGAACCTGGAAACATGAAATTAAAAATATAAGGTCTAAGTCCCATTAGAAGGGACTTTATGTTACTTTTTCGTTCTTCTAATGGTACTTTTAGAATTTTCTATATATGTAACCTTAAATTGTGAAATTAAAGATATATTGTCCTAAATGAATGGAAATCCATAAGAGGGTACATTGTGGTATTTTTCCTTATTATAATATTACTCTTTGAATTTTTGTAATAATGTTTAGATAGGAATCATAGTTGAATTTTACTGGTTTGTTAACTTTTCGTATTTCATTTTGTTTTTTCTAAATAAAAAGGCTATCAAGATTTTATTTATGTTCTTTCTGTCAGTTTTTGAATTTTATTTCGATGCTTTTGTTTTATATCAATACAATGGTTAGTGAAGCGTTCTGTGTTTAAGCTATTAGAAATAATATTAAAAAATTTATAGTTACACAATTTTTACTTAACACAATTTTAAATTATAATATAGTATGATTTTATTAAAAAATCTGTGCCAACGAAGTAACGGGAGAAAATTAACCAAAAAAAGTATATAAAGAGAAAACTTTCTATGAATAGAAAATTCACAGAAAGAGAAAATTTTCTATATAAAGAAAATTCACCTGAAATTTTCTATAGGGAGTTTTATATAGAGAAAATTTATCGAGAATTTTATATGAAAATAAATAGTATACAAATTTGTCTATAAATAGAAAATTTTATAAAAATTTTTTATAATATAAAATATAATAAACACTTTTTATTTAGAGAAAATTTAACTGTTTTCAAAAAAAAAAAAAAATAGTAATGTTCTGCTAAAATAAAATTTATCGAAATTTTTCTATAAAGGTAAAATTTTCGAATAGTTCCCTATAAAAAGAAAATTAAACGAAATTTAAAAAATAAAACGAACATTTTGATAAATATATAAATTTATCTTAAATCACTTACCAAAAATTTTCTATTTATCTAAATAAATATCTTAAAAACAATCAAAACATTTTGCTGGGTCATTTTATATTTCAACTAAAACAGAGATGAAGAAAATAATTTCTATTAGGTATGTTTGTAGATTTATTCGTATGTATGTATGTATGTATGTATGTATGTATGTATGTATGTATAATTTCTGTTTTGTTTATTTTAGAAAATATTGATAAAATAAATGTTGATTCTAATAAAATTTATAAATACAAAAAAAGTACATATTGTAGTAGAGTACTAAGCACAGGAATTTAAGATACACATTTAGCTGAAAAATTGTTCTGCTTCTTTTTAACTAAGATTATTTTTATATTATTTAATATTTAAATGACTCAGTTTAGTTTTAAATAAACTTCAATTTATATAAATAACTTTCTTTATTAAGCTAATTAATTTGAATTTTTTTATTAATGTATAATATATAAATTGCATTCTTATATTTATAAAAGTAAATTATTTACCATTTTTAATTAAATGCAACATAATTGTTTTAAGGTTATTTTTGAAATTAATAAGACATTATCTATTCCGAGGGCGTATTTAGAGTGATAATAACTTTAAGTTTAACGTACATACGATTTTTATAAAACGAGTAAATAAATATGTTGGTATACATACACAAAACTAAAGAAAGAAATTAATGTTTATTTAATGCATTTCAAGCTTGCAGTTGGGGACTTTCCCTATAAGTATTTTGGAAAAGAATTTTAACATGTATTGAACATTGAGAACTTTTTTAAGTTTTCTAAAATGCTGTACTTTTTATGAACATTTCGTAATTATGATTCTAAATTAACTGGGGATGCCAAACGAGACTGGTTTTTGCAAATCCCGGAATTCGGCGATTTAAAATTTCAAATCCCGGAATCCCTAGATTTATTTTTCATATGAAAACACAATTTTGTATACCTATTTTAGGTAACGTTCTTATTCAGGTAATCGATTTTTAAAATATTTTTATGTTCTGTTTTGCCTTAAGTTAATTTTTTGGAAAATATTTATGTCAATAAATCCCGAAATTGAAATCCCGGTATTCAGGATTTTGTAATTCCGAAAAATTCCGGGATTTTTGGATTAGGATTCCGGGATTGGTATTCCTAAATTTTACAGAACATAAATTAAAATCTTATGTAATTGATGAGGGAATAAGAAATTACATATCAGAAAAGAAATATTATTACTTTCCGGCATTATTTAAGAGTTTTATTTTAATTGTGTATATACGACCATTTTTCTGAGTTTACATCGACTTGAACTATTTGTAGAAAATTTTGATTTCTGGTTCTTATACTGTTTTCAGTAGTTTTAAAACTGCAATTTTAAAGAAGAGTTTCTTGCGGAATATGTTTTTTTACAAATTTAAATCAGAAATATTGCAAATAAAAAACTGGTAAGAAATTAAAATTGTTAGTCGTTTGTGAAGTCTACCAAACTTGGAGTTTTTACAACATAAATTCCATATCACAGATGTCATGGAAAATGTATCAGATAAACATCGTGTAAAAAATTTAAATTGCCCAAAAAACTTTGCTGTAAATGGAGCTGCTAATTATCAAAGGAGGGAAACAGTCCAAAACCTTGTCCATTTTAAAAGTCAAATATTAATAAAGTTTAAAAAGATTTGAACATATTTGAAGCTTTTGTAGGGTATTCCAGAAAATATTCAATATTTTATAAAAAAAATTAATATAAAAACGAGATAGAAAGATATAGTCGGTCAAACCCGACCATACGATACCCTAAACCATATATTAGACCTGTGGCCAATTGTGAACATCAGCACAAACGCATAATACCCCAAACACCTATGATGGTGTAGGGTATAAAAATGTCTATGTTTCAATTTCTATGAAACATACTTACGAATTATATTATGTTATTTATGCATTTTAAAGTGATTTTCGGAAGAGGGACTTATATGGGAGCTATGGTCTATTATAGACCGATCCTCATAAAATTTGGTACTGTAATTTGTACTTATAGATATTAACTTGATACCAACTTTAGTTTAGGATTTATGCACGATAGTTATTTTCAGAAGAGGACTTTATATGATCGTTAAATCCTTATTTCGGGAGGACATTTGTATGGGGGCTAAGTGAAATAGTGGACTGATCATAACCAATTTAAATAGGCTTTCGTCCTTGTATCATAAAAATTCCACAAAATTCAGCAAATTATCTTCAAAATTGCGACCTGCACTTTGTGCACAATGTTTACATGCACTGCCAGCCGTCCATCCAGAAGAACGTCTGATTCTGAGTCGATTGTATGGATGTTGGATAATTCTTTCTCTTACATTAGCACAAACGCATAATACTCCAACAAAAGATTATGTCAGAGCAGTGGCAGTTTGAAATGTTGGCAGACTCAGAATATTGGTTGTTGATTTGTCTGTAGATGCAATCCTTCAAATCAAAATATGTATATACATATGTACATACATATATATAATTTTACACACACCCCACACACTATTCGAGTCAATTATATTGCGGAAAATATAACTTTAAATTCAGAAAGTTACACTCTGAACAACAGCAACAGAATTACAATTAAAAAATATACATTGTAGGTACTTAGATTTTTTGTAATAAATAAAGTGGGCTAATTTACTGTCCCTTAATTTTTATAAGTATATTTAATAAATTATTAGTTTAATAGTCCAAGTTTTGGCTGCAATGTCACATCATGGACATTAAAGAAAAATATTTTCGCAAGAAAATCACAATATTCCTTACGTATGTCATGACCACTTTTTAAAGTACAGTTGTAATGTAATATATTAAATGATTACATTCGACTATTAACACCTCATATGTCTTTTATTTCTTTCAATTATATTCGAATGTTACTTAAAAGTATTACCCGTTAAATAAAATCCTGACCACCACAAAAAAATTATCATTATAAAGAAATAATTAAATTTCATCTATTTTTCTATAAATTATATTAAAAATATTTAAATTTCTTTTGACAACGGTTAAAGTTAAATGAAAAATTCAACTTAACCTAAAATTTCTAACACACTATTTACTTGTTATATGGTACAAAAACAAACATAAATACACATTTTGTTGTTGTTCTATTTACAAACGTTGCTATATGTATGTTGTAGCGATACATGAATAAAGAATTATTAAACTAAATTTTATAAAGAAAATTAAAAAACAATACAAAAAATAAATTAAATGATGATAAATTTAATATTTGTTTCGCAGTTATTGCAAAACTGAATAAAAAAAAAACATTGAAGACGTAACAACTTTCAGAAAAAACAAAAAAAAAAAAAAAATTGGCTAAAATATTTTACTAATTTTAAAGATTTGCTTAGCATTATTTAAAAATTAATTGCCTTTATTAAAATTCTATGTCCTTAAATTTTGTTTAAGGAAAATTACACCTATTTGTTTATCAATTCTTAGGGGTGAAGTCTATAATTAAAAAAAAAAAAACATAAGCTGCCATTTGAGACACACACATACACATTATGTGCTGCTGCTGCTGGTGATGATGATATTAATGTGACGTTGTAGGTTGTTGCTTATTTTTTTTAAGAACAAAGACTTTTCAGGGTAAAACAAAGCAAAAATATAAACAAATTTCTTTAAAAGTCATATAAGGACATTTTAATTAAAAACTTTTAGGTGGTTTAAACAATTTCTTGTTAATAAACAAGAATATTGTTAAATAAAAGTGAAAGTATGTAAAGAAAATTATTAAACAACAGAAGAATATAAATCTAGCACATGATGACCAGAAGACAAAAAAAAAAAATGAAAACGTGTATATAAACATTTAAGATTAGCATTGAATTAAATTATATGGAAAATAAATTAATACAAATAAAAGAAATTATGAAATACTTGCTGGGACAAATGATTTAAAAGTATTTTACTTACTGCATCGGGCTGTTGTTGAAAAACATCCAAAACCATCTATAAAGAAAATAAAAAAACAAATAGATTTTCATAAATATTTTTTAGTAAATCAATAGATTATTCATTTAAATAATTATTAAAATAATAAAATAGATGACCAACGTCCAAAAGCATTTTATTTTTTATTAACAAGTTTGCAAATTGTTCATTATCTAGTATGTGTGTATGAATGTATAAAAAGCAGGTGTGTGTGTGCGTGTGTTTTGTAAGTTTCGATTTCTTATACATTTCAATTGACAAGAGTCTCGGAGACCCAATCATTTAGTAGTTATTTACTCACCTGATGAACCTTGATGTGAGCCTTCAAAGCTCTTTGGCAATAGATTATATCATGGCTAATATCTTTGGGTATTCTAAAGAAATTTTCCAAATAAAATGGAAACAAACGATTATCAGCCAAATCATGGGATGGCAAACTCATTGTCGAACTGCCTGCAATGGGAACCGTTGATGACATGTTGTTTGTATTGTTGCCACTCTTACTGTTGCTGCTTTTGATTTTCTTATTTAATTTGTTAAATAATAAAAAATATTAGCTTTTAACTGTTTCCCTAGTATTTATAGGTGTTATCAGCTTATTTTTAAACGTTAGTTGTCTATTTAAGGTATTATTTGCTTAAATTAAATACAATTTAATAACACTCGTTTTAAATTATTTTGAAGTCACTTTAATTTTTCAAAAGTATTAAATGTTGTTGTAATTCTTTGGGATTTTAAATTACACAAACTCCTACTGAACTCCTCCAAAAAAACGTTGCGTTTCCTCAAAATTTTTTAATCAAATGTGGAGTATTTAATGGCGAGCAAGACGACGAAAATTTGTATGGTTCTTTTTGAAATTATGAACAAAATTACATTCCTCAAGAAAAAATTAGTTCTCTTTCTCTTTGCTTATTCTCCCAAAAACAACAAAAACCATCGATTCATTCATACAATCGCTTATAATTTTTTGACAGTTCATATACAAAAATACACTAACAACAAGTAAAAAAGCGCGCTTGTTTGTAAAAACGTTTGAAACCAATTTAAATTTTCATCTTCAATTTACTCGGAAAAGGCCAAATTGTCCTTTTATTAATATTTCTTTGTTTATTTTACGCTTTTATTTAAATTATTTTCAAATTTACTTAAGCAAAACTCTTTAAAAAAACACTTTGTTTATATTTAAAATGTATGCTTGTTCTTTTTATCGTATTTTTATTTTGTAACGTTGCATTTATTTGACACTTGAGTTTGTTTTTTTAATGACAGAGAGTGCCCGCCATTGTTAATTAAGTTATAGTGATTTAAAAATAATATGATTTCATAATAATTAGCCAAGGTAATTAATTCGCTAATTACTTGGCATAACTAGCTAATATGATGTTTAAAAACTTAGAATGACAAAAACAGATAAATAACAATATTTAGCGTCTAAAAAATATGTTTTAAGCAAACTTGGCACCACTTAATAGATTATTTATATTCATAGTGGTGACATGTAAAATCATATGGGAATACACTGGAAAAAACACTATATATTTTAAAGATTTTATTACGTAATTCAAATGCTTTGGAAAGTTAATCTAGATATCTTTAAAATTGGGAATAATTTCAGATTCTAATTCTACATTATTTGTTAAGAAAGTAATATCTTAGTTCCAAAAATATTTAACAAAGTTTTTGCTTGATATTTTTCAAATTGTTAATAGGTAAAAAAATAAGCAATAATGTTCGTTAATATCTAATAACTGGATCTCACCAATATCTGAAAAACCTGTTTTATACATTAATTTTTTATCCTACTTTGCAAGTTTATTTGAAATATTTATCGGACATTTTATAATAAGTACAGATTTATTTTGTATATTATCGAGTGGATTTTGTAAATCAGGTGTATATAACGGGATATTATAAAGGATATCGGCGATCATTTATATTTCCATGTAAATTAGTTTTTATATAAAAACCTCAAATGTTTTTATGTAAAAACTACGAATTTTCAAAAAATTCTGATGGTCGGAATAATATTTAAAGAAAAGAGGTAATTAAAAAACTATTTTCAGAACAAAGTATTAGTTTTTTTAATATATGAAATTAAAACCTATTTTTAATAATTTACAGTTATCCTAAACCTAAACATTTGTCCAAAAGTAATAATTTTCAATAAAAATATAGAAGTCAACAAAAAAGTAAAAATTTGTGCAATAAGTATCAATTTTCACGAATGTGACTTTTTTTATAAAAAGTATTGCTTAAAAATAAATTAAAAATAAGTTAAATAAAGTGCTAGTTATAGTTTGCTTTATGAAAAATATATAAATTGCTAATTAAAAAAAAAAAAAATTATATCGCAAAAGAATCTATTTTTTTGGAAAAGTACAAGTGTCAATAATTCTTTTTTATATAATACATTGTACCTGTATTTATTTAATCGAAACATTCATAAAACACATTGGGGTAAATTACATTTATTACGTACATAACTCCTGAACATTACATTTATTACATACATAAGTACTGAACCACGTAAAAAGAGGGACCTTTTCAACAAGTTTATTGTACAAATTAAATTAAATTTAGCTTGAACATTGTTAAACAACTTTCCATAAGATATTAAGTGTAAGAATTATGAAATCGTTTAACTAAACATAAACAAGTTTTAAAATTTTTGAGTACTTCTATCGAAAATGTTAATCACAGACTAATAATATGTTAATAAATTAAAAAAAAATAAAAAATTAAGTAATAATTTTAAATCTGGCATCACTGCAGCAACTCCCCCCAAAAAAGTGATACCAACTTTTTTTGCAAATGTCAGATTTACACTGACAGCTGATAAATTTTCATACGAGCCGAACTGACATTTCGCATTTTGGAGAACCATAGCAGCCAAGGGTTTTTCATATAATTTCCATAGAAATTTAACTGGAAACGATCCCACAAACTTAAATTAAATAACAGGTAAATTAATCTGCACGCACAAAACACTCCAGAAAATCTCAGCATGAAGTGACAAAGCAAAATGTACCTAAAAAAGTAAACGAAATGAATTGATTATGTTTTGTTGTGTGGTCATAACCTACAAAGTTACATAATGGAAAAAATTCGAGGATTTTTGGAAAACTATACTAATTTAAATGGATTTTATGTTATGAATATGGATAATTAATGTTTTTTTAATAATTTTAGATCATCATGTCTTTTGTTAAGAATGCTCGTATGTTGGCTACCCGTGGTGCCCGTTTCGTACAAACCCGTGGCTATGCTGATGAGATGAAACTTACCTTCGCTGCCGCCAACAAAACCTTCTACGATAATGCTGAGGTACGTCAAGTTGATGTGCCCTCATTCTCTGGCAGCTTCGGTATCTTGGCCAAGCATGTGCCAACTTTGGGTGAGTATTTGTTTTGGATTTCCATAGGAATTCAACTAACCCAAAACATAAATTTTATTAAAAAATTAACTAAAACTGAGACTGATCTAAACAAGTATTATAGATTGGAAATTGAGAAATAAAAATACATTGAACGAAATAACATATGTATGTATATTTCGTTCAGTATTGCAGTTTATTATAAGTTTTACACCATTATCTATATACATATGTACATGCATTTTTACATACATATGTATATACAATTTTTGAGTTGTGCAAGTTAAAAATCTACTCAATAATTGAGATTCTATTTTGTTTAAAAAATAGAAAAATTTCTATTTCTTGTAATTATTTTTAAAGCATTGCAAGTATAACAGTTTAAGAAAATGTGTTACTTTCGAAATTAAATTCGTCGGCTTTATCGGTTAGTTTTTATAAGTTACCAGTTCTGAAATAAAATTTGTTATAATTATTTATCTGTAATAAAGTTCATTATAAAGTCAAAATTGCTATAAATAAAATTTGTTTAATATTCCCTTTATTTAGCTGTCTTGAAACCCGGTGTTGTCCAAGTTTATGAAGCCGATGGCAAAACCTCCAAATACTTTGTGTCCAGCGGTACCATCACCGTCAACGAAGATTCTTCCGTACAAGTTTTGGCTGAAGAAGCTCACAATATTTCCGACATCGATGGAGCTGAAGCTCGTCAATTGTTGACACAATATCAATCAGCCCTTTCATCTGCCTCTTCTGATTTGGTAAGATTGTAAAAAAAATTGAAATTAAAATTAAAGCTAATTTAGAACATCAAACATTTTATTTGCAGGCTAAAGCTGAAGCTGCTATTGCTATTGAAGCTTGCGAAGCCATTATCAAAGCTGCCGAATAAATATTTCTTTACTTTTGATTAAGTCTAAAAAACAATAAAAAAACAACTCGTAAAAAAATGCAACATCTTTAAAATTCCGTTAAAAACATATAAAAAAACTTAATAATAGATTTATTTAAGTGTAATAAAATAAAAAGGTTTTTAAAAAACCTCATAACAATTCGTTGCATCTTTAAATTTTTTAAGCTAAAATAAAGAGAAAAGTAGTGAGAGTTCTAAAGAGAAAAAAATTAAGCTCTATACGTTTTTCATAAATAAATGTGGATGAATAATGAATTTATTGAATTAACTGTTTGGTATGATTATGAAATGATAAAAAAGCAAATCCAAACAATACATAAAAAATACCTATAAAAAACAAACAAACGTAGTTTCTTTTTATCAACAATAGCCGCATAGTAATTTTCTCTTAAGTTTTTTATTGCGTTTTTAAAACAACTTCAAAGTCTAATTTAAACAATGAAAATTCAAAATTTGATTTTTCTCTCCCAATTTTCTTTGGTTGTCTAGTATGCGTAAATGATTGGTTTGTAATTTATTGTTATCTTTATTATTTGTTTTCTTGGGTGAAGATAACATTTATATATCAAATTTCTCTTAGTATATTATAAACACATTTATGTTAATGCCTATATACATCTTCTTCACTTTATCTTATTTAAATAGCTGGAAGAAATATCACTTTTTTGAGTTTTTTAATAAACATCAATGAGTGGTGCATTTTTGTTTGGTCAGCCAGTTTGATGAAGGTCAATTTATTCGAGAGCTGGTGTAGCTTTTTATAAAACAAGGTGTATGTTTAATAATTCCCACAATATGTTTTTAACACCTTTAAGATGTTTAGGAGATTTGAAGTTTTATTAATTGTTTTTCTTAACTAGTTTTGCATTTATTATTTATTATGTAAAGTAGTACATGTTATATGTTGTTTTGTTTAAATGGCATAAAATCGCAAATGATTTTTTTTTTTTTTTTCATTTGTAAATTTATAATCAAGGTTTTCTTAGGAATGAGATTTGGCTTTATTTCAAACCAAATAACAGTTATATATATTTGACACTTTTAAATAATATATGTTTTAATATTGTTTTGTTTAAATAATTTCAAAATTGCATAAATTTTTATATATACAATAAAATACAAATCTAGGTTTTCATAAGAATGTGTGCTTCCACTCCACTTTAACTCTATACAAATAACAGTTGACATTTTTTAATAATATTTATTGGTGCATTGGTTTGTATTTATTATACATTTTAATTAGTCAGCACTCTGTTAAAGACTTTTTCTTCAAGCAATGAATTGAATTAATTATGTAAAGAATAAATTTCAAATAAAGTTTAAAAATAATAATTATATTGAATCATTCAAATTTTCTTCATATCATATCTATTACAAATTAGATTTAGAAAACATATTTTATTCATTTTGTGAAAGATAAGCAAAAAATTTAATGAAAGAATGGAAAATATGTATTTTATTCAATTTGTAGAAGTTTTGAATTGACATTGGAGAAGCTTTGAATTTTCTATAAAAGTTCATTTAACCTATTTTTTTTTAATATTTTGTCAAAATTAAAGATGTTTTTCACCAGCATTTTTTGGATAAATGAAAACATCGGAAATGTTTCAATTTATGGTAGTGCTGTAAATTGATGCACAAATCTTGATTTTGTTCACTAAGAAAAAATATGAAAAATTTAACAAAATTTTACTGTTTAACTCTGATGTTATTGAGCTAATAAAAAATAATGCTAACCTTTTTTGAATACAATTTTCTTCTGAATCTTTTTGTGTATAATTTATTTAAATTGTATCAACGGTACTTGACAAAGTATATACAAGTAGTCCGACTCTTTGGGAGCATTACCTAACTTTAAAAGTGTGTTAGTGAAAAAGTACCTAACTCTAAGCCATTGATAAGCACAAAGAGAGGACATACAAATCCATTAGTCGATCTGTATAAAATAAAAAAAAAATAAAAAAATCGCAATCGAAGCTTAATTTGTAAATCAAATTGTTTAGCACTAAGTGGAAGGACAAAGTAAGCGACGCAAGCGGCAAACAGCTGATAATGTTTTCTCACGCTTTCGCGCGATCCATATAAAATTCAACTTTGACCCGCTGCTACATGTCACAGCAATGTCAGATTAAATTTAGGACAATGTTTTCAAATTTTTCTTTGTCAGTTTTTTGTAAACAATTAATTAACTTTGAAGCTGATAATAATGTTGCTGCTCGTTGCAGCGTGACTCGTATATTGGCCTTCCACTATAACTCTTAAAAAATTTTAAAAATATTGCTGTATTATTGTGGAAGGTCAACGAGCGGAAGCGTTATTACCAGCTTAAAAATCAATCAATTGTTTACAAAAAACTAACTAAGGAAAATTTGAAAACACTGTCATAAATTTAATCTGGCAATGCTGTTACACGCGGCCTCTCGTCAAAGTTTAATTTATTTCAACTTTTTTTATATGGACCGCGCGAGCGCGTGAGAAAACATAATAAGCTGATTGCCGCTTGCGCCGCGTACATTGGCCTTCCACTATTAGATATACGATATTCCATATTTTCGTTGTATGGGGGACACCAATTCCCCTGGTCCTATCCGTCTCATTTTCATTTTAAGTATGGTGCGATGATTTGCTTACTATACCTTTGGTTAAACTATTGTTAAATTTAAATATTTTAAATTTATTTCAAGAAAAAATAAAATAAATTTTTTGATTCAGAGAAAGTCTCATTTTATTTATTTTTAGCTAAAAAAGTTAATAAAATAAATTAAATATTTATTAATATTTTGCTATAAATTATTATAAATCCAAATAAATATTAATTCAATAAGTATTTAATAGTTTGTCTTAAAAAAGTAAAATTACGACGAAAGATCAATGTAATGTTTTTAGTTGTAAATAAAATCAGTTTTTTACACTTGTCATTCATTGTTGTTTTTGTGTTGTTCAAAATTGTTTTTAATTTTAAAGTAAATGTAAACAAGCAGTGAATATTAATTAACATATATTAAAAACAATTTATTAATGTTTGTTTATTTGTGAAAAATAAGCTGTTTTTGCAATCGTCATTGTTGTTATATTTTTTTTTTGAGCTGGTCAGTTATTTGGCGCATTTTGTTGTTGTATTAAATTGCAATTTATTAGTGTTTGGTGAAAAATTATAAGAAGTTAAAGAAGTACTTTGTAATAGTTTACCATTTTATAATTTGTGAAAATGTGTGTATGTAAATATGAGTAAATAAACAAGTCAGTTAAAATGTGTAAATAAATATTTTCATAAAGCAAACAACAAAGGGAAGAAACTTTTGGTAAGTTGTGTACAGTTTTTATTTATAATATTAACTTGTTGTTTACAGAGCGTTTCCAAATACATATGTATGTATGTGATACAATTACCCAGTAGGAAAATATGTTAGTGCTTCCTCCCAACAGGCCTTTCTGAATGCCTCCGAACAAACTTTAAACATAATCCTTTTTGTCTTCTGTAAAAATTCCTTTAAGAATGCCTCTATTTCTTTAAAAAAGAAGTCCGGTACTAAATCTTGTTTCCATTTCATTAGATGCGAAGTAGAAGGAGTCACTCACCTACTAACTTTCTCATTACAAGCAGAAAAAAAATAGTAACTGCGAGACTTACAAAGCTCAAACACATTTAGTCTTGTTTCAAGTGTCAATGAAGAAGGTAGTCTGCATATCTTTTTTTTTAATATATTTCATACTCTTTTTTAATAGCATTGAAAATATAAGAGAGCATATTTATTTATTTAAGAGTCCTTGCCATTTCGCTTCTTTTTGGGAGGGAGAAGGGAAGGCCTTGCCTCCAATGACACGCCGTGTAAAAAAGAAATAGTGTTGCAATGCGAGTGGCAGGCCTTGTAGATCCTAAATAATGCATTTTAGAATGTATCTTTAGCCCTTCTATTTCCGACTGGGTACCCAGTAGGAAAATATGTTAGTGCTTCCTCCCAACAGGCCTTTCTGAATGCCTCCGAACAAAGAAGGTAGTTTGCATATCTTTTTTTTAATATATTTCATACTCTTTTTTAATAGCATTGAAAATATAAGAGAGCATATTTATTTATTTAAGAGTCCTTGCCTTTTCGCTTCTTTTTGGAAGGGAGAAGGGAAGGCTTTGCCTCCAATGACACGCCGTGTAAAAAAGAAATAGTGTTGCAATGCGAGTGGCAGGCCTTGTAGATCCTAAATAATGCATTTTAGAATGTATCTTTAGCCCTTCTATTTCCGACTGGGTACCTACCAGTATCCCCTTTTTAGTTAAACTATAAAACTGTCGATAATACAATAAATATATTTAAATCAAACCAACTAAATTATTATTATAAATTATTATTACCAGGGCAAGTTTAAATATGCCCGAAAAAAATTAAAATATGCGCTTGAAAAAGCACGAAAAAATGGTATACTATACAGAAATATGAAAAATAGCATGAATATGCATATAAAAATCAACGAATTCATGCATTCTTATATATTGATATGTCAAAATGTGTACAAATATGCATTTTTTAACTTTCAACCTCTGATAGATTTCGATTCTTAGAAAAATATAACTATTATAATTTTAAATATCATATTTGACACGTCTGATTATTACAGATTGGAATAAATCTAATAAATTGTATAGAGAAGTTACAAAATTTCTATAAATTTTTAAAATGAAAATTATATTAAAACCGAATTTGAAAAACGTATGTGACAGTAATATAAAAATTTCAATAGTGGTAAATTATGTAAAAAATTCCAAAAATGCAATATTTTTCTTTCATGACAATGTTTTTTAGTGTATTCAAAAACCAAAACTGGTTATCCGGTTTATTAACTATTTTTTATTAACAAGAAATCTTTCCTCTACTTTACCTTCATACGTTGGATCAGAAGAACCATGATTAGAATTCAAATAAAAAATACAAATTTTGAGCAAAATCCTCTAGCTACAGAATATTGATATGACTTTTTATTTTTATATTCTTTGTCATTAAAAAGGGCATATATTTTCTTTACAAAAAATAATAAATATTTTTTAAATATTTGTATTTTTAATAAAACCCGGTAAACCGATTTTTAAAAGTGAAACCGTATTTAACACCGGGGTTTTTTTTAAAAAGCTATTTCGTTAATAACTCGAAATCCGATTTCTAAAAAAATTTTGATTTTTTGAATATATAACTTGTTGCTCATTTCGTGAGTCGAAAATCACCAATCACGAGTTCGAGTACGGGATGGTATGAATGCCTCGTGTCATTATAATGCTACTAATTCTAGTAGTAGTGTAATTTCAACTTTCGCAAATGAAAACATTTTTAAGTATTAAAAAAAAAAATTATGAATTGTCGTAATGTTGTTTTTGTATAACTGCTGTCACTTGTTTTATTACGCCATGGTCCCAACCTGTTTGAGAACTGTTATCTTAAAACGAGAGAAATTTGTTTTGGTTCCATTGAATTTTAAACGTTTCTTTAATTTCCACTGCACAATAGTGGATTTGTGGTATTTGTTATAGGGTTTATCAAAAGTCGAATCGACTTTTTGATATGATGGCAAAAGTCGAAAAGTCGAACAAAGTCGAAAATATTCGGAAAAAGTCGTAAAGTGGGAAAAAGTCGAAAATAGGCAAAAAGTCGGAAATATGTAGTACGAAAATGTTTACAAAATTATTATATTTAAAAGGAATAGCTTTTTAGCAGCTTTTATTTATATATTTATATATCATCAAACCGTTCGTATAGTAAATACATATTTTTGTGTGTAACTAGCACTTTCATTGGTTAGATTTGTATGTTAATCTATATATATATATATATACAGTTAGGGACAAAACTATTTGTACACCTCATATATTTCGTATACCTTCACGCACATTTTCAACAGATCCGCTGTTTTTATACTTGCTTACAATGTATTGTACTGTGGAATGTTGCAAATTTACTAAATTACTTATATTCCGGAGAGATTTTCCTTTTTTATGTTCATCAATAATTAAATTTTTAATATCCAAACTCAACTCTTTTCGCTTTCCCATTTTTGATGTGCTTATTATTCAAAACGTTAAAACCAACTTCTTATTTTGTAAAATAAAACTCGATTAACGAAGAAAATATAACGGTATTTAAAAAAATCATCATACAAGAGTCCAACGTACAAATAATTGTACAAAGTACTGATGTACAAATACTTTTGTCCCAAAGATTTTTGTTATATATTAATTTATTTTTTATCAAATAATTCAATAAAAATGGACCTGAATTAAAACTACATATAATAATTTTTTATTCTTTATAAATTATTGAAGATATACGAAATGCATGGGTGTACAAATAGTTTTGTCCCTAACTGTATATATATAAAAGAGTAACGTGACTGACTGAATGACTGATTCATCACCCCACAGCCCAAACGGCTGAAGCTAGAGAGACGAAATTTGGAGTGTAGGTAGGTCTCACTCCATATAGATCCACTAAGACGGGATTTTTGGAAATTCGAATGTTTAGGGGGTAAAAAGGGTAAAAACGGGTAAAATCGGTAACCTTATAACTCGCAAACTAATAATGATACAAAAAAAGTTGAATAGTTATCGTTATCCATTTGATAAATAATTGGATAGGTGTCTGGTACTTTTTTGAAAATCGGTCGTTTTAGGGAGAAAACGGGTAAAAACTGTATTTTGGTACTTTTTTGGCACCATATGTATCTTTGAAACCAATCAACATACAAATATAATTTATGTCGTATTCATAACTTATCAAAAAATTAGAAATACAAATTTGGTACTTTTTAGAAATTCAAACGTTTAAGGGGTAAAAATCGTACCTATTTTTGGTACTTTTTTCATAAAACATTTTTTTATATTATTAAATATATATAAATATATAAATATATAAACTTAATAATGAATTTTCAATTATATTAAATATAGAAACATGAAATTAAAAAAATGTAGTCCTATGTAGATAAGAATTCATAAGAGTGGAATTTGTGGTACTTAAAAGTACATGGTCCTGTGGGTAAGAATTCAAGATAATGGACTATGTGGTACTTTTTTCTTCTTCTATTGGTACTTTTTTGATTTTCTGTAATATTTAACCTAGAAGCATGAAATTAAATACGCATGGTCCTATGTTGGAAAGAATTCACAAGGGGGGACTTTGTGGTACTTTTTTGTTATTTTAATGGTACTTTTTGAATTTTCTATAATATTTAACCTAGAAACATGAAATTAAGGATATGCGGTAATATTTAACCTAGAAACATGAAATAAGGATATGTGGTCCTAAATGAATGGGAATCCATATGGAGGGACTTTGTGGTACTTTTTTGTTCTTCCTATGGTACTCTTTTAATTTTCTACAATTATGAACCTGGAAACATGAAATTAAGGACATGTGGTGCTAAGTGAATAAGAATCCATAAGAGGGGACTTTGTGGTACTTTTTTGTTCTTCTAATGGTACTTTTTGAATATTCTATAATTATGAACCTAGAAACATGAAATTAAGGATATGTGGTAATATTTAACCTAGAAACATGAAATAAGGATATGTGGTCCTAAATGAATGGGAATCCATATGGAGGGACTTTGTGGTACTTTTTTGTTCTTCCTATGGTACTTTTTTAATTTTCTACAATTATGAACCTGGAAACATGAAATTAAGAACATGTGGTGCTAAGTGAATAAGAATCCATAAGAGGGGTCTATGTGGTACTTTTTGAATTTTCTATAATTATGAAACATGAAATTAAAGATATGTGTTCCTAAATGAATGATAATCTATAAGAAGGGACTTTGTGGTATCTTTTTTCGTTATTCTAATAGTACTTCTTGAATGTTCTGTAATTTTCATCCTTAGAAACATAAAATTGAAGATTAGAAACCTGAAATTAAAGAGATATTTTTTTTATTGTAATTTTTGGTACTTTTTTAGGTAAAATATTTAAAAAGTTTATTGTTGTAAATTCCCACATAACACCATTATTAAAAATGTTCTCACGGAGTTAAGAATCTTAACTTAAATTTATTATATAGTATGGTTTTTATAAAAAATTTCCGCTAACGACGTAGCGGGTTTACAGCTCGTTAATCAATATATCAATATATTTGTATTCATTTTTATTTTTAAAGTTTTTATAAGACAACAAAAAATAGTCAAGAGTAAAAAAAAGTCGAAAAAATCTAAGTTGAAAATAGTCGGAAAAAGTCGAAAATAGTCGAAAAAGTCGAAAATAGTTAGAAAAAGTCGAAAATAGTCGGAAAAAGTCGAAAAGTCGACTATCCAAAATTAAAAAAAGTCGAAGCGTCGAAAAATCGACTATTTAAGAATTGAAAAAGTCAAAAAGTCGAAAAATCTACTATTTAAAATTTAAAAAAAAGTCGAAAAATTATAAAACCCTAATCTGTTACATCCATATTTAAATATTTTCCGATTTCCAAAGATAACCTTTTATAATAAAAATGTGAAATCATTTTCAGAAGTGTGTTTAAAAAAAAAAAAAAAAAAAAAACTAATACTAATTAAAGCGGTTAAAACGCCTTTAGCATTTCATACGGCAACTCCTCAATTTTAGTTAGATAACAATAGTAACAAATTTTCATTACACTCTACAATATTCTTGTAATAACAGTCAGTTCTAATCGGAATTTTATCTGGTACGCAGTCGTGTTTGCAATTTAAAATTGTTTTTAAAATAGTGAGAGTGTAAGTGTATACGATTTTTTATATAAATTAATTTGTTTTAATTATAGTTTAGCTAAGTTTGTTTGAAAATGTGTGATTAAAATTAATGGTTAAACATTTCTAAAAAGTATAAACAAATATGCACGAAAATACCACATTCAGCAGAGAAATTACGGCGCCGCTTATATTTTAACGGTTTGTTTAGTTGTTTGTATACATGTAAGTACATAATTTTATTACATATACGTTAGTATACCTATAAGTATATGTATGTATATAGTTTGTATGTATTGTAATTGCACGTGTTTTAAGTAAAGATCAAAAATGTAAACATGTTAATCATGTATATATATATATTTTTTTTTTTCAAGTGTAAATGCCAAAATAGTGCAAAAAATAAATGTAAATTTATTTAAATTTCATATTAATTAATTATGCGACCTTTAAAAATCTAAAAAATGTGTATATTGTTGTTAAACAAAGATATGTATGTATGTTATTTTTTGTTTAGGAAATATGTAAAAAAGTTAACCTGAATATATCAAAAAAACTGAACGTTCAGGTAAGTTTTATAAAAAAAATAAATATGAATTTAAATGTATTAATTTTGATGTGGAATCTAAAAAAATGTATATTGCATTTTAAAAAGATAAACCGTTTAACGCTTTCAGACGTACATATTTTTCTGTATCAAAAAAAAAAAAACTTATTTTAAATTAAAATTTTCTGGATTCTTTTTTTTATAAATTTTTTATTGACTATTTTCTTAAAAACTAAAGTACACAAATTAATTTATGGCGTAACAAAACAGGTACAAAATGAGTAGTCGTACGTTTGTGAGAGTGCTGGGGGTGGAGGTGGTATGACTATGTTGTTATGCTGAAAATGTTTTCAGATATACAATTTCCTCTTAGAGGAAATATATGAAAATAATGCTTAATGGCTTGGTGGACCATAGGTTTGAGCAGGAACATGAGCTGGGATTGGCTCAGGTGCGGTGAAAGCAGGTGGGCCGTATTGGCTAGATGGGGCATGATATTGAGGAGCTGGGGCAGAGTATTGAGGAGCGGGAGCTGAGTATTGTGGGGCAGGTGGGCTGAATACTGGAGCAGGAGCTTGTACAGGAGGCAAGTAAGTGTTTTCGGGAGCAGCTACAGAAGCACTTTGGAAAGAACCAGCCGAAGAAAAGCTTTGAGATTGAACATGTTCATGGATAACCTTAATTACTTTGGCAGGAGCACTGACTTGCTGTTGAACAGCACCGGAAGCAGCAAAAGAACTACCGCTGGAAACTTCATTTTGGTGAATAACCTTAATGACTGCAGGGGCGGAAGCGGGGGCAGGAGCAGGGGCAGGAGCAGGGGCAAATGATGCAGCTGAAGATTCAGCTTGTTGGTGAATAACTTTAATGACTTGAGGAGCAGCAGCAGCTGCATGACCGTGACCAACATGACCAGAAGATTCTTGCTGGTGGATTACCTTAACAACTTGAGGGGCAGCGGCAGGAGCATGAGCAGCAGCAGATTCTTGATGAATTACTTTAATAACTTGAGGAGCAGGTGCTGAGAAATGAGCCGATTCTTGATGGTGAATAACTTTAATAACTTGAGGAGCAGCAGCTGGACCATGACTATGACCATGACCATGGCCATAACTATCACCATGAACTTCATTGATAAGTTTAACTTTAATAACTTTAGCAGGAGCACTATAACCATGATCATGATCATGGCTATAATGGTCGTGGGATTCAATATAACCACCATGATCATGTCCATGGTCATGACTAAAAGAAACACTGTCACCACCGCCACCACCACCATGGCCTCCTACGAGTCCCAAAAAGCCAGCATTGGCTACAGCAAACAAAGCACACAAGCATACAAACAACTGCAAATAAATATTAAAAGAAATTTCTCATTATTATTTGAATCCCTTTTCAATTTTTAATTTTCACTTCAAACTTACCTTCATTTTGTTAAATCCTTTGTTTAACTGTTACAAATTGTAAATGTGTCTATTTCAGAAAATGTCTGTCAGACGTATGTTATCAATCGATTACAACTCAAGAGTTTTTATACTAATCATATCTTCATCTTTTCTTGATACAACATACTTATGACAATAGTTTAAAGATTTTCATCAAACAATAGATATTATTTCTTATAAAACTTGTACTCTAAAGATTTTTTATTAATTTTGAGCTCTTTTTTTTGTGTCTGTCTAGTTAAACGTCATTCAGCAGTAGGCAATGTTTATGTTGAAGATCTTAGTAAACACAATACAATATTTAGTGATCTTATTCATTTGTATTAATAAAGTATTGTTAATAATATTTTAGTTGTTTCTTATGCGATTAATGTGACCAACTGTTTTTAGGTTGTGCCATTTATGTTCTACTACAATAAATTGCAATAACAATTACAATTAAGTAAAAATTATTTTTAATTGTTGTTAAATTTGTATGGAATGTGGATGAATGTTTGGCTGTTTAGAAAAAATCATTTAATAATTCAGCTTGAGTCTTTAACAGAACAATTCAAGAATGTTTTTTTGACATTTTTGTAGAAGTTCATAATTTTATTCTTTGAGAAGAATAAACTGGGATTAGTATCTATGTTTCATTTATGAGCCAATTGTCAGAGTTAGGAGCAAAAATTTCCAATAATTCGAAGCAATAAAAGTTGGAGGAAACAATTAAAAGTGCTTACTAAAATGCAGTATAGTAAGGCAACGATTTGTAAATTTTTCTTACTTTAGTGCTTTGGAAAAACATTAACAAACACTTTTAATAAAAGCTATTTGTTTTAAATATGGAACGAAATAATTAAGCATGTTAGGGTACTTTTAATTGACTTTTTGTTTAAAAAAATGGTTTGGTTTGAAAATTGCCGAAAAGTCGAAAAATCAATTTTCTTGTTGCCAGATGGAAAAATAGTCGAAAATATTCGGAAAAAAATATATTTTATTTAAAAGGAATAGTTTCTTAGCAATTTTGACTTCAACAACGGTTCTCAAATGGGGGTCCGTAAGGACATTCGTGGTAGGTCGCGAAGAGTTCCTGAAAAATATTCTTGAACACACAATTTTTTAATGTAAATATTATTTAGAAGTTTAAATGATTTAAAGATGGGAATACATCTTTTTACAAAATATACCCAAATTAAAGACAAGCGTAATTTTTTTTTTTTTAAGGAGTTCTTTTAAGAAACTAGTAATCAGCGTTACCGTTGAAAATTTTTAAAATGTCCAAAGGGGAAATTGGCGACTAAAGTCATTAAACGGTAGTAGCAGTGTTATACTAATAAAAGAACCTTTGAATTAAAATATTATGCTTGATAAAGACAACAATGATCAAACAAAAAAAGTAGGTTAATGACAAAGTATAAAGAAAACTTTACAATATGGCAGGGAAAACAATTAATTTAAAAGATAAATAGTAGTTCACTTAAATTTGATGAAACTATAGTTTTTTCATATGAAATTCTACTTTTATTTTATAAAAATATAAATAAAAATATATTATGCCAATAACATTTTATAAACTTTTATTTCATGAATAAGAAAATTTGTTTTAGCAACTTTATAATTTAAAGACGAAAAGTCCTTTCAATATCAATAAAATACCAGGTTCATTTCAAAAACAGTTGAAATGTAACTCATGCGTTAAATTTAATTTCGAATCAACAGATTTAAAAACATTTTAAATAGTTGAAATATAGCAAAGTTTATACGCTTGTTGGATCCGAAGCCCTAAAACTATTAAACAACTTTTCTTCAACATACATTTTTATGCAAAAATATATTTTTTCACTCTTTTGTCCCTCAAAACAGAGATTCGATCTTTTGTGGACGCAGAGAATAATATTAGATTTATTATACGAAAAAGTCTCTTAATATTCAAGCAAAACAATGTCGCAATTATTAATATGTATTATTTTTTTTAATTTACTTTACATAACATTTTTTCAGATTTTTAATTTAGTAAAAGTCGCGCTTCCATTGCAATGTCAAAAGGGGGTCGCGAAGCGAAGTCTTGTGAGAACCCCTGATCTAAAGAGTATCGTAAAGACATATTTTTGGGTGTAACCAGCACTTCCATCGCATAAATTGTCTGTCAATTTATAAACTTATTTTATTGCGTTTTTACATTTATTGTTTTTATAAGTAAAATAGTCAAAAAGGCGAAGTCTCTAAAATATTATTGAAAATATTCGGAAGGAGTCGAAAGGTTGATAAAAGTCGATTATTTAAAAATTTAAAATGTCATTTATGTAAAAATTGAACCCTAATATTATTGGTCACTAATTAGTGAATCCGTAATATCTTGTCCCTTACGAAACCACTCCCAGCAAAACAGTATTTTCAGGTGCAATAGTGAAGACATTTGTACGGCTAAAAGATCAAAATCAGCTGTTTTTTTTTTTCGTACTATTCAGAGTTAAGTGAATGTTCAGTTATAGGATACCAATATTCCGGCGTTTACCGATTGAACATGCTAGAGACGTAGATCACACAAATGAACTAAAATACATTAAATTCTAAACGTTTGAGTACAGAAGTGATGCCTGAATGTCAATAAATATACCGATATTTTTCAAATAATTTTTTGCATGCCTCCCTTATCGCCAATTTAGAAACGATATGAGAGCATTAACCAAACCGTAGTTTTCCTTAGATCCGTTATTCTGTCTCTCTTGTCATAAAGATCTCACTTTTGGGCGTATGTAAGACAATCAATATTTCTCCAAAGTCTGTCTGTTCAGAGCAGTCAGATTTCTGAATTTCTTATTTCTATACTAATGATAACAGCTAGATGTGCGACTTATCTATTAATCGAGTATTCTGAATTATCAAATATCAGATTAATCAATTATTCGATTAATTCAACAATTTTAATTATATTTATGATTAATCGATTTATTTTAATTTCAATTAATTATTTGAAATTATAATTAATTAATTTGGATTCTTTTAGGTCCGCTCCTATTTTATTTTTTTTATTTATTATAGCCAAATTAAGGATTATTGAAAGTTTCAAGATGTGTATAAACAAACGTAAGCCGATTTGTGACATTAAAAATACTTGATATTTTTTTATTTCTATTTTATTCTAATTCGATATGTTTCTATATGAATTACTTCCGTTAGTTTAAAATAAAAACTCACCAAATGCAATACAGTTGGTCACATTTTTAAACGCCTAAAATTTTTTTTTATTTATATGATTAAAAATTCATATGCAACATTACCAGTTTTATGAAACTGGATAATGCTTATCATCAAAAACTTTTTTATTATTCCCATCTTTTGAACAAAAGAAATTAAATATCTTGCCGTCATAATATCAATCCCAATCATCTTATAAAGTGTAAATAAGGTGATTTTCTAAAAACGCCTATGTACGAATTTTTGCATATTTTTGTCATAAAGTTTTTTTCTTTTTTCAAGTTACACATTTTAATGATTGATATCAATAATCAAAGGTGGTCAAACGGTCTGACGGTGTTTTTACCAAATAAACTATTCATTAAAGTTTAAAATATTTTATAGTTTGGGCCTATCGTGTTTGTAGACGTGCAATACCAAGCACAACAACTTTACAAGCCCATTAACATACAAAACGAAACACATTTAAAGAGGTTTTGCATCATTCATTTCGTTTTCTATTACAATTCATTACAATTTGAAATTTAAATGCATTAATGTTATACATAAACTTTAATAGTGTTGGTTATAAAGTTATTTTTTATTATTAATTTTTTTGTCTATGAAATTGTTTGAGTTTGTGTGAATATTGTAGATGTTAACCTTGTAAAAAATGTTACAAATATGTAAAACATGCATTTTAACATACATTTTGTGCATCACTCCCTAATTATAAGTTGTAGATCAATTATTGTTTTAGATGGGCTGCAAATTTGAGTTACAAATCGTATAATGAAGGAAATTATTAATGTAAAAATAAACTGTAGTAAAATAAAATATTGTTAAATTTAAAAATTTTTATTTAATCGAAGTAATAAATGAGACGATTTTTTCCCCCAAAAATAAATAAAAAGTTGTGTGTGTAAAATATTAATATAAATGAATGAAATATATTTTATCTTGAGAGAAACAAAATTACGTTAATATTGATGTTCCAAATTAGAAATAAATGAGCAAAAATGATTTGAATTAATTTTTAAGTAGTTTTAAGATTTTTATAATATATTAAAGCAATCTAAATGTTATAAAACGTTTAACTAATCACTTTTATGTCTATTAAATCTAAGGTATTTTTAATTATGTTGTCCCAATTTTTCATCATAAGTCCTGCGGAATAGTTAGTTGTCGAGACGATACAACGAAAACATAACGTGATCTTCAATCAGGTAGCTTACCGTATGACAATAAGTACTCACATCGACTAGAAATATAAACTAGAAGCTATAATCCACCTTGGTGAGGAGGGGAGTCTAACTAAAACTATTTTCTTCTTCTTTTTAAACCAAGATTTTGATTATAACATACACCTCAAAGAAGTAATGCATATAGGACCAGAACAAAATCCTGGCGGCTTCTGATATCATAGATATGTTATTATTTTAACCCCGAAATGTTTTCAAACACATTTCGTTTCATACACGATTTACGATTTAAAAACGCGAAATTGTTGCATTTAACATGAGTCATGATCAAGCAACTAACATCGGAATCACCTAAATCACACACGGCACGTTTCAATTAAAGCACCACATCGCTTTTCTGAAAAACAAAATAATAAAGAACAACTTTTCAATCAGGCTATACCTCAATACCTCGTGAAACACCCACGAGTACTGGACAATATACACAAGTACTTAGTGACTATTCGACATTTTAATACCTCATTTAGTCCTTTAATCGGCTTCGATCTATTATTTCAGCTATTTTTCCGAAAAAAAGTAAATTAAGGAGGTTAACTCTTCGACATTTGATGCGTTTCCCCTCGGATTTTGTAATTACTTTTACCTCGAGAGATTTGGAGTAATCGTCATCATTTGACCGCTCCAGACTTGCTTTTTTTGAGGCTAATTTCTAATATGAATTAATCACAGACTTTCAAAGTTATCCGAAAGTTATCCGAAAGTTGTTCGAAATATAGAATTCTTTATTTTATTTAAATAAAGTTATTAAAACTAAACACATATTTCCAAGTTAAAAAGCAAATTTAACGCTCTTATATTTACTTAATAATACATAAATAGTTTACGTTGTAGGGTTAATAAACAACATTTAAAAGTAACTGCAATAATGATGCATATTTTTAGGATAAACAAAAATATTTATACTGAAAGTTTGAACGTATACTTGATATTCACTGTGTGTTATGTATTGTAATGTTAAATTTACAATAAAATTGAATCTTTAATGAATGTTTTTTTAAAAGTAAATAAACTATTGTTTTGGAATTGGTTTTTTGAGTTCAAATGAAATAGGCAAATAACTATGTAAATAGATCGGTTGGCAGTTAAAAAAAGTTGTGTCAAAATAGTTTATTTTTATTGAATTTTTATGAGAATTTCCAAAAGTTTTTTTTTGATAATCATTGATGCAATGGATCTTCAGAAATAATATCAATAATGGAAAATGTTATTTTCAAAGTTAAAGAAAAAAAATTTATAAAAAACTGAATAAATTTATTTAACAAAATTTAAGTGTTATTCTAGCCAAATATCATGTAAATAAACATTTTAAAAACAAATATGATGTAATAATTTTGTCATAAGAATTTAAATGACAGGAATGATAGTCTACACTACAGGGCAGTTCGGTGTACAGAGTCCATCTTTGACATCCCTGGCAGGCAAGCTAAGAATTGGATCATGGGATGTATTTGAATTTGTTTCAATTTAAAAATAAAATAATCAGGTATGTGATGAAATTCGATTTCGAACCAAAAACGATTGAAAAACAAAAAAAGTTGTGATACGCATACATTTTTCGATTTCATTTTCGTTTTATTGTAAAAACGAACTCGATTTCATTTTCCATTTTGTTCTATGAAAATCACAATAAATTAGGTTGTGATGAAAAACGAATTTAACATGATTTTATCGTTTTTAAATCGAACAAATTTTGATACTCGTTTTAAAATCGATTTCGTTTAAAACTGTTGTAAAAGTGTTAAGAGTTCGTGGCATTAACATTTTAAGTATTAAATTATTAATAAAAAATTATATTCTCAGAAGAAAAATATATACAAATAACAAAAAGTAATTTAGATTTGTGTGGAAGCTTAAGATTAATTTAGGGATTCTGTAAATCTCAATATTTAACATTTTTAATATGCATCGCTGGTTATGTCTCATATTCAAGTGTTTTGTACTTAGTGCTGTTACTTGTAATAAAGCGATGATCGTACCGACCACAGCTTATCCCTGTAAAGTCGGACCTATAATAATATATTCGTTGTTTCGCCGACTGTTTTTTATAAACATTTTAGATTCGTTATTATACTGTAAATTCCCGTACTGTTTTACAAATTAAAATTTTTAAGTTTCAGGATGTAGTTACCATAAAGGAAAAATCTGCTTAACACTACACAAGAAAATAATTGCGTTCGCCCAATTTCTAAAGTTTAAAAACGGTTTATTAGTACCGTTTAAGAGAAATTAAAAATAAAACTTCACCAGTAAAAGATTTGGTGTTCACTTTTAATTTTAATTATATAGGCATCAATTATCGGAAGCACCATGGACTGGAATCACCATAAATATGTTATCCCTTAATAAAGTCTTATAAGCACAATGATTATCCTGTGTATTGTCCGGAATCAAGAGTTGTCTCCTCTGTGGCAGCCTCACTTTTTGTCCATTATTTTTTTATTTTTTTACGATTATATTATATATGTGCTAGAATAAATTAAATACAATTTTATATTATTTATTTTTAATTTATAAAAAATAAATTTAAAAATAAATTTGTTTTGATTTGACAAGAAACATGTAGAACAGAAACAAAAATTGAAATCGATCGAAATTCATCACAATCTAATCGATTTGAAAACTCGATTTACTTTTTAAATCGATCGAATTTCATCACATACCTGAATAATGGGATTAAATCCTAACAGTAACTATTTCTGAACAATAACGGTCTTACAGTACTAATGCGATTTTTAACCTGACTTGAAATAATGAAAATTTATCTTGGGTAATGTACAAATAAAGTGATTCACATTTTGCAAAATGTAAGATGTGACCTCAGAGGATGTACTTTGCTATTGTCGCGACCTAGGACCTTATAAAACGAATTATCTAGAGGTTGCTTTAATGACTTATATGATCTCTCACCGATCAGAATAAATAGCTATAATCGAAGCATGGTCCTTGTGTGGCTAATATAAGGTCGAATTGTTTACATCCTTTTTATCTAACAATTTAATTTTCGAGCTGAGTCGCTGAGCCTTATGTGCCCCAAGGAGGAACCATCTTAAAATTGGTTGAAATCAGTTCATTAGTATACAAATTTGGGTCATCTTTTAGACTTGAGCAGATGAGATGTAATTTTAATGTTATTTCAAATATGTAATTTAATTCTTAAGAATAGTTCTAGTTTCTCTAGCTCTCACGTTTTGGACCCATGTTAGTTTTAATAACATTCTAAAGGTTGAAAGTTATTCCAGATCGTGTAGAAATAAATATATAAAAAGGCTTATAAAGAAGATTTAAGCCTTTATATTATGCGATATAGTCGGGAAATTGGGAAACTGATAAGAAATGCTCAGAGGTTAGTATTTTCATTGCCTCGTTTTATATGTTTTACTTACTGAAATGAGTGATTTGATTCGTGATTTAAGATTACTAAAACAATTAGCAGAGTTGATCACATCATGGTTGTAGGAGTAAAAAATGTTTTACAGTGATTTAGAAATGAAATCAATGATTTATTTGATTTGATGAATACATCGTTCATTATCATTAGTGGCAGGATATAAAACGCTCAAAGAATACTTTTAATCCACCACTTCATACAGAATTTACTTTAAAAAAAACATCTCAAAGAAGAAGCCATGCAGGACAAAAATCATTGATGTCCGATAAAATCCCTCTGTTTAGTTAAAAAATTCTGTTTTTTCCCTTTTTTCAGAACAACTTTTTCATCCCTTTTTCCCTCCTCCTAAAAATTGCTATTTTTTTTACAAAAACTAAAAAATTTTAGTAAAAATGCATTGAAATTTACATAAATGTAGTTTTTGTTGTAATTCAATAAAAAAATGTACAAAACATATTTAAAAAAAGATCCATTCCGCAAAATAAGATTTCTATTTTTAAATTGATGTTTATGATAATATTGCATTTTTTCCTTAATTATTAAAAATTTTTGTCGTTTTTTGAGATAATTAAAAATTCACTTTATTTTGGCAAAAATTTAAACTCCCTCCCTTTTTCCCTTCGGCTAAAATTTGACTTAAAAATTTCCTCAAATTTTTCAAACCTAATATTCGTAAAGTAATGGCTACCGGAAGAACATTTTTTTCGTAACCTTTTCGGTAATCGTAAATCCTCCGATTTGAAGCAAAAAATAGAGAGTTTGTTTAACAACTACCACAATTTGGAGTTCCAATATTTTCAAAACTTAATTTTCTGTTTTTCCGTATCGGTTTTTTGCTTTCACTTAAAACTTTGATATGAGTAACGAGAATGGAGAGTAAATGCAATAGAATTGGTCAAAAATCTAGAAATAATATCAAGGATGTTATAACGAGGGCATGAGTTTATGACATTCGGTCCATAATTGACCATGGTTCTCATATAAGCTCTATTTTTGAAAACTATCTTAAAGTACATAAATTCACATATTTAGTATCACGATACCATTTTATACTAATGAGTTTTATTAAAGTATAAATCGCAGTTCCCATAAAAAAACTTTTTCGAAAATCTTAAAATTGCTTTGACGTATAAAAAATGTTGAAGGGTCTGTCTTGACCGACTATGACTAGCTTAATTATTATTATTTTTTTTTTATCAACTTTTGAACCCAATTTAGACAAAATGTTTACAGCGAAAAATTTAATTGCTATTAAAAATTATTTTTTTTCGGATAAAATTTCTTTAAACACCGACCTTTCTTTTATTTTAAAACTCCAATTAAAACTAATAAGTTTTAAAATTTCAAATTTTTTCTTTTATTTTTTACACATAAATAAATAAACAATTTATTTATTTTCTATAAATTAAAACAAAACTACAGACTCAATGAATCACTGAAATGATTCACAAAGGCGACTATTACAACTAAAAAATATAATTTACTAAAAATTTAAATAAAATGACCTTAACTAAGAGCCTACATGAAATGACACACTAATGACTTTGGAATGCTAATTACCAGCCATGACCATGTGCTGGAGGTCCATGGACTGGAGGACCATGGGATGAATGACCATGGGATGAATGATCATGGTCCGAATGACCATGAACGGGGGCAGGATGAGCGGCAGCAGGTGTTTCTTCGACACGCATTACTTTAAGAACACCCTTTTGTACTACATGACCACCAGAAAGAAAGCTATTGGGTTTACCCTTGCTGCGAGTAATAACAGCTTTACCCTTTTGTCCAAAGTGAGCAATGAGTTGAGAGTTTAAATCAGGAGCGCCACCAACGGAACCGTGAGAGGCATCATCTTGTAAGATAACTTGTAAGATTTGTGGCAAAATGGCATTCAATTGGGAGTTAACACTGTGTGAACCACCATGAGCATAACCAGAGGCATATGATGCACCGGAAGACCAACCTTGAGAGGCTCCAGCTGAGTAGCCGTGATCAACATGTACAGGAGCGGGAGCACTTTGGGTAATAACTTTGAAAATTTGAGCTTCACCACCACCAAAAGAACCACCATGAGCGTGTTCAAAAGAACCATAACTATGGCCACTGGCATAACCAGCTTCATAGGAATGACCGCCAGAACTAGCATGAACACCACCACCATGGCCTTGATCCAAAATGACTTTAATAACTTGGGGAGAGCTGCCATGATCATGACCATGATCGTGTCCATGATCATGTCCGTGATCATGAGAATAACTGTAATCATGAGCGTAGGACGCACCATGACCGCTGGAGTAACTTATACCATGTCCATGTCCATGACCGTGACCACCACCACCTCCATGAGTTGGTGTTGCCACAACATTATAGGTAACATGACTGCCACCACTACTTGCTCCACCGCTTCCACCACCTTTGCCTCCCAAAAGACTTAAAAATGTGGCATTACAGACACAAAATGAGGCCAATAAACAAACGAAAATCTAAAGTCGAACAGAAATTTAATTGTAAAAAAATAGTCCAAATTTTATGTAGAAAAACAAAATACACACCTTCATTTTAGTTCAGTCTGTGCTTAAAGTTTGTTGGATAATCCAGATATTAGGTTGTACTGAACCTGTTAACAGTTAGCGTATGAATGATATGACTTTCTAGCATTTCTCTACATTTTATACTTATCCCATATATGGCTGGCTGGTTGGGGCGTTCTCCCAACATAACTATTAAACAAAATCAATGTCATTTAGCTGGTTTAAACATCAGCATTTACATCCGCAGTAGCAGAAGCTAACAAATTTAAAACATGATTGTTACTTCATCGCCCTAACAGCAGAAGTAGCAGCAAAAACCCAGCAGTAACAGTTACTGAACTTTGGCGAGAAAGAGGAGCTGTACAAAAACTTTGAATATGGATTTCAAAATTTCTTTTCAAACTGAGATTAAACATATCAATCGACTTGCTGATATGATTTTTGGTGTTTTGTTAGACTAACCGTTACCAAAATAAATTTGAAGAAAGATGAAAGAAGAAGTGTTTAAAAATATTTTTAAACATTTTTGCATAAATTTCAAACAAATTATATTCACACACGTTAAAAACTATTCAAAATCATAGTATTGCTTACTCTCTTGTACAAAATATTTATACATATTTTTAAAATAAAAAGCATTAAAAAAACTATTAACAAATTCATCGAGCATCATTATCATATCAACCCGAAGTCAAAATGAAGAAAGAAGCAGCAACAAAATTTAAATATCAGTATCTTCCACGGGAAACACTAACCTTGGTCAATACGATTGTTATTGCGTGTATTTTTGTCTTTCTATTTATGAGCATTTGTTCGTTATCTGGATGTAATTTGTTTTTGATTATTTCTTTTTTTTTTCTCTCTATTTGTTGTTGCCATCTCTCTCGGCATTTTTCTCATTTCATAAGTTTGTTATTTTTTATTTATTTCTTCGACTGATCAAAACTTGCTTTATTTATATTTAGGGTCAAATGTTGCAGTCATCGAAGAAATACTTTATAATTAATTCATCATTTGTAATCGCTTGATTTTGTTTTTTTCTTTTATTCATTTCAAAATCGATTGAGTTATCGCTTTGAAGTTCAATATTTTTTTTTTTTACTTTATTTTATTAATTATAGGTAATATTAGTAATTTTAATTTCTTCCGTTAGATATAAAATTATTCTGTTAAGATAATTTGGGTGGAAGTGTTAGTTTCTTATTTACAATGATTGTGGAGTTTTTGTTTTAAAATACATATTAAATAAATGGTGTTCAAATAAAAAGCTTAGAAATAAAATGTTTTATTTACCATATAATACTTTCTGTAGAGCACGTTTGAGAAAATTGAAATTCTGAATGAAGTTAACTTAGCAATTTATTTCTGAAAGGAATTTAATTTATCGCGACTTCCCTGTTGGAACCAGATAGTGATGCTAAAGATTGACTTAAACTTTTATTCATTTTACTTTTACTAAGGGTAGTTTTAGTTTAGATAGTTTCATTACAACTTGGTGGTAGTAAAATTGTTTGGCTACTTGCGAAGCGTGTGACCTATCCCCAACCATTTTCGCACCCGACTTTCCTTATTTATGGGACATTGATTTGTTTCTCCATATAAACGGATGTTAGATATTATTACAGGCAAGAATGTATGTAGAATTTTTCATAATCATTTGTTCACATTGCGGATGTCCGATTCGATATACATAGATGTCAAGTTCTAAACAGGTTTAAGCTGGACGAACAATTGTCGTGTTATGTAGATTCATTCAGAAATTTCAGCTTTTAAAGCATCTGATTTGTCAAATATGGAAAAAGATTTTCAAATCTTAGAGTTGTTGGTTAGAGGTTTTAAGAAGAATGAACCTCCACCAACTCAATTGGCAAGATATTATAGAAGTTGTCAAGTTACAAGTTCAAATGTTAAAACAATTTGTAGTCATGAAGAATACTTTTTAATAATGATAAACCCGAAGCAATTTTTTATATTTTGTACAATGTCTTCTGATTTATTCATTCTTCATAATCTTAAAATCAAATACATATATAAAATCATTTTACAAAAGAAGACTGTTTTAAATTTAATCAAATATTTTCAAAGCAAACTCATTAAAATATTTTATACATCGACTACTGACGACTTAATCGTAGAAATACGATGTATTATTTTTTTTAATAATTGAAAAAATCGAATACCGTATTTCTTTATATTTTTTCATGGCATAAACGGATAAGCTACTATGTGAACTCTTATTTTCGCAAAATAAAAACTATATAAAAGCTATATCCCTATTGTAATGACATATTTATATACCTACTTCCATAATGGAGTGCGATTGAAAAAATCTTAACACACGTTGTGCCTCATAACTTTTTTTCGGAATCAATATTAAAATTTTTTTTTGATCTTCAGTTATACTTCAGTTATTATATTTAATAACAACAATGTTAATTTGTCCTTATTTTCATCAAAATAAGTGACGAAAAAGATTTACGTCCTACAAGTTATTAAAAAAAGATCAAAAAATCCAAATAGGTCCTACAAATAATTGAACACAGAATTAAATTTCGGCCGTGAAGCTGTTTCTAATGTTATTAAACAGTATCAGGAGAATTTGACCATTGATATGAAACCTGGTTCGGAAAGAAAAATAGACCACATGGCATTGGGAAGGCCAGAAAATTGAAGGCATATTGAAAGGAACTCCAAACGCATCTGATAGAAAAGCAGCCCAGTTATCTCAGTGCTTCGACTATTTGGTGCGAAAATTTAAAGCTAATGCAAAGTTGATAACATATAAAGTCCAAAATATTCCAAACAAGAATTCTGCAAAAAATTTACAAGCCAAAAATAGGACACGGAATTTAAAACCAAATTTCATACAAAAATACTCAAGCTGTATAATTGACGAAGAAACGTATGTATGTGCTGGCAGAATTTGTGAAACTTTTTATTGTTATTGCTCGAGGCAATGTTAGATATAAGTTTAGGACCCAAAAGGAGAACAAATTTCTTACATAATTCATGGTATAACAAGCTTTTTGCAGTTGCGGCAAAACAGGAAAGTCATTTGATACATTCGGATCTATAAATACCAAAATATGCATTAAGGAATATTTGAAAAAAAGACTTCCTCCTTTCTTAAGAAAACACAACGTGTCCACATATTTTTGGATCCATTTGGTATTATGTTACTACGGTAAGAAAGCTCTGGAGTGGTACCAAATCAATAACATAGATTTTGTACCAAGAGAGGTCAATTTTCAAAATTGTCCATAGCTTTGACCAGTGGAGAGATATTGAGCTCCTGTGAAAAGTGAATTGAAGATCACAAAAAAGTGTCCCAAAATATCAAAGATTTTAAAAGAAGATGTGCACATTGTTCCAAAAAAGTAACTGAAGCTACAATCAAATCTCTAACTTTGAGTCTACATTAGAGAAATTTGTATCAAGACAAACGTCAAATTTTTGTTTGAGTTGCAGATAATTTTTTATCTCTATCAATTATAGGGGAAAACGTATGTCATAATAAACCATGCAAAAACTACCAACAACAATCAAGATGGCGTCTTTTACTAAGCATTATCAAGACAAATTTGTCAGAGCTCGAGCGCTGACAATTTTCTTTTAACGGTGCAATAATACTGACAAATTCAGTCTACATTAGACAAATCTTTATCATGATAAAATTTTGACGTTTGTCTTGATAAAAATTTGTCGAATGTAGACTCAAAGTAACGAAAGGGTTTTCAAAAATGGTCCACAATTTCATAAGTGGTGGTTAGAACTACAAAAATTATATTTTTTTGTGATTTGTGCTAAATTATCAATTAATTAAAAAAATTATGAAAAGTCTAAGATCAACCATTTCCAAGTTATTGAATATTATATATGTTAAGATTTTTTCGATCGCACTCCTTAAGTTTCATATAAAAAGTAAACGATTTTTGGCAAAGTCGATTGTCAAGTGTTTGACCGTGATTGACCGACTTGAGCTATTTAAAATTAAATACTAAACCCTTTCGGCCCCAAAGTTACTTATAAGCATCATTAGCAACGTTTTATTCTAAACTAACTGAACTAATTTATATAGAAACTCATCTAATTAGTTAGTTTAAATAGAATAAAAAAAGTATCAATTGTACCGCTATCAAACAACTATGATTTTAGATGAAAATTTAAAAATTCGAAAAAATTCTTATAAAAAAAAAAATACGCGGTATAATTAATAAAAGATGAAGAAGAAAAAACGGATATACATTTTTTAATTTTATTACTTCTTAAACTCCTAAATCGGACCAAATTTGTTTATAAAATCTTCTAATAACTCTAGAAACGTGAAATCTTAAAAAATCCTTAATTTAGATCTAACTAGCTTAACCCGGTGCGCTTTGCAACCTCTTTTAAAGCCATATTATATATTAAATTTATATGGGGCTACTCTCCCTTGACCTATTTTCTCTATTATAATTTTTAATAAATTACTACTTTAGATATGCGAAAAGTATATTTTATTTTAGCAATTCAATATGATAAGAAAGTAGTTCCTACAAAATTTGAGGTATTTTTTCGTAACAGTACTTTAGATATTCATGAAGAATAATTACTTTGAATAAGGGGACCATTCTCCCTTGTCCTACCCTTCCCGTTTTCATCTCAAATTCGCAGGTTTATAAGATAGTTATACCAACAAAATATTCTTACTTTTACTAATAGTTTTCAAGATATACGGATAATTAGATTTAATTTGTATGGGGGGGTTCCACTTCCCCCGGTCCTAAATATGCTATTTTTATTTCATGTATATAACATACTTAATAAGAAAACAGTTTTCATAAAATTTTAGGGCTCTCACCATAACAGTTCTTTAAATATTATAATATAAGCTTTGTATTTCCCCGGGACCTACCCATCCCATTTGCATCTGAACTTATGAAGGTTATTGAGAAAGTTATTATATCAAAATGTTAAAACTTTTGCTGTAATAGTTTCTAAAATATACGCTATTTAATATTTTCGTTGTATGGAGGGTATAACTTCCCCTGGTCCTATCCGTTCCATATTCATTTTAAGTTTGGTGGTCGATGAGAAAGGTATTCCCACAATATTTTAAGTCTTTTTCTTTAACAGTGTTTATGTTACCTCACAATTAGTGTTTTCTTTATATGGGGGCTATCACTCTTCCTAACACCACCCACCCAATTTCATCTCAATTATGTAGATTAATAATAGAATTATTTCCACAAAATCTCAGGATTTTATCTGTAATAGTTTTGGAGATATATGATAATAAAAATTTACTTTGTATGGGGGCTACCATTTCCCCAGCACCTATCGAAAAATAAAGTAACCTATTTTACTTTTGGATATCACAAAATGATACTGTGTAAATTTTCAGTGGTTTAGCTGTATATAAAGCAAAACAAACACAGTTTAATTTTTATATATTTTATATATACATATAGGGTGGGTCAATTTGTTCGAGTAAGAAAAAACGTGACAGGCGTATAGCAAAATCGAAATCTACATAAAATTTTAAGGAAATTACCCAAAGAAAGTATGAGTCTAAAATGAAAACCTAGCTCCCGCCGAGAGACATGAAGATTTTATTTTAAGGTATTTCAAAAACATTTCATAGATTTAATGGAAAACAACATGGTTATCACTAAATCAAAACATAATATTAGGGTGGGTCAATTTGTTCGAGTGAGAAAAAACGTCGAAATCAGCAAAAAACATTTAGAAAGGTGTATTTTGGTAAAAAAGTCCTAAAGAAAAAACAAATATTTTTTTCCAAGGAAAATACACAGTTTTATTTATCTGCCACTATGTTTTCAAATATCTCAGCATCCAAGCCACTCTCTATTTTAACGAGAGAAGATATAGTCGGTCAAGCCCGACTATATGATACCCTACACCATTTCAATCCACATAATATATGTATACAACTTACTTGTGTTAAATATTAACATAATACTAACATTTGTATGGGATTTATGCACGTTAGTGATTTTCGGGAGAGGAGTTTATATGGGAGCTATGGTTAGTTATGGACCGAACTTCATGAAATTTGGCAGACAGATTTTTGCTGATATAAAACTTATTTGTACTGAATTTCATTAAAATATTCCTATTTTAAGGCATCTATAAGTGTTAAAACTCTATTCCGGGAGGACATTTGTATGGGGGCTAGGTGAAATAATGGGCCGATCATAACCAAATTCAATAGGCTTCGTCCTTGTGTTGAAAAAAGCATATGTACTAAATTTTATCAAATTATCTTCAAAATTGCGACCTGTACTTTGCGCACAAGCTTTACATGGACAGCCAGCCAACCAGACGGACGGACGGACAGACATCGTTAAATCGACTCAGAAAGTGATTCTGAGTCGAACGGTATACTTTAAGGTCCGAAGATTTTTTCTCTGCGTTACGACTTCTGCACAAACACATAATACCCCAACCACCTTTGGTGGTGTAGGGTATAAAAACTTAAGTGGTATAGGAGATCTGTATTAACATAAGGATTTTGGCAAAATGTTCAAAATAGCGTTCGAGATATAGCTTTCCAAGACTTAAGGTTTAACCAATGACCTTTAACCTTTATTTATAAAAAATGTGGAATGTCATTTTGAAGGTGCTCTCATTACCTATTATTTGAAACCTAATTCGGATCTGTATCTTGAGTAGTTTTTAAGATAGCAGCAATTATACCAAAAAATTAAACGATTTTCTCCAATTTTCATGTCTCTCGGCGGGAGCTAAGTTTTGATTTTAGACCCATAGTTTCTTAGACAAGTTTTCTTAGAATTTATTGTAGATTATATTTTAGCTATACGCCTATCTACAAAAAGAATTGACCCACCCTAATATACATATATAGGTAATAGATAAATATGAAGAAAAAAATCGTTTTTACGACAATTGATTTAACAGTCCTCAAAAGGTTAAAAAATCTCCTGCCACTTTTTTTAATTCTTTGACATTTTATAATTTTTTAAAAACGATAACTTTTGCTCAAAAACTAATTTTATATAACATTTATTTTGCTTTCTTTAAACTTATTATAAAGCTTCTGTTCCCACCAACAAGTTACACATGTGCATATTGCGCGTGTATACCCCCTAAAGAAATATGTATTATTACTACTCTTTTACATATATTTACCACAATTACATTCAATTTTTAAACAAATCCCTCTAACAGGCATTCTTTGTACAATTTACCAAAATAACCAAAATTTTATTACAAACTGTTTAATTAGGCATCGTTTTAAGAAGCATTAATCATTCAGATATTGTAATAATAATAAAATGAATTGTGATGTGATAGCACACAGGTATACATACATACATACGTGTACTATGTATGCATACATATATGTAAATATTGATAAATATGTATGTATGTTAACCTAAATATGGGTCTTCAACACTTCACTATTGACCACCAATAATAATATTTTTTTGTTTGTTATTTTATTATTATTATTTTTTTTTTTGGCAATATTGTGGCAGCACATGTTGTTTATGTTGCCTAAGCTTTAAACTTTTTTTGCCTTTACACACCGTTAACAAATTTTGTTTATCACAACAACAATTTCAAGTTTAACATCAACATTATTTTAACAAGTGCTTAGGTTGATCGTTCGTTCGTTTATTCGCTCACAATCAACTTTAATCATTTCTTTGGGCTAGAGATGCCATCCATGAATTTATATGGAATGACATTAGATTTGAAATTTATTTGATTTGTGAAATATGTAAGTTGTTAAAATTGTATTTTAAACTAGTTTAATGGTAAAATAAAAAAATATTGTTTGCTTTTACCACATAATGGAGTGTTGTCAATTGTCATATTGTTTATTACAATTTTAATAGAGTAATAAAGAATGACCGTGGGAATCATATGCTAATGTGCATAATTTATAAGTAATTAATTTTTTAATTAATTTATGAAAGGTAAATAAATCGTTTAATTAAAAAATATTGAAAATAGTAAATTTTTATTAACGTTAATTATAAATTAAAATTATTAAAATGTAAATAAAAAGATTTTAATAATTGTGATTTAATTGAAAAAGAGCAAAATAAACAAGTGAGAATGTTATATTCGGTTTGGCCGTATCTATGTACCCGCCATCTGCAACTTTTTAAAATTTTACCTTATATAGGAGATGGGCGTGGTCCCCATTTTTTGGTCGGTGGGTGTATAAAAACAGAAGGGTCTCGATTTGTTATCATCAGGTCATCGAAATTAGGCAATATTACATTTTTTCCTGTACTCCAAATAAACCTAACTTTTACTTATTTATACATATGACAATTTAAAGACTTTTAAACTCGATTTGTTTCAACATATACAAAATTATAAAAAATGTTAGCAATTTAAATGGCATATTTTGCATACAAGAGAATTTTTTACATATTTTTTAGCATCTGCTTATCAAAATCAAGTGGTTATTGTCATAAAAAATTAAAGCATGTAAACGAAAATAATATTACATTTTCAAATGTAAATATTTAAGTATCTATAAAGAGTATCTCAAAAATGTTGTACTTTTATAAAACTAGAGACTCCAAAGAATACAATTATGCTTATTACTTTTGTTTAAAATTATCAGTCTTTAAATAAATATAAAAATTTTAAAAATTCATAAAAAAAATTTTGGACATTTTTTTCACATCATTTTTTAAGAACTTTTGTAAATTTTATAAAACCTATAATAAATGTCCACAATTTTCTTACATTTTACATGTTTTTTTTTTTTTTTTTTTTTTTTGACACTATGTCAATCTTGGATGTAAAATTTTTTAACTGGTTTTGATCCTAATTAATTTTTTATCACACCCATATTCAATGTGTTTTACAGTTTTTTTATCATAACCTTTTTCCCGATTCACTTTTCGATGCCAAATCTAGCCGGAGTGTTAATCAACACATTATTTAGTATTTTAATTGATAGATTATGACATTGTCTTTTCTTTGATGTATCATTTACCGAAATTATCATTGTTAAACTACGATTTTTTTTTTTTTGACTTTTTGAAGTTGGTTGATATAGTGTTCAAAAAAATTTTCTCAAAATTAATTTTTGTTATTTTCCAATTTTTAAGATTATGAATTAACAGTTTGGATTTAATAAAAAAGTATTACATATTTAAAATCTTCGGACTTTGCAGATTCAGAAAAGTATCCGATCTACATCATATTGCTTACAGCGACTGAAATATTTACGTTTTGAAATGTAAACAAATTTTCGTTTACACATTTTTTTAGGAAATTTGTCCAAATTTTTTTTTCTGATGTTTTACAATTTTTAAGATATTTCGTTGACTGATATCTCGGAACTTAAAATGTAAATGTATATACAGTTAGGGACAAAACTATTTGTACACCCATGCATTTCGTATATCTTCAATAATTTATAAAGAATAAAAAATTATTATATGTAGTTTTAATTCAGGTCCATTTTTATTGAATTATTTGATAAAAAATAAATTAATATATAACACATTGTTAAAAAAAGTACAATTTAAGTAAACATCTTTGGGACAAAAGTATTTGTACATCAGTATTTTGTACAATTATTTGTACGTTGGACTCTTGTATGATGATTTTTTTAAATACCGTTATATTTTCTTCGTTAATCGAGTTTTATTTTACAAAATAAGAAGTTGGTTTTAACGTTTTGAATAATAAGCACATCAAAAATGGGAAAGCGAAAAGAGTTGAGTTTGGATATTAAAAATTTAATTATTGATGAACATAAAAAAGGAAAATCTCTCCGGAATATAAGTAATTTAGTAAATTTGCAACATTCCACAGTACAATACATTGTAAACAAGTATAAAAACAGCGGATCTGTTGAAAATGTGCGTGAAGGTATACGAAATATATGAGGTGTACAAATAGTTTTGTCCCTAACTGTATATTCTCAAGACTTTACAGAATCTGAAATTTTTTAGCTTTTTCCAATACTACTGTGGCTTAAATATATGCAATTGAAAATGTAAAAAAATTTTAACCAGAAAAAGAAATTGTAAGAGCATATTTTAAAATTTTAAGGCCATTTTTTGTTATTTTAAGATATATTTTAATGCGCATAAAATGTTTTTAGAGCATATTTTTGATTGCCCTGGTGATTATTTATATTTCTTACTATAAAACGAAAATTTCGAAAGGTTTTTATTGTGATTATTTCCGTATTTATGCGAACAATAAGAAACAGGCTTTCGATTTTTATCACTCTTATTAAAAAAAAATCATCCTTATGTTCATAAGTATGCGTCTAGATTTGTGATCACTCATATTTCGATTCCACAAATATTTAATAGTCGCCCAAATGCAAAAATAGGATCACTCATATTTCACACACACAAAAAAAAAAAAAAAAAAAAAAAATATTTTAGATGAAAATTTAGAAAAATCTATTTACAACTTTTTTACAAAAATATGCGCCCAAATTTCGAAAATTTCGATTATTTTCATAAATATGCGTGCAAGGAAAAAAGATCTTCGATTTATGATTGATGGTGAATGATTAAAGAAAAATTAAATACCTTAAATCTTGGAACAATAAAGTTTAGTACGAAAACAATAAAATGTTCTGATTACTCACACATTCATGTAAATATACTAAAAATATTAAAAATTCGCCAAAGATGACAACCCTATTACATTGAAATTTAATGAATTTGCATATTTAGTTGTATGTATTATTTACATATTTATCATTAATACTCTTTTTGTTTTTAACAATTTGTATGAATGAATATTATCTTAAATTTATTTAAATAAATACTATGGTATTTGTATGATATAATATTTAAATAAAGTTATTTTGAGTTTGTGTAATATGAGTTTTATACACTTTATAATGTATATGAATATTTGGACATTTAATATTATCTTAATGATTTATAATAAAAAAACGGAAATATTAACTATTTATTAATTTAAAACATAGATTAAAAGAAATTTTATAGATTGTAAAAGAGTAATTCCATATCAAAACTGATAAAAAACAGGCATTTTCGGATTTGATATCTTCGATTTCAATGAAATTCGCTACAGTTATTACCTATTACAAGTGTTGCTCAAATTACAAACTTTCAGACTGAAGAAAAATTAAAAAACTATAAATTTTCTTTTACAAAAGTAGTATTTACACTTTATTGCTCATAACTTCTAAACTATAGATTGTAAAATTTAATTTATATTTCATTGTATAGAAAAAGATATTGACTTTAAAATGACGTGTATAACATTTATTTATTTATAAAGTTCAAATGTAAAAATGCATGATATAGAGATCAAAGCTGAATATCTCAAAATACGGTATTTTAAAATTCTTAAACAAATTATATATTGATAACTTAACTCTATTCTATACTCGAGTTCAAGTTGGAGACTCTTTTTGTTTAGGAGTTATGGAGCAGAATATGGTAAAAAGCTATTTTTTTTATGTAAAAATTTTAAATACTACAAAAATTAATTTAAAGTATTTTTTTATGAGCTTATATTTAACCCTTCGTCTTACAAATATGGTCTGTCTGGACCACATATATTTTGTATGAAAAATGATGTAGTTTGACGATGTTATCCGTTCTTTTTTATTGTATTTTATTTAAATCAGTTTACACATATTTTTTATGATTTTCCACCTATTCGTTCATATTTTGTGTGATGAGAGTAATACCGATGAAACCTCAATGTTTGAAAGAAAAATTGTATGCGTTTGTCGACTCAAAACAAGGAGAAGAACATGAAATGTATTAATGGGAAAATGTGTTATCTTGCAAAGCAATGCAGTAATGATGCTATAGTATAATTATACAAATGTAATAATAAAATAAAATCACCAAAATTTCCATTGGAATATAATGAATTACAGAACAAGTCTGGTCAGAATATATTTGTTACGAGTGTGAAAAAATTATTAGAAATTAAACAAGTACACCTTTATAAAGTTTTTAGCATTTGCCAATATCTGTAGTGAATTTCATAGACATCGGAGATGTGAAGTCCGATTGCTGTTCGTTTTGACATGGAATCACTCAAAACGATTATTGTGACCAGTGTTACCATTGAAAATTTTTAAAAAATGTACAAAAAAGGAGTCAATACCTAAAAAAAATTCTTAAATTTATTTTTAAGGAGTTTTACAATAAATGTTATATTTTAAGAAAAACTACTAAATTCAATTTTATAATTTATTTATACTCGTTTTTACTATCACAAAAATAAAAGAATAATTTATAAAAATAGCTAACATAAATTACTCTTTTTTTAAATAATTAAAACTGTGTATTTTTGTACGAGCTCTTCACTCTGGCTCCATTCTTCCAAATCCCCGTCTAACAAGTTATGGGTTGAAAGCATGGATTCACAAGTGTTGACATTAGTGCTGAACAATTTATTTTTCACTGCACAGTGGTTCCAAAACGCTTCTTTGTTTTTGGAAATAATTCAGTAACTATTGAACCGTTAGAGGTATCTCAATAAAATGGTCACGTGGTCAGAGCTGAGGTGTTTATTATTTCTTTTATAAAGGTTTTTTCTAAAATAAAAATACTTATTTATCATCAAAACCATACCATCATCAAAAATACATACATCAAAAATAATAATATATTAAAACAGTTAATGAATAATTTATTCTTACTGCTAACAATACTGACAAGAATGCGAGAGAAACTGAGAACGGTTGCCTACATAAACAAAAAACAGTTTATTAGTTAATATAGACTAGAATATGATTTTCTTAATAAATACATTAAGAGCCAAATTGTGTTTTAGCTAGTATGTGTATTAAACATAAATTAAAAATTTTTTTGAATACGGCTGTTAGTTATGTTTTTATATGAATATAAATAAAGTTGTTAAAAGATATTGTCGCGGCTTTTAATGTGTTAAGTCATCAGTTTTGATGCCATGATATAATATTTTTAAAACGATCGATATATACATATCATACATCATTAAATTGGTAAATAAGTCTATTTTTTAATTCTTGTAATATTTTATAAATTTAATGAAAAGTAGATGGAGTTTTGTTTTAAAAAACTTTATACATTGCATAAGAAATAATAGGGAAAATATTGTGTTAATATGCCTTTTTTGTGCAATTAAAAAAGTCGTTTAAAAAATTACTTTTTTCATAAAAGTAAGCAATTTAGTGTCAAATTGATCCCAATATATTTCTTGACTAAATATCGTCAAAAAATTTTAAAAAACTAGCGTTATATATATATATATATATATATATATATATATATATATATATATATATATATATATATATATATTGTTTTTTATTATTAATCGATAAAAACTAAGTTTTTTTCTAAAATTCACCATTTTCGAACAATGCTGTTGTAGAGCGCAAACATAAATCAATTCAAAATTTCTTTATTAGACATTTATGACGCCTTGTCTTTTTTTTCTTTACATATGTAAAATAAGTATTTTTTAAACAAATAATATAAAAAAATGTTCCCTTAGATCTTATGACTTCCTGAAAAACGAAAAAAAATTGAGACAAAAAAATCAAAAATTCTAAATTCAAGCGTAAATATCTTTTTAACTGTAAGAGAAAACTTGCACTTTAAACTTTGACACCCACAGGTTGACTACAAGATAATTTTTCTAAAAGCATCCTCTACAACCCTTCCATACATTTCAATTCGATTCGAGCTTAGTAGGTACCTATTTATTGCCAAAAAATTTGCGTTTGGCCCCACTATTTGTTGGCTGAATTTTTCAACCTGAATGTCAAAAGTGTTCTTTCTATCTTGATTTAGTACTACTAAAAAACAAATATTTTGTTCTGTTTAAGCTCGTATAAGATTCGACATAACGGACTAATATACATACATACATACGTACATACATCTATGTACATTTGTTGATTAAAATATTAAATGAAATAAATTGCTTCTACAAAACGAACTGATAATTTTCGTGACCCAGAACTTGAATTGTAATCATACTATACATACAATGTTTGGTTTAAATTTGCGTTTCTTTTTGTTAAGTGGTTAGTTAAATTTAGTTTTTTAAATTAAACTAAACAATTTTAAATTTATGTAACTTTTATTTTTTTATTATTAATATACAAATCATTGAATATAATTTGAGAAAATTTAATTGATTTTTTCAAAATCTAACCAAATGCCACCATCCAGACGTAACAAGAAATATGTGGGATCAATATTACAGTCTTGGCGCGTCTTGGGATTTACATGAATCTTATAGTTGCGCAAAATTTCCACCATAGCAGCTTTCATTTGAGCTAGAGCAAAGCGCATACCTAAAAAAAAAAATATTTTAGAAATAATTAAATTTCTATTTAATTATATTTTTTACCTAAACAAACTCTGGGTCCATCACCAAATCCATAATAAACACCGTTGTCTTTATACATTTTAAAGCCACCATCCATAAAACGTTCTGGCTCGAAGACATCAACATTTTTATAATTATTCTCATCTGTCATTATGGCATGATAAGGTAAAATTACTTTGCTACCAGCAGGGATATGTAATGTTTGTCCATTTTTATTTTCAAAGTCAATATCCTCGGTGCATAGTTTAACTACATGTGAACCAGGAGGAAAAATGCGCAGGGTTTCTGTTTTTTTTTTTTTTTTTTTTTGAGAAAAATATTAAAAATTGTTTTAAAAATTCATATATACATATCGTCAGTGCGCCGACAAAGAGTCCTAACTGTAATTTTTTTTCTTTCTCATTTTGAAACAAAAGTTGTAAAGAACACACAGGACTTTTCGTCAGCGCAACTACGATATGTATTTGCAATTAAGTTATGTTACCATGTATACAAGCATCCAAATATTCTAAATCCATTAGGGTATCAAAATTATCATCATGACCTATTTTTTCTAAAATTTCTTGGCGCAACTTATCTTGTTTGTCGTCATGACGACCCAGCTATGATTGACACCAAATGCAGAAAAATAATATATACCTATAATTTAATTTTTTTTGTTCATATATCCTCAACACATACCAATAATAAACAGTGCGATAGTACACTGGCTGTGGTTTCAAAACCATCCACTAAAAATGTCATTGTATGTGCCGTCAGCTGTGATATAGATAAATCTTTTTTCTCTTGTAATTGTAAAATGTAATTCATGAAATCCACACGATCCTCATTGACACCCTTCTCTCGCTGAGATTTTCTCAAACTAATGGATTTTTGCATTAGATCGATGAAAAAATTCTCTATGGGTTTTGGTACAAAACGCAATTTTTTTATTTTAGTTAAAGCTGGTATTAAGCCAGCCAAAATCATGTAGAGTATCAAAGCAAATGACTGTTCAAAAAGCTTTTTGGTATTATCAAAGATGGGAGCTGATTTGTCGGTGAAACTGTTGGCCTGTAGACCCAAAACACAATCGCTAACCACTTCACAGGTGTAACGTAAACTAAGCTATAGTTTAAGAAACATACATATTTTAAAGAATTGTTTCTTAAGGCTTGTATTTTTAGTGACTTACATCTTTGGCATCTATACCATCTTTGGGTCCTAATTTACTTTCTTTTTCTATATAATCGATTAGGATTTTACACACTTTTTTCGTTACAGGAAATACATTCTTAATCTAAAAGTATAAAGTTAATAGTAGTAATATATTTTTAGAAAGTTCTTTTTTTTTATATTTTACCCTATTTTGAGTAAATCCTGGTGTTATTTCAGCTCTTCTTTCTTTCCAATTATCACCGGTTAACATAAATGGATTTTCAGAAAATATTTTATCCGAGTTTTTATCAACCTGTAAATATATGTAAGTAAAAATATTCTAAATTTATTAACAATAGACAATGATATTGCTTTTTATGAATAATAGGAATTTTTGAGATTTTTTTTTATCGTCACTGGAAAAGTTATGTTTTTATATATAATTTTTGAACTAAGAAATTTTAACAATTTCTATTTTTTAAATGAAAAATAGAAGTTTTTTCCAATTAAAAAATTTATTAAATAATAAAGTAAATTATTTAAATATGAAATAAAATCTTACTTAAACTTTATTTTTACTGGAATATATTTATTAAATTTTGATGCAAAATGAAACAACTGTGTTATATGAAAAATATACGGTTATAATTTTTCTGTAAAAAGGAGCCCGTGCAGAAAATCTGCTCTAAATTGAGTAAATATATCAGTTTATAAAATTTATACTATTTCAGTCTGAAATTTTAAAATTTCATAAATTTTTTGAGATTAAATGCTGCACTAAAGATTTCGCAGCTCCATAAATTTTAAGTAAATTTCAGATTTTTTTTAATTGATTAAGAAGAACTTAGCTGTTATGCTATATTAAAATCGTTTTCTATTTCAAAATTTCAACATTGATGGAATTTTTCTTCAAAACTAAACACACGTATTTCTATCTAAAGTTTTAATGAAATTTTGTTTACAATAAAATGAGATGTCAATCTTTAAAATCATTTAAAAACTCAAATATTTTATTAACATATTTTTCATATATTTAAAGCAAATCATTTAATTTTGTTCTTTATTTGGAGCATACCTTCTGGGGCATTCCACATAACATCGAATAAATTCAACAGTTTTAAATAAAATCTTGCGATATTCATAAAAAAAAAATATTTTTAAATTGATTGCATATTTGTATATACTTTAAAGAAGAAATTCTAATGACAACATACTTGATTGTTCTACTTTCAAAAAAGCTTAATATAAAAAATACAGGAATGAACCAAAAAATTAAGCATAACTCAAAATTTTGAGAGGTATTGGACATTTCTAAAACTTAATTTCTGGATATGAAAGTTGTTCATACATGTGTGCAGACAAAAAGTCCAATAACACTTCAGGAATTTATTTTTTTGCGCTAATACAAGCGGATTAAAATTTAAAATGTGTCTTCAATGAAAATTTCAGAAGGTTTAATAAAATATTTTGAGAAAATTTCACGAAAAGTATAATTTTTGTCATCGTCCTCTAGGAAAATGGTTGACAGTAAATTTTTAATGCAAAACGATGCATATTTTCAATCAACATAATACCCCAACAACCTATGGTGGTGTAGGGTATAAAAATCGTAAACTACTAGGAATGAAATGATCACACTAAAATTAAATGTATATAAGAAACAATTCCATATCAAAATGGACAAAAAACAGAAATTTTCGGATTTGATATCTCCAATTTCAATGACATTCGCTAGAGAAATTACCTATTGCATGTGTTGCTCAAATTACGTACTTTCAGGCTAGAAACCCTTTTATGTCCAAATTAAAAAAACTGTAGAATTGTTTCCATAAGTTTACATACATTATTGCTTATATCTTCTATACCATACATTGTAAAATTCTAATTTATATTTAATTTAAAAGAAAAAGATATTGACTTTAAAATGACATATATAAAATTTATTTACTTCGAAAGTTTATCGGTCAAAATGGATGATATAAAGATCAAAGCTGAATATCTCAAAAAACAGTATTTTAAAATTCTTAAAAAAATTTTATGTTCAGACTAGGCAAATATTTGACTAAAATGACGTAACCGCTATATAAAATATTTTCTAACTTCTCCATTTTAATGGTAAAATATTTTCTACTTATCATTAATCATAGCTGACATTTTACCGAATCTTGTTTGACTCTGTTTGATCTTACAAAACATTTGCAACATCAAACATCGACAAACAAATTTTTTTGTTAAAGTAGTGGTCACACAAATTTGGTCAAATATTTTACAAATGTGAACATAGCTTAACTTAATTCTGTTCTATACTCGAGCCAAAATTCAAATACGGTAAAAAGCTATTTTTAATTTAAAATATTAAAAAAAAAAATATAATAGCATATACAAAATTTTACTTTAGTTTACATTTTGTTACATGATTTCTAAACTAAAGGATTGTGCAATATAAAATTTAGCACGAATAAGGAGAAGAGTTGTATTAATGTTATAAAATTTTTTAAGAATTTTAAAAATATTGTTTTTGGGGATATAATGATTTAATTTTTATAAGTCTAATTTTGACCTTTAAACTTTCGAATTAAATTAACTTACTTTATATCACTTTGAAGGTAATATCTTTATCTTTAAAATGATACTAAAACTAAAATTTTATTGTTTATAATTCAGAAGTTAGTAGTAATTAGATTTTATTTCGGTCCATACATTCTAAACTAAATGAGTCTCCAACTTGAGATTTTACTAGCTTAGAAAAATGAGATACGTCAACATTATATATATTTTTTTCGGAGATGTCATATCCGATTGCTATCCGTTTTAACATGGAATTGCGCAATATATAGATATCATTTAAATAGGTGTGGCAAATTCAATTCACGAATTGATTTTATAACAAATGACAAACAAAAAATTCTATAAATTTGTCTAGTATTTAAGCAGGTGCTACACCTATTAACACCCGCTTAAGTACATACATAATACATAATTAAAATGCTGTATAGAACCTAATTTAAATTCAAATAACAGAAGCAATAAAAAGAATACTTACAAACATTGAAGCTTCATTATCATGGAAATTCTTAAAATCTGTTACTAAAATACGACGAACTAATTCCGCATTTGTAATCAACAATTGGGGACTGCGACAATTGAAAACACCAACAAAATTATCGGTATTTTTATAAGATCTATAAAAAATTAGTTATAATATTTTCTTTGAATGTTTAAGAAATAAAATTGAAAATTTTTGCTAAAGTTGCAACATACTCATAAATTTCTTTTATATCAATGGCTATATGTCTTTTTTGTGTAAAAACACTGGGGAAATTGCCCACAAATGGTTGTGGTTTAGGACCATTAATACCACGTTTTTTCCAATAATTAAAATTCCACGTAAGAAAAACGTAAAATAATAAAACCAGCACTAAAATCACCGTAAGTATAGAAAGGAGCATTTTTTTAAGTCCTTGAGGTTTTTGAGAACGCGAACACTTTCTTTGTTACTGACACTTCAGCTCGACATCCGTTCTTTATGAGTTTAAAAATTATATTGTTAGTAATCATTTAAAATAATATAGTATTTGGCAAAAGCTTTTTATTTTGAAAAAAGCTTTTTTTTATTTTGGAAGAAGCTTTTTTTAATATACATTAAAGCAATTGTTTTCAATTGAACTCTTCAAAATTATGTTGAATGTGCAGTAAGTGAACAATATTTAAGTGGCTCTGTGAGAAATTAAAATTTTATAAATAGATAAGAACAAACATCATACATAAATTAAAGATTTATAAATACAATATATCAGTTTGTACAAGAGTCAAACTAACTTTTAATATTATTTTTAAGTAGGAGATAATACTCGTTATAATTTTTTTTTTATTTTTCATCATTAGATTGTTTTATTGCTTATAAATTGTTTATAATTCATTGAATTTTTTTCAAATTCAGTCATAATTTCACTAAACCACTCTTAAATTGGGCCAAAGCAAAAAGCATGCCTTTAATAGAATAAAATTATTAGAATTTAATAATCGAAAAACTTTTTAACAAAAAAATAAGAAAATACCCAAACATGCACTGAGTCCTTCAGCAAAATCATAATAGGATCCCAAATCTTTATGTTTCTTAAAGCCACCATTGTATACCATAATGGCATGTATATTAAAACTACCACGGTGTTTTTAGGTACCATTAAGGTTTTACCATTTTTATTGGTTAATTTAATGGGTTCGGTGCGGAGTTTATTGGAAAAGAAACTAGGAGGAAAAATGCGTATTGATTCTGAAAATTGTTTAAAAATATGTATGATAAAAATATATTTTTAAATTTATTTTATGATTATATTAATTACCATGAATACAAGCATCTAAAAAAATATGGACTTGCCCTATATTTTTTCAACATCTCCATTTTCACTAATGTTCCCAATGACCTAACTGTATAGGTTTACAAAATTTAAAATAATGAATTTAATTTCTCTAAAATTACTAACAATAATGTTTGCGACAATACTGATCCGATTGTTTCAAAACCATCTGTAAAAGATGTCATAGTATGAGGGGAAAAATCTAAAGTTGATAGTTTCCTCTTTTCTTAAAGTTGAAGAATATAATTCATAAAGTCAACACATTATTTAATAACTTCCTGTTCCTTTTGAGATTTTCTTAGTGCTATAGAATCTTGCATTATTCTGATAAAAAAATCTTCAGATTTTTTTGGTGAAAAACATACTTTAATCAAACTACTAAACTACTAACCCAATACTACCCAGCAAAAATTTTTTAGGTACTGGTAAGCAGTGCAAAATTATTCATAGCACATCATTGATGCGCATTTGAGTAAACTATAAAAGGAAGCGAGAAATTTACATTGGGCTCATATTTTTTTTTACCGAATTACAACCTGCATCCTCTCTCGCTTACGTGGATGCAGGATTGTAAGCGAATGACTTTCTTCTCCCCATTTTTATTTACAATTTAATACAAAAAGTTCTGCTAAGTTGGATGATGCAATATTTTGAATTGAGTTGATTAGTTGTGGTCGAGCGTTCAAAGTGTTAAGAGGTAAGTTTGTTCGTGAAAGTCGGAAAAAATAATGTACAAAAATTATATTAAAATTGTAAGTACAATTATTATATTTATTCTAAATAACTATTATATTAACAAAATAATATTATTTATTAAATTAATAAAGCTCTAAATATGTATATTGTTTTTAGTTTTCTTTATAATATACAAGACATGTTTTGTAACGTATTTTGTGTTTTATTACTTTTTTTTAATTTTCAGACTTGTTTTGAAGAAATTTTGTGTTTTTGTTTTTATACGATAAGAAAAAAAAAATACGATTACAGAAAAAACAATGGGTTATTTATTTTTTTAATATACGGTACGTATAACATAATCTTATGTTTTTGTGTTAATTTGTTTCTATTAAGTAATATATCTTTTTATTAAAAGGCCAGTTGAGAAATAAAAAGGCCAGTTGAAAAATCGAAAATTAAAAAGAAAAATTTTCGATTTTTCTTTTTAATTTTTTATAAAACAAATCGAATAAAAAATAGTAATAAATAAAAATAATATTTTTTATAAATGCATTATTTAAATTCAAGGCATGATTTCACAGCTTCTGGGATCTCTAAAAGATGCACATAAAAGAGGCATGAAATCATCACATCTATGATGCCTTAAAATGCGCATAATAAAGGCTTGTATGAACCTAATACGTAGCGCAGCAAAGAGCCCTACCAAGTGGGACATCACGAACAAAAATCATGCCTTCTTGAAGCAGGTTGGTAAGGGAGAGTTCTTTTATCTCTCCCTTACAAACCTGCTTCTGGGTATGCAGCAATTTTTGCTGGGTATGATGTAGAGAATAAATTTCAAATTAATTTTTCGTTAGATGCATAAAATTCATATATAAGGCTAAATTAGTAAAAAATATATACACTGCCCGAAAAAAGTATTGGCACAGTACACACATTTTTACAAAATTGGTCACTGCATTCAAACTTCTTCAGTTAGAAATGTAAGTGTTAGGTATTTTATACATAAGTATGTAAGTTTATTTATGACCTCTAAACTTCTGCGGTGGAATGGACGATATGCAAATATATATGTATATATATTTTTTTTAATTAAAGCTTCCACGAATTAATTCTCATTTTCGCTATCGTTCAACCCACTGTGCGGCGGTTGAGGTTAAAAACTTTTGGCCTCAAGATTCAAAACACAATCGGTAACCACTTCGGAGGTGAAACGTAAACTGAGCTATATTATAAAATTGTCTATAAAATTTACATCTTTAGCATCTACAGCTTCTTTGGAACCTATTTTTATTTGCTCCTTTATATATGTAAGTGAAAATGTATGTTAATAATTAATTTATGCATATTCATAATATAATATTTTAATTAATTAAGTGAAACTCATACTACTCATAAGATAAGGTTGTTCTTAATCAGTTGATAGTAGTGGTTTAAATACATTTTATGGATCGCAATAAACAATTAATAATTTTAATTGTTCTAAATAATAAATAAATGAAACATTAATGATTACGTATTCAAATGTCATTAGAAAAATATAGTTGGTCAAGCCCGACCATATGATACCCTACACTATTGTGTTTGTGCACAAAAATTGGCCAATTGTATAAGGATACTTCTATTAAGAGTGGAACTAACAGGAATATATAATATGATGTTGACACTAATATTTATATGTACGTATTTATGAGCTATGGCAAATTATGGACCGATCCTTATAAAATTTGGCCCTGTGACTTTTACTTATATTCAACTTATTTGTGTCGATTATTAACTTGATATTAACATTTCTATGGGATTTATACACGTTAAAGTGATTTTCGAAAGAGGGGTTTATTGACTAAAATTGGAAAAAATCAACTACTTCACTTACAATTTCATGTATCAATACTACAAAACAAGTCATTACAGAAAATTTTAACACTTAGTTCAACGATTTTTGTATTGAAATGTGAAAATTACATTTTATACACAACATCAAAAAATGATTGGGTATACTGGATTTGTCATTCCATGTGTATCACGTCTAAATAATAATCTAACATCTAACGATGTCCGTCGTTCGATCCGTCTGTCGATGGAATGCAGGATAGGGCTCGGGTCGGAAATCCTAGGGGGACGAAATTTGGCTTCAAATATTTTTCTTATATAAATTAAACGGAAAAAAACCAAAACGGCCAAATTCTCAATCCGGGAAAAACATATTTCCAAAATTGACTTCTTTCATTGACATCGTCACTCTGTCGTTACAAGAAGCGTCCAGCAGAAAATATTTTTTGGGTGTTTACATATGGAGATATTAAATTTAAAAAAATTTATGTTGATCCCATTTGTTTGCGATTTGAGAATTTAACAACAAAATGTTTAAAAATTTTTCAAAATTTACAAAAATTGGATAGGGCTTGTGGGGATTAACTTTACACGCATTTTTGTTCTTTTGAAAACATTAAAAAAATGATATATCCTGGTACAAAAAACTTATTTTATTAGAGAATGAATATTGCCATCTTTTTTGGAAAATAAACCAAAAAAAAAAAAAAATATGAAACTTCACACGTTTATATAATTTTTCCAGCAATATTATTTAGAATTTTGTAAAAGATCTGGTGAATATTTTATAATAATATTTCTTAAATTATACGAAAATAAATTTTATAAAGCATTTACATTTTACGAAATTCACGAAATCTTTCGTAGTAGTTTCTTTCGTAATATTTAAATATTTTCATTTTATAAAAAATATATTTTGTAATATTATTTTTTGTTTTTGAGAAATATATATTACAAATTTTTATTTTAAATAATGAGTGTATGCCAAACGGTAGCAAAGTATGTAGAAAAGTTTTGAAGTATATGAGGTGAATAAAATTTCACTAGCTCATAGGGCTACATAAAATTTTGACAATAGAAAAATTTGAAAGTCGTAAAATGAATAATAAATTAAAATAATTTGAAATTGTTTGAGATTTTTAATGTTTATTTTATAAAATTGTAGTTTTTTTCTTTAAAACAAATAATTTTTAAAAATATATTAATTTTATTTAAAGTTTTGTGAAATTTTGTTAACTATTTTGTCAAAATTTATCACGGGAAAAAGTTTTCTTTTTGCACAGCAAAACAATACAATTTTTTCATCATAGGAAAATTTAAAATTTCCATAGAATTTTTCTACCGTTTGGCACACGCTCAATACATAGAATTGTAATTTAAAACATTCTGATTTAAATAATTAAGGTATTTCCATAGAAATTGCTAATTTTTTTAAACAAAAAATTGAAAACCTGAGTTACATTGTTTTTTCAAAAGTACATGCCACAAATTCACATAGAACCTTACCTTATCAAGAGCACTTCCAAAGCCGCAAAGGACCAAAATTAAAATAGGTTTATTTGAAAAATCTAATATTAGAAAACTAATGAACGACGGAATCTTTAAAAATTATTTTAAGTAAAACAGAACAACGGTGTGCGAACAAGAACAAAACATGAACAAGTTGGGTCCACACTATACAAATGCATGTGCGCACAACATTTTGTTCAATGTGCGAACAAGAAAAAGGCTCGTGTAGACCGCAAATTATAGAATGATAATTTTCGTCAATAACAGATATTTTTTCTGTTAAATTTGAAACAAAATATTTAAAGATTTTTTAATGTTATTGACGATAACAGAACGAACGTTTGGGTTACGGAATAAGGACATTAATGTCCGAATAAAACAAAAAATTATAATTAAAACTCTTATATATCAGAAACAAATACTTTTAAAAATTTTGCTTTCGCCAAAAATATTTATATGAGGATTTCATTGAATATTAAAAAACTTGTCAAGATTAAAAAGGTGCTCTATTTGGACCTAGTAGTGTTAATTAAGGATTTCAGAACTGAAAAAATAATATTTATGTTGTTTCTTTTATTAATAATAAAAAATTTATTTGAGTTTAACATTACATAATTTAATTTATTTTTTCAAAATCTAACCAAATACCACCATCAAGTCGCAACATAACATATGTGGGATCCATTTTATAATCTTGACGCGTTTTGGGATTGATATGAATCTTATAGTTACGCAAAATTTCCACCATAGCAGCTTTCATTTGAGCTAAAGCAAAACGCATACCTGGAAAATAATATATATTATAAATAGTTAATATTTCATAATTTTATAAATTTTTTCGTACCAAAACAAACTCTAGGTCCATCACCAAATCCATAATAAAGACCTTTGTCTTTATACATTTTAAAACCACCATCCATAAAACGTTCTGGCTCAAAGACATCTACATTTTTATAATAATTCTCATCTGTCATTATGGCATGATAAGGTAAAATTACTTTGCTACCAGCAGGGATATGTAAAGTTTTTCCATTTTTATTTTCAAAGTCAATATCCTCGGTGCAGAGTTTAACAGCATGTGAACCAGGAGGAAAAATGCGCAGGGTTTCTGTTTTTTTGGAGAAATAAATTTGAAAGATTAAACAATAATTTTACACATACTTAAAGAACTTCATAACTCAAAATATGATATTTTTGAGTTAATGAGGGGGATATATGAGTTGAATACTCAAATTTTCACTTTGATAAATATAATCTTCTTTAAAGATATCATGTTCATATATTTAGCGATCTCCTTTTGATATAAGACTACGTAATCTCCAAAATCACTTTTATTTTGAGTTATGACGTTCTTTAAACAAAATGATCGATATGTATTTCCAATTAAGTTAATTTACCATGTACAAAAGCATCTAAATATTCTAAATCCATTAGGGTATCAAAATCATTATCATGACCTAATTTTTCTAAAATTTCTTGGCGCAATTTATCTTGTTTGTCGTCATGACGACCCAGCTATGATTAACACAAAAATATACATATATAATTATATAATAGTTCATATTTCCTCAACACATACCAATAATAAACAGTGCGACAGTACACTGGCTGTTGTTTCAAAACCATCCACTAAAAAGGTCATTGTATGTGCCGTCAGCTGTGATAAAGACAAATTTTTTTTCTCTTGTAATTGTAAAATGTAATTCATGAAATCCACACGATCCTCATTTACTCCCTTCTCGAGCTGACATTTTCTCAAACTAATAGATTTTTGCATTACATCGAGGAAAAAGTCCTCTATAGGTTTTGGTACAAAACGTAATTTTTTAATTTTTGTTAAAGCTGGTATTAAACCGGCCAATGTCATGTAGAGTATCAAAATAAATGATTGATCGAATAGCTTTTTGGCATTATCAAAAATGGGAGCTGATTTATTGGTGAAGCTGTTAGCCTGTAGACCCAAGACACAATCGCTGACCACTTCACAGGTGTAACGTAAACTGAGCTATAGTTTAAGAAACATACATATTTTAAAGAATTGTTTCTTAAGGCTTGTATTTTTAATGACTTACATCTTTGGCATCTATACCATCTTTGGGTCCCAATTTACTTTCTTTTTCTATATAATCGATTAGAATATTGCACACTTTTTTTGTTACCGGAAATACAGTTTTAATCTGAAAGTATAAAGTTAATGGTAAAATAATATATATTTAATAAGTGTTTCTTATTTCTAATGTTATACCCTATTTTGTGTAAAACCTGGTGTTATTTCAGCTCTTCTTTCTTTCCAATATTCACCGGTTAAAATAAATGGATTTTCGGAAAATATTGTATCCGCATTTTTATCAACCTGTAATACAAATATAAATATTGTAAATTTATTAACAGTGGACCAAGAAAGATAATTATATGTTTTTAGTATAAAATTAAAAATATCTTCTTGTTTTATTTTTTTATGCTTAAAAAAAAAAAATATTTGTTAATGTAAATTGGATCGCTAAATTTAAATATGGTTCTAGTTTTTGTGTTCTTGTGTGTGCAGTCATATTGACTTTTTGATATTTATATCGCTAAAATTTTCATTTCAATCATATTCTAAAGTTTAGATTATGTTCCCAAAGTCTATTTCATTATAGCCAACATCCATTTGTAACATAACGAAATGATCATCTACGACCCCATAAAGTATACATATTCAGGGTCTTTGTGAAACTTTAAGACGATCCAGCTATGTCCGTCCGTCTGTCTGTTGAAAGCAAGATTAAAAATGTTAAGGACCGAATACTAAAAAGAGCTTAATCGTCATAAAATTGTACGAGGCTTAGCGGAATATAACATTCGAAATATGTGACAAAAAAAAAAAAAAAACTTTTCATGTAAAATCGAAGATTTTTTACTAAAATTTCTTTTGAAAAGTTAAATTATCAAAAATGTTTCAGTTTATCATATTTATTTCAAAGCTGGTGAGACTACGAGTAATATAAGACACGTAAAACTCGAGAATGGTTTGACCAATCCCGATTTCCGATTTTTCATATATTTTTTTTTTTAATTTGTTTGCTAATAATTTCCAAAATCGTCTCTTGTACTTAGTGGTGAAAAAGAGCTGCAGAAGTTCTTTTTTTAACCCAAGGTTGTCATTGGTAGGATGTTATTCTTTTACACTTCTTGTTCATTGCTTTTGAAGCACTTCTCTTAAAACTATGTTTGTACAATTTTTAATAAAAATTCTGTTTTTGCCCTATTAAATAACAATAAAAATGCTTTAAAATTTGTAAACTTTTAATTTTGTTAAAAATTATTACCATTTTTTCCCTACTAAAAATTGATTTATTTATACTTTTTTGGAAGTAATTATTAAGAACTTCCAAAAAAGTTTAAAATATGCACTTTGTTCCACTTTTGAAGTTGTGAAAATGTTCTTTTTTTGGAAGAACTTCATCGCTGGGATGTAAAATATATCAAAACATAAAATATTGTTAATAGCTAAGAATTATTTTCAACTTGACAAATTACATTTGAACTTGTAACTTGACAACTTCTAAAATATCTTGAAAATCAAGTTTATTCAAGGCAGTCTGGCAATCCTAGATGTCAATTACAAAATATATAGTTGTTTTTGTGAGACGCACTCAAAGAAAATTGGGTTTAGTAAACGAAATACATTACTTATACATGGTGCTTTATTATATTGAGCCCGGACCGCCAAAATATCGTAACCGACAACATTTTCGAAATTCGTGTTTTGATGAAAATCTATAATTTAGAATAATTTACATCATCTGTCAAAATGTCATCGACATATTAAGTGTCATTTCAGATTTATAGCAATAGCAATTTTATCGTGACATTTTTCATACATATAACAATGTATAAACAATCACAAAAATGCTTCTCCTGTAAAGTTTTGTGTTCTGCATTTATGACATTTTCGCGGTTAGGGCTCGATATTTTACAAAACAATTCATTTCATATTTTTTTTAGTGCATTTTGTACTCTTTGCACTCTCAGCTACGAGTAAATAAAGAGTTTAAGAATACGTGTGAACTAGAGTATTAATTTTACTCGACTTTTTCATTGTTCGAATAATCAAATAACTCGAAAATGCAGTTTTTAAATTACTCGAATAATCGAGTAAATTTTTTAAGTTACTCGAGTTATTCGATTAATTTATACCTTAAAATTTTGCTCGATTTTTCAATGTTTATCAAAATAGAATACAAAAATATAAGTTAAAATAAGAAATAGTCTTTCCAAAATAATATATAATTAAAATTTGTGTAAATATTTATGAATATTTGTCTTTTTTGCTTTGATAATGACGTTGTTTCTATATATTTAATATATTCATTGATAGTTAAATAAATAGGTCTAACAAATTTGGTCTATCTATTTGAACCAAATTTTATATTAAGGGTAGTCTGAAGTGCGATTTTGTCTCATAACATCACTTTTTAATTTGGACACATAACAACCTATGTACAACAGAGGTTTTAGAATGTTTTATAATTCATTGTTCAATTATGTTCAATATTTAGTAATGCCTTCTAATGATCATTGAAAATTATACAAATGTATACAGTTTTTTTATTTATATTATAGTGATAAATAAGACAAATATACAATTAGTTAGAACTACTTACTTTTCTCAATTTAATGGACAAATTTATTGTAAATTTAAAATAAATAATTCTTTCTCCCAAATGTACGCGTAGTAATTATAATTGGCTCTATTTTGAATTAAACCACAATTTCTACCAAAATGTAAAATATTTTATTTCTTCTTTCTTCCTATTTTTGTTATAATTTAGTAAAAACGACTCAGTATAATATTTTACACAAATATTATTTGCATTTTTATTCGTTAGGCTGTGATAGAATTGTGAAAATATATTTATTAGTTTCTGAGTTATTGCACTTTGAAAATGACAAAAAGCACTTTTTTTAGATAAAATAGTTCAGCGATTCTTAACAACAAATTTCATTCAAACCATCACCATCACATCCTCTACATCATACTGAACATTTATTGGTATATAAACTATGTACTTTCATTCGTAGAACCAATAATATGTTTTTCTAAATGAAGTTTAAGATCCTTCAGTTTATTTCTTATTATTTATTATATTTATATTAAAATTATTTGAATTTTACTTTATAATTTTTTAAAGTGACGTTTATATTTTTATTTAATGTTTGTAATTAAAAAACGATTTTTAACTACGTATTGTAATTTAGGCATACATATTCGGTTCTTTCTACTAAATACATTATTTTTAATAAAATTCCAATTTGTGGTACCACTTTCAGATTCGAAACATTCTATACAAATTTTAAAACATTGTTTTTAAGCTAAATTTTTTAGAAAACTAAAATTAAAACATCCTAAAAACTAGTTAAGAAAAGAAATATTTAAAATATTTTTTACTCGAATTATTCGATTAATCGACATAACTTGCTCGAATAAATTGTTACTCGAAATTCTTGATTTTAATTTAATCGAACAGTTATTTGATTTTAGTTTGTCGATTAATCGAACAAACAATATTCGAGTGAATACCCTAGTGTGAACTCATCCTGCACAATTGTGCTATGAAATTGACATTCCTAATTTAGAACAAAATATTTGGCACTCCCATAAAAAAATTTCGACCTGATGGGAAAAAACTGAAAACAGATTCGCGTTGAGCATGCCAAATTGCATCTAGTCCACATTTTTATTATTTTATTATTATTAATATTATTTTTTTTTTTTTTTGAAGAAGGACGAAAACAAATTTGTTTGCCGACCAGTGTAATCGGAAAAATTGGTAAATTGAGACTAAGTAATAACAATTACGCGGAATTAGCACAATACATTATTTTCTGTGTTGTCATGTTGTTTATATTAAATATAAATTTCCATTTTACACCTACTCCTTACCTCTCATTTTAATAGGAGTTAATTGTGAAATTTTTATTTTGATAAGTTGGTGACTTTACTTGTTCTTAATTTTTGTAGCTCCTATAAAACTTATGTTTTAATTAAATTTCCCTACCCATTACCTAGAAAATTATATAACTTCAAAAGTCTTAAGCTATGTTCACATTTGTCAAATATTTGATCAAATTTGCGCGACCACTAATTCTAGAAAAAAATTGTTTGCATTTGTTTGATCATGCAATTGTTTTGTAAGAGAAGACAGCGTAAAAGAAGATTCGCTAAAATGTTTAATGATAAGTAAAAAACATTTTCCTTTAAAAATGGAGAAGTTAGAAAGTATTTTATATAGTGGTTGCATCATTTTGGTCAAATATTTGACTAGTCTAAACATAGTACCTTTAGAGAAGCATATTGTCTTTGATCTTCAATTCAAGTGTGACGTGATGGAAATCTTTAATCGATTACAATATAATTTATTCTGTAATATCTTACACGTGTTAGACTCACATAAAGTAATATTCAAAAGGGTTTGAAAGCATAATTTTAGAAATATTTAAGAAAATTAAAAAAAAACACAAATAACCCTTTTAAAAAAATGGCGGGTAATATGATATGGTAAATATGTATACTCAAGTTTAATAAAGAGAAAACAAAAAACAAAATTCATATGGGAAAAAAAAGTAAAATTTCTTTAATAAAGTATGTTAGACTATTTTTTGCAAGAATCACAAAGAAAAATAACGCTACGATATGGTATGCATTTTTTATAAGCTCAGCTAGGAGGCCCATTATAACTGAATCAACCCCATACGAATTATTGCAGTATTTACAAGGCGTTACCTTAATGGTGGATTTAACATATCCTCGTCGTCTGGTTTCCGAAAATTTTAACCTATACCATATTAGCCGAGACGTGTTTATTAAAATAAATATTAAAATAAAAAATATGCACTAAATATACAATTTCATTGCATATATTATTCTCTAAATGAATACTCACCATTTACTTTACAATTAATTTACTGTAGTTTAAAACACTTGTTTTAGAAAAAAAAAAAAAAAATTTTTATCTGACTAGAAAAAAAGTCGATCATACGAAAACGTGAATTTTTGACAACTAACTCACTGCATAACTTGCAAAAACCTAATAGACTTTTTCTTTCTTAATTATCTGAGAATACTAACCAATTTATCTTGGAACTGTTATTCCTATGTTTATACTTTCCGAAAAAATCAACTATACCATATTATCCGCCTATACCATATTACCCGAACTTACGCTAGATATAATTAAATTAGTTTTAAAGGTGCAGTTTGGGAAGCTTCTGTACATTTTCGATTTTTTTAATTTTATATTCCTTACAAACCAGTCGCTATATATTTTTTTATACAAATTTAAGCAGATTTTAACTACAAGGATTGAAATAATATAATTAAATGTATTTAAGAAACAATAAACAATTCCACCTTAGAATCTATGTAGGTGTGGTAAATTCTCTGTCAATTGATTTCACAACAAGACAAAAAATTTCTATAAAATTGTCTAATGCATAAACAGGTGCTAATAGATGTTGAATACAAAATTGAAATAGTTATTAAAATAAATTTAAATTCAAATAACAAACACTTAAAATGACAAAAGAATGACAAAAATACTTACAAACGTTGAAGTTTCATTATCATGAAAATTCTTAAAATCTGTTACTAAAATGCGACGAACCAATTCCGCATTTGTAATCAACAATTGGGGACTGCGACAATTGAAAACACCCACAAAATTATCGGTATTTTTGTAAGATCTATAGCAAATGGTATTATATTAAATTACTAATTTTTTTTTTAGTGTTTAACAAATAAAATAGATTTATTTGTGTTAATGTTGCAACATACTCATAAATTTCTTTAATATCAATAGCTATATGTCTTTTTTGTGTAAAAACACTGGGAAAATTGCCCACAAAAGGTTGTGGTTTAGGACCCTTAATACCACGCTTTTTCCAATAATTAAAATTCCATGTTAGAAAAACATAAAATAATAAAACCAACACTAAAATCACTGTTAGTATAGAAAGGAGCATTTGCTTAGAGTCCTTTAGGTTTTTGAGAATGAAAACACTTTCTTTTTAATACTTAAGCTCGACAACCGTTCTTAACGAGTTTAAAAATTATATTGCTAGCGATCATTTAAAATAATAAAGTATTGTGTAAAAGCTTTATTTATTTTGAAAAAAGCTTTTAGTTTTTTATATTAAAGCAATTGTTTTCAATTGAACAATTGAACTCTTCAAAATTACGTTGAATGTGCAGTATGTGTCTAAAATTTAAGTGGCTCTGTGAGAAATTGAAATTTTATAAATAGATAAGAACAAACATCATACATAAATTAAAGATTTATAAATACAATATAGTATATCAGTTTGTGCAAGAGTCAAACAAACTTTCAACATTATTTTTAAATAAAAGATTAAATTTTTTTTATTACTTATAAATTATTTATAATTTATTGAATTTTTTTAAAATCCAACCAAATGCCTCCCTTCAAACGTGTTAAGAAATATTTAGGATCCAATTCATTGTCATTGCGGGTCTTGGGATTGACATGCACCTCAAATTTACGTATAATCTCCACCAAAGCACTTTTAAGTTGGGCCAAAGCAAAACGCATACCTTTAATAGAATAAAATTATTAAAATTAATAATTGAAAAACTTTTTAATGAAAAATTAAGAAATATACCTAAACATGCACGGGGTCCTTCACCAAAACCATAATAAACTCCCAAATCTTTATATTTCTTAAGGCCACCATTTTCTTCTAGAAAACGTTCGGGTACAAAGTCATTAGGATTTATATAATAATCCTCATCAGCCATAATGGCTTGTAAAGGTAAAACCACCACAGTATTTTTTGGTACCACTAAGGTTTTACCATTTTTATTGGTCAGTTCAATAGGTTCAGTGCAAAGTTTATTGGAGAAAAAGCCGGGAGGAAATATGCGTATTGATTCTGAATTTTAAAAAAGAATTTTAATATTTTAAGTTTATTTTATGCTAATATTTATTACCATGAATACAAGCATCTAAATAGGGCAAATCCATAATTTTTTCAAAATCTCCATTTTCACCAATTTTGTTCATAATTTCTTGGCGTAATTTTTGTTGTCTTTCCAAATCGCGACCTAACTATATAGTTTAAAGAAAATTTAAGAATAATAAAGTAAATTTGCAAAATTAAAATCAAAGAATTACATACCAACAATAATGTATGAGACAATACTGATCCGGTTGTTTCAAAACCATCCGATAAAAATGTCATAGTATGAGCGGCCAAATCTAATGTTGATAGTTTCTTTTTCTCTTGCAACTGCAGAATATAATTCATAAAATCAATACGTTCTTCATTGACCCCCTGTTCCTTTTGAGATTTCCTTAACTCAATAGAATCTTGCATAATTCTAACAAAAAACTCCTCAGATTTTTTGGGGAAAAAACGTATTTTAATCCAATTACTAAGTGAGGGAAACAAACCTAATAATATGGAGTAGAAAACAAAAATAAGATTTTGTTCGAAAATTTCGGTAATCATTTTCATAATCGGTGACGGTTGAGGAGAAAAACTTTTGGCTTCGAGACCCAAAACACAATCGGTAACTACTTCGGAGGTGAAACGTAAACTAAGCTGTAATATAAGAAAATTAAAAAAATTTATAAATTATTAAGTTTTGATTTTATATTGTGAATAATGACTATACAACTTACATCTTTAGCATCTACACCCTCCTTGGAACCAATTTTTATTTGTTCCTCTATATAAGTTGTCATATTTTTGCAAACCTTTTTGGTAATGGGATAAACAGTTTTTACCTAGAAGAGATAAAAGTTAGAGAATTTAGCATCCTAAACGTTAATGTTATAGATATGGGTGCATCTTTGTCAACCGATATCTGATTCGAAAGACCATAAACGAGTTGCAATCTTAAATTACAATTCGTTGAAATTACTTACTCTGCTTATGGTAAGACCTGGTGTTATTTCAGCTCGTCTTTCTTTCCATTTTTCACCAGTTAAAGAAAATGGATTATTGGCAAATAAGAAATCAGATTTTTCATCCACCTGATAATAAATATGTACTTTAATAATTAATTTGTGCATATTTATTAATATGTATAATATAAATTAATTAAGTGAAACCCATACTACTCATAAGATAAGGTCGTTTTTAATCAGTTTATAGTAGTGGTTTGCATACATTTTATGGATCGCAACAAACAATTAATAATTTTAATTATTCTTATCAAGAAATAAAACATTAATGATTAAGTATTCAAATGTCATTGTAATCAAAAAGAAAGCAAAAAATATAATCTACAAATCAACACAATATCAATTTATTCTATTAGTTTTAAGTGGAATCATACTAAGTACGAGGATAGATAGTTATATTGACAGCTTTATAAAAACCTACTAAATATATTAAACGATTCATGGGACATTACTGTTGTCATCTAACAATGTTTATGAATTTCTAAGTTAATAATAAAACTAGTTACTTTTGTAACGTATTAATAAACAGAATTTATTTATTACTTACCATACGTGAAGCTTCATTATCATGAAAATGTTTAAAGTCTGTACTATAAATACGTCTCACCAATTCACCATTTGTTATCAACAATTGAGGACTACGACAACTAAAGATACCCACAAAATTATCAGTGTGTTTATATTTTCTATATAAAAATAAGAAATTTTGCTTTTAATATGATTTTATGAAAATCTTTTTATAATTTTAATACTCACTCATAAATTTCCTGCAAATCATAAGACATATGATGTTTTTGTGTTAAAACACTAGGATAATTACCAACAAATGGTTGTGGGGGAGGACTTTTAATGCCCAATTTTGTCCAATAATCAAAATTCCATATTAGAAATACATAAAATAATGCAATAAATGCTATTATGCCAGCAATTATTGTTATAAACATTTTTTATTAGCAATTTAATTTAACTTGTGTTAATACCGAAAGCTAGAAAAGAAATGAATAAAATTTAATAGAATTAAAAAACAAATTAATAATATAATGAGTTAGAGCTTTTTAATTTAGGTTATTTGATTAGATTTTGATTAAATTTAGAAGAGAGTTGCAGATAAACAAGCTGTATAAACATTTAATATTGGAGAGTACTTAACAAATTGATACATAATATTTTTATCTCAATAAAATAAATATTAGGGGTTTTCATGAAATCAAATAAATGCCTCGTATAGCTCATAAAGTGTATAAATATATAAGTTCATAAATAATTTGTCAAACTTTGTTTGAAAAATTATTTACATAAGTTATAAATATTTACGATACATTTTCAATGCGTAAATGACTTCGTAAACTTTTACTTTTTTTAAATCAATTTTGAAAACAAATAAACAATTTTATTATTGAATTTATGGATTTTTAAAGCAAAAATAAATAAAAAACAAATCATTCAAAATTTGGACACATATTCTATTTGGTGAAATTAATCAAGCAAAAACAATATATGCAATTCATTTACAAGGGGTGTTCATATAACAGGTAAGTATATAGTATAAATTTACAAATTGTGTAAATATATTCGTTTGAATGAAAACCTTTATTATAATAATTGACAACTAAAAATATTTACAAAGTTGTATATACAAAATTACAAATATATTTCACAGTATTTATGATATAAGAGTTATTGAGTTATCATAGGTATCAAAATTTCCTTTAATATGACTTGTAATATGACATTTTTCCAAGATTAAATTGGTACATATCTCGCGGGTAAATATCTCTCCAAAAATGGTAGAAACTATTGAGAGTCCCAGCACTATACTTACAAAGAACATTCAGAAAAGCTCCATCCTCTACATATATATATTTTTCACGAATTTAAAAGTACCATTTTTGGAGATACGCGATAATTCATAAAATATTGCGAGTCCTAGAATGCCACTTACCACGGTTATAGAAAAAATTTTCACTATTAACATATCGAGTTCTAACTGCGAAAATATCGATTAAATTTTGACAAATGATGTAAATGATTCTAAATTATAGATTTTCATCAAAATACGAATTTCGAAATTTTGGCTATCAGGGATCGATATATTTTTTTAAAATCTAGAAATTTTATCATAAAACGCATTTTTGAATTTTGATTTATTGCCAAAGGTCTACATATAGCTGCCCTTATGTGCAACGTCAAAAATAATTTGTATATTTAGGATAAATTTTATTATACTTATTTGTATTCATAACACATACATCATAACATAAAATTCTAATAATTATGTAAACAAACAAAATTCAGCTTTTCGAACAATAAATTGTTATGCTAAACATGTTTAATTTAAATAATTAATAATATTTATTTTCAATCTATTTGCAGATAAATAAATATTAAACGGGTAAGTGCAAAATACTTATGAAATTGTATATTATTTTTTATTACTTATTAATTAATTTGAATATCCAGAATCAAAATATAAATTTAAACAATTTTGCATTAATATATACATATATATTACATACATATTTATAAAATACACACAAATTTATAATAACTCATTATCAAATTAGGATCAAATTTAAAGTCGTTGCGAGTTTTATGATTTTGTTTAAACACAAATTTACTTAAAATTTCCACTACGGCTGTTTTAACAAAAACGTATACATAAAAATAAAACCAAAAATTAATTAAATTCGGTGAAAACGTTCAGGTTAAAATTCAAACGGATTGGGATAAATATTTTCATCCATCATTATGGCGTATTTAGGTATAACTATCTTAAGAGCCTTTGGAATCTGATAAGTTTTACCATTTTTATTAAACAATTCTAAGGGTTCAGTATAAATTTTACGTATAATAAATGTTACGAGAAAGAAACGTACAAAAAAAAAAAAAAAAAAGTAAAAATGGACTTTAATTACGAAATTGTTTATATTAATTAATTTTCATCAATATGATAAAATTAAAAACTACACAGAAAAAAGTAAAAATGGACTTCAATTACGAAATTTGTAATATTAATTAATTTTTAATTGATTTTGCTCCAATCATCAAAATGATAATATTAATAACTAGAATAATTGATATTATTACTTCTTTTCTTTAAATAGTTGCAATGAGCTAAAAATTTTTGAAAATTTACTTAAATTTCTTTTATTTTTGTACTTTTATAGACAAATATTTAATTTTTCTTTATATTTTATTAACAGCTGTCAATTTTTAAAAAAATAAAACTGTAAACCAATTAGAAAATTAATTATATTAATAAATCATATAATTAAATTCCAATATAAAGTTAATTAATAATTTTATTAAAAAAATTATTCGAAATATTTTTTTCTGTGTAGAATAATTGATTTTATTGTTATTGCTTTTTCTTAAATATAATGAGCTAAAAATTGTTGGAAATTGACTTAAATATATTTCATTTCTATATTTTTATGTACAAATTTTTAAGTTTTCTTTATATTTTATTAAGATCGGTACATTGTTTCACCTAGTTGCCATACAAATGTACTTCTGAAATAAGGATTTTACTTTCGTTAAATCCCTATTTGCCTTAAATATAGTAATATTTTAATTTGGTACAAAAGAGTTTCGTATAAGTATAAATTTTATGCAAAATTTCATGAAGATCAGTCCATAGCTCCTATATATAAACCCCTCTTCCGAAAATTACATGCATAAACTACATATAAATGCTAATATTAAATTAATATTCGACTAAAATAAGTTTTATATAAGTAGAAATCAGTGTCAGATTTTATGAGGATCAGTTCATAATTTATCATAGCATATAAGCTCACTTTAGGGAATCACATTAAAATATATAAATTCATATAAATGTTAATAATATTCTGCAATCGAATATATTAGTTTACTCTTTGTAAAAGTATCGATCGGACACTTTAGTTTTAATTTATTTTTATAAGTACAAACTTTTATTAATTTTAATCATTAAAAACTTACCATCGTGCCATGTTTAATATCATGAAAATGTTTTAAAACATTAACATAAACACGTCTCACCATTTCTGGATTTAAAATTAATAATTTGGGAGTACGATTTATAAAAAATGCCCATAAAATCATCCTTGTTTTTGTAGGAACTGGAAATATAAAAGTTAACTTTTTTATTTAAAATGCACTTTAAATTTTTATACATAAATATTTATATGCAAATTAAGCAAAGAATGGATGTATTTCCTTAATTAATTTTAATTTTCTTTATTTCAATTTATTTGTCATTTGTAAAAGAAGAACAAGAAAAGCGAACTAAGTTATAAATATCTCGTATGTCATACAGAAAATGCCTTTTCTTTGTTATGACACTGGGTAAATTGCCAAAAATAGTTTCTGGTTTATGTCCGGCTATATCAAAACAATTGCAGCTAGTAATAACCAAAAAGTTGTTAAAATCATTATTGCTTTTCAGCTGGAAAATTTATTTAATTGTTATAACAAAATCTGTTATATTTATTACTCTTTATGTGTTTGTGCTGATGTTTGTAACACTCAAAAAATATTGGTTTAAGACCCACCTTAATTTATACCAATCGTCGGTGTGAAATTTGGCACACAGATTTCTTATAGTATAAGGACGAAGCCTATTGAAATTTATTATGATTGGTTCATTATTTCACCTAGCCCCCATACAAATGTCATTTCTGAAAAGAGATTTATATATATAATTCCACATAAGTTTAAATCTGTGCCGAATTTCATGAAGATAGGTCCATAATTGACCATAGCTCCCATAAAAACACTCCCTTGAGAAAATCACTTTAACGGGTAAAAATCCCACTTAATATAAGTTCGGTCCATAATAGGTCTAAAATAAAGCACTCCCTCCCCGAATTTTGATGCACACAACGGTGTAGGTTATCATATGGTCGGGCTTTACCGACTATATCTTTCTTTCTTGTTTTATTGTGTAGTGTTGTTGACTGTTGTAAATAGAATGAAAACATTTTTTCAAATACGTATACAGCTGGGGGAAATATTCAAATATATTTCCCCCAGCTGTGAGGGCGTTTACCGTTAAATATGAGTGATAAATTTTTATTTACTGGAGAACGAACACATTCCAATTTATGTGGGTTCATAAAGTATATTAAATGTTGATTGGAATAGAAATAAGGGGTGAATAGTATTTTAAATGTTACAGTTAGTATTTTATTTAAAGTTTCTTCATTTATTGAAGAAAGCTTTTTTGTTTTTAATACTTATGTGAGAGTCAAATATTAAAAGCTTTAATTTTGTTTATTTATTTTTGTTTAATGCAACACGTTTTATATGCCGGCTAGTATTGTTTACTACGAACATCAATATCATCTAATCTCTTATCTTTAAGTGCATATTTTAATTTAATTCAGTCTTGTCCGAAATAAATAAGCTACAGGTTTAAAATCATTTTTATATAGGAATATTACCAAGGTTTTTTTTTTTTGAAACTTCTCACAGGATTCCGTATCATCAAATATATACTAAAATTGCTTGAGACAATACTTGATAAATTCAAACTATATAATGAAAAAAATAAAAAATTTATACAAAAAGCGCTTTTAATCCCAGTTGGTCATGTCTTCAAGACAACATCGACGACGCGTACAAGACCCATAGTAATAGTGGAAGGCCAATGTACAACGGGCGGAAGCATTATTACCAGCTTAAAAATTAATCAATTGTTTACACGTTACAGCGCTCATAAATTTAATCTGGCAATGCTTTTACACGCGGTAACGCGTCAAAATAAAATTTTTTTCAACTTTTTTTATATGGACCGCGTGAAAACATGATCAGCTGATGGACGCGTGTTACGCGTGCCGCGTTCATTGTCCTTCCACTATAAATTCTTGACGACATGTTGACGACAGCCCATACAATTCGTCGACGACTTTTTCAAACAAATGCCCGCTAAATCGTTAACGACATTATAAACAACAATGTCTTACAAATTGTCGTCGACGATTTTGCTGAATTTTCTTAACCCTGCAATACTAATGTACGTAAATTTTACGTATACCATTTTTCTTTAAAACCTTATTACTCGGACATCCGAAGATATAATGCGACCAAATTTCAGAGGAACTTTTATCAGGTGCTTTTACATATATAAATGCAAAAATATAAAATTTTTAGTCGCTTTAATTATTAGTATAGGGGCAAATAAAAAAGTGCTCAAAATAACGTTAGTATTCTAGGGTTAATAACATCTTTCCATTTAATTTAATTCTGGCCAAATATCTTTAAAGCAGTACGCACAAATGATGCCGCCGACCAAAAATCCACGCCAAATGAATGCATAGTTCGCGTAATAACAATCCTCATTTATTTTTATTTATTTTAATTTCAACACGCCCTAAATAATTAGTTATATTTTTATTTTTATTTTTTTTTTTTCTAAAAAATTAAATATTTTTTCAGAAATAAATAATTGTTTGACAATTGAAATAAAGTTTAAATATTACGAATTAAGGACATTGTCGCTCATATAGTCGCCAATCGGACTGGAAGCACGACAATATGCATGCAATTGTTACTTAATTTGTCTTGAATATAATTTTATTTTATGCAGACAACGTCGACGACAATATAGTCTATGATCATTTGGCCAACTGGGGTTTTATTTCAAATTTTACATTATAAATAATATAAACATTTTATTATTATATTTTAATTTCTTGGTTCAAAATCTAACCATACACCACCGTCGAGACGTGAAAGAAACAACAAATTATCACTGCGAGTCTTGGGATTAATTTTAATATTGAAATTACGAACCAGCTCAACAATGGCTGATTTACCCTGAGTCAAAGCAAAACGTTGACCTACAAAAACAATAAACAAAATATATATATTTATAAATATTTTAAAAATTCAAGGAAAATTGTTTTAAAACTCACCCAAACAAGTGCGTGGGCCATCACCAAGACCTAAAAATTTACCCTCATCACGATATTTCTTAATACCACCATTTTCTAGTAAAAATCTTTCTGGCTTATACGACTATGGATTAACAAAATGGTCTGGATCATGGTACAAACTAAAGTGAGAAAACATGACAACATCATCCTTTTTCATTTTAAGAATTTGTCCATTTTTATCGACCAACTCCGTGGGTTGAGTGCAAAGTTTATTAACAAATAACAATGGAGGGAAAAGACGTAAAGATTCTGTTAAAATATGAAAATAAAAATTAAATAATTTAAAAAAAGTAAGTAAATTCCTATTAATATTTAACATACCATGAAAATAGGATAATTCCGAAAGTTTTTCAAATGTTAAATGACCCTCACTATCAATATTATCTAAAATTTCTTGACTCAATTTATTCAGGGCTTCTTGATTTCTAGCCAGCTAAAATCAAATCAATATTATTTCTTAATATAAATTATTTTGTGTAGATTTTATTAAGAACTTACTCCCAACAAAGCGTGAGCTCATTACATGTGAAAAAAATTTTTTTTCGAGCTCCTTCAAAAAAAATAAAAAATATGTAGACTAGATGGAATTCCACATGCAAAACTCGAATCTGCTTTCAGTTTTTTTCCATCAGGTCCGGTTTTTTTTATGGGCGTGTCTAATATTGTGCCCTAAATTTACCGATTACTCGAGTATATTTCACTATTATTTGCACGATTTATATAAATGATACACCAAGATATGCGGAATAAAATTAGCTTTAAATCACTCTACTATCAAATTTTTATCCGCTCAATAGTAAAGAGATATTTCGAAAAAAGTGTCGGAAAAAAAATGTTCATGCAAAATTCATGATTTCATTTTTTTACTAAAACTTTTTTTAAAAGTGAAAACATCAAAAATATTTAAGTTTATCACCTTTATCTCAAAGCTGGCAAAACTACGAGTAAATAAAGCCACGTATCATAAAAATTGATGCACAAATCTTGATTGGATTCACAATTTTTTTTCGTCTTAAATAAAAAAAAATAGGTGGATTGGATGGAATTCAATGTGCTTAATAAGAATCAGCTTTTACTTCTTTTCTATCACGCATTGATTTTTTCTTATGGGCATGCCTACTATGATCCCGCCTTTAGGCAGTCACACTTGTATAACTCGAGAACAGTTTGTCCAATTAAGATAAATTGAACTTTAATATATAGCGTCCTAAATTGTCTTTGAGCTGAATTTATATAATTTTTTGTCCAGTTAATATTTCCGTAGTTATTCGGTAATTAGTACCGAAAATTTTAAAATTTATTTTTTTGAAAAGTGGTGAAAATTTTTATTCATAACTCTAAAATTTTGATTTATGCATCAATTTTGAAGATACATGCCTTATTTTATTTGCAGCATTACCAGCTTAAGATAAAGATGATAAACTGTAACATTTTAAATGTTTTCATTTAACATAACAAAAAAATCTAAAGTTTTGCCTGAAAATGATTTTTTTCGGACACTTATTTCATAATAACTCCGAAACTGTTGAGCACATAAAAGAAGAAAGAAGAAGATATTTTTAGTCCGCATCTTTTGGTGTATCACTTTGACCAATCGTACACACCGCTCTTGAGTTATCAGCGAAATATTAAACACGCCCATAAAAAAAGAAAAAAATCCAGTCCTGATGGAAAAAAACCGAAAGCAGATTCGTGTTTAGCACATCAAAATACATCAAGTCCAACTATTCGTTTATGGGGGAGGATTTTTTTTGTTAACCAGTGTAATTCAAAAAATCCACTCGTTCATCTCCATTACCCTGTTGACGTCTCATATCAATAGTTTGTTCCAGTAAATTAAAGAAAAACTTTCTAGTCTTTTCAGGGAACATATTTTATAGAAATGTTTTAAACTGGGTAATAACCCAGCAGCTATTTGATATATTAGAAATACAATTGTTTGATCAAATAATTCTTTGATCATGTTTAAAATGGGAGTCGGTTTATCGGTTAAATTTTCGGCTTTAATGCCCAAAACACAATCTGTAACAACTTCCGAAGTGTAACGTAAACACAACTGTAAATGATATTAATGAAGAGAGTACATTTATAATTTATATGCATAGAAACTTATATCATGGGCTTCTAAGCCATTTTGGCCAACTTTCTCAGATTTTTCTTTTACATACTGACACAAACGTTTACAAACATCTAATGTTACCGGATAAGCATTTTTGATCTTAAAAGAAATTTAAATTTTTATAAGATGTTGTGAAAGTTGTAGAGTTTTTATTTTATACTTACATGATTAGAAGTCATACCGGGTACAATTTCTAATCTGCGTTCTTTCCATTTATCACCTTTATTAGCCAAAATTAAATCAGATTTGGAATCCACCTGAAATTGAGAACATCAATTTAGAATACACCTATTACGTAGATTTTAGCTTAACAAATGATCTGAATTTCCTTGTTGAAAATACAGTTCGAAATTCAAAAATTATTACACATAACTTTTCTAACTATTAATTTTTAAAATACTTACAAAATCAGATAACTCATTATCATGAAACGATTTTAAATCCGTAACATGTATTTGATGTACCAGCTCCGGATCCAGTATCAATAATTGTGGAGAACGACTTTGATATACACCTACAAATCGATTAGTATTTTTAAATTCTTGATAAATTTCATCAATATCATAGATAATGTAACGTTTTTGTGTTAAAACCGAAGGAAATGAACCAGCTACTGGATATGTTTTTGCTTCAGGAATACCACGTTTTAGCCATTTTCCATAATTCCACATAAGAAATATATAAAGTAAACCTAAAACGCCCAAAATTGGGGTTATAGTAATAAACCAAGCATCCATTTCGTATTTATTATTTATTTTTATTTTTTTTCATTTTGTTAACAAGGAATATGTTAATTAAATTAAATAATTTATTTCTTTTTATTAAATTTAGATTTATACTAAAAAAAATCTAAGTATTATCGTCTTATCAAAAGTGTGTTCGAAATATTATACATAGTATACTCAGGTATGCTAATATATTTTGTCAAAGGTTATGAGAGATTCTACCCTAAAAATATAATCGTTTGGTCTGGAAATGATCAAGAGATGAAGAAAAGCATGTCAACTATAATAATTACTATAAACAATAATAAAATTCAGAGACGGTGTCATAAGAGGGTACATTACTGATTTTTGCTGCATCATTATTTACACCTACAATACTACTCAATTACACTGGTTTCCAAAAAATCCTCCCATTAAGACAATTATTTGGACTTTATATAGTTTGATGTGCTAAACACATTAAACTCTATAAAGTCCTGTATTTTTTAAGGCAGGTGTAATATTTCGTCCATAATAAGGCTATTACTCAAGTATATTTTACAATAACTCAAAAACGATGTATACGATTGAAATAAATGATACACCAAAAGATTTTTTACTTGCTAAATTCTTATTTTCTAAGATATACACATCCTTCAGGAGCGGAGCTATTGGGGCTTAAAATAGGGTACCTCTAAAATAGAAAAAAATTTCTTGGCTTGCAGTTTTCGTTATTTGCATTTGAAATTTCTAAATTTTGCAAAATCTTGGCCCAGTTTTTTCAATATATTTCCCAATATTTTTTTCCGATTTCAATGAAATTTCAAGCAGTGTTGGTAGAAGTGTAGGCGAATTTAAGTTTTGAGCTTGGAGGTTATAGGCGTAACACAGGCGTTGGACACCTCGGGTGTTCAAAAATTCGCTATAGCGGGTCTAAATTTCATTCGATTTTTTTTTAACATTTTTTGTTTTTTTAACAACAAACTAAAAACTTAAACTCGCTTACACCTCTACTAACACTGTCTGAAATTTCATTGAAATTGGACCAGCCGTTTGGAAATTCCAGATTTATTTCCATTTTATTTTTTGAATGGGACACTGTGCGCTGTTGCGTTTTCGCATCAGTAACTTTAACATCGCCTAATTCACTAATTATGGATTTAATGCTAATTTTTTTACTGTTATTATTAGATTAATATGTGGTCTTAAATATAAGAGAAAAAAATCAATTCCTGTATTTTGGAATGAAAAATATCTAGGCGTTCAAATCTTTTTAATTTGTTATCACAATCACAAAAACGAACTTTGTGACAAATTTCGTTAAGTTATCTCAAAGGAATCGGGTAGTGGTCGAAAATGGGTTAAAGATAATTTTCGCCTGCATCTTTTGATGTTTCAATTGTCTCAATTGGACAACCGTTATTTTTAAGTGTTTAATTATCTGACAACATAGTTTTTCTATTTTTATAATTTTAGAGCTTTTAGGAGTTAAGCTTAGCTCGTGTAAAGTAAGCTTTTTATGCAGTATATTCTCTAATCATTATAGTATTTATATATACTGTTCATGGCAAAATAATACCAGGTAACAGTATCGCTACAACAGGGCAACAACAACAGTCATTTTTGTTGGTTAATTTGTTTCCTTAATGTCAAAAAGAAAAAAACAAAACAAAATATATAAACAAACAAATCACGTGTATATTACATATTTAATTTAAACAAACTATATATGTAAACAAAACATAAATATAAACAAAGCATAAATGTAAACAAATTTTGACGGAAATATTACAAAATTGAAAGCAGCAAAAAATGATCAGCTGTTTTTATAATGTTACCCGGTATTATTCTGCCATGATACTGTTTAAATTAAATACTTAAATTTATGAAAAATATAGCAGTGAACATTTTTGTTATAAACATTTATAGTTAAAACTTTGTTTTATTTTTTATTGAAAAAATGGAAGAAAGGGTAATAAAAATGGATTTTTTAACTCGTATTTAATTATGTTTGTAAATAATTTTGTTACTTTTTGTATTATAATTTTTAAATCAGACATCTTCATTATGAATAAAATCTGTATTTATGCATGCATTTAATTAATTTTATATTTCATTTTTCTGGTACTTAAGAAATTCAAAATATGTTGTTATTTATGTTGCCAATACTGTATTTGTTAACTTTTTAAAAGCTCTACTTTAAGTTTTGTTAAACACAAGTTCAACATACTAAAAATGTATCCAAAATTTACATCAGAAAAGGTGAAAATATATTACAGGCAAATAAATTTTATTAAGCTTTTATTAATTTAGTGCTCAATTTTATCATTTAATATTGGTTGTTAAAAAATTTATTGGTGTTTATTTTCTTATCATTAATTAATAACATATTTATAGGGGTATTTCACTATTCCATACTTTAGACAGTTTCTATATAATGAATTAAATATTTCATCATATTTTAACTTTGGTACTAACAAGAGGTTTTGTTACTTATAAATTTTATTGCTGATACTAAGTAGTAGGTAGATAAATTAATTTATAAGTGCCTACATACATATTTCATTAAAATAAACTTAAGAAGATTAATTTGTATTTGATAAAGAATTCAGCAAACATTTCCCACGTTTGTTATAAACAAAAAATCGTAATATTATTGTAGTTGTTTTTATTATAAATTAAGTAGATTGTCTTTAGACTTAGATAATTGCACATTAGCGCCTTTTGTAAATAAATGGTAGTTAATAAGTGACATGTAATAACTTTATACTGTTATACTTAACAATTGTTCCATAAATAGTTTTTGCGTTTTTGTTGACCTGTGTAATTCATTTTTAAGGAATCATAATCCCAAACTTCTGTATGATCCTTAATAAGCAAGAGTATAGTTTTAAATAATTTTTTTTTTATTTTTGAATTTGAAATCTATATATATATAAATTAATGTGTGTTTGTTTGTATGTATGTATGTTTGTTTGAAGTCTATAGCCGCCTAAACGGCTAAACCGATTTTCTTGAATTTTTCACAGTGTATTCCTATATGCCTGGAAGGAAAAATAGGCTACTTTTTATTTTGAAATTCCATGTGGGCGAGGTGCCACGCCCACTTACTAAATAACTATTAAAAGTAGTATATCTCGGAAATTGGTAATACTAGAGTCCTCAAATTTTGCACGAACAACTTTGACACCTATATGAACATTCTGGAAAATAGGCGAACTAGCAATAGGGGGTGTGGAACATCCCACGCCTAATATTGCTTGCCAATACCAAATGCCGTAAATTTAGGATACTATAACAGTTATATTTCCCAAATTTTGTACAATAAACTTAAGTGTCAACGTGAGCATTTTGTGCAAAAATGGGCGGAAAAAAATAGTGGGCGTGTCATCTCTCATATAAAGTTAATACCAAAATTTTTATATCTGGTAAACTATAAAAGTTAGAGAGCTCAAATTTTTTACGACTAGCATTAGCTTCAATATGAATATTTTGGACAAAAATTGGTACACTAGCAATAGTGGGCGTGGCACCTCCCATACAAAGAAAATATTAAATTATCATATCTGAGAAAATATAACAGTTAGAGTTCTAAAATTTTGTCGGAGCCACAATGCTCAAATTTTGCACAAAGAATTTTGACATCCATGAAAACATTTGTGTAATAAATTAGCGGATTATGGGGGTATGGTCCCTCCCATAAAAATTTAATACAAAAATTAGTATATCTGGGAAACTATTATAGCTTGAATTTTCAAATTTTGCACGGAAAACATCTATCTATCGGGGGTGGCGAAGCACACCGGGTATTAGCTAGTTATTATATATGTATCTACAGTTTTAAGTAATCTCCCATTATTTAAGATTTTAATACTTATGTACATATGTATTTATAGGGGATGTAAAAGTAAGAGAAATTTATATTTTTTCCTATAGTGGAAACAAAATTCATTCTCCCTCTACTATATACTTAATATAATTTGACATGCTCTTTATTTTCTAATTCACACACGAAACTCATTCAATGTCAGTTGATATTAAATTTCAGCTGATGCTGGTTGCGTTAGTTTATATTAAATTTAATAAAGAAAATTATTTAAAAAACAAATAATGTTTATTTTAATCAGCCTACTTGTGACAATTTTATTATTACTAACATATTATTTTCTTACTTGGAATTTCGATTATTGGCTTAAGAAAAATATCAAGGGACCCAGACCAAAACCTCTATTGGGAAATTTTCCAAATTTGCTATTACGCCAACAACATTTTGGTGATGATTTACACGATATTTACAAGTTGAGTTAATAATTATTGTAATTAAATTAGTTTAATTTTAAAATTTTATTCCAAATACATAATTTGTTTATTATTTAAGGTGTTATAAAACCACTGAGAATTTTGTGGGGGTTTATCTAATGCGCACGCCACAACTAATGATATTGGAACCTCAAATAGTGCATGAAATATTCGTGACTGCTTTCAATAATTTTGAAGATAATGATGTGGGAAAATTGGTGAATAAATATTTGTTTTTATTTATAAAAAAAATATTTTTAAAATATTTTTATTTAACAGATAGACAAAGATAAAGATCCTTTAATAGCCAAAAATCCATTTATTTTAATGGGTGATGAATGGCGTTTACAAAGATCTTTAATATCGCCAGGTTTAACAAGTTCACGCATTAAACAATCTTACAAAAATATGCAAAATGTAAGCCAACAATTAGTAATATTCATAAAAGACCAGTGTTTTAAAGGAATCAATGGTAAAGATGTGGGTTTGTTGGAAATAATCTTCTAAAATATATCTTTTAAAAATATATTTATGTATATTTATCTCCCCTTTCAACAGCTGGCCTTACGTTTTACTTGTGAAAGTTTAAGTGATTGTGTTTTGGGCATTAAAGCTGCTAGCTTCTCCTCATGTCCTCTGCCTATAGCCGATAATGTTAAAAAATTTGCTGAACATAATACCGCTTTTATAGTTTACACCATTATTGCAGGCTTTTTGCCCAATATATTGAATGTTTATAAATCAAAATTTTTTCCCCAAGATTCTGAAGATTTTTTCATGGATCTTATGAATAGAGCTTTTAGATTACGTTATAAGGATAATATAGATCGCCATGATATTTTAAGTCATTTAATGAAAATTAAAGATGTATACAAATTACAAGAAACCGATATGTATTCTCATACCATGACTTTTTTAATTGATGGTTTGGATACAACAGCTACGGTCATATCACATTGTTTGTTAATGGTGAGTTTAAAGAATGAATAAATTTTTTGTATTGTAATACATAATTGTTTTATAGTTAGCTAAAGAGTTTGAAGCTCAGGAAATCTTATATCATGAAGTTGTGACGGCCTGCGACAATGATGGTTTAATTAGTTTTGAGAAGTTAAGCGATATGCCCTATTTGGATGCCTGTATACATGGTAATAAACATTTAATAATATAAACAATACATATCATATTCACTCTAAGGATCAAGATCGTTTCTGCGTAATCCGCAGATTATCGCTTTTTAAAGTATGTAAGGAAGTGAAATCAAATATTACTGCTAATTAATGTCACAAAAAAGTTAATTACAGGATTACGGAATCTGTACAATCTAAAAAGCTTACATACCTCTAGAATTTCATTTAGTGAAAAGCAAGTAACGAATGTCAACACCATCATTATAACTCAAGGCCGAAATCCACTTGACATTTTCACATACACGAACGTTGAAAAAATATACAGGAAAGCGTAAGAAAATACAAATTTATTTAAACCAGTGTTGCCAGAAAACATAAATCTCCACCATTGGAAAAAGAAATTAAAAAGAATATTAACTATATAATTTACTGCCTGTTTCTCTATGTCGAACGAAAAATTCGTTTGTTGTTTTTCATACATTTATTCGAAACGAATTTTTTGTTCGACAAAAAAGGAAAAGTTATTGAACATTTAAAACTTTATCAGATTTTTTTATAAAAATATTTATCAAAAATGTTTTATAAAAAAGTTATCAAAAAATTATCGAAAGAATATTTATCCAAAACTTCAAAAAAAAAAAAAAGGAAATTTATTGAAAATGTATTACATATTGGCCGAATATATATTTCAGTTAAATATATCCAAAATTGGATTTTTGTCGTTCTAAAACTACATAATGTGACACTGTGTGTCGGCACAGTTTTGAGTTGGTGCAAAATTGGGCGTACAACGTCCATCTTTTGTTTTCGCGTTTACATTAAGCTTTGAACGACTTGTACAAAATTTCGTTTATATTTCATCTTATATGGGAAGTGGGCTTTTTCTTTTTGGTTCTTGTACAAAATTTCGTTGTCGTAGATACTTTTGTTCAAGTAATATCAACAGAAAGGTATTAAGTTACAATGGACACACGGAGATTAAAGTATTTGACCTCTAACTTTTTTGCTTATTAAACGATTTTGCCCATTTTCAATACCAAACAAGCACTAAGGTAAATATTTGAGCTGAATTTTGTCCGCCCAGGTGGTCTTTCCCGAGCCATATCCTGCTTTCTACAGACAGATGGACGGATATAAATGGATTGATTGAGAATCTTACCAGAACCCAGAATCATATATTCTTTATGGGTCTTAAACTATTCTTAAACTCCTTTAAAAAGAAAATTTATCGAAAATTTTCTATAAAAAGAAATTTGTCGAAAATTTTCTATAAAAAGAAATTTTATCGAAAATTTAATATAAAAAGAAAATTTATGAAAAATTTTCCATAAAAAGAAAATGTATCAAAAATTTCCTATAAAAAAAAAAAAAAAAAAAAAAAAAAAAAAAACATTTTTCGAAAATTTCCTAAAATATGGAAAAAAAATAATAATTTACCGAAAGTTTTCTATGAAGAGAATTTTTCGAAAATTGTCTATGAAAAGAATATATCGAAAATTGTCTAAAAAAGAATTTATCGAAAATATTCTATGAAAGGAATTTATCGAATATTTTCTATAAAAAGAATTTATCGAACATTTTATATAGAACTAATAAATCGAAAATTTTCTATGGAAATAATTTATCGACAATTTTTTATAAAAATAATTTATCGAAAATTTTATATGAAACGGATTTATCGAAAATTGACTGAAAGGAATTTATCGAAAATATTCTATGAAAGGAATTTATCGAAGATTTTCTATAAAAATAATTTATCGAAAATTTTATATAAAACTAATAAATCGAAAATTGTCTTTGAAAGGAAATTATCGAAAATTTTTTATAAAAAGAATTTTCGGAAATTGTCTATGAAAAGAATTTATCAGAGAATTTCTATGAAAAAATTTATCGAAAATTTTCTATAAAAAGAATTTAACGAAAATTTTCTTGAATTTTCGAAAAATTCCGAAAATTGTCTATGAAAGGAATTTATTGAAAATTTTCTATGAACAGATTTTATAAAAAAAAATTTATCAAACATTTTCTATAAAAAAAATGTATCGACATTTTTTTTTTAAGTGAAATTAATCGAAAATTTTCTACGAAAATAATTTATCAAACATTTTTTATGAAAAGAATTTATCGAAAACTTTCGATGAAAAGAATTTATCAAAAATTTTCTATAAAAATATTTTATCGAAGTTTGTATATAAACAGAAAATTAAACAGCAATTTCGCATAAACAGAAAATTTATCGAAAACTTCTATAAAAAAAAGAAAATTTATGAAAAACTTCTAAAAAAAAAAAAAAAAATTTATCCAGTTTTTTAAAAGAAAGGGAAATTTATCGAAAATTTTCTAAAAAACAAAAAAAGAAAATTTTTCGAAAACTTAAAAAAAAAATTGTCGAAAAGAAAAAAAAAAAAATATTTATTAAAAATTTTCTAAAAAATTATGAAAATTAAAATTGAGTTAAATGAGATTTCTTTGAGGACAATTTGAAATCACTTTTTTCATTTTTTATAGTATGGAGTGCGATCGAAAAAATCTTAACACACGTTTTGCCTCACAACTTTTTTCGGAATCAATATTAAAAAGTCATTTGATTCATTCGGATATATAAATACCAAAATATACTTTAAGGAATATTTGCAAAAAAGACTTCTTCCTTTCGTAAGAGAGCACAACGTGTCCACACATTTTTGGCCCGATTTGGTATCATGTCACTACGGAAAGAAAGCTCTGGAGTGGTACCAGAACAATAACATAGTTTTTGTACCAAGAGAGGTCAATTTTCAAAATTGTCCATAGCTTAGACCAGTGGGGAGATATTGAGCTCTTGTGATAATTAAATTAAAGAGCAAAATATTAATTCAATAAAAAAAATAATGAAAACTCTAGGATCAACCGTTTCCAAGTTATTGAATATTATATATGTTAAGATTTTTTCGAACGCACTCCTTATCCTAGTTGAATGCCTCTGTGTTGCATGGAATCAAAAAGGTTAATACAAAATTTAAGGAAACGTAGAATTACGTAAATATCGATATTTCTCGTAATGCTTCTTCTATTGGTTAAAACTTCTAAAATAATAATTGCTATATCTATATCTTAATATCCATCTATATTTAAAATTTCATAAAATCGGTTTAGCGGTCTAGGCGTGATTGTGTCACAAATACAAACTACAATTGTATAAATAATATGAAGTTAATTATTTAAAAACTTTCTAAATTAAATAATTTAAATCCCAAAATCTTTTCCAGAATCACTGCGTATTTATCCACCTGGTTTATGGTCCACAAAATGTTGTACTCAACCATATAAAGTCAAAAATAAAAATGGACAAATATTAACAATAGAAAAGGGAGAAACCATAATGATACCCATTTATGCTCTACATCATGATCCACTCTACTATCCCGAACCAGAAAAATTTAAGCCAGAACGATTTTTAAATGGAAATGGTGGTGGTGTTAAATATTTTAAAGATCAGGGAGTATTTTTAGGATTTGGAGATGGACCACGAACTTGCTTGGGTAATAAAAAAACATAAACGCCACAATAATTAATAATTTTATTTTTATAACTCTTTTTCTCTTTCTTCCACAAATTCCCATTGCCCCCCCCCCATCTAGGTATGCGTTTTGCTTTGGTTCAATGTAAATCAGCTATTTCCTCTCTAATTAAGTCGTTTCATATTAAATTAAATACAAAAACTCAACATAATTATAGATTGGATGCAAAAAGTTTTCTAGCTTTACATGCTGGTGGTGTTTGGCTGGATTTTGAAGATCGTTTAAATACAACAAATTGAATCTTGTAAAATATTAAAAAATTAATAAAAATTTATTGTCATTTTTATGGCAGCAAAAATAAAAAAAATAAAAATCTTTTGTTACATTTATTGTGCCTTAACATTGACCTTTTTAGTTTTTCTATGGAATAAAACTACTTTTTAAAAAATATAGTATATAAAGTAAATGCATAGTGATTTTTAACAACTTATTCACAAATGGGTCATTATTTCATGTAAACGTAGCAAATACTATAGATGATGTAGGTACATCTGTTACTAATCGCTTTTAAAGTGTATTTTTGTTTTTGTTGCTGGCCGACTTGCATTATTTTAGTTTTTCATTGTTTGCCCCCTAACAAAATTTCCATGATGCTGATTTTTTCTTTACAATATTATAGTGCTTTTTGGTGATATACTTAATATGTAGTCATTTGAAAAGTTTATTTTGTTAAATAAATAGGTGTGTATTTGTTTGTTTTGATTTGTATTTTGATAAGTTCATAAAACTAATCAATAAGATCTAAATTTTGTGAATGAAGTTTCAATTACATAGGTGATAAAATCTTTAAAAAAAATGAAGTGCTTAATAACGTTTAAAATAAATCAAGGTCAAATTGATTTAAATGTTTTTCCGCGACACCTCATTGTCTGGCTATATTGATTTGTTTGAAAATATAATGCAATTAACAGGGCATATTTTGCATATTTTATGCTTAAAAATATATTCTGGTATATTCATATTAATTTCTAGTTTTAAAGCATATGCCAAAATAGGGCTCTTTTCTTATTATTTTATCTTTTGTGTATTTTGTCATCAGTGTAATTTTCGTATGAATATTTTGTTTATTTGTTATTTTTTCGTTAGTTCACAATTTGTCTAAACTATTGTTTAGAATATATTCATTCACTTCATAAAGTATATTTTTAGAGTTCTAATATTTAGGGTTATTAAATAAAGATTAACTGTGGGATATGTGTGATATATCAAAATATCGGGAATAAGAATATTTTAGATCATATTTTTTTTTTTTTTTTGATAAATTAATGATTTAGTTAAAAAAAAATTTATTGGTGGCTTCATAAGTTTCTCTCTTTTTTCTCGAATGTCTTCATTTATTAAAGTGATATGAATCATTTCCGCTATAATTTATTTCTTCTTTAGATATTTCTTTTATAGTTAGTAAATATATTTGTCAATACAAAATTTGATTTAAAAAAAAAAAAAGAATATTTAATGGTCTCCGAAAACGAAGAGATTTTTTTTTTTATCGGTTACATATGTATGGGCGAATTATCATGATGATCTCCCCCTTATGTTGTATTTTTTCCAAGGACCGTAACGATTATGAGTTTTAAATGAAATTAGAACAGAAAACTTGCAGCAAATGATCTTTTTTTTTTTTTTTTTTTTTTGTTTCGAAACTCTCAATATTTAACAGAATAACACATCAAATAAAGAAAGAATTATAACAGTTCTTTCTCGTGACATTGTTGTCAAAATGGACAGCTTTGAAAAAATAATTTTACCGCAATCTAATGTAAAACTATGGTAATAAATACACATTGAATTTACTTTTATATATTATAATTTATTATTATTATATGGATTTTTAAACAGTACATTTTTGAAACGCTTCACGTATAAATATTCATCGATATCTTACATGTTAAAGTTTGGATAAAATAAACATAAAGATATGTCAATTTAACCGATATAAAAATGTATATGTATAGCCGTAGTGATAGCTACACTCAGAGAAAAAGCGATCACATACGTGTTGAAAACGATACCATTCTGTGTCAATAGTGAATCTGCACAGTATGTTTTTAAATTGAACACTGCGTGTTCAATTCTTATCGAACATCGATACCTAATTGACGTCAAGTTGAAACCATTTCGGTATCAATATATTAAATTACATTATGTTTTCTATTAAATTTGTTAACGAAAGGTATTAAAAAGCTGTTACCGTAAATTACCAATGTGACCACAACCGTTGTTGATTTTGAATCGAATTTTTTCCCTTAGTGTAACAAAAAAAGAAAAACTTCACTTGTATTTGAAACATAAAAAGTTCAGCATCTCTTGCTAATAAATCTCACAGTTACATTTAAATCTAAAAACTACTTTTCTGTATTGCTCTTGGAATGAGTTATTATTAATAAAGCTTTCTTATACACTGTAAAGTGCCTTTATAAAGTACTGAAATACCTCATAACGCTAGGTTAAAGTATTCAGTCAGTATATGGCATTGATGACAGTTTTAATTCGATTTTTTTATATTTTATTGAACCAAATCAGTCAAGTCGTTCTTGTGATAGGTTTCAATATATGGTGCAACCTCATTAATTTTATAAATAGCGATTTGTCGCGTGTACTATAGACAAAGTTTTGACTAAAATATCCCATGCCGCAGAAAAAAAATTATTTTGTCAACCTGTTATTTCACTTAATATTAGATTTTTCACTCAAATTTGTATTTTTTTACTAAAATTTTTGATTTAATTTATTATAAAATTTAATTCTATTTAATTATATTAATGAATACAATTGTATCACATAAACATATTCACCCCTATTATGTATGTCGTTGTCGACAGCAAGTCACGTCGACAAAAAAAAAAAATGATATTTGTGATGTTAAAAACACATTATTTTGTATAAATTTCAAAATAAAAATAAACAATTGTCACTAAATATTTAGTTATGATACTTATTTCTTTTAAATTATCGATAACAATTCGACGTCACATAATACTATTAGAAAATTTAACGATTTAACGTCGAGGTGAAGTCGTTGTCGACTTAAAGTGACAACAAGTACAAATTGACAACAACGTCGACAACGACTTACATAACAGGGGTGATTGTATCGTTTCTATGACAATTTTAGATGCTCATAAAAACGCGAAACCTTTGTCGAGTTTTCTCACAATAATCGTGCAATTTCGTGTGAACTTTTTTTGATTACCCAACAGAAAGTTTTCTCAACAGTTTCTGAGTAGGACAAAGTTCTTTTTTTAAGTGTTTGGAACTAGCCTTTGGGATCTTAGAAGTTATAGGCTTTAATCAAAATTTTGATTTCAAATATTGGGCTATATATTGAAAAAAACTGGACCAAGATTTCGCAAAATTAAGATAGTTGAAATTTCGAATGCAAATAACTTGAAAACTATACCTCAAGGGCTTGAATAAGATACAAAAATATTTGAAATTAGATAATAAACAAAAATTTGACAAGCGGTTAAACATTTTCTATGTCAAAGATACCCTATTTTGAAACCGCTCCTGAGGGACCCCCTTCCAAACTTAAAATTGTTAACTCCTCCTCTATGCCTGTGTAAAATTGTATCTTTACAACCAACGGATTAGAAGTTAAAGATTTATGCCAACAAATTTCGATTCTGTCCAACTGTGCATTAGGATATATATACAATACATGACATTCAAGTAAATATATTTATGTTATTATCCCTTGTTTCTTAATAATTTTGACAAAATTGTGATATTTGCATATCACCCATAAATAAACAAAATTAGCACATTTTAAAGCACTCAATAAAATATAAATTTTTTATTGCCTGCTTTAAATAATGCAAACTCTTTTTCACAATCCAAAAACAATTAAAAAATCCCAAAATTCAAAAAACCAGTTGATTCATTACTAAATCATAAATAAACATTCCCAGAAATAAATTAAAAAAACGCAACAAATATTAAATAGGTACATATGAAAATAAAACGTAAATTTATTTGTTAAAACAAATGTAAAAATATAAAATTTAAATGATTTTTTTGTTTTAATTAGCTGACAAATGAGATTGGCAACATACGATCATAATTAACATAAAAATTACGCTAAAAAACAAAAAATGGCAACAAATGATAAAAACAAATAAAAAACGCAACTTACAAACTAATTTAACAGCATCGTAGGTGAAAGATTTACAAACGAAAAATACGAATTATAAAAAAAATGCAAAAAGAATAACAGCGAAGAAAATCAACCAAAATACAAATCAAATTAAAATTTACATTATGGTGATGATGAGATTGAAATATGATCCATCCAATTAACAAACAAGACAGCTAACAAAAGCTTAATACGTTAATAACAATGTTATGCAAACAATTTTGTTAGGAGGATGATGGAAATATGTAGATTGAAGTATAATAAAAAAAAAAGAATAATTAAAATAATTAACAAATGATTAATACTAATCAGTACTGTGTGCTGCTGAAAACGTAGCACAGCTCTCAGACCGGAAATGATAATAATTTCCCTTTATGTATTCGTGCTCTTAAAGGTAAACATTATTTAGATATGAGCAATGCGGCGGCGACCTTTAAACTTGGGCTTTTGATTGGGATTACGTTTGCGTCTGGGTGGCAAATAGCCATTATTGGTACTTTGATTGTTTCCAATATTTGTATTGGCTGTAACATCTTGATGATCATTAAAAATCTTTACCGTTTGTACGTTTTGCTCCTGACCACTACCACCGCTAACAACCTTAATTACACGATGTTCACCCATGGGTTCTTCATGTGAAGGTCCTAAAATCTTGATAGTCTTGACTCCGGTATGATCTAAAGATTCGAGCACTTTTAAAGTCTTAACAGCATTGGGATTGACGATTTGCACCGTGCGAATTTTAGCCGTAGCTGATTTAGTAGTTGACACCTTTGCTGGGGCCACTGTAATCGTCTTGGGGGCATTGTACTGGATTGTGGTTTGTCGTAAATCTTCAGGCATGAAGGTTTGCAATGCTTGACGTGCCTGCTGACTGAGTGATGACGTGCCTTGGTATTGATTCTGTGTAAAGGTGGTGTAGGTTTGACTGTTAAATGCGTTGTTGGTGTAAGACATGGTGGGTGCATAATACTGAGGCCGGGAAGCCGGTTCGCGATACATGGGTGATACGTCGTTATTGGCAAAGTATGTCGCCGAAGTGGCGGGCGGAAGTCCGTATTCAGGAAATGGCTTTCTATTCCCATAACGATCGTTAGGCTTTACTCGTGTCATAAAACTACTTAGAGGATACATTACAGTGGGTTGAAAACCGTGTGATACTGTGGGTACTGTAGGTGCAACGGGTGGTAGATAATCGGGACCTTTGAAGTGTGATTGTTGAGCTGGTTGATAAGATTGTTGTACATTTACTGGGGGCAAATAATCGGGACCCTTGAAGGCTTGTGCAGCCTGTTGATTATTAAGAGATACAGTTGTTTGACCAGAACTTAAAGGTGGCAAATAATCAGGACCCTTGAATGTTTGAGAACCAGTAGTGGGTGGTAAATAGTCGGGACCCTTAAAAGCTTGATTTCCCGTTGTTGGAGGTAAATAATCAGGACCCTTAAACGGTTGATTTATTTGCTGAACCGAATTAGAAGGTGGCAAATATTCGGAAGCCTTAAATGGTTTTGAATCTTGTTGGGACTGACTTTGGAAATTCGTTTGTTGTTGAGCTGCCTGATATGTTTGAGCTTGATAATTTTCTCTACTTTGTGCTACTTGAGAATTTTGAAGTGTTTGTCCTTGATAATCTTGACTAGTTTGTGTAAGCTGTGACTGTTGTTGGTTACCATGTAATTGATTTATGGCTTGTTCAGCATTAGCAGGCTTTGGAAAATCATAACCTGGAGGCAAATATCCGGGAGCACTATAAGTTTGACTTGACACATCTTTAGTCGAGCGAGAAGAATCCAGACTATGCAATTCTTTTATAGCTTCTTCAGAATTAGCTGGTTTTTGAAAGTCATAACCGGGAGGTAAATAATGCGAAGCTCTGAAAGGTGTTTTAGTAGTTTTTTCCTCAATACTATGAATTTCTTTTATAGCTTCTTCAGAATTTTCTGGTTTTTGAAAATCATAACCAGGTGGCAAATACCATTTTTTTTGTGAAAGTCCATTTTCCTGTTTAGGAGTTCCATAAACAATATCCGATGATTGTTCACGTCCAGCAACTTGGATTTGTGATTGTACAGTTACCTCTCGGTATTGTGGAGATTCTTCGGGCAGTGTGTGTAATTCTGCAATAGCTTGTTCTGAATTAGCTGGTTTCTGGAAGTCATAACCTGGTGGCAAGCTTTGTACTTGTTTTTGCTCTTGTACTTGATTTCCTTGAGGTGGCAAGTAATCAGGACCCTTGAATGGAGCGTTATTTTTGTCATGATATGGTGGCAAATAATCTGGTCCTTTGAAAGGATTGTTTGAAGGAGCGTTTTGTTGCTGTTGAGGTGGCAAGTAATCAGGACCCTTAAATGGAGTATTTGAATTTGATATTACCTGTTGTTGTGGATGTGGTGGCAAATAATCGGGACCCTTAAATGGAGCGTTATGATTTTGATTTATTTGTTGGGACTCTCCTGAAACACCTTGTTGGGGTGGTAAATAATCGGGACCTTTAAATTGTTTATTTGGCCTGAACGGTTTCTGTTCCTGCTGAATCGAGTTTCCTTGAACGGGGGGTAAATAGTCGGGACCCTTGAAACTATTTTGTTGAGGCGGCACAAACTCTGGCTTATCATAAGGAGTACTTGGACGGAATGTTGATTTCTGTTGTGGCTGTGTTTGTTGGTGGGGTGGCAAATAATCGGGACCCTTGAAAGGTGTGTTTGGTGTATGATTTTGCTCCGAGTGGGAAGTAGTTTGTTGATGGGGTGGCAAATAGTCAGGACCTTTGAAAACATTATTTTGTTGTGTTTGCACTGAATCTTGTTTAGAGGGAGGCAAATAATCAGGGCCCTTGAAGACGCTATTTTGTTGTGATTGCACAGATCCTTGTTGATGAGGTGGTAAATAATCAGGACCCTTGAAGACGTTATTTTGTTGTGTTTGCACTGAACCTTGTTGAGAGGGAGGCAAATAATCTGGACCCTTGAAGACGTTATTTTGTTGTGATTGCACAGATCCTTGTTGATGAGGTGGTAAATAATCAGGACCCTTGAAGACGTTATTTTGTTGTGTTTGCACTGAACCTTGTTGAGGGGGAGGCAAATAATCTGGACCCTTGAAGATGTTATTTTGTTGTAATTGCACAGATCCTTGTTGATGAGGTGGTAAATAATCAGGACCCTTGAAGACGTTATTTTGTTGTGTTTGCACTGAACCTTGTTGAAGAGGTGGCAAATAGTCTGGACCCTTGAAGACGTTATTTTGTTGTGTTTTTACAGAACCTTGTTGAGGGGGTGGCAAATAATCAGGACCCTTGAAAACATTATTTTGCTGGGATTGCACAGAGCCTTGTTGAAGAGGTGGCAAATAGTCTGGACCCTTGAAGACTTTATTTTGTTGTGTTTGTGCAGAACCTTGTTGAGGGGGTGGCAAATAGTCTGGGCCCTTGAAAACATTATTTTGCTGGGATTGCACTGAACCTTGTTGAAGTGGTGGTAAATAATCAGGACCTTTATATTTTTGTTCAAAATTGCTCTGCGTTTGTAAGGATCCCTGTTGTTGCTGTTGGGTAGGAGGCAAATAATCAGGACCCTTAAATGTGGCTGCTTTTGTAGGTATAGGTGGTAAATATTCATTACTCGTTTTAGCACCTGCATGACGTCCAGTTGTCTGGAAAACTTGTGTTTGATGTTTTTCTGCCACAGCTACAGATTGTTGCACTGCATTAAAATTCTGATTTTTATTTGACTTTTCTGGGAATGTATGGCGATAATTTGATGGAAAAGGTACTGGAATATTATTAGTTGTTGTTTGAACATTTTTACTCTCATGTTTAACAATAATTTGTTGATTGCTATCATCATTGCCGGTAGCAAAACTCAAGTATGAAGCATCCAAATTGGGATCATCTAATGGAAAATCTGCTGGAGCATTGATATGTTGAATACGTATTTCTTCAGAAGCACCAGTACTTTGGGATTTCTGACTATTAACCGTTGAGGGTTCATAATGATTATGAACTTCAAAGACTTGGTATTTGGAATTGCCATATTTATTTTCTTCGAATTTTTCCTGTTGTTGTTGCTGTTGATGTTGTTGTTGTTTTTGTGTATTATAATAATCGTCTTTAATGGGTAATTCTTGTATGGGTGGCGGTAAATATTGTTTATTTCTTAAGGTCAAAGAAATATCTGCTTCAGAAGCAGACACCCACAAACCCACTATTAAAAATCCAACAAAAGGGCTTAAAAGCTAAAAAGAGATTTTTTATTAAAACAGAGAAAAAAAAAAAGAAAATGTCAAGTAATTATAATTCCAAGTTAATCCTTAGTACGAGCGGTAATCCACAGGTGCTCGGTTTTTGTTGGTGATGTTGTTGTTGTTTTTGTGTTAATCTCCAGTAGAAATTATAACCTACCTTCATTTTGATGTTGGTCGTGCGTATCTTTCAAATGTCCAACATGCAATGATAACCTAAACTGACCTATCCGCATAATTTATACTAAACTAATATATAATTTACAAAAATCAAATAAAATCCAAAAAAGTTTCATTCACAAAATCAACAAACATGTTGAGCGGGCAAATGTGTGAGTGAATGATTGAATGAGTAAGTGAGTTAGCGATGAAGTGTGTATAGCAAACATAACAATACTTTGTATGAGTACACAGAAACTTATGTTAAAAAATCATCGATCTATCGTAGCATGTGTGCTCTAAATCTTTGCAGTTGATCGATGTTCATCATCCAAACTTTATCTTAATTTTTGCATTATTTGTTTTGCTCTTTGTTTCAGTCAATATTTTTGTGTTTAAAAATAAAAACCCAAAAAAAAAAAAAAAAAAAATATTTCTAGTTTGATGAGCTTTGTCGCAAAATTTTTGTGAAAGGTGTCTTAAATTTGGTTTTAATTCACCTAATTTTTTTCACCAAGATAAACTTGTTGTGACCACCCTTAATTTTTGTTATTTTGAATTTTTTTATTTCTATATTAAATTTGATTTACGTTGTGGATTTTGATGTTGGCATACAGAAGCTTTTATTTTATCATAAATATTTATTAAAAAATATTATTTATTTATGCTTTTTAATGACTTTTTTAACACATATTTATTGGTTTGATACTCCCAATATGACCTTTAGCTTTACAAAACATAAGTAAAAAAAAAAAAACATTTTTGAAAAATAATTTATGACTGCATAATTAATTAATAAAAATGTTGATGGTTATAAGGAAATATAATTAATAGAATATATCATTTATATGTGCAGAAGTTAAGGTAATTTAATATTAAAATTTGTGTTATTTTTAAAAATCAATAGTTTATTTTTTGTATTAACAATTTAGTACACTTTTGCTAATAAGTTAACATAGTTTTGGCAAATGTGTAACTTTGAACATGGTGACAACACTAAATTACCAATTTTTTAGATAATAAATCGTAGTACCAAATTTCATGACAATTGGTTCATATCTTACCATATCATGAATAAATTTAATATATAAATGTATCGTGATAAATCTCACATACATTGCACTATGGTTTCGCTGACCACTTTTCTTGGCCAAAATTACAAAAAAACTGATTGTCTTGTTTCAAATATGATTTCGATGAAAATCTAAACAATTTAATGTATTTATTTTGTATTTCAAAAATTTAAATCATTTTGACACTTTTTATGCGTCAAAGGAAAGACATTCCAAAGGAAGTTTGCAAATATAGCACTTAAACTCAACTTAAAGGCGTGTATTTTGCTTTTGCAGCATTAATTTTGATACACAAATATATTTTAGCAATATCTGCTAGTTTATTTTTATCCTGGCATTTTTGCTCTTTGGTTAGACCTTTGTAAATGATAAGAATTTCCAATGCTAACTTATTCGAACAAAAATAATGGATTTTCTCGAAAAAATCGCAAAACGAGACAATATGGAAAATATAGCCCATACATATGTTTATCTATTTCCGTTGAGTTTTTGTTTACCGATTTTCACCAAAAACTTGCAGGTCTAATGAAATGATTTTTTTTTTACGAATCCAATTTCATTTTGGGTTGCGTAAAACACACAGTATTTTTCTAAAATGCCAACAAGTTCTTACTGATTTTGTATTCAATTATAAAAGTACTTATCCTAAGATCTACTTTCCATAATAAACTCATTTAAAAAATTGTTGCACTCAATAATTATAAAGTAATGAAAACCGTTGAAAAAAGGCACCTTTTATACATATTTTAAATTTGCTTAAGAAACTCCACTTTGATCTGTTGTATTATGAAGACAAATTAGTAAATGTAGGAAAAAAGTTAATTTTTGTTTTGATGCGTTTGGTATAAAACTACGTTAATTAAAACACAAATAGAAAATGTTACCAAAACTAATTTTGGACAAGAAAAGTGGTCGGCGAAACCATAGTGCATTGGTCCCCTGTATCTCCTTAATGAGATCTTCTGCCGAAATTTATTTTAATGCACATTAAAGTGAACTTAGACAAAGTAGAACTAGGACAAAGTAGAAATATGTATAATTCTTTTTCAGTACCCCATCACCGACTAAAATTCACCGGTCTATTACATTTTACTTTACAGAATCATTTAGAATATTTTTCCACTGAACGAACCGTTTTTCTAGAATAACTTCTAAATTCATAGCCCGGATATGATGATGCTGATAAGAATTTCTACAAATATAAGACCAATAAATATGCAAAAAGATTTAAAGAAATGTTTGGTAATACTTACTTACTGTACTTGAAATGTCATGTCATTATTAACTTTTGAATATGGTATTCCATATTGAAAAATTTCATCGAGGTGCGGACGAAGGTAAGGAAATTCAGATTTAATCCACGTGGCAATTTGTGGACTTGAATGAACCTTTTTAAAAAGAAAAGTTAATATTTTTTATAAATTGATTTAAGTCTTACAAAGACATTTAGTACTTACTCTACTTCCGAATTTCAACAACTTGGATAAATCTCATATAAATGTTATTACCATCATAATTTTTGACATAAATAATTCTTAAAAAAGCAAAAAATTAGAATTGATCCATAACTGGTCATTGCCGCATATAAGACCCACTTCTGGAAATCTCTTCAACGTGAATGAATATATCACATATGTTAATATTAGTATCAAGAAAATATTTGACACAAACAGGTTTTATCGGAGTACCAAATACCCTTCCAAATTTAAAAAGAATCAGTCCACATTTGTCTCAAGTTTTTTTTTACAATTGTGGAAGATACGACCAAAGGTTCATTTAATTCATTTTTTTAAATCGAATTATATTTATTATCCTAGTCATTCTTTTAAAGCATTCAAATAATTTAATTCATAGACTTAAATTCTTTGTACTTCATATGAATTGAATTAATTCTGCAATGTATTAATTCCTTAAAGAATTCATTCATCAATAATACAATTCAAGCTTAAAAAATATATTGAATCATTAAAATTTTAATCAATTCAAATCTATTACAAATTAGCTTTAGACAATATTTTTAAATTCATTTTGTAAAAGATTAAAAAACAAAATATTACAAATTGAATGAAAGAAAAATATTTTCTTTCAATTTGAAGAAGATTTTAATTAATAAAAATTGAATGAATTCTTTATAAATTAATTCAATATGGAATTAATTCTATTCTTTTCTTTGAATTATATATTTGAGAATGGTATTGTGGAATGAAAAATTAATATTTCTTAATTCCGAAGCTATGGATACGACTGGTAAGAGAGCGGTTTTCAAGCAAATAATTTCGAATATGTAATAAAACACATTTAATTTATTCTACCGCCAATATTTGGGGAAAATCAAGGTTTTTATGTCTAGGGTACGATAAATGACCAATGTTAGAGTCCGACTGAAACAGATTCCACACAATTCCAAAGATTCAGTTTGACCGCTTTTCACTTCTGTTTTTTTTTTTTTTTTTTTATTAAATAAAATGGCTACTTAACGAAATCAAAGTACACAACTCTGATTTGGTTTGGTTTCAAGAACTATTTGTAAAGTCGTAAATGATTTTTTAGCAGATATCAACGGAAATGAACTAAAGTTACAACAGACACTAGTTTTTTTCCAGTGTTTTGCCCATAACTTTTTTTGTTTATTATCTTTACTTACAACATACAAATGGACAGAGAACCCATAATATACTTATATTCTAAAGGGGTCTTAGACGAATATTTCTATATGTTATACATGAGTTGATTGATCTTCAATCATCTGTTCTTGCATGTTAAATAATGTAAATTACGTACATTAAAAGAAACATGGGAACTGTTGAATTTAAACATAAACAATAAAATTAAAAAGAGTATGGTAACAATTACACAGGTCAACAAAATCGCCAAAACATTTTATATCTCTAATAATTCTATAAATTTATTATTCCTTAAGCTTGATATAATGAAGAAAGTAAAATGAAAAACCCATTAATGATCAAAGAAAATTTGCTTCCTTGAGTAGTTTTTAGGTTATAAAATTTTCTAGGTAATATGTAGAGGAAATTATTCAGTCACATTTTATAAGGAGTGGATGTAGGGTATGTAGGGTAAGGAGTGGATGTAGAGGGGAAATTTGTATTTAATATAACTAATACAAGACCGCAGATTTCAGAAATGGTTTAAAATCACATTCACAGAAAATGCATAGACAATAAAAGTTTGAAAAAAATAAAAATCCAAGTTTTAATAACAAAGCTAACAAAAAATTAGAAAAAAAATATATCTTGAATAATTTTATTTAATACTTACTTCTTAGACTAAATATAGTGAAAAAAATCAAATGAAACATTTCCATCATATCACACTTTTAACCCATTGATAACCAAAGAAAATATGTATCTCTAAGAAATTTATAGGTTATGTAATTTTCTGGGTAGTAGTTACAGCCAGTTAGGGATCCGTGTTTTATAGAGGAGGAATAGTGCAACAAAAGTGTAGAATATGCCATGTCCCCAACTTGCCCCTCATAGCCCCTATAAGTCTTTAAAATTGTCAAAATCCCCAAAAATTTGGAAGCAATATACGATGAACAAGGGGAGCTTTGTTCACCAAAACGCAGCTACTAAAAAATTATATCAAGGATATTGAATCCTACTTTGATGACAGACTATTGCTGCTTCTTAGTATGAAAAAATAATGAGAGATAGTACGTTCTTAAATCATAATTTAAGAAATAAATAACCATACATTTTTCAATAAAGTTGAAAAAAACATTATCTTTTAAAATTGTGACGTCATGGAAATGTTTTATTTAACTTTTTACACTATATTTAGTCTAAGGTGTTAAAATTAAGTCAAATTATTCACAATGTATTTTTCTTGTAATTTTTTGTTAACTTTGTAATTTAAATTTGGAATTTAATTTTGTTCGTATTTTTCATGTTTGTAGCTATAAAACATGAGTGACTAGTTTTCTCTACCTATTGCCAAGAAAATTTCATAAAATAAAAACTCCTCAGGGAAGCAATTTGCTTTGGTCCACAATAGGTTAAAAATGTGAGTGATAGAGAAAAACCGAAATGTTCCTGGTGATTGGAATAACTATACCTACAATATCTGCAACATGATTTTCAAGTTACTTTTTTAGTGTTGACATGTGTTATTACTTTGTTTTGCATTTACAAATCTTTAATAGTTAAATAATCACTGCACAAATTCCTCGAGACAAAGATTAAAGGGAATGCATTTATTCTTTACAATAAAATAATGTCTAGCCTCTAAACAAAGATCTATTTCTCTGGGAATTACATTCTCTCAATCAAAAATGTCACAAAAGTCAAAATTTTCAATTTTGTATTTGATTAAACTCACACAATAGACATTTAAATTATATTTAGATTTTAACTGGTGCTTTGATTTACATTAACCTTTATGGAATAATTTTAAAAAGTTTTGCATTGTCAAGGTCGAATTCCAAACATATCAACAGCTAATGCATCTTTCCTTTGTTACCATGAACAAACAAAAGTACAATTTATTTAGTTATCTTAAATAAAAGAAAAAAAAAAAACAAAACTAAATCATTTATATTTAATATTTAAATCATACAAATAATATTTAATAGTGAACTTATAAATCTTTGTTTTATTATTTTTGTAAACTACACACAACTTGACAGCTTTTTTTCAAAAATCTCTATAGGCTGACTTCGTAACAATTTATTTCTTTATTTATTTCTTTATTTATTTAATTATTTATATTTTTATATTTTTTAACATTCATTTTTAGGCCCATTGATTTTTTTTTTGAAAACATAAACACACGAGATCATCGTATTAATATCTTTTTTTTCTCTTTTGTAATCGCTTGAAAATAAAAATTAAAAATTTAATTAATTTTTAGTTTTTGTGCAAATAATATTTGTTGCTGACGCATTTATATGTAAATTATATTTATTGTTTTAATTTTTCTTTTTGTGTATTTGCAACAATTAATTGTTTATTTACTTTGTATGAAAAATCAATACAAACAACAAAACATTAAAACATAAACAAATTTTACATGATCATTATAGGTATTATGAAATTGATATCTAGGTTTCAAGGTCGTTTCATAAAAGAAAGAAAAAACAAAACAAGAGAAAGAAAGAAAGAAAAAATAATTATAAATAATTAATTTTGTTTAATTAATATGATTGATACTTTCATTCAAAGAAATGTTATTAAACTTTGCATGAAATTTATTAAGTAATTAACTATTTGTAATTGTTATCGTATTACGAGTCTGTATTGAAAGTAATAATTTCAAACAACCATAGATACTTATGTATGTCTAGAGATATTTGGAAAATGACAGTGAATAACTTTTATTAACCTGTCGAAAATTAGATACGGAATTATGGATTATATTGATATTATAGTTATTTGTTATTATTTGTAAACCAGTTGGCGTTTTGAAGATAAACTTCAAAATATTCAAAAGAAAATGATTACAATATTTTTCAACGTAATAATACACAATATATGTGTATCTATCATACTTTTGATTGTATGCTTGGTACAGACTTAAGAGTTAGCTTTTTTTATCTGTTTTGTATACTTTACAGCATATTCTCTTGTTTTATATTCATATAAACATACTTTCATATAAAATTCTTATTTTAAACCATATTTTAGGATTTTTATGGATATATTTTTGGATATTTCACTGCTGAGAAGAAAGTATGTTTTTTTTTTTTTTTTTTCTTAAAGTGAATATTTTAAAAATATATTTTTTTGTGCAGCATATTTTTGAATAAATTAGAAGATACGTACTAGAGTATCCAAAACCGTAAACGAAAACCGATTAATCGGTTTGCGGTTTTTTACAAACGCTGTCGGTTTCGGTTTTTTTTCTAATTTTCGGTTTTGTACGAAAACGGTTTTTTAAAGGCGGTTAACCGGTTTCTTTCAGAACATCATTTTATTTAACTTTTTATGTAATTTTACTAAGAAAATTAATTTACTAAAAATAGATGTTTTATGTAAATGCAATAAAAATTACAGATAGCTTATTTCACTTTTACAGTTCTCTTTAAATAGTTGAAATAAATGGAACTATTGAGTGCAAGTGTTGCCATTTCAACAGATTAAAATACACTACCAATTAACTTCAATCCTTTTCGTTTTTGGAAGAATTTCTTAGTAAATTTTACGGTATTAGTTGTCAGTTTTAAAATAAGCTGTATTCTTTATTTTTTTTTTTTTTCCAAAATTATAAATAATTCTGAAGGAAAATTATTTAAAGTTGTCATCTGAACTATATTTTACAAGAAACAGCAGCAACGAAAATATAAATATTTCTTTATACATGGACGGACAGACGGACGGATACCGTTAAATCGACTCAGAAAACAATTTGAAGTCGATTGATAAACAAAAAGGTAAACAATTTGAAGTCGTATGTATGTATGTATGTATGTATGTATGTATGTATGTATGTATGTATGTATGTATATATGTATGTATGTATATATGTATGTGTGTATGTATGTAGGAAAAATTTGTAAAATTTACAAAGTTTAAATTCGGCCTATGAGAAGACTGTTGTACCAAGGACCTTCGAGTTTATTTTACAAGAATTTTAGTTAACATTTCTATTGAGCATTAACAAAATTATATATTGGCCGTTATCAAAAATTTTTAACCTGGCTGAAACTGGTTTAAATTCTTAATAAGTTTTGTGGTAATGATATTTTAAAAAATGGTTACAAATCTGAAAACTAATAGAGTGCAAAATTTTAGCACCATATGTTTCTTCTTACAGTCATGATCGTTGTTTTAAGTTCAAAAACTTTGAAAAATGGCTAAAACTTACTTAATATTTTCCCATTCTTCTACATTTTTTATTTGCGCGTTTAAATTTTTTGATTTTATTCTATCATGTATAAAATAATCGGACTTTATAAGTAAATTCTGCACCATCTCTGTTATTCTGCAGGCTTTCATCAGTAAAATACAGAGTAACCGAGTTTTGATGACAAAATTGTTTTTAAATATTTGCTTGGGTCTGTGTGTCCCTCAACCGAATGCAAAATTTGGGATAAGGATTTCTTCCTGTTGTAATTATGCGTATTTTGCGCTACATCTCGTTGATGTGCCCGAAATAGTCAACGTAGTAGATAGTCCCAAAGTTTGGAAAACAAAAGCGAACATTTTTCAAAAAGTCAGTTTTTCGCGAGGCAGTTTCATATGGAATAAGGAGTGCGTTCGAAAAAATCTTAACATATATAATATTCAATAACTTGGAAACGTTTGATCTTAGACCATTTTTGAAAACCCTTTCTTTAGAGATTTGATAGTTCCTTCAGTAACTTTTTTGGAACAGTGTTTACATCTTCTTTTAAAATCTTCGGTATTTTGGGACACCTTTTTTGTGGTCTTCAATTCACTTTTGACAGGAGCACAATATCTCCCCACTGGTCTAAGCTATGGACAATTTTGAAAATTGACCTCTCTTGGTACAAAAACTATGTTATTGCTTTGGTACCACTCCAGAGCTTTCTTACCGTAGTGACATGATATCAAATGGGTCCAAAAATATGTGGACACGTTGTGCTCTCTTAAGAAAGGAAGAAGTCTTTTGCAAATATTCCTTTATGTATATTTTGGTTATTATAGATCCGAATGTATCAAATGACTTTTCTGTTTTAACGCAACGCACCAAGCTGCGAAAATTCTGCCAGCACATACGTTTCTTCGTTAATTATACAGCTTGAGTATTTTTGTATGAAATTTGGTTTTAAATTCCCTGTCATATTTTTGACTTGTAATTTTTTATTTTTTTTTTTTTTTTTTTGCAGAATTCCTGTTTGGAATTTTTTGGACTTTATATATTATCAACCAAATAGTCGAAGCACTGAGAAAACTGAACTGCTTTTCTACCAAATGTGTTTGGAGTTCCTTTCAATATGCTTTCAATTTTCTGGCATTCGCAATATCATGTGGTCCTTTTTTCTTACCGAACTAGGTTTCACATCAATGGTCAAATTCTCCTGATACTGTTTAATAACATTAGAAACGGTTTTACGGCCGAAATTTAATTCTGTGGCCAATTATTTGTAGGACCTATTTGGATTTTTTGAATTTTTTTAATAACTTGTAGGAGGTAAATTTTTTTCGTCACTTATTTTGATGAAAATAAGGACAAATTAACATGGTTGTTATTAAAAATAATAACTGAAGTATTTTTCCATGATAACTAGAACAACAAAAATTTTGAATATTGATTCCGAAAAAAGTTATGAGGCAAAATGTGTGTTAAGATTTTTTCGATCGCACACCTTAGCTTGGATTACTTGAATTATTTTTTTGAAAATGCCCATTTTTCGCAAAATTTTTGAAAATGGTGATTTTATTATGAAGAAAATTTTTAAAATTTTTCTAGGAAACCCTAAAAAATTTGTATTTATATATCTTAAACTAAAAGAGATAAGCTACACTTGTAAGCAAAATTTTGTGTAGAGAATTACAAAGACTATCTATGTTTAAAAATTCTTTACAACAGAATTAACAATTAATTTTTGAAGATCTTTTTTTTTTTTTTTAAATTACATATTCGAGACGGCCAACTTTGGAAGGCCACCCACTACCCTTAGGGTTGCCAGACGGGCTTGAATGTATTTGATTGTCAAGATATTTTAGAAGTTCTCAAGTTTCAAGCTAAAACGTAATTTGTCAAGTTGAAAACAATTTGTAGTTATGAATATTTTTTTGATAGCGTTAATCCCGAAGCATATTTTTATATTTTAGAAAATACTATGCCATATACTTTATTACACAATGAAAATGTAATATCATATAACACGATAGGATACTGTGCTCTTCCAAATCAACTCGAAATGAGAGAAGAAGATATAGTCGGTCAAGCCCGACCATATGATACCCTACACCATTTTGATACACATAATTATACCCTACACCACCAAAGGTGGTTGGGGTATTATGTGTTTGTGCAGAAGTTGTAACGCAGAGAAAAAATCTTCGGACCCCCACCTTAAAGTATACCGTTCGACTCAGAATCACTTTCAGAGTCGATTTAACGATGTCCGTCCGTCCGTCTGGTCGGCTGGCTGGCTGGCTGGCTGTACATGTAAAGCTTGTGCGCAAAGTACAGGTCGCAATTTTGAAGATAATTTGATGAAATTTGGTACATATGCTTTTCTCAACACAAGGACGAAAACTTATTTGTGCTAAATTTCATTAAAATATTCCTATTTTTAAGGCATCTATGAGTGTTAAAACTCTTTTCCGGGAGGACATTTGTATGGGGGCTGGGTGAAATAATGGGCCGATCATAACCAAATTCAATAGGCTTCGTCCTTGTGTTGAAAAAAGCATATGTACCAAATTTTCTTCAAAATTGCGACCTGTACTTTGCGCACAAGCTTACATTGACAGCCAGCCAGCCGACCAGACGGACGAATATCGTTAAATCGACACAGAAAGTGATTCTGAGTCGAACGGTATACTTTAAGGTGGGGGTTCGAAGATTTTTTCTCTGCGTTACAATTTCTGTACAAACACATAATACCCCAACCACCTATGGTGGTGTAGGGTATAAACATCTTAGCAATGGCCATGTCAAATTTTATCTAGGTATTTAACAGATCACAAGTTATAGAACTATTAAAAAAAACGTTTTGGGACCACTGTGCGTTATAACTAAAATAGACTCGTGTAGAGCAACGACCGCAAAATAGTGCACATGGGCAAATTATCTCTTAATTTTGTCACATCTATATGCTCTTACATGTGAAGACAGAATAATTATTTATTAGTTTTATATATTTTTAATACTTTTTTTTAACAAATTGTTTTAATATTCAATTATAGTTATACCCTACACCACCATAGGTGGAGAGGGTATTACGCGTTTGTGCTGATGTTTGTAACACCCAAAAATATTGGTCTAAGACCCACCTTAATTTATACCAATCGGCTTAGAATCACGATCGATTTAACGATGTCCGTCCGTCCGTCTGTCCGTCTAACCGTCTGACCGTCTGTCCGTCCATGTAAACCTTGTAATCAAACTACAGGTCGCAATTTTGAACCAAAATATATGAAATTTGGTACACAGGTTTCTTTTGGTGCAGGGACGAAGCCTATTGAAATTGATTATGATCGGTCCATTATTTCACCTAGCCCCCATACAAATGACCTCCCGGAAAAGGGTTTAACGATCATAAATCCCTTAAATATAGCAATATTTTAATAAAATTTGGCACATACAACTTTCATATAAGTCTAAATAAGTGTGCCGATCGGTTCATAATTAACCATAGCTCCCATATAAACCCCTTTTCAAAAAATCACTTTAACGAGCATAAATCCCATTAAAATGTTAGTATCAAGTTAATATTCGACACAAATAAATTTTATATAAACATAAATGATAGTGCCAAACTTTACAAAGATCGGTCCATAATTTACCACAGCTCCCATATAAGGTCTTTTTTCGGGAATCACCCATTCATATAAATGTTAGTATCGACGTAATATTCTGTATCCGTATGTTTCATTTTACATTTAATATGAGTATCGGTTCACAATTGGCCCCAAGTCTAATAAAAGACCCCTGCCCGAATTTTGATGTACACAATGGTGTAGGGTATTATATGGTCGGGCTTGACCGACTATATCTTCTTCTCTCGTTTTTATTATAGACCATAAATTGTTTGAAAGCAAAAGATATTATTAAATTATAAGTTTAAAAATTGTTTCCGTGAAACAAATTAGAGCACGGAAACAAGAGCATATAGAATGTGAAATTTAAGAGTGCCGTTCCCTGGTGTAGAGACTCTCAGTTAACACTGTCTTAAGAGAACTTCAAAAACAATGAATAAGGATCATAAAAAAAGAACATCCTACCAATGACAACCATATCTCTGTGGCAAACGCTTAAATACGAGCTGATCATAAATATGTTTTGAACATTTTTGAAATTTTATAAAATTTTCATTTACTGTAAAGCATTGTGTGAAAATATTTCAACTAATATTTCCAAATATAGTATAAATATATTAAAATATTCCCTAAATTCAGTTTGTTTGAAATTTTGGGAGTTTAGAGTTATTTTTTCCAAATGGATACGTAATAATTTAAACGTGTTGAATTTTACTAAATATATGTGTATATGCAATTGATTAAATTTATTTTCTTGGCCTTTAATAAAATATTACTTCTAATCAAATATATAATGGTGCCAATTTAAAATTAGACCTCGCCCATGGCTCTAAAAAGTATTAAAAATTATTTCAATCAGTCGAAATAACAAATCTTTTTCAATAAAACATATTAATAGCAAACATTATAATAAAAATGTTTTTCAAAGTAGTAAATACAAATATAACATATTATACCTATTTATAATAATATATTTTGATTTATTTAAACATGCAATATCCGCAGAATGATTGAAAATTTTATAAATTAATAAAACACTAAAAAACGAACTAGTTAGAAATAAACGGAAACTACATAACATTATATTAATTAAGGGGTTTAGCTAAATATTTAAATCAATCATATTTTTGTTTTCATTTTTAAAATATTATTTTTATTTTTTTGCTTCGCAAACACAAATCTTTAAAGTTTTTATAAAGAGTGTTTAACGTAAATAAATAAAATATAACGATTTTTGCCAAAAAAAAAAATAGTAAAGAATTGATGATGATTTAAAATAGCACCGGACATACATACACATAAATGAAAAAACACGCCTTAATAAAAAATTTTAAATTTAAATTTAAACACACAAATTAACCCAATTTTAGGAACATTTTACAAATAACCTTGAAATATTTAATTAATTAAATGATTTTAATAAGAAAAATTTGTTTAAAGAAGCTAAAATAAATGTCTTTGCGATTTTTGTTTTAAACCCTTTCACTTGTATTGTTAAGTTATTTCTTTTGTTTTAAATAATTAATCGTTGGTTAAACTTGTGTATAATTTTTAATTAAGCAGATAAAATATAATCTTGCAAAAATATTCAAATAGTAATAAATTTGCCAAATAATATATAAAAACACGGGTGACAAAATTTATATTCAAACATTATTCCACTTGCCAAATGTTTGATTTGACGAAAAAGGTCATAATTACCAATGGATAACATTTTGATTGTTTTATTTTATTTTCTTTTTATCTTTGTGAGTGAATGACTCTGCGAAAGCGTTTAATTAGTCTAAAATGATGTTGCAAAAATGTTGTTTTAAAAATTCTTAATTATTAACGAATTTTGTATACCTTATTTATAAAAATGATTCAAAATAAAGAAGTATTATGTTATTTTTTACCTAAATTAATCTTTTAGTATTTAGTATTGGTGATAGTTTTAAAATTACACAGAAAAAAGTAAAAATGGACTTCAATTACGAAATTTGTAATATTAATTAATTTTTAATTGATTTTGCTCCAATCAATAAAATGATAATATTAATAACTAGAATAATTGATATTATTATTACTTCTTTTCCTTAAATAGATGCAATGAGCTGAACATTTTTGAAAATTTACTTAAATTTATTTTATTTCTGTACTTTTATAGACAAATATTAAATTTTTCTTTATATTTTATTAACAGCTCTCAATTTATTAAAAATCAAAAATGAAAACCAATTAGAAAACTAATTATATTAATAAATCATATAATTAAATTCCAATATAAAGTTAATAAATAATTATATTAAAAAATTATTTGAAATATTTTTTTCTGTGTAAAACACTTTAAATATTAATTATTGCGAGAGCTCCCTGAAATCCTAAAAAAATAAGTCAGTTACAACTAGTTGTCATTTTTAAATGTGAATTAATTATTAATTTTTTTATAAATGTTCTAAATACACTGGTCGACAAAAAAATGTTTTTTCGTGCTCCTTCAAAAAAAATATAAAGACTAGATGGAATTCCGCATGCTAAACTCGAATCTGTTTTCAGTTTTCTCCCATCAGGTCGAAATTTTTTTGATGGGCGTGTCTAATATTGTATTATTAAATAATACATAAAATATGTGGAATAAAACTGGTTTTAAGTCGTTCTACTAACAAATTTGTATCCGCTCAATAGTTTTGGAGATATTTCTAAATAAGTGTCCAAAAAGTGTCTAAATTCAAGATTTCTTTTTTTTACTAAAACTTCTTTTTAAAAGTGAAAACATCAAAAATGTTTCAGTTTGTCATCTTTATCTCAAAGCTGGCAAAACTACGAGTAAATAAAGACATTTATCATAAAAATTGATTCACAAATCATGATTGCATTCACAGTTAAGTTAGGATACCCATGCCTACCTACAGTTAAGTGGAAATACACTAGTGGACAAAAAAAAATTTTTTTTTTTTCGTCTTAAATAAAAAAATAGGTGGATTAGATGGAATTTATCGTGCTATCACGTATCAATTTTTTTTATGGGCATGACTACTATGACCCCGCTTTTAGGCAGTCACTATTGTATAACTCGAGAACGTTTTGTTCTATTAAGATAAATTAAACTCCAATATATAGCGACTTAAATTGTCTTTAAGCCGAATTTACAAAAATTTTTGTTCAGATAATATTTCCGTAGTTATTTGGTAATTAGTAGCAAAAAAAAAATTAAAAAAAAAATATTGAAAAATCGTGAAAATGTTGATCTATAACTCTGTAATTTTTGAGCGAATAAAAAATATTATTTACATAACTTGAAGACAATTTTCGTATGCGTCTTTTGTTGTATCATTTATCAAAATCGTGTAAACGGTTCTTGAGTTATAGTCTAAATTTGACAAACCATTCTCGAATTTTATAGTGTGACCGCTGAATAAGGTGATGATATTAGTCATGCCCATAAAAAGAAATCAGTACGTGATAGAAAAAAAGTGAATGCAGATCATTGTTTAGCTCGTCAAAATCCACTTAGTTCACCTATTTTTGTTTCAAGAAAAAAAGAAATATTTTTTTTTTTTTTTTGCCCACCACTGTATTTCTATAAAATTGTATGTAACGTGGGTATTTTTACTTAACTGTGAATAAAATCAAGATTTATGCATCAATTTTAAATATACATGCCTTATTTGACTCGCAGCATGACTAGCTTTAAGATAAAGATAATAAACTAAACATTTTTGATGTTACCATTTATTAAAAAAAAAAAAATAGTAACAAAAAAATCTGAAATTTAGCATGAAAGGTTCTTTTTTTTTTACACTTATTCCAAAATAACTTCGAAATTATTGAGCACATAAAAAAATGAAGTTTGGGAGATTTGAAAATTTTAGTACGCATCTTTTGGTGTATCACTTATGTCAATCGTACACACCGTTCTTAAGTTATAAGGAAATATACTAGAGTAATGACCTTACTATGGCCGAAATATTAGACATACCCATAAAAAAAATCAAGACCTGATGGAAAAAAAACTGAAAGCAGATTCGTAGCACATAAAAATACATCAAGTCCAACTATTCGTATTTTTTTTTTGTCGACCAGTGTTATCAATTCAAGGAAAAATGAAACGTACAACTGTTAACACTTTTAAAGTGTTAACAACTGCACGTTTATTTAAGAAGTATCTACTTAATTTTTTGATCTGTTTGTAGAGTACTCATAAAAATATCATAAATTTGAAATAGTAATTTTTTAACAGCTCAGCTTTTTATGTATTTCGCAGATTGTATATATGCAAATTATTGATTTTAAAACATTTCATTACATTCAAAAATTTTCAACAATTCATCAATCTTTTAAATGATTAAAAAACACTTGTCTAATCGTTGAAACTTTGAAATACAATAATAATAAACAAAAATATATATCTACCAAATACACATAAATCGTATTCGTGAGAAACACTAAACGTTTAGATTGTGTGACTTAACAAAAAAACTGTTTAAATCATTTAAGTATTTCTTAATAAAAAATATGGCAAAATCAAAAAGTATTCATTAATATTTTTCTAATTTTGTCTCTTCTTTATTTTGAACTCAAATTTAAATGATTTAAAATATTAAGTTGTTAAATAAAAAAAAATAAAAAAAATGATGAACTGAAATTATTAATTATAGTTATTAGAAAATCATGAAATACTAACCAATAATATATTATGTTAAGTTGTAAACTTTGTTAAATATTACATTTTAAAAGTTATGATAAAATGACAGCTATTTGATTTTAGTGACAATATTATTATAATTCATCAATATACATATTTTTAAAAGTTATTTGCAAAAATTTTATATACATACATAAAAAAATAAATAAATAATAAAAACAAGTTTTAGCAAACGGTATTTTTAAATAGTTAAGGATTAAAAAATTAGAAGTTATGTCACATTGACGTCAATTTTTTTTACAAGATAGCTCAGCTTCAAATAAGGAATGAGCTCAAATAAATTGTAATCAGTTTTCTTAAAAATCTTAGACTGGATACATCATACTTGATTATTACAACTACAGCTTAACATAGATATAAAGCTCTATGATTACAATATTCAATAAAATATAATCCGAAAGATTCAAATTGTTAACACTTCTCAAAAAGGTATCGGAAAATTATGTCATATACTTTCAAAACTATAACAGGTTTTTAGATCATATCTAGCAGGACAATATTAAAAAAAATATTTTTGAGTTTGCAACAAAATATATTTTGTTCAACAGCTAATGGAAAATAGTTTTTCAAATTATCTTTTTTCTTTAAGAGGTGAGAGAAATATAACAAATATACACTATTTGTCTTTAGAAATTAATGTTTAGCAATAAATACTCGCACCAAGGAAAAAATGTATGAGTTCTAAAAATTTAGTTCTAGAATTCATGAAAATAGCCAATAGGACAACGATTCCCAGCAAAAAAAAAAAACGATTAGAGCATTTTCACAACTTCAAAAGTAGAACAAAGTGCATATTTTAAACTTTTTTGGAAGTTTTTAATAATTAATTCTAAAAATGTGAAAATAAATTAATGTTTTGCGGGAAAAAAATTAATAATTTCTAAGAAAATCAAAATTTTATAAACTTTAAAGCATTATTGTTATATGTAAATAAGGCTAAAAAATTACATTAAATTACATTAACGAAATTAATATTAATTTCAAGTTAATATTCGACACAAAGTTTTATACAAGTAAAAGCATCATTGGTAAATTTTATGAGAATCGGTCCATAATTTTCCATATCTCCCATATAAACTCACTTCCGGAAATCGCTCTAAAATGCATAAAATCATATAGAAGTTAGTATCAAGTCATTATTCAGTATTTGTATATTTTATTTTACATTTAATAAAAGTGTTGGTCTACAAATGGCCACAAACTGCTAAAAAATTATTTAAAAAAAAATATATATCCTTCTAAAGAAAAACTCTTGTTTGTAATTCTGTTAATATTTCTTTATTAATAATAAGTCGTAATATGTTAAAAAAATGTAACTATTTTTCCCCCGTTTCTAATGAGATTGTTTTTTTTTTATTTCCTAACAAGCAAACGTCTTTGTAAAGGATCGCCTTTTTATATTTTTTGTTAAATATTGACAGATTTTTTTATTCATTTGTGAATTACAAAAATAAATCAAATTTCATAAACTGCTAAAAAATTAATCAAGTTTTCACTTTTTTCAGTCTCATAAACCCGTTTCTAAATACGACAATTTTTGCGACCTCTGGTGGCCACTATAATAGCTGACAATCTTTTTCTAGCTTTTTTCAATGCAGGTGATATCAGCTACCCTAGAGGAAAGAGAACCGTTTCAAAACTAGTCACGTGACAGGTTTTCAGGGCTAGTGACCGGTTCCAGTTTCGGAACTTTATATGGGAGGGGCCTGTCACTTTTACTTGGGGTTGTCATTGGAGTTGGCTAATTAGAATTTTGGGACAGGTCATAGGACAGGTCACAGGACTGGTCCAAGAGGACAAGTTCAGAGTCGGTAAATATAATACAAATTTTAAAAAACTTTTTACTTCTTTAAACTTTCTTTTATTTCTTTTTTAATTTTTTTCTAATTTATTTTTATTAAATTATATTTATTTTATAATTTTTCATTAATGTTGATGACGGCACCCACGTTCTTCTGACGTATCTTACGTTTTATAGTCTTCAACTCTAACCACCCAGCCACAGATTGTTGTTAGAAATTGACTCTCAACTGATATTTAGTGAGTGTGAAGGTTCTAAACTGGGTCTTAGGTGGCGTGTTAGGTGTCAATTGGTACTCTGTCGGTAGTGAGGGACCGGTTCATTTCTGCGATTGCCACAAATTTCCCGCAGGGTATTAACAGACTTAGTTTTAATACATTCCAATTTTTTTTATTTTTGCCTATAAACGAATCACTATGGAACGGTTTAAAAACCAGTTAATAAAATCAATGTTTCATTTTTTTCACTCTAATGACTCATATACCAACGAAAAACATTTCCATAAAATCTTTAAACTCATAATTTACAAAATAAAATAATCTCATATTTTTATTTTATACAATAAAAATAGTATTTACACAACCAAAAATACTTAAACGATTTTTCCTATTTACATTATTTACAAATACATATACAATATTTAACAATAAAACAATTAAAAAAGAACACTTATTGAACTTGTTTAGGCCCAACCACCCGATGGTTGCCAGCCACCACCACCTCCTCCGCCTCCTCCAGAAGACCAGCCACCACCACCACCGCCGCCTCCTCCTCCACCACCTCCTAATTTAATAATCTTAATAATTTTGGTGGAACTGCCACCACCTCCTCCGCCACCTCCGGAAGACCAACCGCCACCACCTCCACCGCCTGAAGACCAACCACCACCGCCGCCGCCTCCGTGTCCACCACCACCACCTCCACCGCCTCCTCCTAGGCTAATAATTTTAACAATTTTAATATCACCACCGCCGCCACCACCTCCTCCTCCGCCTGAAGACCAACCACCACCGCCGCCGCCTCCAGACCAATCACCACCACCTCCTCCTCCACCGGAAGACCAACCACCACCTCCGCCACCACCACCACCATCTTCAGTTATTATTTTAATAACTTGAACATCTCCACCACCACCTCCTCCACCACCACCAGAAGACCAACCACCTCCACCGCCGCCTCCACCACCGGAAGACCAGCCACCACCTGGTTTTGGTTTAGCCGACACGGAAGCAGCACCGATTAAAAGCAAACAGACAAAGGCCTGGAATAGAAGAATTCTTTTAATATTTTTATAAAAAAAAAATATATAAGAAAGTAAATTGTTATTAATTTAGTTAGAAAAAACAAAAGACTTAAGAAACAAACCTACATTTTGAAATCAATAAACATTTTTAAAAACATTATTCCCACTCTTAAAAGAGGCTTACCAAAACGTTATAATACAAATATAAATTAATGTACCAAATTTAATTCATATTTGGGTTTATGCACCTTAAAGTCCTATATCGGAAAATCTATTCAAAAATAACGCTTGTGTTTTTAATTTGAGGTGACCAAATTTAATCCGTAGGGAATTTTTAAAGAAAATATCAAGCGAAGGAAAAAAGGTAGAGAATTTTAATATTTGACAAATTAAAGAAATTTTTTAAAATATTTAAATTTTTATGAAAAATCTATTAAAAACAGGATTAAATAGTTATTACTGCAATAGAATGAATTTTTAAATTTGTGCAAATACATTTTTTTTTTTTAATTAAAATTTTTTTATTATTAATTTAATTAATTCAATTAAAAATTTCGATTAAATATGAGTTTTAATATTTATACAAGTATTTTAATTTATTTTGGATTCTAGTTTGTAAAATTAATTTAAATATTTTTGTTATTATATACATATGAGTTTAACGATAATTACATTTTTTTTATTGAATAAATAAATGTTTGTTCAAATTTAAACATCTTTTAAAGTTGTGTTTAAATTTAATACAATTTTAAAAACAAATAATTGTTAAATTTTTTTTTTTTTTTATACCCACCATCAAAAATATGGGGGGTATATTGATTTTGTCATTCCGTGTGTAACATGTCGAAGGAATCTTTTAAGACTCCACAAAGTATATATTTTCTGGGTCCTGGTTAGATTCTGAGTCGATCTAGCTATGTCCGTCAGACGGTATATTTGGCTTATATAAGGTTTATTTGGGATTGAAAATAGGCAAAATCGGTTAATAAATAAAAAAGTTAAAGCTAAAAACTAGAAACACAGGGTGTCCGTTTTATACTTTTCTGCTGAAATTTCTTCAACAAAAGCATGTACGACAACGAAATTTTGTACGTATAGTTCGGAGTCGATATAAACTCGAAAACAAAAAATGGGCGTGGTCCGCCCACTTTACCGCCCACCTCCCATATAAGGTGAATTTGTGTTCAAATAGTTCAAGGACGAATGTAAACTCTGAAACGAAAATTGGGCATGGTCCGCCCTCTTTATTACCCACTTTACCGCCCACCTCGCATATAACGTTAAATTTGAAAAAGTTGATGGTGGGTATATAGATTCGGCCGGGCCGAATATAACATTCGCGCTTGTTTTAATTTTAATTGGACGAAAATTTCAAATATATGTTAAAAAGAGTTTAAATCTATTAAAGTTCTAGTCAAAATGTGCAAAAAAATTATTCTAATTCATTTAAGATAAATTAAAATTTTCGTGGAAATAACAACTTGTTTCTTCAAAATTTTACATCTATTGATGTTTTCATTTGAAAAAATACTTCGTTTTAATTCATATCTACTTTTCTAAGTCCTTATTTGCAAACTCCTTCTATTTTTTACTAAATAAAAATAGCATTAAATAAAAATTGTTTGGTTAAAAAAATTACACTTTTGTTAAAATTTAATAAAAACTTTTAAAATTTCTTTTAACTTTTTCTTTTTATCCTTATTTTTTATAATTTAACAGCCGTTATTTGTTTCTTTTTAAAGGATTTTGATTAATATTTGATATCTTTTTTATAGTATTTAATTAATTCAACGAAAAAAGTTTGATAAAATTATTCATTATAAAATTTTTAAATTTATCAAAGATTTATGTCAAAATTTTTTCTAACTTTCATACATAAAACTTTTATAAATTAAACGTTTTTATAACAATTAAGGCAATTAATTTCGAGTTGTTTAACTCCTGATTTTTATTATAAGTAATAAATACAAATTAAATTCCAATAATAAGGATTTTAAATAAATTAACATTTGTGATTGAATTCTTATTTTCTTTTTTTTATTAAAAACAAATTAACAATCAATTAAAGTTTTCGTTGAAATAAATAATATGTTTGTTAAAAATTTAATATTGATTTTCGTTTAAAAAAGGGTTAAGTTTGTTTTTCTCTATTTTCATATACTTATTATTGATATCCTTTTTTTAATAATATTTTATTCTTTTTTTTTTTCAAGTCCTTTATTTATAAAAAATTTCATTCACTCTTTATTGTTTTCACTTTTTTTATTATTAATGTTAATATTAAACTTTAACGTACTTTCATGATGCTTTTACTAATATTTAGTTAATCCTTGGCGAAATAATTTGAATTTATAGTTGTTTATCCAAACTATGCAAAGACTATGGGTTTACTGACAACATGTGGCAGATGCTACAAACTTTTATACCACAATTGTGTCAGTAGAGCCAACAACTCTGGTTACTTGTATATGGGATTGTACATAACTATCAGATGAAAAGTCATATTACAACCGGAAAAACTTTAATAATTACAATTTTTTTGGGAAAACAAATATTACACTAACAGCAAGCAGCAACAACTACAACAGAAAGAGCTTTGTTGCACTGGCATCTTCAGTAAAGGCAGCAGAAATCAATGTTGCATCTGCAGCTGACTGGTTTTTTTATTTTTATTCAATCTGCCTCCTTCTTTCCCAAATGAAAATAAAAACGAAGATGATTGTTGTAACACATTTACAAAGCAGTTAGTCAGTCAGTCAGACAGACAGCCAGCCCGCCACATGAGTTTAAAATTAAAAGGTGCCTGTTTATTGCACAAATAAGAAATAGAAATGTCCACTTGACTTTAACGGCTGCTTTTGCTGCTGTTGTTACATGTTTGTGCTTCAATAAACCAAACTATTGTTCAATAAATGTTGCATCAATTTATTGTTGGAGCAAGCCTGTTTGTCATTTATGTACATTGTACATTTAACCTATTTGGTAGCGAAAGTATTTAAATTATTTTTTATTTACTTTGGTAAACCTCTGCTAACGCTTAAAGCAAGTGATAGTAAATGCCTATAAGTCCTTTCCAAAACAAAACAAAAAATTGGAATTGTGTAATAGTTTATTTTTAAGAAGACACAAACTTGTTTTTTTTCCAATTTGAAATTATAACATCAAAATCATTTTTCAATAATCATTATATTCTGTTTATTTTTATTAAGTCCGGAAAATATGTTTGTGGGAAAAATTACATCTTTTGCATAGAAAAATGATTTTTTGTGGTTGAAACTTCATAATTTTTGATTATCAAATAAATTTAATCAAATTAGTAAAAAATAAAAACAAAAAGACAAAACATAATGAAAATTTCCTTAGAGAAAAATTATGCAAGTGATTGATTATCTTCTGTTATTTTGTGTATGAGGTGTAAAAAATTGCTTAATGAAGTTTAGTTTTATTGTGGTAAAATTTTGGAGGCAATATTATATTAAAAAAAAATCATTAATTTTTTTAATACAATGAGTGTCATAGTAAATAGTATAGTATTCATAAGAGTTATTAAATAAGTTTATAGTAAGTTTTCAGCAAAATTTAATAAAATTTTAATAATTTTTTAACTAAAAAAATGCAACTATTGAATAGAAAAACTATTTAATTTGTAGAGACTTTTCAAAGAATAAAATTTTGTTAGTTTTGATACAGGGGTTCTCACAAGTTCCAATAAAAAGTGTGTAAATCTAATGAATTTTCCATATTTATAATATTAATAACTTAATTAGAATTCACATTATAGTTAATTTAGTTATCTAACCCAATTTGAATTATTTTCAAATTTATTTAAAAATATAAAAAAGACAACCGAATTGAAGCTACCCAATAAACCTTAGAACGATATGATAGCGGAAACGATATCATACTAGGAGCCGATTATAATATCATATTGTATTGTAGAAAACGATATTATTATGATATTGATATTTCGAAATATTTCGTTTTAATAAAATAAAAAAAAAAATATCATTTGGAAAAAACTTCAAATAAAAATAAAAATTTTTCAACATACAAAAACAAACTGGAAATCAAATACAAAAAATTCAATAGTTTACCGATTTTTAGTGCTAAAACCAAGTTTTTCAGGTATATAATTGCAGAAATATGTATGTCCCTAAGCAATAATCATGTTTGCAAATGTTGTTGATAATATTTGATAAAATATGTCATGTATGATGATTTTATATCCTTATTTTTTATATTTAGAATTTTTTCTCATTTTAGCTGATTATAGTTCTTTATAGTTATACTTAGTATATTTAAAGGCAAATAAACATAACTTTAAGTATTGAATAGCGTTCAGAACAAAATTTGGTTCATGCCAATTTTACTATCGTTTTTTTTGGAAATAACGATACTGAAAACGATATCATAATTTTATGGAAAAACGATATCGTAAGGAAAGGTACACTTTAGTCCGTAAAAACTATCGTTATAGATTCGAAAACGATTATCACTAGTGATAGTTTTTATCACCTAGATGATATCGTTTCGATATCGTTATAATATCTTTTGGTTTATTGGGTATTATAAAAAGTTGTAGTAGTAGAAATTATTCGGTAGTTACAAAATTTCAAACAAATTCGGGGATACAATCGAAATTTAGGTAAAATTCATTGACAATTTGAAATAAATTATTTTATAAAAGAAAAATGTGTGTGTTAAAATTATTTAAATTAAAAAATTGAGCATTCAAACCAAGAAATGGAAAATATGTTTATGATATTTGATGGTCATGTGGTTATTATGCAGAAAATCAATCCACAAAGTTCAAGTCACATGCTTTAAATATTGTCGTGTTTGAAGTAATCGTAAGTGTAACTTATTGTCAAATATTTCTGCAAAATCGTTGACTAATAATAAATTTCTTGCAGACAATCATTAGTGTAATGTTTCAATCTGGGAAAAAAAATATGTATCTGCCGTGCTGGTGTAAACGTTGTCAAGCTGTCGGTTTATACAATGTTCTCGATTCCCTGCCTATTGCTATGGTTAGGTGTTAAAATGCAGTTAAGAATTTTGTGAAGAGTTATTTGGATCTGAATACTAAGTAGTACAAAAGTAGTTTAGTACCCAAAACTTATCAGTAATCAAATACTGAAGTCTTGTATAACTGTGATTTTTTTTTTTTAATATCCGCTTCGTCGAAGAAGATAGCAGTCCAATGGTCAAAAGTTGGTAATTGGTACCATTGAATATACAAAAAACGTAACTAACAAATTATCAATCTTAAACCATCGATAAGTCCAGGAGTGCATCATAGCTTAAATAATGTATTATAATAATGTTATTGTATTCGTTTCACCTATTTTCATTTTTAATAAAAATATATTAAAAAATAGTAATAATAATAATAACGACATTAATATTTTTGATCCATATTACAGTTTTAAATACTGTACCGCATTTATTCAGTGGTCACAATTAAATTATGAGATAGTTTATACATCCGACAGAATTCAATTGGCAAATTCAAAATTCAGTTGCCACAATGAATCTGTTTCCTCTGTGCATGTTTAATTAATTAATTAACAGCAAACTCAAAGATTTTTTGCGAGAAGAATTTATATTTAATATTTATTATATTAAAATTCATATTTCACAACAATTCCAAAATTTAAAAAAAAATTTGAAATTTCATCAAAAATCCGAAATATCACCAAACATTTTAATTTCACAAATAATCCGAAAGTTAACAAAAAAAAAAAGCTCCAAATTTTGCCAAAAATCCAAAATTTTACTAAAAATTCGAAATTTTATTGAAAATTCAAAATAACACAAATAACACTGGTCGACAACAAATTTTTTTTGGAGCTCCTTAAAAAAAAAAAAATATGTAGACTAGATGGAATTCCGCATGCTAAACTCGAATCTGCTTTCAGTTTTGTTCCATCAGGTCGGGATTTTTTTATGGGCGTGTCTAATATTGTGCCCTAAATATGTTGATTACTCGAGTATATTTCACTATTACTTGAGAATGGTATGCACGTTATACATTCGACAACAGTTTGTCCAATTAAGATAAATTGAACTTTAATATATAGCGACCTAAATTGTCTTTGAGCTGAATTTATATAATTTTTTGTCCAGTTAATATTTCCGTAGTTATTCGGTAATTAGCACCGAAAATTTTAAAATTTATTTTTTTGAAGTGGTGAAAATGTTGATCCATAACTGAAATTTTTGAGCGAATGAAGAACGTTGTTGACATACCTTGAAGACAATTTTCATATACATCTTTTGATGTATCACTTATTTTATAGTGTGACCGTTGAATAAGGTGATGATATTAGTCATGCACATAAAAAAAATCAGTACCCGATAGAAAAAAAAGTGAATGCAGATTCTTGTTTAACTCGTCAAAATCCACTTAGTCCATTTATTTTTGTTTCAAGAAAAAATGAAAAAAAATTTTTTTTGGCCACCACTGTATTTCTACTCAATTGTATGTAACATGGTATTTTTACTTAACTGTGCATAAAATTTAGATTTGTGCATAAATTTTGAAGATACATGCCTTATTTTATTCGTAGCATTACCAGCTTTAAAATAAAGTAACATTTTTGATGTTTTCATTTATTAAAATAAATTTTAGTAACAAAAAAATCTAAAATTTTGCATGAAAATTATTTTTTCGGACACTTATTTCAAAATAACTCCGAAACTATTGTGCACATAAGTTTAAGGAATTTGAAGATATTTTTAGTACGCATCTTTCGCCCATAGTAATGGCCTTACTATGGGCGAAATATTAGACACGTCCATAAAAAAAAATCCAGACCTGATGGAAAAAAACTGAAAGTAGTAGCACACCAAAATACATTTTTTTGTTGACCAGTGTAATCAGAAATTTCACAAAAAAATTAAAATTTTACCAAATACTCGAAATTTCTCCAAAAATACAAAATATTACCAAAATCCGAAATTTCACCAAAAATTTTAAATTTCACCAAAAATCCGAAATTTTACCAAAAACTTAAAATTTTACCAGAAATTCGAAAATTCAAAATTTAAAAATTTTATTAAAAATTGGATCAAAAATTCCTTCACCAAAAACTTAAAATTTCCAAATTTACCCAAAAATCCGATTTCCTTTTTTTAAATTAAGATTTAACCCAAAATTTTACAAAAAATCGAAAACTTTAAATTTCATAATTACGGCAAAAAAATTTTAAGTTTGTAGTAAGTATATTGTATTTTTTTAAACACAATGCGAAACTACTGAGATAATTTGAATTCGAAAAAAGGGTTTGTCATTTGATGTCCAGGGAAATATTAACTGGACATCAAAGAATATGTTTTTTAAATTTTTAAAAATTTGCTCTTATATAAATGTAAATTTGTATTGTATATTATAAATTCTTAAAAACATATTTTAGGGGCATATTAAAAAAAATAAATGCATGAAAATCTTCCCTTTACTCATTATGTTTTTGCAACTGCACACTAAACAGTGAAATGAAAGCCTTAAATATTTGTTCATAACAAAAAAGAAAGATAATTTAGTGTAGAGGGAAGATTTTCATGCATTTAAGTCTCGTAAATATGTTATTTAAACATTTATAATTAGATATACACAAATTTTAAAAATATGCACTTATATAGGTATATATTTTTAAAACATATTTTAAAATTTTTTTAAACTAAAAATTCAAAAAAATAACACTGGTCGACAAAAAAAAATCCTCCCCCAAAGATGAATAGTCCCCACCAGTGTATTTCCACTTAATTGTAGGTATACATGGGTATCTTCATTTAACTGTGAATGCATTAATTTTAAAGATACGTGGCTTATTTTACTCGTTATGATGTTTTCACTTTTCAAAAGAAATTTTTGTAAAAAAAAAAAAATTAAATTTTGCATGAACAAATTTTTTTCGGACACTTTATTTAACTATTGACCATATAAAAATTAGATATTAGAACGACTTAAAGCCAATTTTATTCCGCATAGTTTTGGTGCATCATTTATATAAATCGTGCACACCGAAATATACTCTAAAAATCGGCCTATTTAGGGCGAAATATTAGACACGCCCATAAAAACATCTCGACCTGATGGGAAAAAACTGAATGCAGATTCGTGATTAGGTCTGGATTTTTTTTATGGGCGTGTCTAATATTTCACAAGAATCTGCTTTCACTTTTTTTCTATCACGGACTGATTTATTTTTATGGGCATGACTAATATCATCACCTTATTCAGCGGTCACACTATAAAACTCGAGAATGGTTTGTCCAATTTATACTATAACTCAAGAACCGTTTGCACGATTTTGATAAATGATACACCAATGCATACGAAAATTTTCTTGAAGATATGTCAACAATATTTTTTATTCGCTCAAAAATTTCAGTTATGGATCAAAATTTTCACGATTTTTATAAAAAAAAAGTTTTAAATTTGTTCGCTACTAATTACCGAATAATTACGAAAATATTAACTGAACAAAAAATTATGTAAATTCAGCTCAAAGATAATTTAAATCGCTATCCAATGGAGTTTAATTTATCTTATCTCGTTCTCGAGATATACAAATGTGACTACCTAAAGGCGGGGTCATAGTAGTCATGCCCATAAAAATGATTACGTGATAAAAAAAAAAAGTGAAAACTGATTCTTGTTTAGCACATTAAATTACATCTGATCCACCTATTTTTTTCTTTTTTTTTTTTTTTATTTAAGGCGAAAAAAAATAAAAATTGTTTTGCCCACTAGTGAATCTCCACTTAACTGTAGGTATGCATGGGTATTTTAACTGTGAATGAAATCAAGATTTGTGCATCAATTTTGATGATACGTGGCTTTATTTACTCGTAGTTTTAGCAGCTTTGAGATAAAGATGATAAATTGAACAAATATTTTTCAGACACTTATTTCAAAATATCTCCTAAACTATTGAGCGGATAAAAATTTGGTAGACTTAAAGCCAATTTTATTCCGCATTGGTGTATCATTTCTATAAATCGTATACCGTTCTCTAGTGAAATATACTCAAGTAATCGGCTTATTTAGGGCGCAATATTAGACACGCCCATAAAAAAATATCGACCTGATGGGAAAAAGCTGAGCAGATTCGAGTTTAGCATGCGAAATTCCATCTAGTCCACATATTTTTTTTTTAAGGAGGAGGAAAATTTTTTTTGTCGACCAGTGTTTTTAGTTACATATTTAAAATTTTATTATTCATAACTTTAATTTTAATTACACAATAATACAAATTTATTTAATACAATGCATAAAATATTCAACCGAAATTTTTGTTTAATTATACATAATTTCCCAAAGATCATCTAAAAGTCAAATACTTTAATTATAATTTTGTTTTCCCTAACTCGGCTACACATGCTTCCAAGATGTTGCAACAAACAACATTTATATGTATGTCTAGGCAAAAGCATTCATATTTACCTTTGCAAAAAAAGCACAATTGTTATTATGAACCACGAAAGTGGTAAATGATGTAAGAATTGATGTTGAACAAGTTTAAACAAACATGCCCCCACAATTGGGCCAACTAATCGCCTGTACATTTGTATATGTATACGTTGCAACTTGCAATATACATATTTATAACGTCTTCAAATAAATGTTTAAAAATTTAAAACAATAGTGAAAAATAGTCATAAAAATGTTTTTCCATATAAGCGTTACATTTCCACTTTTTAATGTTAATGGAAAGTACAACAAGAAGAAAAAAATCGAAAATAAATTCATATGCAAAGAAAAAAGAAATTGTTTAAATAACAAATTGTAGCCAATAGGAAATAAAGATATGAATATAAATCTGTTAACATCATCCGGATACGATAATTAAAATTAATTATAAATAGCAATAAATATTATTTAATCTATTAAAAATGTGTTGCCGTTTATTTTTCAAGAAAAAGAAGAAAAAATAATCCTATGTTCCTATGTTGTTGAAGTCGTGTTTATGACATTGTTACACATAACTAAATTTGTTTCTATGTATTACTCCTTTGTCGATTGTTTCATGAGAAATCAGGACACTTTGGTAGTGTACGTTCGGAGTATAAAAGTACAATTACTTGTGAATAGAATGCCATCATTTGTTTGTTCAAAGTTTTCCAAGAAGTAATGAAAATGATCTGCCAAACTCGGGTAATTCTCCATCACGAAAATTTTAAGTTTTACACATTGTTTGAAGAAACCGCCAATATTATCAGCACAAACATCAAATTATGGCATTCTCCATCATGCAACCCTTTATTATAATCCAATAACTTTATTGCATTAACCTGTATCAAAATAAATTGCGTTGCCAACTTATTCGACAGTTGGAAAATTGGTTAATGCAACAAAAATACATGTTTTTGAAGTGATTCAATCAAAGCGGAAAAACTGCATTAAGACATATCAGAAAAGGTAATGAATGTCATGGATACTACTCTAGGAAACTATAATGTCTATTTCAAAAAGAACTATTATTGTTTTATAAGTTTTTCGCAAAATCTAAAAGATTATATCTGATATTTATTTTCTGATTTTTTTAATAAAAATCAATCTGAGGATTACATTTCTGTATTTTGTCCGATCGTTCCTTATATCTAAATTTTACGTTGAAAATTTCAAGAATAATGATTACACTGGTCAACACAATTTTTTTTTGTCTGTGGCCCTGAAATCTTTCACCCTGCTCCTCACTAAAATCACCCAAATTTTGTGCATTAAGTGGATTTTTATGCTCATGATGCACTCTAGCTCTTGCAAGTTCGATAGCATGCACTCAACAAGCTCAACATGGTCATCAGATTTCTTTTTGCCTAGGAAATTACTCCCCAGCAAAAAAGAGCATACCAATCATTAGTAAAATCATTGATGTTATTGAACCTGAAGTAGTTCCATTTCTGGTGAAACATCAATGAATTTAACACGTGGTTGTCATAGGACGGAAGTGATCCAAAGAGCTGAATAGTATGTGCTTTTGAGGAACACTGAGGTATTATGTGAAAGTATACCTTTTCATATTTCTTTTATCATTAGTGAAACAATTTAATACAATTTAGCAATGATGAAAACATGGACTAAATATATCGAGGGCCTATATTCAAATCGGGCTTCATGCAGATTTAGAAAATTTCTTTTTTTTTCCGTCAGGCTCTTTAGTTTTCTATTTTTTATATATGGTGTTAATTTTGGAGTCAAAAGTTAATTCAAACACTATGTTTTTCACTTTTTGTTTTTGGGCTATCTACAAACAGTATATTTTTTTAAGGCAAAACGGGCTATATGCAAGTTTTTGTTTGATTTTCAAAGAAATTTAAAAATAAAAATTGATAAATAATGAGAATTTTCTTTGCGTTTTGAACTTTTCCTAAACATTTTGAATTACAATTTTAATATATCTCATAAAAATTTTGTTATCTCAATGCAGTCTGGAGAAAAAAGCCATTGAAGTTAGATTTTTAACCTTTTTTAGATGATTATAGATCATACGCGGGTGCACCTATCAACATTTTATGAAGCTAAGTTGGAGCACTATACGCAAGATTTAAAGACAAGAATGAAAACATTTTAATAAAATTCGTAATTATAAGCAAAACATCTTAGTTACCAAAATCAGTTTCTTAAAAAAATTATAATTAAATAAAAAGTGCAATAAACATCGTCTTTAAAGGTTTTAATAATTTTTGAGTTGTTGATATGCAATTTAATACAATTTTAATTGGTTTAAACATTTTTTTTTTTTTTTTTTTGCAAAAAAATTTTTTTTTCCAATTTTTATCGCATTCAATTTTTTTTCAAAATTTAGTTTATAATTTTAATTTTGAACACATTTTCGTCTTTTTGGTAAACACTCCTGTTATTTGAAATTTCTAACGATTAAAAATGGTCCAACCAACAAAAAAATAGATTTTTTTTATCTCCTGATTAGTATGATATCATAAATTTAACATATTGTAATTTTTTTTCCAAAAATAGTATGTTTTACTTCTTTAATTTCAAATAATCAAAACAATATGATAATTTTTTAACAAACATTAAAAATAATTAAGACAAAACGGGCTATCTACCATAACTTCGCGAATAATGGAGTTAAAATACTTATTTTTCAGTGTGAGATTAAGTAGACGTAATATTAATAAATCGTAGAAGAACGGATTGTAAAATTTTGAAAAATGAGGGAAATATACAGTTTTTTTGTTATCCTGAACAATGCTGTTTTGCACGAGGCCCGTTTTGAATATAAGCCCTCGATATGTAAAATATAAAACATAAAATTTTTTATGCAGATTAATATTTGTTCTTCTTAAGAAGAAAAGTGAGATTTGGAATTTGTAAATTAATTACAATATAGTTTTGTTCTTTTATTTTTGCTATATTTATTTTTAATTGTTGTCACCAGTAGCGCAAATAATAAATTTTTTACTAATAATGAATGCTTACATACAAATCATTAGATAAATGATATAATTTTTTAACATATTGGGATGTTGCTAAAAAGAACAATTTTAGAATATAAAATTCATAACTTAAAGTAACTTGGTATGTAATGAAAATGCTGTGATTTTAGAACAACTTCTGAAATATTTTGCTGGGTCATAACCAAAACAAGTTATTGATTTGACAAAATTATGATCTTTCATAATTTTGTCGCGATTTTAATTGATGTCGTTTAGCAGTAGATAAGTTTATACGCCGTTTACACAAAGTCCGATATAGGTTTTTGATATTTTTAAATATATATTTACCACAAATATAGCAAAAACAATCTGGATTAAGTACACAACATCTTCTTGACGAAGCTATATCGTAAACAACAACAAAATATATTTTAGTGTCCAATAAAAAACGAAAATCCAATTGAAAATAGTAAATGAGGGTATTTAGCTATTACTCTAAAAACTGTTGCCATATTTAAAAAATACGCGTCAATTTTATATAGAAACAAAAAAAAATTACAGGAAACAATTTTTTTTGGTTTTGTTGACCAGTGTTATTTTCTATCCTTAGATTTTAAGCTTAGTTTAACCAAGTGAGTTTAAACTGTTAAATCATAGATTGTCTATTTGGACTCTTAAGATTGCTCTAAAGATTTTATAAACTCGAATATACTAATTTTCCAACAAAATTATGGACACACAATAAAAAATCATAAAACAGTTAATTAAATTTCCTATAAGAGAATCCAAATCTCTTTTGCTTCTTAATTTATCGATTTCACAATCTATATTTTTCCAACCGGGCAATAATGAATACATCATCTTCAAACAATATTATGCAGTCAAATTATATAATTTTTTTATAATAGTGAAGCTGCAATTTTCTATGAAAATGAAACAAAGAAAAAAGTCGTTAGCAATTTTCTTTGAACAATATTTTTTGCTTTCTTTAACTTTTTATTTTTTTATTTTGTCTTTGAAACGTAGTTAACAGAATAATATGCTTTTGAATTGCAGTAAGCACAGCTGAGGGAATCCTCTTTATGTGTAAATAAACCAACAAATGGCCAAGAGACACCAGACCCAGACTTTTTGTATTAAAATATTCGTTTTCATTTGTTTGTACATTAGTCCAACACTATTTACTTATTTCGAAAATATAATCATTAAAATCGATATATAAAAATAATTGATGTGTGTGTATGTAATGTAGTCTTGGGTTAAATGATCATTTAAAAACTTAAAACTTCCTTAATGACAAAACAGGCGATAAAAGTTATTTAAAAGCTTTTTTTTAATTTTGAGGTCTAGACATGAATTTGCAAAAAATAAAAAGACGTGTAATTGTATTTTTGATGTGGGATTATGTTAAACAAACTTTTTACATTTGAAAAAAAAAAAACATAAATTAATGTGAAATATTTTAGGGAAAAATTATTTAAAGATGAATATTCAAGTCACAGAATAAGTAGATTAATATACACATTAGACAAATATTTTGTAGGAATACCGCTCAAACGATGCATAAAAATTACCTTAATATGGAAAAAAATTAAAATTGATCTTCAGTTCCCTACCAGCGATTGAAAGTCACGGGTCTAGAATATTTCGTCCAAAAAATAGTATTGAGTTTTGTCTTGAAATGGGTTTTAAAAAATATTGTTATTTTTAGCCAATTATGAAAAAAAAATATTTTAAAAAATTTTGATCCATAAAGTCTTTTGTCGGGACACTGTAATTTTGATTTGAATAAACTATAACTTATACAGATCATTGAACCTGTATTAACCATATTTAACTAAACCTAAATAATTGCAGATTATATAGTTTTATCAGATCAAGTTATTAAATACTGTTTGTCCTAACTTTAAATATTTATTTTCTCTTACAAGACTAGTTTCTTTAAGACGATAAACTCAAGGTATGTTCAGACTAGTCAAATATTTGACCAAAATGACATAACCACTACATAAAATATTAATTAACTACTATTTTAATGGGAAAATATTTTTTGCTTATCATTAATCATAGCTTACATTTTATAGAATCTTGTTTGACGCTGTTTTCTCTTACAAAACATTTACGAGATCAAACAATGGCAAATAATTTTTTTTAGAATTACTAGTCACGCAAATTTAGTCAAATATTTGACATATGTGAACATAGTTTTATATTTAACTTTAACAAATATTTCTCTCGTAAAACAAAGTTTTGTTCCCCATAAAAAATAATAGACAGAATCGAAGGTACACTTCAGCCTTAAGCTCTGGGAACTAGTAGTAACATTTTGTACGAGTATTTTATGTATCATTAAAATTTGTATCACTCACTTAACTTACATATTATTAAAATTTCAAAGCATTAATAAGACGTTATTTTATTTAAAACTTGTGGCCACTAACAAGTATAACTAATTGGTTTAAAGTGCCTAATTAACATATTTGGTATTACATTTTTACAGTGTGATAACAAATAAATGAAACTATGTTCAAAATAATCTTACATTAGACCAACAAAATTAAACGAATATTTATTTAACCTAGAAATGAAGCTAAAAAGACGAAAATCTGTTACCACTTATTCCTACAAATAATACTGGTCTTCAAAAACAAAACACTTTTTCGGCAAAAATAGGTGAACTAAATGGAATTTAGAAAATTCCATCTAGTTCACCCTTTTCTCCCGGAAAAGGGTTTTAACGACTATAAATGCCTTAAGTTTTGCAATATTTTAATAAAATCTGGTACATGTAACCACTTTAACGTACATATATTCTATATACATACGCAGTGTCAATTTTTATGAGAATTTTTTTCATAATTTACCATAGCTCTTATATAAGGCCCGCGTACGGGAAACACCTTAAAGTTCAGAATCCTATATAAATGTTTAAAGTATCAACATAATATCGAGACCTTACCGAAAAAAAAAATCGTAACTGACAACATTTTCGAAATTCGTGTTTTGATGAAAATCTAAAATTTAGAATCATTTACATCATCTGTCAAAATATCATCGACGTATAAAGTGTCATTTCAGATTTATAGCGAAAGCAATTTTATTGTGTGACATTTTTATACATATAACATATAACAATATGTAAACAATCACAAAAATGCTTCTCCTGTAAAGTTTTGCTTTCTGCACTTACGTCATTTTCGCGGTAAGGGTTCGATATAATGCATATGTATGTTTTATAAAAATATTCATTACATTTAATGCATATATCGGTCCACAATTGATATACACAATGGTGTGTTATCATATGGTTGGGCTTGACCAGCTATGCCTTTCTTTCTCGTTTATTATTATAATACTGACTACGTTTTATTCCTTAATAAAATAAGTTTGATAAATTCGGGATAATTAGAATAAAAGAGAGATTTCTGACGCATCACAAATTTAAGCGTAAATTTTCTTTGTTTGAGAAACTGATACTGATAGAGTGAATTAACATGTTAAAAGCTTATTTTATTATCAACTACTATCAAATTCATCATCAGAATATACTATAACTTGAAATTCATTTATGTGCTTTTTTATATTGAATTTTTACAAAATCTGGTTTTATGGCAAAAAATTAGATAAAACTTTTTTTTTTTTAGAAAAAATATTCTCTGTAACATACACAGTTTTTAATGAACTTGAATTTCCTTAATGTTTTTAAAAGACGTAAGCAATTTTCTTTCTAATATTATTTAAAAAATTATAATCAGTTAACTGTAATTTAAGATATAATTTCTTAAATACGAAATCACGAATTAAACATATTAATATGGTGTAATAATCTACACAATAATATGTACAAACTAACCTAAGTTACAATAGAATGTATTTAATTATCTATTTTGTAGCACCGTGTTAAATTATTCTAAAGGCATCTTTATTCAACGATTTTATCTTTCTTCATTTAGAATTATTATTAATATTATTTTTTTTTTTTTTTTCCAAAAATTAAAATTTCTTTAAACTTTCTATGTAAAATTAAAGCAAAAATATTTAAATCCAATTATTGAATTTCATAAATCCATATTTCTGTTATCAAACGAAAATTTTCTTTATTTATTTTTATTAGAATTTGAAACGCAATTTATAAACCCAATCAATTGAATTCAACGAGAAAGTGTTGTCAATCCAATCCGTATTCAATTCCATAAAATTAAAAAAAAAACACACCGTACAAATATTTATTATTAAGTCTCAATTATACGAAACCATTTATATTATTTATCACCTGAAAAAAATTAAGACCTTGTAGTAACTCTACTCATCATTTATAAAACTTTTGAACAAAACAATAACCAATTATACTCCATAATCTGGCAAGCGGTTAGTCAAATGTTGTCAGTTTTATAAGACCATTAGGTGAGTGCAGCATTGTTTTATAGTATTTATTGTTGTTATTGCGTTTGCTATTAATAAGCTAGTAAAAATGTTTAGCTTTTTTGTTATTCGATTGTAATTGAAGATGTAACAAACAAATAGTAGACAAAATGTAATTGTGAGAAACGATTAGTTTTCATGTGTGTAAGTTTTGCGGTTTACAAAAAATTACACTGTGATGTAGGAAATAATGACGAACATGTGTCAGCAATTGAGATGTTGAAGCGCAAACCATTAATGATGTAGATAATTTGAGAAAATTAAAAAAAGTGTTTGAAATTAAAACAAATAAAAACTTCAAAAAACCAAAAAAATGAGAATAGAAAACAACAGGTGGGAAAATAGGTGATTTGATATAAGTCGATTAAGAAATTGAGCTACATATAAGATAGAATGGAAATTTCCAAAAAACATTAATTTATTCTTTCTAAAAAACTTTAAAAATTTTGAAATAAGCGCATATGTAACATTTTGCAGATGTATATTTAAAAATGACGAATATTGCGAAAATATATAAAAGAAACATTTTATCACTTGCAAATATAAAAACAAAATACACAAAGTTTAAAACTACGTAAATGCAAAAATAAATATTCATATATAAATACGAAAATTATTTATGACAAAAGAAAAACAGGTTTTTTGCTTCCCGCATGTGTTTACTATGCTTATAACAACGCTTCAATATTGCATTTTTTTAGAAAAAAAAAAATATGACTAAATATTAATATAAAACCAACATTTTTTTATATTTAAAACTTTATTCACTAATATATTAAATTAATAAATAAATTTTATACAAAAAAAAAAATCTATTTGAGATTGAATCTTTTAAGAATATTAAATCGAAATTAATTAAATTTCAAAGTTCTTCAGTCATTTTTTTTATTTTAACAAAAAAGATGATTTTATTTAATTTATATTTCTAACCTAAATAAAATGATAATGAAATTATTAAAAAAAAGATGAAATTGAAACTTTTGATTAACCCTAGAAAAAGAACACAAAATACAAAAAATCTTATCATTAAATTTTAAATTCAATTAAATTTAAGTTACAACTGGTGGGTCGACGATGATACAGAAAGTTAAATATAAAGACAATGAAAAATCATATTTAAAAAAATAATATAGTCCAAATTATTACAAAAAAAAAAATATATATTTAAAAGATAGTAAGAAAATCTCAATTTATTTTTGTTTTTAATTTAACCCTCATCACTGAATTCATGTTCATAGAGTCTAGATGATCTTGATACCGATCTAGGAGCACTAGAATGTCGTATCCTTAAGTTAGGTGTTATATGACGTGCTCTTTGTTTGGCCGAACTGACCGTAACGGATGGTGAAGCTTGATTTAGGTGATAACGTGATGGTGTAACTCTACTCCTTAAGTTGTTTTCGTCTTCGTCTGGGTCATCCTCATCTTCACTAATATCACCTACAGCCACATTAGAATGATGATTTCCATTATAATAAGATTTAGTATAATGATGCTGATGCAATTGATTTTCCTCCTCTTCACTGTCATTTAGACTTATATCGGAATCATCCAAATCATCGGAGTGTTTTGAGGATTCAAAATGTAAAATTTCTTCATCACGCAAATGTGAAGCACCTTCAACAAATGCTGCAAAACGCATGGGATCGCGCAATTTACTCATTACCTAAAAAATATGTTATCGACATTTTTATTGAAGATCTTGAAATTTTTAAGGATAAATTATTAAATTTGTAACATAAAATTATTTTAGGGTGAAAGCCGTTAAAAGCAGTTAAATAAAAAAAATGAAACGGATCATTTAGAATAGCATGAAAAATGAACCGGTTCATTTAGAATAGCATGAAGACTGAACCGGTTCATTTAGAATAGAATGGAAACTGAACCGTTTCATTTAGAATAGGATTGGTTTGACAAATCGGTTTATTTAGAATGTCATACTATGAAAAAAATGAATAACCACTAATATTCTTAACAAATTTGAATGATTAATTTAATAAAATTAATATAAAATGTTTAAATTAAATTAAAAATCTCAACTTACCCTCCATTGATTACAATCAGGACTACTGGCAAATTTACGCAACTCATCCAAAGCCTTTGTTGTCTCTCGTACGCCCTGTTCATAATACTCCTCGTTGAAAAGAAAACGGCGTTTAGGTGGAAATTTACGCAACCACAAAGCTCTGCCCTTATACCACAAAGAACGTGGAAAATAATGTAAAACTATTGTTAAAATAATAATAGCAGCAGTAGCTTCCTCATAACGGCTCGAAAAATAAATCATTATCAAAGACATCAATTGAAGCAACCATTTAATAATATTCTTAGAACGTTTATTGGTTGGAGGACCCCAGCGATAGCAGAAAAAGAAAGACACAATACCGGTTATGAAAATATACCAAAAAACATAAGTACGATAGGTTAAGACAATAACTTGAAGATTTTCCCATAACATTTGTATAACATATAAACCAATGGTCCAGCCACCAATTAAAACGCCATACATCATGGTGCGTCTAAATAAAAAAGTAGTTTAAATATAAGAAAAGATAACTTAGCAAACAAATATGTATCTTACCTAGGTACTAATTTACTTGACAACCATATAAGCAACATAAAAGAGGAACATATACCCAAAGCTACACCCGTAATGTAATAAAATACCGCGTTTTGTGAGAGTTTTCCTGCATAGTGGAATACTAATATGCCCACTACCAATTGTATAACACGCCAAAAATCGACCCTTACTTTTTGTAAACGTATACGATAAGGTTCTATAGTCTCTATACCCATACAGCTAGAAGCAAATGGAGACAACTGCAGACGGGTACGTTTTTGGCTAAACAAATTAAAGCTAAATAAGGAACGGTGTTCGTCATAATGTTCTTGAACTTCCATCGGAGTAGCCCCATCATATTGTGTATAATCGTCACTGTCTATTTCCAATATCAATTCTACGGTCTCAAACAGTCGTCCCAGAGTCTTCTTTTCTCCTCTATAGCAATATGTTCGCAAATCTTTCTCAAAGAAACCCCGATGTCTTCTCAAAGGTTCATAAATATGAATTTCGCCAGCCTCCAAATAGGTTACTACAAAATAATATGATTAAATTATTTAAATTGTTTGGTATTTTGTTGAATAAATTTACCTCTGCTTCTTAAACTTTCTTGGTTTTTGTTTTTATCCACAAGTTCAGCGGCAGATGCCACAGCCACCAGGCAGCATAATATCACAAATTTATTTAAATCCATTATTTTATTTATTATCATATCATTTAAACATTATTTAATTATTACTGGGGCAAAAATTTATTAAAAAACAAAACAAATGAATATGAAAAATAATAATAAAATTATTACCGGCTTCGCTTCAGAGACCTGCGCCGAAATATTTTATTGGCGGCGATGGCTTTTGTAAAAAGACGTCTGTCAAACTTGTTTTTACAATAGCAATTGAAAAATGTGATGCCACGCTGTGCATATTTTAAAGCATAGCGAAGGTAGATTAAGAAGGTAACGACAACTCTACAACAACTATAACACCAAAAAAAAAACCCATGTATTTTGTTTTTGTATTGACATATCTTATATCAACTTTAATTTTGTTATTCATGTAATAAAAAAAGAAGAGAAAGACGCAACAACACAAAAGTAAACAAAAAATGCCAAAAAAAATATAAACATAAATAACAATTTGACACATCAATTTCTAAAACACAAGCCGCCATATTGATTTCAAAAAGAAAAAAAATATCAGCTGTTTTAATGTCGTTACCTTCTTAATCTACCTTGAGCATAGCCATGTAGACAGATACGAAAAGTGATGCCATTATTAACCCTTAAACGTACCAAATTCTTATATTTAAAAATTTAATTATAAACTAAAATTAAATAAAGATGTTGATAAAGTATGTTTCTCTAAAAATAAAAGGATGGATATTAATTTCAAGCAATTGTTTGGAAAATTTTATTGACAAAATTAAAAATTATTGGGAATCTGTTCATAGAGAATAGTATGAAAAATAAACCAGTTCATATAGAATTGCATGAAAACTGAATTGGTTCATAGTGAAAAGCATGAATACTGAACCCGATCATAGAGAATAATATAAAAAATAAACCGGTGGTCGGAATAGCACTTCATCGAATAGCCTCAACAATAGTCCAACCAAGAAGAAGAATAGCATGAAAAGTGAACCCGTTCATTTAGAATAGCATGAAAGCAGAAACGATTCGTTTAGAATAGCTGGAAAACCAAATTATTTAAAATCTCCCAATGGTGCCCCAAATAAAACACAATATCTTTTTAGGGAAGAAAATTGTCGTAGATTATAAACGTGCATTTGTTTTATTTGTTTTTTGGTTTCATTTTTTTCTTGTTTTTTGAATTTTTTTTTATTATTTTTATATTAAGGATAGGTACTTGTATAATGTTAAACTTAAATTTTATTAAATAACATTAATTTTGTTAATTTACTTTTAATGTTTGTCAATTATCAGTTTTATGCTTAATTTTCTTGTATGATTTTGTATTCATGATCATAATTTTTTTTATCGAAATTAGCAAATAGAGACTTATATATTTTTTTTTTTTTTATTAATAAAAAGTTTTTTTATTTTGTTTGTTTTTTTTTTACGCAAAATTTTCATTTTATTTAAATATATTTTTTTTTTAGTTAATTTTAATTTATTTAAGAAAGATTGCATTAAAGTTTTACACCATTGAAAGGTATTTGTTGCTTATAATTAAATTTTTTTATATTATTATTAAATTTTAAATATATTTTTATAGAAAAAAATTAATTTTTAAATTTTATATTTTGTTTAACTAGAGAAGATTTTTATTTCTTTTTGTAGTTTATTTAATTAAATTTATTTTTAAATTATTTAATTTTTTTATTATTTTTAAATGTTTTGCTTATTTAATTATAGTTTTAAAAAAAAATATTTAAAAAGATCGTATTTATTTTATTATTAGTTAAATTAAAAATAAACAATTTAGGTGTTTTTGTTGAAATAGGTATAAATTAATATTCATAAGATAAACTTTTTTTAATTTAATTTTTGCTTTTTGTTTTAAGCAAATGTAATTAAGTATTTAAATTAACTGAAAAATGGTATACATACGTTTGATTGTTTATATGTGTAAAGTAAATAGTGTTCTATTAAAATTATTATTACTTATTTAATATGCAGTTTATTTGAATTTTGTTAAACAGTTTTCTTAATATTTTTTTTTTTTTTTTTTTTTGATATTTAAAAAAAGTAATAGAAAATGTTTATTACAGTCTTGTGCAGATGTTATTAAAGCGAAATATGATTTTATTTTATAAATAAATATTTAAAAATACTTTATTGTTTACAGTAGCAAGGAATATACATACATATATGTATATTTGAGTGTACATACATATTTATATTATTAACTTTTGAGTCATTTTTGGAGGTAAAAGATATTACATTGTTTTTTTATTATTATTTGAAATTTATACACAATTTATGGATTGTTTTTAATTTTAAAATAAAACAATTTTGTAATATGTGTTTATGTTACCTTCACCTTTTGAATTTTTGTTTAGAAAATTCCATGTGAAAATATAGGTTAAAAGATTTTGAGATTTGTATTAAGAAAAATTTAATTTTAATTTTACATAATTTGTTATTATTGATTCTTATTGAGCCCAATTTTTTTACATAATAATTTCAACAACATTATTTCTGCTTATATTGAAATTCCGTTAATTACTGAATACTCGTTTTATTTAAAAATATTTAAGCTTACGTTTTATTCACAATACTTCTCCTTCTCCTTACCATTAATTTTTAGAATACATGTATATAAATAAAACTTTATTAAAAATTTGATCTTTTTTATTTTCAGATTTTCAATATTCATTTTATTAACATTTTAATGGTAAGTTTTAATTTTATGAATAAGAATTTTTTTTAGACTTTAACTTTTTAAATTGAACACAAATTTCACATGCAAGAATACTTTAGCATTTTAAAAGAATTATCATTAATATTTTATCATATATTTAGAAAATCGGCAAATGTAAAAACTCAGATTTTGCTTTTAAAAAATTATAATTAATTTATCATATATCGTATTCAAATTGTATAAAATTTTTTGAATTCTTATCATGATAGAGTTCAAAATAATTTGAACCTTAAACGAATTACATTTTCGTAATTCAAAATTTTTCTTATCTATTTTACCTGACATATTCTTTTAGAACCTGCCTTTTTATTAATTCTTCATAACTTTTTTTTGTTCTTAGATGATGAAGAAAGATCAAATTAAGTTCCAATTAATTCGATTCGAAACAGACAAATGGTTCGTTTTAAATACACATTTTCGAAATCCCAGTAGATTATATTAGGGAAAGTATAAGTTCGTGTATAGTATCAGAAGGCTTCTACCAATGGAACGTTATACCGCTGATATACTCTAATAAAAGTGACCTTAGCATTCTAACGAAATCCACTCCATACAATTTTCACTAATATACAGTGGGGAACACAAATGAGTACATGTTTGTAATTTGTGCATTTGTCATTGCATAAAAATTTAAATAATAAAACAACTCCAACAATTTTTTCTGCAATTTACTTAATGTTTAGTAATTAACAAAATAATTTATAATTAAAAAAAATAAAAGCATCAAGCTCTAAGAAAAAAACGAACAAAACGAAAACAACTCGCATGTACTCAATTTTGCACCTGAGGGATTTTATAGTATTTTTAAAATATTTTTTACAACAATAAAAATATATTTGAATATAATATAGTGTAGTTTATAGATAAGGGTCAGTAGATTATTATACCATTTTTAGAATTTTAAATATACCTTTAAAATCGGGAGCTATATCCGAAGGCCAGATTTTTCGGTCTACGTGGTTTTAAAATTTTATATCTAGAATACCAGTTGACCAAATTAAATTGTTTAAACTGTATGAGAAAAACAAGAAATTATCCTTTTTAAAAAGTATATATTCATTTAAATAAACAGCAAAACTATCTTGAATATTTAAGACACAAATTCAGTTTTTGAATTTTTTCTTCTATTATTTTGAATTCTATTTTTGACCCACACTTTATTAAAATATATACTTTTTTTAATACGCCATCTTATTCTATACTTCATTTGTAAAACAAAAAGGTATAGCTTGATAAAATCGGATGAAAATTGTGAAACCTAAGAATTTTTGAAAAACTTGAAAAACCCGTAAAATCCTCATGCATCATAAGTAATGGAAAAAGCCATATAAAAGTAAAATAACAAGATTTTATGTGCTGTACACATTTTAAAAACTTCATAGGTTCTACAATTTCCATCCGATTTTATCAAGCGATACCTTTTTGTTTTCCCAATGAAATATAGAATAAGATGGCGTATTAAATAAAATATGTTTTTTAAGAAAGTGTGGGTCTAAAATAGATATAAATTCAAAAAAATAGAAGAAAAAATTAAACAACTGAAATTGTGTCTTAAATTTTCAACATAGTTTTGGTGTTCATTTAAATTTTGGTGTTCAAATTAAATAAATAATTCTAGATATAAAATTTTAAAACCGCGTAGTCCGAAAAATCGGTCCTTCGGATATAGCTCCCGATTTTAAAGGTATATTTAAAATTCAAAAAATGGTATAATAATCTACTTACCCTTATCTATAAACTAAACTATATTATATTCAAATATATTTTTATTGTTGTAAAATATATTTTAAAAATACTATAAAATCCCTCAGGTGCAAAATTGAGTACATGCGAGTTGTTTTCGTTTTCTTCGTTTTTTTCTTAGAGCTTGATGCTTTTATTTTTTTTTTAATTATAAATTATTTTGTTAATTACTAAACATTAAATAAATTGAAGAACAAATTTTTGGATTTGTTTTATTATTTAATTTTTTATGCAATGACTAATGCCCAAATTACAAACATGTACTCATTTGTGCTCTCCACTATATGTATATCAAGGGTCCATTAGCAGATTTTAAGAAATACATGATGAAAGCTTTGAGCGTTTACTTTGCATTTTTATTGCTGGGGTTATGTCAAAAACAGAGGTTCTTTCACCGACTAACCTAAATCTAATATAATACTCTTAATAATATTCATAAATTAAATGTATTCAGTTTTTAGTCTTCATTTGCCTGATTCTATCAAATTTCCGGTAAAACGTTTTCTTCTTAAAACTTTCATAATAATCTTTATTTTTACACTTTTTAAAATGTTTCGAATTCCAGATCGGAATTTAAAGTATTTATTTTTGTTTAACTTAAGCACAAATATGACTGTAATACTGTTACAAATTTATTTTATTTTTTATTTTTGTTGATATAACTGTTTTATTTCATTTTATTTATTTATTTTCAATTATAAACAAAAATTTAATTAACTGTTTTTTATTTGCTCTTTTAAATATAAATAATGTTTTATAGCGTATTAGTTTTATTTAAAAAGAAGTAAAAGTCATTATAAGAAAATAGAATCTTAGAGAATATTTTGTAAAAATATAAAAAAAATAAAAGTAACAAAATTAAATCTAACAAAACAAATAGTTAATTTTAAACTTTTATCTAAAACAATTGTTTAAAACAATCGCTAAATAAAATGGGAAATTAAGTAAACATATAAAAAATATAAAGTTCCTTCAGAATTTTTAGTATTTTAGAAAATTTTAAATCCTTTATAATTACAAATTTAAAAAACAAAAATTCACAAATAATAGAATTCAACTCGCCTTCAACTTAAAAAAATAAATTTATAAAAAAAATATATATTACAAAATGTTCATTATATTTTCCATACTGAAAGCTAAAACTCAAAAATCATTCTAAAAATCAATTTAACATTTTCCAAAAAATTAAGCTAATTTTTTAGATTTAATTTATTTTTACCATTAAATCAACTGATTAGCGAAATCTGCTTATGTTTTCTTATACACTTACTCGAGCGTCAAATTATTATGCAAATTTTAATAAACTTGAGAATCCAAAAATATTTCTATTACTCCAATTACTTTCACTATACCAACCAGTAAATATATAAAATGTACACAATCAAAATAAAAGATTTTAATTTTATAAAATTATTTTTAAAATTAAACAACTTTATTAATATAATTCTTAAAAATAAAAAAAAAAAAAAATATAATAAATATGTATAAATTAAAAATAGGAGAAAATAATAATAAATTCAACAAAAATAACCCAATAATTTATTTAAAAAACAAAAACAATATTAAACATAATTAAGAATACAAGAATATGATACAGTTTTTTTAGGTATTCAAATATAATCGAATAAATTAACTAATACAAAATAAACATAGTAAATTCGAAAGGATATTAGAACAAATTGAATGTATTTATTTAGAGATTCTTTAAAAAGGGAAGGAGGACAAATTTTATAATTCATTTTTTCTTTTATTTTTTAGTTTATTATTTATTCTTAAGCTTAATTTAAATTTGTTTGTTGTTTTTATTATTATATTTTCTTCTCATTATTTATTATTTTTATTAAGTTTTCAGTTTATTTTTTAAGAGCTTAACATGTTTAAATTCTTTTTTAAAAAATAAAAATGACTAACAATTGTTTTAAAGTTTAAAAAAGATGGCACGTATAAAAGACCACATATGACTATGATCACTAAGTATGTAGTGTTAAAAAAATTGTAGTAAGTAGTTTTTTTTTTAAGAAATTGATGAAGGAGTTCTTTATTCTATTGTTTAGATGTGTGTATAGAAAGGAAACAATTTACCACATAATAAAAAAAGATATAAAAAATGTAATATTTTTGGAAAATGTAAATATAATAACAAAAAATATGGTTAATGGAATGGGTAACACTTTTTTAAAGTTTTGTTTTTAGTTTGTTTTGTTTTATATAAATATAAAAATAACCAATAATTTTTTTATTTTAATTTTTATTTAAAAAAAAACATATTTAGGTATACATTATAAAATAGTAAGAAAAGTTTTTTGTTTTCTTTATTTTATTTTATATTTTTATTTTTGGGGGTTAAAGATTAGTTAAAGCTATCTAAAAAATTTTTTAAAATAGACAGATAGTGAGAGATAGAACGAAAGACAGAGACTTAGTTTTTTAGAAAGTGTGAGAGAGTTTTAGAGTTGAAGAAATATGTATATTTTATATAATTTATATTTGTTATTATTTTATCTTTAATATTTTGTTGAATTTAAGTTAATTTTTTCACTTTTTTATCTTGGCTAACTTTTTGTTTTGTAACTTTCATAAATGTTGTAGATTTTTAATTATATTTTTCTTTATAATTTTTTTAAAATTTCAAAAATTTTCAAAATTTGTTATGTTGTTTTATTATATTTTGTTATAATTTTTGATATATGCTTAAATTAAGTTTTCCTCTTCTTTTGCATTGATTTATTTTATAAATGACTCCTAGAAATATAAGAAAAAGAAAAATTATACATTAAATTTATTTTAAAATGGTTATTGAATAAAAATTAATCTAGAAATTTAATTCTTCAAAAATGTTATTTCTTTTAATTGAGTTTGATCCTAATTTATGTACATGTTGAACACTTTCCGACCAACGCAATCTATAACATATAGTATACTGCAGGCAACATACTGGACATCTCTTACTAATAGCCACAGTAACCGTTGCTGTGACTTATCAAACTATGTAAACTATTGTTTACATTCTGTGTGTTGGAGAATTTCAAAATGTGCACATGTGATAAAAGTAAATAATTAATAAAAAAAATAGTTTTGTGACATCTGCTTTTTTTGTTTTATAATTATCGGCAAGTGTCGGAAGATCAGTTACTACCCCAGTTATTTTAAAATTTGATAGTTATTTTTGTAGTACATGAAATTTTATGTTTGTGTCTTGTGGGCTACATTGTGCGAAAAGGGATCTATTTTTTATACTTATTAAGAAAATTTTTAGGATTATTATTTTGTTTTAGAATGGCTTGTTGACATAAGCTAAGTGACGATTATATCGCCTGCATACTCCAAGCAGGTGAAGAAAGTGAAGATGGTTTAATTTCGATGATGACAGCTTGGCTGATCCTTACTTTGCTCCGGATTTTGAGGAGTGTTTGGAAGATGAAATTGATCTCTCGATGCCGAACAACGACGACCTTATTTCTAATCTTGATGAAGAACCAACAACTTCCACTGCAAATCTTTTGAATTCAACAGGACCAACCGAAAAAGCTTCTTTCAACGTTGTAGTTCGACTATCGCGTATGATTCCCCGACGACAGAATTATAAGCTCTACTTTGATAGCTTTTTCACGTCGTTGGAACTTTTGGAATATCTACAAGATAAGATTAAGAAGTAAAATTTGGAAAGTGCGCATTTGTTATCACTATTTAGATCTTGCGATGTCAAACTCTTGATTGCTCTAAAACGGGTATGCAAATACAAAAATTTACAGGTAAAGTGCATAATTTCTTTGACAAACTTTCGTTTGGAAGGTGGCGAAACTTTATGTAAAATTGGTATAAAACCCACCTCAAAAACACGTCGCTTTTTGAAAGATGAAATCGAAGCATAGAGGACCTCCGCAAGCAGTTCGACTGGATCAAGTCGGTCATTGGCCTCAATAGGCGGATACAAAAATTCGATGCAAATATAACAAATGTGCTGGGTTCACCCATACAATATGCGAGAAATGCGGTGTAGCTATTTTCTATATGAAAACAAAAAAATGTTTCCAGAATTTTCACTCGTATTAAATGATTTTCGATAATTAATTAATTTTTTATAATAAAAAAAACTCCTAAAAATATTCCTAAGAATTTTTAATAGCTTTATGAAGTTTTTTGTCATTGTTACATATTGTTGCCTATAAGCTGCAATCCCTTTTTTTGAAATTGTGCCTTTTTAATAAAAAATTTAAAAATTTTAAAAAATACGTGTTTTATTATTTATTATCTGATTAAATTTATAGAAAATGCTAAATTTTAAGTTGTTGAGTTATAGAGGGTTAATCAATTTTGATAACGATCTAATATGGGTGCTTAATTCAGGGAAATATGATATTAAAATTTTAATATTTAGGTTTTATAATGATCAATAAATAAAAAATTGCATTTTTTAGAACTATAAAATTTGAGAGAATTTTGATTTCCGTCCTAACTTCCGACTGTTTGTTCACTTTTTGAAATTTTCAAATTCAAAATCATTTGTTTTTGGACTTAATGAAGATATCGAAAATTTCCTTACATATCAAAATTAAGTTTTCCCTAATTCGATAGATAATTTCATTCCTTAACTAAAGCTATGTTCACATTTTCCAAATATTTAAACCAAACTATTTGTTTCCCGTTTTTTGATCTCGCAAATGCTTTGTAAGAGAATACAGCGACAAGATTCGGTAAAATATTAGCTATGATTAGTAAGAAATAAAACATATTTTTCCATTAAAATGGAGAAGTTAGAAAATATTTTATATATAACGACAAAAAAATATAATAAAATCAGTCGAAAATGTTGGGCTATATATGAAAAAACTTCATCAAGATCTTGTAAAATTGAGATACATGGTTGAAATTTCAAATGCAAATAACTGGAAAAATATATGAGATTAATAATACATGGAAGCATGTTTTCATAGATCTTATCAACAGCTTTAAGATCCATAGCTCCGCTCCTGACATGTACGTAGGATCCTCCTGCCAAACTTAAAATTTTATTCTCCTCTGCTACGCCTATGTGAAATTTTATATAAATCCAACCAATATTCTCAATTTTTTAATACTTATAAAAAAAATAATATTTCACAAATGTAAAAATTAACTTTTTCTCATTTAATTACAACTTCTTAATTTCTAAACAAATTGAAATTTAATTAACACTTGTGTTTTTTTTTGTGTTTAAGGAGTGAGATCGAAAAAATCTTAACACACATTTTGCCTCATAACTTTTTTCGGAATCAATATTCAAAATTTTTTTTGATCTAGTTATCATGGAAAAATACTTCAGTTATTATTTTTAATAACAACCATGTTAATTTGTCCTTATTTTCATCAAAATAAGTGACGAAAAAGATTTACGTCCTACAAGTTATTAAAAAAATTTCAAAAAATCCAAATAGGTCTTACAAATAATTGGCCACAGAATTAAATGTCGTCCGTAAAACCGTTTATAATGTTATTAAACAGTATCAGGAGAATTTGACTATTGATGTGAAACCTAGTTCGGTAAGAAAAAAAGACCACATGATATTGGGAAGGCCAGAAAATTGAAGGCATATTGAAAAGAACTCCAAACACATCTGTTAGAAAATCAGCTCAGTTTTCTCAGTGATTCGACTATTTGGTGCGAAAATTTAAAGCTAATGGGATAGTTGATAACATATAAAGTTAAAAAAATTCCAAACTGGAATTCTGCAAAAAAAAAAAAAAATACAAGCCAAAAATAGGACTCGGAATTTAAAACGAAATTTCATACAAAAATACTCAAGCTGTATAATTGACGAAGAAACGTAGGTGCTGGCAGAATCTTCGCAGCTTGTGTCTCAAAAATTTTTATTGCTAATGCTCGAAGCAATGTTGGAGATAAGTTTAAGACCCAAAAGCAGTAAAAATTTCTTACAAAATTCATGGTATGACAAGCTTTTTGCAGTTGCGGCAAAACAGGAAAGTCATTTGATACATTCGGATCTATAAATACCAAAATATGCATAAAGGAATATTTGCAAAAAAGACTTCTTCTTTTCTTAAGCACAACGTGTCCACATATTATTGGACCCATTTGGTATCATGTCACTACGGTAAGAAAGCTCTAGAGTGGTACCAAATCAATAAAAATTTTTAGTACCAAGAGAGGTCAATTTTTAAAATTGGCCATAGCTTTGACCAGTGGAGAGATATTGAGCTCTTGCGAAAAGTGAATTCAAGAGCACAAAAAAGGTGTCCCAAAATACCGAAGATTTTAACAGAAGATGTGCACACTGTTTCAAAAAAGTGACTGAATTTCCAAAGAAAGGGTTTTCAAAAATGGTCCACAATTTTATAATTAGTGGTTAGAACCATAAAAATTATATATTTCTGTGATTTGTGCTAAATTATCAAATGATTAAAAAAAATAATGAAAACTCTAAGATCAACCGTTTCCAAGTTATTGAATATTATGTATGTTAAGAATTTTTCGATCTCACTCCTTACTTGATAAAAGCAACACATGTAAGCATGTAAATAATAATTAAATCAAACACATAAAAAGTCAATATAACAACTAATATTTAGGCATTTAAAAACGATTAATAATGACCACATTAAATCATATGTGTATTTAATGTATGTTAATTATTGTAAACAAATTACAATAAATGACCATATAAACTAAAGTTCTTTGGACATTGTACATACATACATACATATCTATCTTATACAAATGCAAGAAAAAACAACCGAGGAAACAACACTCATTAATCATTTCAATATTATGATGAAAGCAAATGATTAGATAGATTATTATACTTAAAAAGCACTCATATGTGTGAGTTTAATTGTATGTTTGCTACCACTATATAATTACAAAAGTATATCAAGTCTATTGACATTTGACATTTTGAAAACTGCCACTGGTGCCACTAAGACTAGAAAGGAAAATAAAACAAATAAGCGATTGCACACAATGTACTAATTAAATTGCCATAACTGTATGATTTGAAAAAAAAAAAAAAAAAAAAAAAATAGAAATGTACTCTATTGCACATTAAATAAAAGAAAAATAAACTACCAAATTATATAATATATAATATAGTATTTATAATGGACTATACTTATATATATATGCTTATAATGAAATAATAAATTCTTTATGTACTACTTATAGTACCTATGGATGGATGTTTGTATATTTACCTTCATTATCCATTTTATATTATTATTTGTTGTTGTTGTTGCATGTAGATGAATTATACTCGTATATAAATATGAATTTTGTTTTTAACAAAGATAGAAAGAAGAAAAAAACCTTAAAAACTTGTTTCAACAATATTATTTGCTTAAGCTTTGTTTGTTTGGTTGGTTGTTTTGTTATATGGGATATTTTTTCTTTTAATATTATTCTTGCATATGACTTAGAATTATCCATTGATTGAATTCGCATTGGCATTAGCAGCTGCTGCTGCTTGCTGAGACAATGTTTTTTGACCTTCTTCAGCTGGCGAGGGTGTTGTATCACGTCGTGGTGGCATACGCTCATTGACAGCATCCAAACCTTTGGCTTCCGCAAACGAGGTGATTTTGTGATTGGGCGAAAAGCCTTGCATTGCATTCTTCAGTGATTGTTTGCCACCCGATAGAGCACCTAATGGCAAGGCACCGGTCGGTGTCAGGCCCTTCAATTGTAGAACTGATTCAGATTCTTCACGTAGAACAGAGAATACTCGAGCCATTTTACCAATGGCCCGTATCTTATTACGTATGACTTCTTTGCGTAAGGCAGCCTCATCATCCGAGCAGGGTTCTTCGCTTTCGGTCATCAATTCATCGTCGGAGCAAATGTTTAAGACATTCACCAACATTTCGGTAACCTTTTCGCCGACAAATGGCAAAGACCAAGTGAAGACGTCCATAAAATTCGGAAGCCAATAGGGATGAGGGGAACAATTGAATTGGCGTATGTTCATGACATTATTTTCATATTTTAGTACAGCAGCCTTATTATTGTAGACATCCAAATAGTTGGGTGCTGAGAAGATGGTAATGAGCGACGGAAAACCGGTGGTTTGTGATTTCCGATACATACGATAGCCAGCGTCCTGCGCCTCGTGAGCTCGTATAATCGAGAGTAGATTGTTGTTTTGCAGAAAATCGCAACATGCTGCATAACTGTAGAAATACGAACAGCCTCTCACCGAATTGTGCGTATAGAAATCCGAATTCTTCTCATTGCCAAAGTCTTCCAAAGGATCGGACCACAACAGATCACACATGGGCCCAAAGGCTGGGGGTTCTTTGAAACGATCTAAACGGCGTATATCTTCCAGTTCGTGTATTTCGGGCGACAGACCGCCGTGGACACAAAGGAACTGTTGGTTCATTAATGCCGCCAGCGGCAAACAATCAAATGCCTCCATACACGCATCGTACACTCGCTCCGAGTATTTTATTTTGCACTCTTGCTTAAAAGTAAAGTATTCTGTCAAATGGCGACACTCATGATTGCCACGCAGTAAAAACAAAGTTGTGGGGTAAGTGATCTTCAGCGACCACAAGTACAAGACACACTCAATACTAAAATAGCCTCGATCTACATAATCACCCAAAAATAAATATTTTGTAGTGGCGGGTGAGCCACCAATTTCGAACAATTTCATAAGATCGTAAAACTGTCCGTGTATATCACCGCACACAGTTACAGGTGCCTCAATATCAATCATGGTCTTCTCTTGCCTCAGCAATGCAGCACCATCACGTATAATCTTGAGAGCAGCTTCCTCTTCGATGCGGCCCTCCAAAATAAAATGCTGTTTAAGTACATCGTGATTAGGTTTGCCGGTTCGGGCATCGAATACATCGGCCAAGTTCAATTTGCGACTGGGCGGAAAGGGTACACTATCAATGACACGATCTTTAGTGTTTAAAGGTGGTTTCTTGGTTGGACTATTGTTGAGGCTATTCGATGAGGTGTTATTCCCACCGCCACCACCGCCGCCACCAGCAGCTGATGCTGACTGTGTGCTAGTTTGTGATGATCCTTTAGTTGTTGCATTCACAGCTGTTGGTTTCTCATGTATATTATTGTTTGTAGCTGCGGATGATTTTTGTTGCTGCTGTGGTTGTTGTGTTGGTGGATGTTGTGTTGCTGGCGAAGACATGTTTCCTTATTATTGTTGATGTTGTCGCTACTGATGCTTTTTTTGTTGTTGTTGATTTTATTTCTTAAAGCTTTAACTTTTTTGAATGTAAATGTTTTTGGTTTTATTTGGTTTTTAGAAAAAAAGTATTTAAAATTTTCTTTGTTGTTTTTTTATGATTTTTTTGCTTCTATTCGTTTTTGTGGATGTGTTTTTCTTTTATTTTCTAGGCCTCAAGGCTTTTTCTTTTACTTTCTTTATTTTCGGTAGTATAGCAGTTGTACGTTGGCTGATTGTAAGATTATTTGTTGGTTGTTGTAGCAAAATTTCATATAGAATTTATTTTATTTTTTCGAGTTTTTTTTAAGTTCTTTGGGGGGAAGCAATTGTTCTGGTATGATTTCTTTTCTAAATATTTCTTATTTCTTTTTTCTTTGCTTTGCTAGCCTATGTAAACGAGAACGTCATGGAGTGACCTGAAAAATATAAGATGAGGGGTAAAAAAATAAGTTTAGATATAAAAGGAAAAAATTAAAAACATGAAATATGTATATATATACAAATACAATATTTATGCAGTAGAAATATGGAAATAAGTATTATTTTAAGTTGAATATTTTGTAGATTTTTAATGTTAATGTATAATTCTTTTCGTAACTTTTTTCTTTTAAATTTGATTTCTTTTATAAGATGAGGAGGCACTTAAATTGCTGTACATTAACAAGGTACTTTTAAATTAATATTTTGGTCACAATTTTACTGGCAAATTAAATTTTTTAGATATTTGAAAGTTATTTTTTTAATAAACAAAACACATATGCCTTTTCAACACCTAACACACTTTAGAGTTATTGAGTCATTCAATTGGCGGTTTAAAGTGAATTTTTTTATTGTATTATTTTTAAATTCAAATCTATTATTTTATATTGTAAATCTTCTATATACATATCTATTTTCACAATTTTTAACAATTTTTTAATTTACAAAACACAAAATTTTTTTCCACCATTTCCAATCAATCACATGATTTGTATTTAAGCATAACCAAGATAATATCTTATAATAATTATTATTATTAATTTTCAGCAAAATTACTTGCTTCTATTCTAATTTTTTTCAAATAAATGACTGAAATATTTATATAGTCTTTTGTTTTTAAATTTTCAAAACTTGCTTAAATTTTGCACAAAAAAAATAGCAATTCAAAATTTTTGTAATTTGGTGCTGAGGTACTAAAAATAATTAAAAACAATTAATATACTACTTAGAAAAAGTTAAGAAAAAACCAAATACAAATGCCAATAGGGAAATTATTTTTTTTAAACGAAACCAAATATGAAACAAACAATAATAACAACAAAAATAAGCACAATGAATAATTGCAATGAAATTTATTTAAAGTAATTATAATAGCAAATAAATTATTTTAGCAAAGAAAAAGAAAAATAAAAAAATATATATATCACTGTAAACTATAATGAATATAAATTAATAAACACATGATTTGTTATAATACCATTTTGCAGAGGCGAGCTAGGAGAAAGAGAAACCCACAAAACTATAAACGAAACAAGAAAAAAAAAACACCTTCAACCACTAGTAAACTATTATCGGGCGGCCAAAATACTAACAATAAAAAAATAAGAAAAAATTAAACAGACATCAAAAAGAATATAATACATATACGACTTTACTTAATAATTTTAAATATTTATTTTATAATGTTTTTAAGGTAAACATTTAAATATCAGCAAAGTAAAAACCGACCCAACAAACCAAGAAACGATACAGTAACATTAATGATATAATTTTAAAATTTTATGATAAAATATCGAAATTATTTTTTCCTTAGAAAAAAAACTTCAAACATTTTCAGGAAAATAAAATTAAATTGAAAATATTTTATGTTATGCATAATATGGAAATTCTATTTTTACAGCTAAATTTAATGGAATCGCAAAAAATAAAAGAGGATAAAATAAAGAAATCAATTTCAGCCCGGATTTAAATGGGAATTGTAGAACATATTTATATGTTTAATGTTCCATAGCTATGCAGCAGATAGGAACTTAAAAAATGTTATCATTTGAAAGAGAAAAAAACTCTAGTTTTACAAAACTATTTCATTTAATGCAAAAATTTGCACTTAAATAACTTATAAGTATAAAATAAAAATATACTCAATTTTTTTGCTCACAGCTTATTTTATGCAGCCACTTCTTTCATGCAGCGTTGTCCAGTGGACTTTATTTTTTGTATCTACTTCTAGAAATGCCCTGAATGAAAACCCTTAATAAGGGTTTTCATTCAATCGGATAAATCTCCACATCTCGTAAATTTATACGTATTAGTTACATGTTGCATGAACGCCCCTTGTAAATAATTGGTATTCTCTTATTAATTTTTCGGACATTTTATCAAATAAAATAAGTTTCCATCCAACCTGTTTTTTTTTATCCATTTGAATATAAAAAATTTAAAATTAATAAAATTTCCTTTTTTCAAAGCTGACTTCAAACATAATAGTTTAAGAATTCGTTTACACATTGAAATTGAAGCGTAAACATTAATAAGTTGTGTAAATAATTTTTCAAACAAAGTTTGACAATTTTTTTACGAGCTTGTATATTTATCATATTTATGAGCTTTACGAGGCATTTTCATAATAATTTTCATACACAAGCTGTAATTTTATATACAGTGAAAGCTCCCATAGGCGGACAGTGACCGTCACGCTGAATTTGTCCGTTATCGGGAGATGTCCGCCTATGGGATATGGTACATAATATTTTTTTACAAGGGATAATTCCCCTTTTTATTCCAATATTCAAGATTGATTGTAATGAATTAACTTTCAAATATACATATTCTTATTTATACATATAGATCGTCAAATAAAATGCAAAAGGTCGTAACCGCTTAAAAATCAAATGTTGGTTTTATTTACTGGTTTATAATGTATTGACCCAAGGTACATTTATACAAAAAAGTTCATATCTTGAAAAATTACATCAGTATTGATAAAAGTCAAATAATCGTAACTTTAAATTCATGAACGAAACAGTCGTAAAATTTGTTACATATAAGAAACATTTTTTTGAAAGGTGTTTTATGATTTATCTATTTTTGCTCAATTGTGATTTCTTTTTTCTTTTGCTTCTGCGGCAATGATGTTTTGCATTTTCATTTAGACATTATTTGCAATAAATTATGATTGTATGAATTTTATTTTATGGAATTTATGGCTACAGTTCGATTCTCTCCGTTTTCATTACATTTTCCTAATTTTACTTTCTAAAATTAGTCATTTTCCGTACGCGAAAAAAAAGTTCGGACTTCATTCAACAACATTTTTACTAACGATTTTCCCACGAAATTTTAAAAATAAAAAGCATGTTGAGGACAAGTTTGACAACAAAGTCATCATTAGCATGTAACTCCATTTCAAAACGACAGGATTAACTTGGGAAAATGATGTTGGTAGCCTGGCCTCGATCTTAAGCTGCGCTCTGCTTGTTGTGCAGAATTTCTATGCCCTTTGTTAGAAAGTGTTAGTGTTAGTGTATAAAATCAAAGTTAAATTAAAAAACTAGTTATTGCTCAAAAACAGCAAAAAGTTAATTTAACTTTAAAAAAATGCAAATAAAGATGAAATATGAATGCAAACACGGACAAAAATGAAAATAAGAAGCATTTCATTATATAATATTTGGTACATTTCTTTTACCGTTTATGATTTTTGTCCGCCTACGAGAGATGTTTTCTTTAAAAACAGGTGTCCGCGTCCGCCCAAGAGAGCGTCCGCCTAGCGGAGATTAATTTATTCTAAAAATGTCACCTAAACCATGGGACCTAAAAAATTGTCCGTCTACCGAAGCTGTCCGCCTATGGGAGCTGTCCGTTAAGGGAGCTCTTACTGTATCATGATAATATTTTTTAAGGAATTTATTTCTATAGTTTTATTAACTTAAAATATTCATCACCAATTTATTGGGTGATATTTAAGGATGTAGTAACCAAAAAATCTTGTTTGTTTCATTTTGTTAAAATTAATTGTTAAAAAATTTTAAAATAAATAAATTTTATGCAATTTCGAAAATTTTCACCAAATTTTGTTCTGAATTTTTTCAGTGTAAGATATGATTTTAGATAATCGAAGAATATCTGTATTAATTTTAATGATTAAAATTGATACTATGAAAAAAGTTAAAGAAACGTCATTTATATCGGCTACAGCGGCATTCATCTCCAAACTTATTTTGCTTGCTGACAACTATCGCGAAGTATAAATGATATTAATATTGATGTCAAATGAAAGCATTTTACTTGCTTAATACTAAATTCAGGTGGCGTCAAAATATTTTAAGGACTTAAAATTGTATGGACCAAAAAACATGTTCTTAACCTCAAAAATCAACCCCATATATTTCGCATTATTGTTCAAATTTCGAGCTAATAAAGTCAATTTTCGATGTAAATTTTCTCTTCAAATAAGAAACAATTTGAAAATTTTGCCAAAATTAATTTCTAAAAAAAATTAAATCGCGCCTTTTGTTAGGAATGCTACCAAGAGTAGTAATGTTTAAACGACTATATTTTCCAAACTAAAGCCGATATACACTAAATTTGTTCCGCGGACGATCCCAAGATATGTCTTTTATTACTCATAATTTTGCGAAATTTTAAACCATTATTATTTATTTGCTATTTACGAAATTGGGCAAAAAATAAAATTAAAATTTCTCCTTTCAGTGTATTTCGATAAATATTAAAGATTTTGTAATAATTCTGACATGTGCTGATAGTACTTTAGATGTTCTATAAAATCGCGATGTTTCGATTTTGATAAAGAGATTTTTTTGAAAGTTTTAAATTCAAACCTATACAACTTTTTCGCGCATTGATAAATATTATTAACGCAAACATATTCTATATGCATAAATAGTCGTTAATAAAACCACAGATCGACGTAAGTGTCAGAAGAAAAAAAATTTAAATATTTTTACTTAAAATTTTCAAATTTTTTGATTTTTCTCATATACTACACTTAATACATGTTCGGTCCATACTTGCACACAGGTCTCATAAAGGACCTTTCCCAAGGATCTGTCATAGGGTCGGGCTTGACCGACAATATCTTTCTACTTGATTTAAATTATTAATTGCAATATTATACATTTTTTAAAATTAAAGTACTTAATTTTTAAAGTACTATTTTTTATTTTTTTTTTTCAAAGTCGTTTTGTTGTAAATTGGTCGCATTTTCAAAATTGGTATTTTTCATTTAAAAACCGCAACATTTAAACCATTTACGTAAACGCTTTTCGATAAAATTAAGAAGCCATCATTTCGCAATTTCATTTAATTTCAACATAGTTTTCAGAGTATTTCAACAAATCTCGCAAAAAAAGATAAAAACGTTAATCTCAGACTCACAGTCGAAACTTCTGAAACTAAATTTAATATTAAAAATTTTTTTCAGTTCATAGCTGTTACATTTGAAATATATGTTTGTTTAGTAGATACCTAACGTGACCAGACGTACAACTTTTAGAGGGATTATCCCGCTTTTTTAAATTTGACCCGCATTTAAATAATTTAAATAATTTTTACCAATTTATTTACCAAAATGTGTCATTTCAAAAATATGTTTTGACCCGAACTTTGATCCTAATCTTGAAGTTGATATGACTATTTTGTATTGTACTTTTAAAAAATAGCTGGAACCATATATACAATTTGTCTTTATTTTTTTATTACATTTACTTAAAGTTAGTGCTAACGAAAACCTTGTTAATGATTTTATTTCAACTTTTTGTTTTAACTGAATGTTAGTGTTTTACTTGTAGTCATTGTTTTATTGTTAATGTGCCTAAGAATTATTTAAGAAAATCTTACTATTTAATTGAAAGAATCCAAATTTGAATTCAAACTTGAAATTTTGAGTTTATAGGGATATATTAGCTGTGTTTTGTTGCTCCCACTGATTGTTAACGTTGACTGTTAGCAAAAAAACGACACTAACCCGATTTGGGAGCACGTTATATTTATTTGTAAATTGCAGCACGAAATTTACGCGATTTTCTTTAGAAAATTTAAAAATTAACAAACTTTATATTTGAATTTAATTTAATTTTTATATTTTTTTATTTCTTGTCATCCTTATATTCATAATTGTATTTTTTTTAATACATTGGGAGCATGATATAAGAACAGAAGGTAGAATCATTTGGGAGAGTTGTCATTTGAAATTACCCATGAACGTTAGCAACAAAACACAGCTATTTTCTTAATTTGTTGTTATAAAATGTTGATGGGTAGTTTGCAATTTGTAACGTATCAAGTTGGTCGTGAGGCCTTATTAAAAAAGCATAACATTTGTATCGAAAAACCGATAATTTTTAATGTAAAATACTTACATTTCAAGACGTTTTATTTTGCTTTACTAGATTCTGACACCATTTTAGTTTTTTTCTGTTATACCTAAATATTTGTCTAAATCTATTATTTTTAATATTTAAACAATGAATTAATCCTTTCATAAACTGGTACAAAATACACAAATAACAACAACCTATAACACACTACAACAAACGACAATTGTTTAAACAAAATTACAGGTGGTATGTTTTTTCTAAAACCAAAAAAAAAAAAAAAAACAATTGGCTCGTTTTCAAAAACAAACCAAAAAAAAAATCGGGGGAAAAAATTAAAAAAAGAAACTACACATAACAATATTTTCGAAAAAGAAATTTTAATAAAAAATAATAATAAATATCATTAAAATTCAGTTTATGTACAACTACAATGAATGAGAGTGAGAAATGGCAAAAAAAAATAATAATAAGTTCTTGTTTTTGCCATTTCAAAAACTGAAATGCAAAAACAACAACAAAAAAAATATAATAATAATTAAATAAAATAAATATGATATAAATGAATCTATGTATGCATGTGTGTGTATGTAGTATATGAGTAAACACGAGTACTCTCAGTTATCGCATTGTTGTACGTACATGCAAGGCATTTATTATTTGTATTATTAAATTTAAATGAATTGAAATAAAATAAAACAAAACGAGAGATAGAAACTATAGTCGGTCAAGACCGACCATATGATACCCTACACCATTGTGTATTAGACGTGTGGCCAATTGAAGACCAACACTTTTACTAAATGTAAAATAAATTATACAAATACAGAACAATGCATTGATGCTAACATCTATACGATTTTATGCCCTTTAGGGCGATTCCCGGAAGTTGGTTTATATGGGAGCTATGGTAAATTATGGACCGATTCTCATAAATTTTGGCAATGTTGTTTCTACTTATATAAAACTTATTTGTGTCGAATATTAACTTGATACTATCATTCGTATGGTATTTATGCACGTTAAAGTGATTTTTGGAAGAGGGGATATATGGGAGCTATGGTCAATTATGGACCGATCTTGATGAAATTTGGTACACTTATACAAAACTCCTTTACACCGAGTTTCATAAAATATTGCTATATATAAGGCATTTATGATCGTTAAACCTCTATTCTGGGAGGACATTTGTATGGGGGCTAGGTGAATAAATGGACCGATCATAATCAATTTCAATAGGCTTGGTCTTTGTGTCAAAACAATTATTCGTGCCGAATTTCATCAAGATATCTTTAAAATTGCGACCTGTACTTTGTTCACAAAGTTTACATGGACAGACAGCCAGACGGACGGACGGACATCGTTAAATTGACTCAGAAAGTGATTATGAGTCGAACTTTATACATTATGGTGAGGTCCGATATTTTTTTCTGTGCGTTACAAACATCAGCACAAAACGCATAATACCCCTACTCTACACCACCATAGGTGAAAAATCGGAATAATGCTTAAATATAGATATTGGTATGGATAAATAAACAACAGCTAAAAAATATATACATATATATGTATCTAATTAAAAATCGGTTGTTATGGTGGTATTATTATTCATTATTTTATTTTTTTATTTTTTTCGTGTTTACTGGACGACAGTTTGACAGTCGAAGAGACAGACAATCAACCAAATAAACAAATAAATAAGTAAACCACCAAACCAAACTGATAGTTCTTTTTGCCAACATGACTTATTTAAATTAATTCATTAACAATGTACCAGCAGATATTTTTGTATGTAAGGCACATAAATATCTTATACGTCTAATTACACTGGATCGCATAAAAAGTCCTAAAAACAAAAATAGATTTGTTATGAAAATAAAGTAGTCAGACCGCCTCAATAAGTCAGTTTGATTTAGATAAATAAAATACCAACAGATGCTGATTAAAACTGGCTTCAAATTATCTTAACATGTTTTTTTTTTTTTTTTTAATACGAAATTTGAAAAATGTTTCTTCTTTAAACTTTTTTAAATATTTAAATGACTAAATTCTTTATCATAAAGCTATGTTTACTTTGAATAATAAGTCATCATAAAATTAATGGGAGAAACGGGAAATGGGATTTTATTCACAATTGAGTTATAGTAACCCACATAGTCGGTCTACGCATTATATGGGAGCTAAGGTCAATTATGGACCGTTTCTCTTTAAATTTGGTACTTTGGATTCAAACATAAAACATTTTTGTATTGAATTTATGCCCGATAAACTAACTTTTGGAAGAGGTGCTTATATCTAAGTTTTAGTTTATTTTGGATCGATCTTTATAAAATTTGATATAAGTTTGTACTTATATAATACCTACATATGTATGTGTTAAAAATTGCATTAAAATATTGTTATTTTTAAGGCGTTTATGATCGTTAAACATCTTTCCCGGAAAGACATTTGAAAGCCTAGGTGAAATAATGGATCGATCATAATCAATTTCAGTAGGGCTCGCCCTTGAACCATAAAATAACTGTGTACCAATTATATTACAGATGTAATTTTATTATACAACTTAAAATAGCTTTTATACAACATCTTGGTCATGAATTCCATATCACAGATATTATGGGAAATGCATCAGATAAACATGGGGTAAAAAAAAAAATGAAATTGTTAAATAAATTTTTAGTCTGGCAAGACATTTATTCATGTGGGGAAAAAAGTACTTTGTTCATAACAAATAATAATTTTAACAGAGAAATTTAGGCAAATGATTTCTCATTATTACAAAATGTTGCTGTTATGTAACAAAGAAAGCCAATTCACTCAATTGTCTAGACTATGATGGACCTACGTGAGATGTCTCGGAGAGACGCTGCCCAAGGAACCTAAACTGTCTAGAATCCTGTCCATTTTATAGTGGAGGGTATAACAAAAAATATTAAATATTTTATTGAAAACATAAAAAAAATAATTTTTCTTTTAAATTTAAAACTTTAATAATATAAAAATTTCAAAGAAATTTGCTTTCATTTTTTAAATTTTATGCACTAAATTTGTTGTGCACTGTATATTTCAATATAGCAAAAGAAAATCCACATTTAAAAACATATTTTACAAGTTTAAATGGACAATATTTTATACATGTATCATTATTTTGTGTATTACATTAAATAACAAAATTTGTGTATATTTTGGACTTAATAGCAAAATGTTACATATACATAGTTTTTACCTAATACAATTTTTTACAGGATTTTTAATTTGTGCAATTTTCTATTTACTGTTACATACGTTTTTCAAATACGATTCCCCAATAATTTGTATACCCACCATCAAAAAGATGGGGGTATATTGATTTTGTCATTCCGTGTGTAACACGTCGGAAGAATCATTTAAGACCCCACAAAGTATATATTTTTGGGTCCTGGTTAGATTCTGAGTCGATCTAGCTATGTCCGTCCGTCTGTTGAAAGCAGGATAGGGCTCGAACGGGACAACCTAGGGGGACGAAGGTTTCTTTGGTATTGAAAATGAGCAAAATCGGTTAATAAACAAAAAAGTTATGGGCAAAATCATAGAAACACAGGGTGTCTAGGATTTCTTAAACAAAATCTCTTAAACAAAAGCTTGTACTATAACGAAATTTTGTACAGATAGTTCGAGGGTCGATATAAACTTAGAAACCAAAAATGGCCGTGGTCTGGCCACCTCTCATATAAGGTGAAACGTCAACGAAATTTTGTAGAAATAGTTCAAGGACGAATGTAAACTCGGAAACAAAAAAATGGGCGTGGTCCGCCCACTTTACCACCCACCTCTCATATAACGTAAAATATTAAAAAGTTGATGGTGAGTATATAGATTCGGCCGAGCCGAATATAACATTCGCGCTTATTATATTATACATAAATTTATAGACGAATTTTGTTATTTCTTGATACGATTTATTAGCTTTTTAAGTACAAAAAGAAAACATTTTTTTGTAATGGCAAATAATAATAAAGTTATTTTTAACGTGAATAGTACATAATTTATAATTTAGGTAGAAAAGAGCATATTTTTGAATTTTAATTGCATATTTTCCGATTTTAATTGAACAGTTTTGTAAAGAGTTAAAAATTGTCTATAATCAAATATATATTTTAATTAAAATCTTTATTTAATGTACCATTGGTTGGACACTACTAAAAATTTGTCTTATTTTTATTTAAAATTTATTTATTTTTCTTTTGTTTATTTGTCATGTCTACAAAATTTCAACAAAAAATAATAAACATTTATAGAAACGTTTCAATCTAACAAATTTTTTTATTTAAAAAGAAAAATATTTAACGAAAGTAAAATGCAAAAAAATAATAAAAATATAAAAGTACATACCTACATATATACATACATATTCTATAAACAAAAACGAATCAGTTTTGAAATCATAAAAATCGTTAATAAATCAAAATAAAAATCTGAATAATTACTGATAATTAAATGATTTATGGAAAAAATCAATAATTTTCAAAAGAGAAAAATAAAAAGAAAACTACTTGTTAACCAAAATAGTATCTCAATATTTTAGAACACGGACAACTAGAATTTTTTTTACCACACTACGATTTGCTCGCAATTTACGATATGCAAACAACCATCTATTAATGTAAAAATTGCATAAGTGCCCCCATGATGTTGATGATGAATAATATTATAGTCAACATTAGGAGGTGTTAAGAGTGTTGAAAGCAAGAATTATTTAAATACGAAGAAAAAAGTGTCAATTGTAGACAACCACTATTTGCAGGCTGCTGCTATATGTATGTTCTCTCTTGTACCTAGTTCATTTATTCATATATATATATATATATATATATATATATATATATATATATATATATATATATATATATATATATATATATATATATATATATATATATATATATATATATATGTATTTGCTCTCGTTGACGTTAGTGATTATAATTGTCTTGTCTGTCATTCAGTCTCTTCTATGCAAAGAAACTATTAATTTTAACTTGTAATTAAGTCATTTTAATCAATTCAACTATTACAAAGTGTTCGTTTAGTAACTAATGATGTTGATGTTCGTCGATGTACTACTACTTCTATGTTCAGACGTACACAGCTAAATTTTCATTTAAAATGTAAATTATTTATAAATAATTGAGATTTTATTTACGTTTATTGTTTAAAACCTAAGAGGTTAACTACTGTGTAAATCTTAGAAAAGTATTTAAATTTATTACAAACAAAGTGTGATGAAAACAATGTTATAAATAAGATTGAGGGGTATTTTTTTAATGAAGGTAAGAAGTACTTTTTTATAAAGTAATTCACTTCACCAGTTTTTATTCATTCAAATCATTTTAATGAAGATACATTTATCTCTATATAAACGTATTTAAAAAATCATATTTAAAAAACATCGCATGAAATATACAATTCGGATACATGGTATTAATAAGTGCAAAGCCTCTAATCCATTTTTTTTTTTTTTTGAATTGACTAGTTCTCGCGATAAACTTGATGACAGTTTTAATTCGAATTTTTTAATATATAAATATATACATATATATATATATATTAAAAAATTCGAATTAAAACTGTCATCAAGTAATTTTTACATTAATTTTTAATATTATGCTCATTTTCAAAACAAACAAAAAAAAATTTATACAAAATTCCGAAAAAATTTAAAAAAATAATAATTAATAATTATAAAAATTCGAGTGTAAAAAAATTTAAATTTTTATTCTTTAATCATAAAGATAAATTTGTTAAATTTTAAATATTTCTTTGTAATTTGTAAAAGAGTATTTCACTATTTTTTTGAAAAAAAAAAATCAACATTTATACATTAAATTCAATAAAATAGATCTTCTTTTATGATAAAAGAATAAAAATTAAAATTTTTAACTTTTTTGAATTTTTCGATTTTTTTTTTCTCGCAATGTTGTATACAATTCATTCTTTTTAAGAAAATAGGCTTAATATCTCCATAACTGTTGATCGTTAAAAAGTAATTTAAGAATGACAAAGACAATTTTAGTTAGAATTTTTGTGATCTTTTTATTTTTTTAATAAAATTATACAAGTCTTTCTCGAAATATGCTTCAATAAATAATGATAAACAATTGTACAAATCGCGATTTCTTGCGAGAACTAGAGTCAATCAAAAAAAGTGGCTTGGTACTTATTAATACCGAATTGAATGAGAAACCCCGTGCCGTAGAATTAGTGTTCCCCTGTGTTATTTTCTTTCATTCTCTAGAAACTAAGTCCTAAGCTAATTTTATAATTTTTGATTTTACACTTGTTTTTCTAAATAACCTTAAAAGATTTATTCATGCCTGGACTTCGTGGGACATGTTAAAAGCTTTTCACGTTTTCAAATCGATATGTTTAGGATCATTGTTCTGTTGAACATAATAGAAAACAAGCGCGAATGTTATATTCGGCTCGGCCGAATCCATATACCCACCATCAACTTTTTCAAATTTTATGTTATATGCAGGCGCGGATCCACGGGGGGGGGGGGGGGGGAAATCGGAAATTTCCCCCCCCCAAAATGGATTTCGAACTAAGAAAAATTAAAAATCTACAATGGGAAAAGGAAAAAATAAAAAAATCTTTAAGAAAATCTTAGTGAAAATAAAAGAAGGCAAAATGAATTTATCTTCAAGATAGTCTAAGAACGGCCAAACTATGTTTAGAAAAAAGTATTTATCTTACTTTTCCTTCGAAAATTTTTAAGGTAATAAATGGGTTTTTAAAATTTGGACTTGCTTAATAAAATAATTATAGAAAATGCAATTCCAGCTTAAATTTTATATACGATTAAAAATGTATATGTCAATTAAAAAATTATTGTGTAAGTGCTAGTTTCATCAGTCATATAGAAATTACACTAACTAATGTTTTTATAATACTTAAACATTTTGACTTCATGAAAAATATTTTTTATATTATAAATCACAATCTTTTACAAATTTCGTACGAAGCAATTTTTTAACATCAAAAATAAAGAAATGCATTTACACAGAACAAATTTAATAAATGTTAACAATTTTTTTTAATAAAGAACACAAATGTTTTCCCAGGTCTTTTACACAAAAAATAATATTTTTTTTCTAGATTTAATAAATTTTACATATGATGGGAATTTTGGTTCCCTATACAGATTTAATTTATAAATGAAATAATTAAAGTCTAAAAATTGTAATTTTTCAAGAAAAATGTTTAAAAAATGTTTATTGAAAATATTCATAATTTTGTGTTAAAAAATAATTCTTCAAATAAAAACCATTAATTTAACATTTTCTCAAGAAAATGTCTACCATTTTCCTGGAAGACGATGACAAAAATAATACTTTTCGCTTAATTTTCCCCAAATATTCTATTAAACCTTCTGAAAATTGTACTGAAGAAAATAAATTGTTTTTTCTTTTGCTTTCCTAAAGAGTTGTTGTACTTTTTGTCTTACATCTGTGCGAACAATTTTCATATTTAGAAATTAATTTTTAAATACACTCTATAACATTGAAAAATCACTCGGAAAATGACATAATTAGCATCATAAATTAGTTTTTTAAATGCCACTCAAAATTTGGAGTTATGCTTATATTTTTTTTAAGTTCCTGTATTTTTTCTATTAAGCTTTTTTGAAAGTAGAATAATCAGGTTTGTTGTCGTATTTATTTCTTTGGTTTGGAATAATAATTTCTTTATAAAAGTCAATAAAAAATATGCAATATGCAATTAATTTAACAACATTATTGCTGTGAATATAGCAAGATTTAGTTTTTTTAGTTAGACAAAAAGAGCTTACTCGATTTTATAAAAAAATTTTTGATAGAATTTTTGATTTTTTTAAACTATTTTAAAGATTGGCATCTCATTTTATTGTAAACAAAATATCATTAAGACGATAGAAAGAAATAATTGTTTTCAGTTTAAAAAAAATTCCATCATTGTTGAAGTTTTAAAATAGAAAAGTATTTTAATAGTCATTCCATTTAAAATCACCAGCTGATTTTCTTACCTTTTCCGAATTTCATAATATTTGGTACAATCCCCTCACGATATTTACATAGAACATTCAAAATGGTTCCATCATCTACATATATATTTTTCACGAATTTAAAAATACCACTTTTTGAAATACGCGACCGCTAAATTTAATTCGCGAATTATCCACCAATAAAATTGAACATAAAAAGATATTTCAGGTATCATTTTAAAGGTAATTTCATTACATTCACTTCAATGAACGTTGTAACGTAAATAATTTGGAAGATATTCTTATTTTTAAAAAGACAATTTTTCTCATTTTAAACTTACACGGCATTTGCGTTACCAGCGCCAATATTATTCTTGCCGAATTTTATTACATCTGGATGATTTTTGGAAGAAATTGGCGATTTTTCTATTTTATTACAAACAAAACAATTCGAATCGCAATAAATATTTCGTATTTATTATGACATTTCCGGTAATAACTCCTAAAATATTGCGAAACCCAGAATGCTACTTTCCACAGTTATAGAACATTTTCATCATTAACATATATTTTTTTTAAATTTTTAAAAAGTCCACTTTTCGAAATATTTACCCTTAAACGAAAAATTGATATAGATATGGACCATTTTGATGTTGAAATAAAAATCATGTTATACGTCATATTAAAGGTAATTTTGATACCTTTAATATGACATCTCAATAAATTATCATATCATAAATACTTTAAAAGGTATTTGTAATTTTGTTTATACAACTTTGTACATATTTTAAGCTATTTTGCACTGAAATTTGAATTAATCTTAATTTTGACAGGAATAATGATTGTACCAAATACCATCAAATTTGGAGATGTAAAGTCAAAAATCGTGTTGGTTTTAAATGGAATGACTCTGTAGTTAAAAGCTAGGTTCTTCCTAATCAATTAAGAAATCTAAAATTAACCTAAAATTTAGGGAGCTACGAATTTTTTAGTTCAGCAACTAATCTCAAAATTGTTTTTTTTTTTAATTTTCTCGAAAATTGGTTGGTGATGTACTCAAGAAAATCGTTTTTCGAGTAAAACTACAAAAATATAATCTTGTAGCAGAGATTAAATGAAAACAAAGTACTTATTTTGTTCTTAGATAAAAATTTTGTTCTTTTAAAAATTTTAAATTTTAGACTGAAATAGTATGAAATTTTATAAAATGATTTATTTACATAATTTTCACTAGATTTTCTTCACACTCCTCTTTGCAGTGAAAATGATTACCGTACATTTTTCAATTAACATATAATATATTCCAGTAAAAATTGAATTTAAGTAAGATTTTATTTCACAAATAAAAATTTCTAGTTCATTCAATTTAACTCGAACATTTTTTCTATTTTTCATTTTTTATAGTAATTGATATAATAATTTTGGTGAGATTTGAAAATTAAAAAAAAAATTTATTCAATGAGTTATTCACTAATACATTTGTTTATTGGATACTTGTTTCGGTGTTATCAGATTGACTTCAAATTTTACATCTAAGTAAGGAAATAAAAAAATTAATGGTTAAATTTTCATTGTTCAAAAATCATATATAAAACCATAATTATTCCAGTGACGATAAAAAAATTTCCCCCCCCAAATGCTTTGGCTGGATCCGCGCCTGGTTATATGGGAGGTGGGCAGTAAAGGGGCGGACCACGCCCATTTTTTGTTTCAGAGTTTACATTGGTCCTTGAAATATTTGAACACAATTTCGTTGAAGTTTCACCTTATATGGGCGGTAAAGTGGGCGTGGTCCATTTTTGGTTTCCAAGATTATATCGACCCTCAAACTATTTACACAAAATTTCTTTGTCGTACATGCTTTTGTTTAAGAGATATCGGCAGAAAAGTATGAAACGGACACCCTGTGTTTACAGTTTTTAGCCCATAACTTTTTTATTTATTAACCTTATATAAGACAAATATTTGTGCAAAATTTCGTCCCCCTACGTTGTTCCGTTCGAACCCTATCCTGCTTTCATCAGACGGACGGACATAGCTAGATCGAATCAGAATCTAACCAGGACCCAGAAAATATATACTTTGTGGGGTCTTAAATGATTCCTTCGACATCTTACACACGGAATGAAAAAATCAATATACCCCCCATCTTTTTGATGGTGGGTATAAAAATTGGTTCTGTTGATATAGAACAATTGATAGAATAAATAGACAAATTACGGCCAAAAGTTTTTCGAAAAAATAAAATAAAAAAACAGCAAACGTAAAATGTTTTAAGTGTTTCACCAAATTTTGAAAATTTCACCAAAAATTCAAAATTTCATTAAAAATCCGAAATTTTACACAAAATCCGAAATTTCACCAAAAAATCCAAAATTTCAGTAAAATTCTAAATTTCAAAAAAATAAAATAAAATCCAAAAATTAACAAAAAAAATTCAAAATTTAAAAAAAAAAAACCTAACCCAAAATCGAATTTCCTTCGATTAAATTAGATTTTCTCTTTTCATAAGTACCTCAAAAAAAATAATAATAATAATTTTTTTCTTCAGAAAAGAAAACGCTATTTGGTTTTGAAGGCTTGAAAATGTTTGTTTAATTGCTTAATTAAATTTTGAGATTACGGATATAGTGTATATTTAAATAATCTGAATATTTTAATAAATATTACCATAAGTCAGAGACTTATGCTGCATATAAATGCTAAAAGTATTAAATTTCAACAAAAGAAGCAGTAAATTTTTGTTTTTGGTAAAAATCATTAGTGTCCGACCCAACGTTCGGGTTCTACCGCGGTGTTTTTTGCGGCCTAACTTTGCCAAACTTTTTATAAAATCTAAATTTAACATGTATTTGTACTACCAAAAGTATAAAAACAGTACAATTGTCATTATAATAATCAAAAGTACGAAAAAAATTATGAAAATTAAAGAAAATTAAATATATTTGACTATAACTTATCAAAATATAAATATCTATTATTCATGTTCAAATTATATTTCATTTATATGCGTTTTAACAGTGTCTACAAAGTACTTCCCGGTATTTTTGTTAATAATAATTATTTTTTGCACTTATTGAGTCGTATAACAAAAAGTTCGGGTTCGGCCGAACTGAAGTTCGGGCACGGGTTCAGTTTGAAAGAAATTATAGTCGGTCAAGACCGACCATATGATACCCTATGAGCTTAGAATTAGACCTGTGGCCAATTGTATATCAACAGTTTTACTAAATGTAAAATAAATTATACAAATACAGAACAATGCATTGATGCTAACATCTATGATTTTATGCCCTTTAGGGAGATTCCCGGAAGTGGGTTTATATGGGAGCTATGGTAAATTATGGACATAAATTTTGGCAATGTTGTTTTTACTTATATAAAACTTATTTGTGTCGAGTATTAACTTAATACTATCATTCGTATGGGATTTATGTACGTTAAAGCGATTTTCGGAAGAGGGGATTTATATGGGAGCTATAGTCAATTCATTGTATAATTATAAAGTATTCTCGTAAGAACAGCTGTTTTACAATTTTTTCATTGAAATACCTGGCGGAACTGTCAAATTGTTTTTGTATTCATATCCAAAATTTTTTTTTTTTTTGAGTTTTTTTTTTTTACACTTTCTCTCCATCATTCTCTCAATTTCTCTTCATAGCATTTTGACATTATGTGCAGTAGTTTTACACTAACAAAATACAAACAATTGTTTTTGTAGATGTGCGAGCAGGTGGGGGTCCGATAATTATTTCTGTGCTTTACAAACATCAGCACAAACGCATAATATCCCAACCACCTATGGTGGTTTAGGGTATAAAAAGTGTGTTCAGTCGGAATCTAAAAATCATATAATTGAATATTGGAATTATGGAACAATTTTCAAAAATGTCCATTGTTGTATGTAAGTCTACCCTAGATATAACCAATGTTACAATAATTTAGTTATATTTCACATTAATTTTTAAATTGGTAGTGCCCATTAAAATAAATTTATATTCCCATTTACTCGCAAAAATAGCGAATATAGTATGGCAACTTTACAGTTTGATTAAATTGTGTCACACTATTTACCATATTTTTTCACTGCAAAACAAAAATAGTTTTTAATAGAAAACAAATAATTAAATTGTTTTTAATTCAAGCACTTGATTAAATAAAAATTGTTTTTATAAAACTAAATGCAAATATATTTTTAACGCATTCTTAATAAAAAACTTTGTTCAGAGCAGTTAACATGATGAGCATAAATAACGGTAATGAAAAACACCAAGAAAAAAGAAAAGGAAAAAATTATGATGACCAACTTATTTTTGTTGTTATTTTCCTTATTATTATTATTATTATTATTATTATTATTGGATGAGAAGCAGGATACGAAAAACACTGTAATGTTTAAGTTGCAAACAGGTTGACTTGAATTATTGGGTCGATGATTTTGGGTACAAAATACTGTAAAAATAGAAGAAAAAAGGAAAACAACGTTATAGGTCCCTATCTGTTAATAGATGTGTGTAAGCTTAATGTGGGGGTTGTGCTGATGTTTGTGCTTCTGACAGTATTGTTGTTGCTGCAAATTTTCTTCTTTTTATAATTTCATTGCTAATGTACAGACATTTTTTGTTTTCTGTCAAGGGGTGAATTTGATAATAGGAAACTATATACCCAAAACATACTCAACTTACAACACACACACTTAAAATAAGCAACAGAGTGGCAACAAATTACCTGCAACACCTTTTTGAACCTATTAACAGCGCTGCGACCCAAAACAGAACTCGAGTAGTAGAACAAACGAAAGAAAAAATAAAACCAAAAACTTGCGCATAATTTTTTCACACAAACACACACACACTTTATTAAATTCTTCTTCTACACGCATACGAGTGACATACATACACAATTATGCATTGTTTTTTATATCTTCTTTTTTTGCCTTTTTTTCCCTCATAGAGGATAATATACGAAATAAAAGAAGAAAAAAACTTACTTTTTTCTTATTAGATTTTAATTTAGTGTTACTTTAAATTTCTTGTAAAGAATTTGCAAAAACAAATCAGAAACAAATCACTGTATGTATTATTTTCTTTGTTTTTTTTTACATTTTTATTTTTAATTTATTCTTTTTTCTTTTTGTGATTTTTTGGTGTTGGATGAGTAACAACTAAAAAATCGGAACAATTATTTTTAAATTTAATGAACAAATCGTCGCGTACTTGCTTTTGCCGTAAGTTTTGTATTTCTACTTCTACTGTATCGACCCGCCAGTCAGCCAGCCAACAGAAAACATTTTGTGTTGTAGATTCCTTTAACTAATAAAAATCCGTCACCAGTGCTTTTCCAACTGAACTGAGAGAAATAAAAGCAACACACCACACAATATTCAAGTTTTTACTACAGTTGGCGACTATTTTTAGCGCCGCCGTAGACGATGGCGATATATTTGCAAGAGTTGCCAGAAGATTTTTAACATGTGTTAAATGTAGAACCACTGTTTCTAGATAATTTCGGTCCTAATTAACTTTTCACACAACTCTCGCTCAAAATAGATTGAGCAGAAGAGAATCAAAAATATTTTTTCCTTAAAAGATAATTTGTTTGAAATTGTTGTTTACTACCTTTTGATTTCTGTTAATTTTAATCTAATTTTTGAAGATGTGAATATAAAGTTTTTGTGTGAATGTGTTTGGGATCTGTAAATCATAATACAATAAACAAACCTCACATTGAATTTTTGAGTGATTAAGGTCTTGCATTTTAACTGAAAACTAGCAAGAGCATTATTAATTTTAGCAAGTCGTCTCCGATTTTTGCTGAAAGTTTGTCAATGCTAGTTAGGACCGGTTACATTTAAAGTGGCGTTATATTTTTTTAAACATTTTGTTTTAAATAAGTCTTTTGGCTGGCCGCAAAGATTTAGAACTCTGTGGTATGTTCAAAATACAATAAAATTTTAGTTACTAAACGTGCTTTGGAAATAATATTACGAGTTTTTATAATGGCAATACATTAAAAATAATAATTTGTAGGAATAATAACAGATATTATTTTTTATTTTACTTGTTTGTATGCATAAAAGATATTATAATTTAAAAATACTTCAACGTATTTTTAATAAGCAGGGCAATCAAAAATAAGCAAAATCAAATTTTTCCTGGGCTTCAAATGAACCAAAATATTAGTTAAATATCCGTTAGAATAATTTTTTGTTGTTTTGTTGCATATTTTGAGATTAGCAGTTTATTTTGTCAAATTTTCACAAAAATCCTTATTACACAACTTTCCAGCAAGATTTATTCTGCAACGAAAATACCAGGTACGCGAACACAACTTTTATCAGTTTAAATGGCATATTTTTGCATAACTTAGACTTAAGAGCATAATATCGCATCCTTTTGTTAGTGATTCGATTTATTGGGGCATATCTTTGTATATTTAATAGAAAATTAATATTTTGCTTATTTTTACATTTCATCCTACTTTTTTTAACTTTGCTTTTAAAGTTCTATTTTTCTAACACATAACATTCATTTAGTGGTTATTCTCAAACAAATTATTAAATGGGAGAAGGACTTTAATAAAAATCAAATTATTTTATACATATCGGTGTAGTAAAATCACCAAAAACCATTAAGATTTTTTATCAAAAAATTTTGTAATGTAACCTGCTTAGCCCACGCATTGTACTGAGTATCAGAGGAGGTGCGTAGTAATTTTGATCACATTCATTTGTTGATTTCATCTCAAGATGAGTATCTTGGCATGATTATGTAAAATATTTATTATGTACAATATTTTAATGATTTCAAAAAAGATGTAGATGAGTTTAATTATAAAGACTGTAATGCTATAAAAAAGTGTAAGTGTATTAACATTCAGTAATATTACATCCAATCTTCTATTTGTTTGTCCCAACTATGGATTTCCTTCTGAAACCATTACAAAATTAGAGGTCTTCGATTCTTTAAGTACTCAAATCAGTACAATTGATAGTGATATTGAGAAAATCGAATCTGTGGAATGCCCTTTTGCTACAAAAATAAAATTAAAATTTGCAAGCTGTTACTTAAAAAACAACGAATTTGAGAAAATTAAAGAAAAGAAATATAATGATCTCAATTAGTTTCCGTTCAGATCTCGTGTTTAGAACAATAATTTTTTTCTGAACTACAATACACTCCTATAACATCTATTGACGTGGAATGGTCATTTTCTATGTGTTATAATGTTTACACTAAAATAGACAACATTTTACGTATGTCAATTTAGTAAAAAAGGTTTGTATATAAAATTAAAATCTATCTAACTATGATTATATTAAACCCGATATCATGTTTATAAGTTCAAAAATTTTAATCTAAAAGAGCTCAAATTTAAAAAAACTTGATCTTTTAAAAAGTAGTTTTAACTTTTTTAAATACAAAATGGAATGCAAAACTTATCTTACTATGGACCGTTTTTTTTGTTTTTTCTTATAACTTAATTTTTCCTTTTTATTTAATAAAAATATAAAAAAATGCAACATCATTTTCCCAAAGTAATCCTGTAGTTTTTAAATGGAGTAACATGCTAACATAGGTAGATGACCTTATTGTCAAACTTGTCTTCAATATGCTTTTTATTTTTAAAATTTCCTGGATAAATCGTTAGCAAAAATACTGTTGAAAGAAGTCTGACGATATATATCGTCACCAAAAATACAAAACAACGTAACATCACTTTTCATAACTTTACAGGAGGCACAAAAACTTTATAAAATCTAAACAAATTGTACTACAAACTAGATTTTTGGGTTATTACATCCTTAAATTTTGCTTAATATATTGGTGATGAATATTTTTATTAAATATTTTTTAAGTTATGTGGTTTACTTTTTTCAAGATTCCAATTTTCTGATGTCAAAAAAACGTAACATCAATACATTTAAAAAAAAAAATATAATTAAAAAGATTTCTGATAACTTTTACTCCAAAATTTTAATATATTTTTTTAATAATTTGCAATCTAAATGCGTTAAAAAAAAAGAAAAAAAAATTTTTTAATTTAACTAATTTGTTGTTACGTTATTTTGACTTAAGAAAATCATTGCCTTGTTTAATAGAATCGTTATTTTTTGAGCTACAAGTCTGAAAATTGTGATGGCACGTATTTTGGAAAAATAAACTATATTTCATCAAAAACACAAATTTGAAAATTTTGATGTTATCTTGTTTTTTATTTTCGGTAACGATATGTATAAATAAGAATATGTATATCTATAAGTTAATTCATTACAATTAATCTTGAATGTTGAAATAAAAAGATGTAGTACTGAATAAACTCTTGTAAAAAAATATAACGTACCATATCCCATAGACGAACATCTCACGTTATCGGACAAAATCAGCGTGACGATCGCTGTCCGCCTATGGGACCTTTCACTGTATTTAGAATTTTTAAGTGCATTTTTTAGGATATATTTTCAAAAAATAAATGCATAAAAATCCGCCCTCTAATATTAATATTTCAAGAACATATATTTTTTTTAAATATGAGCATATTTTCCTATTTCAGTAGCATTTTTAGAGCATATTTTTGATGGATTATTGTTGTCTTCATTATTTAATAACAATCATATCAATATAAACATTCTAAATTAAATGTTGTTTCCATAATATATGCATATCATCTCTTGAAATGCAAAAGGCCGTAACCACTGAAAAATCAAATGTTCGTTTTTTTACTGGATCTTCACAAACAAATTTCATATTCAAACCTTCAAAAATTTCATCAATATTAACAGAAGTCACAAATAAACAGCATATAAAAAAAAAATAAAATTTGTGATCTTTTGAATTTTAGATGAGGAATATTTTTATGTTTACTAGTAAATACTTAAAAAAAAAACTAACAAAAAAACTTTTTGTCGTTCTTATTTAGCTATTTTTATTATTAAAATATGATTTAAACAGACATTGGATTTTTATTTACTTTATTTTAAAATACACATTTTTGTGAAAGTATTCCAGTAAGAATATTCGGTTAGTGATCAATCACCAAAAATTGTATATACACATACGGAGAAGAACATATGAGCCCCCTATTAGTTTTCAAATATAGATATCTCTTAGGACATACTTAAAAAATTACCTAGAGGTATTTGTTTTGAACAGAAATAAGAAAATATATGAAAAATAATATATCGAAGTATGAGCTAGAAATTGTACAACGAAGGAACATTTAATATGGGAATGAATTTAAAATATACGGTAACTCTCTTAAGTTTTAGCTATTAGTCACACACACTGCCATACAAAAACTCACTCGCGAACTCACATATACAACAACTACAAATGAATTTTTTTAACCAAAACATTGTGTGTATGCATGTATGTATTTAGTTCACCAAATGTATAAAACAAAAAAAAAAAAAAAAAACATAAAAACTGAAATTGTTTTCTTTAAAATTTGCTGTGCAAATATTTTATTTCTTTACTTGTACAAAATATTTATTTTTTTCCTATGCGACTAAAAGAATTTTTTATTTCTCAATTTATATCACTAAAGAAAACAAAATGTGCACTTGTTGTTTGTTTTATTCACGATTATTTGTTAAAAAAATTAAATCGAAAAATAATTATCTTTTATTTATTATTTATAAAAACCCGTTTTTAATTAATTATGCAAAACAAAATAAAAAGTTTTTAACAAAATGCTTGTGTCAATACAATACAATCTTTTTAATTAAAAATTCACTTTACGCACTTGACTTTCGTTGGAAAAAACAGAACAACTTAACAACAAAACCTTTTATCTTGTGTTTTTTATAAAGAAGTTCGAAATCTCTGTAGCTCTGCCAAATGCAACTGACTTTTTTTTTCCTATAATCCCTTTTTTCCGTTTCTTTTTATTTTAATTTCTTTTGTTTTTAATATTCCTTTTTGTTTTGCAGCTTCTGTTTGTGTTTTTTTTTTTTATTTAGGTTTTGCTGTCTATAACTTATAAACTCTTTTTTTCTTCTCTAAATTTTACTTTTTTCGTATTACTTTTTTACTGGTTATTTTTCTTAAAATTTTCACTGAATTTGCAAAATTTTCTTTTTCTCACATATGGTTTTCTTGGCAATTTATTTTTACTCACATTTATCACTGAACGTATGTTTTTACTTTGTTTATAGTTTTAAATAAATTATTTTTGTTTTTGCACAAAAAAAGTATTTATTTTTCCTAAATTTTAAAACATTATCCAAAAAATACTGTGTGCTACCTTCCACCAACTAACGATGACTAATTTTTTATTCGACTACTTTTTTGCAATCTTGTCAAATTGCCGAAAGCAAACAGTGATGCCAGATGTGAGATAACGCTTATTATTCTAATTGGAACTTTTTTTGAATTTGTAACGGAAATATGCGTTAAAATAAAAAAGTCATGAATTTCAAATTGAGTTGTCATTGGAAGGAAGTACTTAGTGCTGAAAAAGAACTGCATAAGTTCTTTTTTAAATCCATAATTGTAATAAGTAGGATGTTCTTCCTTCATGCTTCTAGTTCATTGCTTTTGAAGTACTTTTCTTAAAAATATTTATGTTTATAAAATAATATAAACTTTAAAATAGTGAAATAAAAACTTTCTTAGAAATTATTAACCTTTTTTCCTGCAAAATGTGCACTCAGTTCTACAAATTTCAAGTTTGAATTAAACAGGTATGTCACAGAACTCAAACTTATACGAAAGTGAAATTGAAATTGTATTTAGCTTCTACAGAAAACGAAAAACGAAAAAATTTTTCGTTTTCAATCCACATAAAAATAATAAAGTGGAATTGACTTTAAAATTTTATTTTTGAAAAAATAATTTTTTATATATTTCGAATTTATGAAAACGAATTTAAGCTGAAGAAGCAAAATGAAAACGTTACGAATTCAATCATACGAAAATTTTCACTTCCGAAAAATTTCTATGACATACCTGAAAATTTGTATTCATTGGAAAAAAACGATACTTTTTCAATTTCATATCTAATGTTATTCCTAAATACTTCTTAAAAAAAAATAAATAAATAATAATTATAAATTAAACTTTTAGCCTCGAGCTCGAAAAATATAGGAATTTTTTACAAATAATATCAAAGCCTGAATTAAACAAACTTGAAAGTTTATTAAAAAAAATAATAATAATTAAAAATAAATCAAATAATTAATGTTGTTGTAATGGTGTTTTGTCAATATTATATCAAATACTACTGTCAAGTCAAGCTACATATACAGTTAGGGACAAAACTATTTGTACACCCATGCATATCTTCAATAATTTATAAAGAATAAAAAATTATTATATGTAGTTTTAATTCAGGTCCATTTTTATTGAATTATTTGATAAAAAATAAATTAATATATAACACATTGTTAAAAAAAAGTACAATTTAAGTAAAAATCTTTGGGACAAAAGTATTTGTATATCAGTACTTTGTACAATTATTTGTACGTTGGACTCTTGTATGATGATTTTTTTAAATACCGTTATATTTTCTTCGTTAATCGAGTTTTATTTTACAAAATAAGAAGTTGGTTTTAACGTTTTGAATAATAAGCACATCAAAAATGGGAAAGCGAAAAGAGTTGAGTTTGGATATTAAAAATTTAATTATTGATGAACATAAAAAAGGAAAATCTCTCCGGAATATAAGTAATTTAGTAAATTTGCAACATTCCACAGTACAATACATTGTAAGCAAGTATAAAAACAGCGGATCTGTTGAAAATGTGCGTGAAGGTATACGAAATATATGAGGTGTACAAATAGTTTTGTCCCTAACTGTATGTATATAAGAAAAAAGTGAAAACATTTGATTTTAATCCTAATCCTAATATATATTATAAAAATGAGGTGTAAGTTTGTTTGTTTGTTTGTTTGTTTGCAGGGTACACTAAACAGGTATAATCGTCGCGGCAACAAATACAACAACCCAACTCTCTTGTGTAGTTTATGTGTCAAAAATAACTGATTAAAATACATTGTAAAATATACAATCTTATTTTTTTGTTATTATATGTAAACGTAAACAAACGATGACAGATCTCATACCCCAAAACAAAATCAGCTGGGCCGTTCAGTGTACCCTGTTTGTTTGTTTGTTTGTGCGTCAATCACGTCTAAACGGCTGCACCGATTTTCACGAAATCTGACACACAGATAGTACCAGTGCCGCTGGTCATTATAGGCTATGTATGAACTTGGTTGGATGCCACGCCCACATTTTACGCCCACTTTTTAAAACTCTCAAACGGCTGCACCGATTTTCACGAAATTTGACACACAAATAGCACCAGTGCCGGAGGTGGTTTTATTCTATGTAAGATTCGATTGGATGCCACGCCCACTTTTTAAAACTCTAAAACGGCTGCATCGATTTTCACGAAATTTGACACACAAATAGCACCAGTGCCGCTGGTCATTATAGGATATGTATGAACTGGGTTGGATGCCACGCCCACATTTTACGCCCACTTTTTAAAACTCTTAAACAGCTGCACCGATTTTCACGAAATTTGACACACAGATAGTACCAGTGCCGGAGGTGGTTTTATTCTATGTAAGATTCGATTGGATGCCACGCCCACTTTTTTAAAACTTAAAACGTAGTAAATGTTTGATATTTCCTATTAAGGGATAGCGAAGCGCACCGGGTTACGCTTGTTAAATTAAAAACTTTGTGTTTAAAAATGGATTTTAAAAATTGCTATTAAATGTTTGGACCCAAGGTCGAAAAGTTTTTTGACAAAAAATAACAAGATGATTAAAAAAAATCTAGCACAAACAATAAGTTTCGAGTTTTTACATTATTTTTACTTTAATTAGTAACTTGGGTGTCCTGTCTGGTGGTCGTGGGTTCGATTCCCACCAGAGACTCTGGTCTGTTTTTGTTCAACGGGCTAATAGTCTATATAATTATGCTCGGTTAAAATTAGGTTATAATATAATTTGTAATTACATTGCAGTAAAATATGAATAAAAAAATAAAATTAAATAAATTTATGTTTTCAATTTTTTTTTATGTTCAAACAAAAGGTCTTCGCGACACCTTAATAATCTTTGTACGGAACCCTTGTGGGTTGCGGACCTCCATTTGAGAACCGTTGGACTATAGTCTATATATACTAGTTTTTACGGAGTAGTATCTACTATAGACTAATATATAGTACAGACTAGTATTTACTATAGACTGTAGTTGATTCTCAACTATTGTTTTACATGATAAAAATTGTACTACATATTTCGTAATATATCCTTGGTATGGCATCCTCTTAAAACTTCCAACCTACATAATTTGTTCATTGAGCTCTAAAATCTGCAAACTTCGAATTTACCGTAACAATTTCTCATGTGCAGTATTACCATATCTTTAAACAATTAGTACACTTTCTCTCAAAACTTCTCAATGATTTCGAACTCAAAAAACTAGGACAATTCGAAAAAGAGTGCCGACATTTATTGATTCCAGTTTTTTGTTGTTTTTTTTTCATACTCTCTTCGTTCGTTCATATTTTTTTGTTTATACATTTTTTTTTTTTCAAATTAACTATATTGCAGTAGAAGAGGTCCTTTTTCATATCCGAATAAAAGTAAAATGGGTTGTTGATTGTTTATAGCCACTCACTCACACACTCACTTACTGCTCTATTCATTCAATGCTGCTGTTGCTGGTGATGGTGGTGTTATTTAGTTTAGGAATAAATGCCGTTATAAAAGTGTTTTTCATTGGTTTTCTCTTTTATTGTTATTTTCCACATGATATCAACAGGAAACAGATGACATGTTCAATGTTAAACTACATTTCAAATGTTGGGGTTTTGTATTTTGCAACAAATACGATGAAGAAACAAAAAATAAATACAAAACAATTTTATATGGTACACATGCTAACTATGTACTTCTTACTCGTATTGTAATATAAAATAAGTAGTTATAATTTTTAATTTAATATACATATACTAAGGATGTATGCTATTAAAGTTGTTTTTGGTGTTTGAGTTTATCATATTTTATATTTTATTTTAATTTAATATTTAACACTTGCACACAAAATTTTATCGTATCACAAATTTTAATACGAAATATGTTTTCTAGCAAAATAAAATAGTTTGTTTAAAAAAAAAAAAAGCAAATCCTTAATAGTTCAAGGCTTTTAAAGCTAAATGAAAACTGCACAACTGATTTAAGTTCAAAGCAAATATTTATGTATGAAATGTGTGTGTATTTTGAAAATCTTTTGATTAAGAATTTATAGTTCAAGGTATTTAAATAATGTACATATATGTATATGTATGTACATTTGCACATGTACAATTTAAAAAAAAATTATTAGACAAACTCATGAGAGTTTTATTTAATAAAAATATAGCATATTAATAATTATTTCAAAGGATCACATAAAATTAAAATACCTAAGAGTAAAACAGTTTTTATTGGGCTCAAAAGAGTGAATATATTTAAGCAAAGGCGTTTGTGAATAATAAAGGGTTGTTTTATTAAATTTAATTATAGAAAATGTAAAATGGATCGACTATCATCACATTAAAACAATTTTAAAGTTAGTTTAACATAAATTTAATTAAAAAAAAAAATACATTTCAAAATTGCTCTACAGCAGGTATATAAGTATGGACTTAATGATATTGGAGGTCTATTTAAAGAATATATATTTATATGAAAGATAAACCATGTCCTATTAATCTGTCAAATCAAGTAAAAACTCCATGTGATATCTTTGTCCTACCTACTGCAAGAGCTATTACAAAATTGGAGAGAAGTGAGCTATCGATCATACCATCGGATTAGAGAACGTGATATAATGGTTTTAGAACTTATATTTGAGTTATATCCAATTTGATTGATTGTCATTCCGTAGAAAAAATTTCAGGTTAAAAAAATTATTATCTTTCAGACCCGATAAAAATTTGAATGTATTTCAAATGTGTTTGTTAATTAACTTTCCGATGACAACCGACAAAGAAAAAATACCGATTTTTAAAGAAGGAAACTTTTCAAAATGAGATCCAATGTTTAAAATGTACCATTACAAAATTTTTTAACAAGTACTTAATTAAAAAAAGTACCAATTGAAGAACTTAGACTAAGTTTTAAAGAAAGGCATACAAAAATACCAATTTAAAAAAAAGCGAAAATTTTCCAATGATAAAAATATAAAAAGTACCACTTTAAAAATACATACATAAGTATGTATCTATTAAAAAAAATGGAAAAAATCCCGAATGGAAAAAAAATTTGCAATTTTTGAAATATTAATTCTTTTCAAAAAGTGCTAATTTCAAAAAGGTAAATGTTAAAAAAAAGCTCCAATTTTCGCAAAGAAAAAGAAAATTGTGCTTGCAAAATTACTGCAATAAGTAGTTTTTTTTATAGATTTTAAAAGACTAATTTTGAAAAAATACTTATGTAGTATCAATAAAATAAGTTTAAAAATAGTTCCAATAAGAAAAAGTAAAAAAGAAAAATACTAACTTAAAAAATATGTAGTTTTCCGAGTGATAATTTTTTTAAGGTGCTAATTTCAAAAAAATAAAAAATAAGGTAAATAAGACTCTAAGACCCTGATTTTCTATATATTTACAGGTAGTGTACAATTAAAAATATTTTAAAGAACCTTTTAAAAAAATTAATTTTTTTATTTGTAAAAAAGGGTACTTATATTCCGAAAAAGTACCTTTATAATTTATAGTTTTACTACTTATTTTCAAATTTATGAAATCGTTATTAATTATCAATTTATATTAATTTTATCACGTCAAAACTAAATTTGCATAATCTCAAAAACAATCTGTTTTATTTTGCGAAATAAACTGCCGCTCATCTGAATACGACATAAATGTTATTCAGATTTTCCGGTTTCTCTCTCAAAATTCATAATAGTATTTAAAGTTTTTACAGTTTTAGTTTGATGTTAACAATAATGTCCTTCATTTAGAGTAAACAAAGAATTTTTAAATATTGCTTTTATAAATTTATTAAAGTTAATATAACTTCTTTAAAAAAATTATGATTTTTTTTAGCTCATCAGAATACGACATTTTTCTATCTATTTTATTTTGTAACAAAGTAACAACTGAAAAGTATGTTTTTAATGATTTTAATAAAAATTAAACTAGTTTGTTTTAAATTCCTACAAAATGGGAAGAAAAAAGGCGTTGTCCAACGAGGAATTTGCAAAATTAAAGCCTATAAGGAATGTGGACTAAATATTAGCCAAATAGCAAATAAAATTGGTCGAACTAGTTGTGTAGTCAGTAATTATCTTCTTAATCCATCCAATTATGGAAAAAATATGAAAGGAGGAAAAAAATATCAATTTCGAAGGACCAGATGGCTACAGTTATTATTTCCACGATTTTCGAAAAGAAGAAATTTATTTGGAGCGTCATCATAGATGTGCTGGAGGTGTGATGGTAGGAGTTCAGTTTCCTACTATTGAACAAGCAATTTACAATATTTTACCTCAAAAATGAACTCAAATTCGTATATTACTGTTCTGAAAAAAGCATTTCCCCATTTTTCCAATATTTTTAGCTCTATATCATGGACATATAAACATAATAATGTACCTATTCATACTGCAAATGTGGTTAAAAACTGGATTAGAAAACGAAATATTACATTACTTGATTGGCCGCCATACTCCCCAGATCTAAATATAAAGGAAAATGAATGGGGATGGTTACCTCGTAAAGTGCATGAATCTTGGAAACAATATGAAACAAAATCCGACCTAATTGAAGCTATTAACAAAGCGTGGAGTACGATTTCTTTGGATTACATAAAAAGCCTTTATGACTCAATTCCAAACCGCATATTGATTTTGTCATTCCGTGTGTAGCATGTCGAAGGAATCATTTAAAACCCCACAGAGTATATATTTTCTTGGTCCTGGTTAGATTCTGAATCGATCTAGCTATGTCCGTCCGTCTGTCTATCTGTTGAAAGCAGGATAGGAACGGGAGAACCTAGGCGGAACTAGGAAATTTGGCTTTGTTTGGTATTGAAACTGAGTAAAATCGGTTAGTAAACAAAAAAGTTATGGGCTAAATACTAGAAACACAGGGTGTCCGTTTTAGCTTCATCTGCTGATATCTCTTTAACAAAAGCATGTACGACAACGAAATTTTGTACAGATAGTTCGAGGGTTGATATAAACTTTCAAACCAAAAATGGGCGTGGTCCGCCCACCTCCCATATGAGGTGAAATGTCAACGAAATTTTGTACAAATAGCTCAATGATCAATGTAAACTCGGAAACAAAAATGGGCGTGGTCAGCCCACTTTACCGTCCAGCGATTCACTGGAAATTTGCTATTTTTCTTGTCCCGCTTTACCGGAATTTCGTCCTTGATTCCCGGAAATTTTAAAATCACTTAAATGGAAGAAAACAGCATGAATTTTAATAAGAACTTATATATTTGAGTAATGTTTTAAAAAAGATTAAGCTAAAAATCCAGGTGGGAACTATATCTTAACCACAATGTCATTCATAAGGTTCATTAAATGACTTATATGGAATGACTCTATAGTATGAATTCAATTTAATATCTTAATAAAATATCAGTGCTAAAGCCCAGCAAGTGAAAAAGTATATCTGTTTGAAGCAATCATGTAGACATCTTAAACATATATTATAAATTAGTCAGTAATATAAACAACATGCGGAATTTATCTCATAAAAAAATTATAAAACATTACTTTGAGTCTACATTAGACAAATTTTTATCAAGACAAACGTCAAAATTTTATCATGATAAAGATTTGTCTAATGTAGACTGAATTTGTCTGTATTATTGCAGCGTTACGTCGAGTCTATATTAGAGAAATTTCTATCAAGACAAACGTCAAATTTTTGTTTGAGTTGCAGATAATTTTTTATCTCTGTCAATTATAGGGGAAAACGTATGTCATAATAAGCCATGCAAAAAGTACCAACAACAATCAAGATCATTGGAAAATTAAATTTTTCATTTAAATTTTTTTAAATAAAAATTGAAAATTAGATTTTTCATTTCAATTTTATAAAAGAACTGTTGAAATTTCTACATTTCATTAATATTTTAGAAAACAATTATTTAAAATTACAATTTCTATTTCAGAAAAGTACAATTTAAAATAAGTTTTTATATTTTAAATTCAGAAAAGATCAATTTTTAGTTAAATTTTACGTTTTAAATTCAGAAGACTACAAATGAAATTCAGTTTTTTATTTTGAAATTCAAAAACAACAATTGAAATTTAGAATAATTCATTAAAATTTAGAACATTGAATAAGAGTGATTTAAATGATGAAATAATGTTAAGTCAACTTAATTTATGTGACCTTTAAGCAAATAAAATTAAGAAATTGTTTCAAATCCATCTGGAAAGTTCTGAATTTAATTTAGTTTTTTTTTTTCAAAATTTCAATATTTTTCTGAATTTTAAATGGAAAAATCTTCTTATAAATTGTCCTTTTCAAAAATTTAAATAAAAATTCCAATTTAAGTTGTTATTTTCAAAATTATAAATTGAAAACCTAATTTTCAAGTAATCTTTTTTCAATTCTAAATAAAAAGTATCACTTTTAATTGGTCAATTCTGAAATTTATATGAAAAATGTAAATTTCAATTGTTATATTCTGGAATTAAAAGAGAAATATTATTTTAATATGTTCTTTTCTGAATTATAATAAAAAAATCATAAACTAAAATGATATTTTCAAATTTTGAATTGGAATATCTCATTCTCATTTGTTCTTTTCTGAAACTGAATTCATAAACCTCATTTTAAATTGCTGTTTTCATAATATCATATAGAAAGTTTTTATTTTAACTTAAAAATGGTGTAGTAAAAAACATATGTGTCTGAAAATAATATTAAATAACATATAACACAATAACTCAAATAATATACTTTGTGAATTGGGTAAATATGTATTTAGTTCATATTTTTTAATCTTAACACATGTTTTGCTTCATAAATTTTTTCCGAAGCAATTTTTAAAATTATTTTATTATTGAAAATATGTCAGTTATTTTCTTGAAGACAAACTGTTGATTTGTTGTGAGTTTGACCAAAATGAGTAAAGAAAATGATGTATGTGCTATAAATTATTAAAATAAAAAAAAAAAACAAATTGGTCCTACAAATAATTGGTCAAATAATTAAATGTCCGCTGTCATACTGTTTTCAACGTCATTAAACAGTATCAGGGGAATTCGACCATCGATAGGAAACATGGTTCAGAAAAAAGTCCACATGATATTGGATGGACAAGTAAATTGAAACCATATTGAAAATTTTATACACAGGTTTCTTTAGGTCGAGGGCCGAAGCCTATTGAAATTGGTTATGATCGGTCCATTATTTCACCTAGCCCCCATACGAATGTCATCCCGAAAAATGGTTTAACGATTATAAATCCCTTAAATATAGCAATATTTTAATAAAATTTGGCACATATAAGTCTAAATAAGTGTGCCGATTTTTAAAAAGATGGGTCCATAATTACCCATTAGCTCCCATATAATCCCTTTTCAGAAAATCACTTTAACGGCCATAAATCCTGTTAAAATGTTAGTATCAAGTTAATATTTGACACAAATAAGTTTTATAAAAACATAAATGATAGTGTCAAATTTTACAAAGATAGGTCCATAATTAACCATAGCTCCCATATAAGGCCCCCTTTTGGGAATCACCTAAAAGTGAATAAATTAATATAAATGTCAGCATCAACGTAATATTCTGTATTTGTATGTCTTATTTTACACTTATGAGTATCGGAGTATGAAGTATATTTGACTCCATGTCTAATAAAGACCCCTCCCTGAATTATACTGTACACAATGGTGTAGGGTATCATATGGTCGGGCTTGACCGACTATATCTTTTTCTCTCGTTTTTTTTTTGCGTACGAAGAAAGACTAAATTTAGAAATTTTAGAAAAATGGAATGAAAATGGAGAGAAGCGAACTGTAGCTATTATTCCATAAAATCATAATTTATTCCAAATAATGTCTAAAGAAAATGCATAACGTCTATTGCCGCTGAAGCAAAATAAAATAAACCACTGTTTTTTTTTTTTTTTTGCTTTAAAATTTCCCTTAATGATGCAAAAATAGATAAATAATAAAACACTTTTCAAATAACATTTTTCTTAAATTGAAAAAATGTTATGACTGTTTTTGAAATTAATGTTACTATCATTGACTTTTGTAAATACTATGGATGTGCGATTAATCGGTTTACAAAATTTTATTTAATCTATACACATATTAATCAGTTAATCGATTAATCAACAATTCTAATTAATAAAAATTCTGATTAATTACTTTTAATTTTGATTAATCAAATTTGAATAATATTATTCAATGTTCTCAAATTTAGTTTACAATTAAACAAATGAAACAAAAAATGCTAAATATATACTATATGTTATTTGTTCATAAAACGACCCACATTTTATATTTTCAAACGACTTTGCATGCATTTTTTTATATTATAATGAAAATTAAAAACATAAAAAAGAAAGTCAAATAAATTGAAAATTATTTAATTATTCACGATTTAAACTATTTGAATTCCTGATTAATTGATTAATCATAATTTTGAACAAATGAAACCAAAATTAATCGATTAATCATAAATATATTTAATCAAATTGTTGAATAAATCAAATAATTAATTAATTTGAAATTTGATTTTTACGTCACGTTACGGTCTTTTGCATTTTAATATGTATATAAGAATATTTTTATCTATAAGGTAATTCACTACAATCAATCTTGGATGTTGAAATAAAAAGATACCAGTACCTATGCTACTGAATTACCTCTTATTAAAAAATATGAATATATTAAAAAATATAGACGGACATGTCCTGATAAGGGACAAAATCACCGCCTATGGAAGCTTTCGCTGTATATGTAATTTTCTATAGTAGCTTCTTGGCTTGAGATTAATGTTGAATTTTTATTATACAAAAAGATTAAGTGAATGCGTCCATAATATGGATGGAAAAATAATTCATATAACCATCGACGAATTATGATGAACACGCTAAAGTTGTTACTGACTCTGGAGAGAAATGAAATGTATTCTACAGCGTAACGTGTGATAATCTTGAAGACATGTGTCGTTATTCCTCTTCCTTTTTAAAGTGAATAACAAATTGCAAGACTCTTGAGATTTTGCTACACACTAATATACAGTGGCTCACAGCTTAAATTATGCATTATACAATTTTATTTTTAAAGCTTCATGACAAAGTAACAGACTGGAATTGAAAATAAAATTTGGTATTATAAGAAAGAGGAAGATTTCTAGGTTAATATAGAACCATTATTTAGTGTTAAAGTTTACCTTTAAGCAAATTAAAGATATGAAAAGAAAAAATCCAATATTTTTATCTCATAGCTTATTTTAAGCACCCACTTATGACATAAAAAAATTGAAAATTACGACCGATAATTACATTCAGGTATGGGATGAAATTCGATCAATTTCAAAAGTAAATCGTTTCATTTTCCATTTTTGTTTCTGTTCAATATATTTCCTGTCAAATCACAACAAATTAATTTTGAAATTTGTATTATTTAAATTAAATAAATTTTATTTTAATGTTAATTTTTTAATAAAAAATTGTCAAAAGTTAAGTTTTATAGATTTTGCGTGAAGCTGCCGCAAGGAGATATTCCTTCCTTCTGAATAAAAAAGAAAACATTGCCCATAAAAATAACACTTTGTGGAGGAATAATAAATTTACAATTTTGGCGATTAATTAATTCAGCCTACAAAAATAAAAATTAATGCAATATTTTAATAGGAACGCTTTTTAGCAGATGCAGTTTGGACTTTGCATTGGTTTTAAATTTTTACTGGTGATTTGAAATTGGGTTAGCACAATGATTATTTTGAATATTTTTGTCGGAAGTTCCTCCCTGGGGAAAAAACTTCCGGTTGATACAGCTGTCGCTGAGTTGACAATCTTTGTAAGCCTTGCTGAAGAAGATTGGATTGATGGATAAACTAAATGTTTACAGATTTCTTATATTTTATATACATACCTTTAATATATGTATTACTTGTGACCTGAACGTTTAAAATCATTTTATAGGTTTATTATTTTTAATTTTAATTGTTTTTGATACACTTTTGACTTTATGAATAAAAAATCGACTTCAAAATAAAATCGATTTTGGGGACCGATTAATCGATTTTGAAAATCGAAATGAAAAAAGTTGATTGTAAATCGAGTTGAATCGAAAATCGATTTCACTAATAGGGTACTAATGTGGCGAACCAGCTTCATAAGAAATACATTAGTTTGTGTGTTGCATGTTCGCCGCGAACAAATTTCTTGTTCGTCGCGAACATTTTGTCGCTTCGGTTCATAAAACCGAACATCAGTGCAGCGCAGCTTTATCCATCAAATTCAGCAAATATCGTTGCCATTTGGAAAGCAAATTTGCCGCAGAAATTCATGAGTCGACAGCAATGCAAAAAATGTCGCCGACATTATAAGGAAATTTATGAAAAAAAAATTTTAAAGTTAATATTAAAATTTAAAATTTCAAGAATATCATGAATTTACTAAAGGTTTTATATTAAATTCATTAAGCTTGACCGAAATCAGCGGCTGTAATTGAGTCGTGTTTTAGCCGAAATTTTATCGGCGGCGGCGGCTCTTAAAAAACTTGCGGCGGCTCGACTCAGCCGGCTTACAGCCGATCGGCACAGTTTAAAAAAAAATGCTTCGCGAAAACCTTATCTTATGGATAATAAAGTTTTTTGAGATAAAACAGTAAAAGAAGTTTGATAATGTTGATAATGCCGTAGTTAATTTTAAAATAACAGTGATATGTTGATGACTTGGCACCACTTCATTAATAGAAAGCATTGCAGTGTTTACAATTCAATAAAAATTAAAAAAAAATTCAATATAAAAAAAAAATTACTGATTTATCAAAAAAAAAAAAAAATTCGAAATTGTTTGAAACCTACATTTAGTGTCTTGTATTGCCAAAGTTTGTTTTAAAATTAGGAAAAGTTTTGATGACTTTTTGTAGGTCCTACAAAATAACTAAGAAATCCTAAATTTTAAACCATTCGCGTAAAATATCACAGGCATTTAAAACTAAAAAATATAAAAAAACTGAGTTGAAACTTTCGAGGATTTTTGGATTCATTTTAGTTTTGCACTGACAATTTGCAATTTTTGATTTAAACCAATAACCAAACGAAAGACAAGTCATTGGAAATTCACTTCCTGTATAACAAGTATTCTGTTTACAATCCGTTTAAAAGTTATGCGGTGATAAAAAAAAATTAAACCAAAAATATACGATTTTTGAAATTTTGCAATTTTTTGATAGAAAATTTGCGCCATTCAGTGAATTTAAATTTTAAAGATGAAATGATTAGTTTAATGTATATCTCGTTGATGTCAGGAAAACAGACATGGAATAGCAACTTCTCAAACTTTCATATAATTGGCGTAAATATTTGAAAAATTGTGTTTTTCGCTACTGATAAATTCCATTTTTATAGAAATTGTACAAAATATAGCGTAAACTAGATTTTTTAATAAATTACACATCCGAGTCAAAATGGCGTTAAAAAAATTTTAAATGCAAAAGTTTTATTCAATTTTGAAAATTTTTACAAAATCATCGAAAAATATCTGAAAACAATCATGTTAATGACTAAAATTGATATTATGAAAAAAAAAATTAAAGAAACGTCATTTATATCGGCTACAGCGGCATTCATCTCCAAACCTATTTTGCTTGTTGACAACTATCGCGAAGTATAAATGACGTTATTATTAACGTCAAATGAAAGCATATTATTTGATGAATGATATTTGCCAAACTAAAACCGATATTCACTTAGATTTTTCAGCAAACGTTCGCAAGAAATTTTAAACCAATATTGTTTTTTTTGCTATTTACGAAATTGTGCAAACATTTTTCTTTTCAGTGTATGTATTTCGATAAATATTGAAGTTTCTGACATGTGCTGATAGAACTTTGATTTTAATAAAGCCAAATCTCTATTTTTAAGATTTTTTGGAAAGTTTTAAATTCAAACCTCTACAACGCATTGATAAAAATGATTAACGCAAACAGATTTTGTATGCATAGTCACTAATAAAACCACACATCGACGTTAGTGTCAGAAGAAAAAAAAATTTACAGCCTATTTCTCTATGTCGAACGAAAGCTTTCTTTCGCCTTCTAAGCGAACGAAAACTGATTTGGGTTTCTCTAACTCACTTCTATGCGAACAATGAGTCGAACGACAAGTCGAAAGAAAACGTAAGTGTTTTCATATAAAATTGGGTTTATGTATTTCGAACGATAAGAACAAAAATGTCAAAATCAGTCACTTGCTATTTGGTTTTGACTGGTTGAATTTTTTAAAGAAAAATAGGAAAAATTCTCAGAAGGACATTGCAAATGTTCCTTAATCATGTAATAAACATGATTTTGATGTATTTGGTATCCATTAATTACGATTTTGTGTCTAAAAAACAATTTCTAAAAAAAAATCAAAGAAAATTTTTGTTTTTTAATTTTTTTAAATTATTTTATTTTTTCTTGTTTATTTACTTAGTTGTATCTATGTTTAAACAATTTAGTAGTATTTTTAATATATTTACGAAAAATGTTACTCTTAAAGAAAAATAAAACAACAACAATACGAAAAGACGTAACTCCATGCGAACGAAAGCGTAGGAAATACAGAAACCCAAATTGATTCGAATTCGTTCGACTTGCTTTCGTTCGCTTAGATTTTCGTTCGACATAGAGAAACAGGCTATTAAAATATTTTTACTTAAAATTTTAAAATTTTTGGATTTATCTCACATAAATATATTTAAAATTATTTTTATTTAAAAAATTACAATTAATGTACATATTTTCCAAAGTTATCAACCACATATTCAATTACATACATATATACATATGTATGCACTTCAAAACCTTAACGGTTTTAGAATACAAAAAAAAATTTAAATCGGAGAATTTAATTCCAAATTTTTTGTTTTCAATCATGTTATAGAATATTGATAAACATTTTGTATTAGAACTTATAAACATTTTGTATTAGAACTTATAACATAAAAATTTTGTCATAACCCAATAATCACTCAAAAAATTTAAATTCCAATGATTGAATTTTTATTTGTATTCAACTTGAATTCCAATAATGCTTATAAGTGTTTTTAAAGTTAGAACCAAAGAGTAACAAGAGACGAGACTAATTGTCAAAAACCTAAGTCGGTTGTCAAAAACCTAACTCATGCAACAACAAAATACATGTATAAAGCAACCATTTTTTTCAATTGTCAATCGAGAATTTCGTCTCTATATATTACTCTATGGTTAGAACTATTTTTTAATTCTGCACAAACTTTTTGTTTGTTGTCAAAAAAATTAATCATATTTGTGAGAAAGAAAAATAAAAAAATAATCAAATAAAAGTCTATAAAAAATATTAACTAACGATCAAGCAGAAAATGTATTAAAACCGAAAAAAAGTGTACAAGGAGTTATTACTAAGACGCAGATTCCATATCATTTCATTGAAGAAAACAATCATAATTTTGATGCACTAGAGGATTACATCAATAACTATAAATGAAAGGACCTGATGTATTAATTTGTTTCCTATGATATTTATATAAATATATTTGTAATGATCCCTATGTGGTATATTTAAATAATTTTTGTAAAATAAAAATGTAAAAATTTACATATGTATGAATGTAGTATATTTTATAGGAATGAAGAATATAGCTTGAATTCTATTATGTTGATTACTGGAATTACACTGTTAACAAAGGTTTGATTTATATTATATTTCCAAGCTTGAATTTAACTATATGTTTTATTGGAATTTCACTGTAATTCAATACTTGAAGTGAACTGTACAAACATTGTTATGTTCGAATTGAATTCAAGTTTCCTTTTCACTGGAGTATGCTATTGAATAAAAGTGTAGTATAACTGTATTTCAACACTTGAAATTTGAATTTATAACTGGAATTAAATTGTTCTTACATTTGAATTCCAGGAAAAATGCTTATTGGGAAAATATACTTAATTATTTAACTGAACCTAAATATAGAGAATTTAATTTAAATTGTATTATAGAGTTTCTCTGCTTATGTTTTCCTACAATTCTTTAGTTCACTACTAACTACTTACTAAATACAACCCTGTTTATATTAGCACGCAACTACCGTGACACTAAAATTTTTCTTGTCAGTTTGACATTACTTTTGTACGCGTGCGGTTGTTCAGACGGTTGTTGAGTTTCTCTCTTTCGTATTGTCGGTGTTTTTATTATAATTTTTTGTTGTTTTATTTATAAGAGCCCGGCATTTTTTCAATTCTTTCGTTTTGTATTTATTTGGTGCCTTTTGAGTAGATTTTTTGGGTTTTTTGCTAATTAAATTTAATTAAAAGTGTTTGGTAAATTCTCTTCGCGACTGATAAATTTAAGTTTTTTTGTGTTTCCACTTTAAAAATATTATATTAACAAACATTTGCAAAACGTAAGAAAAGAAGTTAAACTTTAAATTGAATAAATGCTCCTTAAAAAATGTAAACAACCGGTTCCTTTACAACTAAGTAAAAGGTATCCAAGAAATACATAATTGAAATATTTTGTGTGCAAAAAAAGAAATTATATTGAAAATCACAAGAAATAAAGAAGGAAAAAAGTAAAAAAAAAATTATCAGTTGCAAAAGCAGAGCAATAAAAAATATATTTGTTTTTTTTATATATATATAAAAAATTAATAAAAAGTTCTACCATGTATTAAAAGGTATTTGTTGCTGTTGTTGTAATTTTTTGATTAAAAAACAAAAAAGTGGTGTCGGCAAATATGCTGTGAAAAAAGAATAAAAAAAGTTTATGGTGCAAATTATTGTAGCTATTTAATATGTAGTGTCTGTTAATAAATGTTGTTATTGTTGTATTACAATATTGCTATTAGTGATAATATTTATCAATTTGTTGCTGTTGTTGGTCATTTAATTATGTTTTGATTAAGTCTTGCCAAACATAGATCAACATAAAGTAAAAAACGTATAAAAAAAAAACAAACAGAAATACAAGTGTCAACTACAAAAACTAAGAGTAAATAAATTCTTAGCAACAACAAATAAAATAAAAAAAGAAAGAACAACAACTACATTCACACAACCTTATTAATTTAACAAACAAATAAACAAAACAACAAAATTACTCGTTAACTAGTGCCAAGATCAGTGTCAGCAGTCTATGAATTAAAAAAAGAAGAAAAAAAATTAAATTGAAGAATCAGCAACAACATCATTGAAGAAGCAGTAACAGCAAAATAAACCATACAGCAACAACATCAACTGACCAACCAAACGACGGACCACATTGCGTGTGACAGTGCAATGTTGCAGTGTTAGTGTGCGTGTTTTTGTCCATATTTTTTTTTTTTTTGCATTTTTTATCGCTCATTTCCCCCTTATGTTCTTCAATGCATTCTTCCTCTTATTCGTCTGTCATTACCACTACAATCACAACAACAACCAGCAGCAGCTATAAGATTAAAATGCGTCGTTCTTCATTGAGTCGTAATCACTATTTTGTTATTGGCCTGTTTTTGGGTTTGGTCTTGTCATTTTATGTTCCCCAAGACATTTGGGAATTAGTGCAGCAAGAAGAGTGTCCGCAACAGGTTGCTGAAAATAGTCTAATTGAAAAATTTGGTCAGGAATTCGAGCCACATTTGAACTTGATTAACAAACCACTGGCAGCTAAGAAACCGGTAAGTTTTGAAAATCAATGTACAATGTAGGTACATATTTAATAAGAATGTAAAAAAAATGCATTCAGTTACACGATTCATAATCAAGTTATCAGGTTAGATTAAAAAGCGAGCATTCAAATGTCTCAAACCTATTTCGAGGTTTAAAATGCGCTCTCAGGAAAAGCTTCTATCCATAAGTAAGCCTTACTAGTTTGGTTAGATTAAAACCCTTGTTTATCTGCTATAATTTTTCAGAGATTTCCAATTGATATCCCTTAGATCTTCCAGATTTGGTGTTTTAACCCTTTAAAAATGTTCGCTCCTATTACGATTAATTCAGGACACTGACATCTCACGTTCTGCAGATTGATCATCCGAGCTAGGTGAGTCTTCAGCTCCGTGTGGCCAGTTATTAAACTGATTAGCACTCTGTATGTTGGCCTATTTAGTATAAGGATCTTTGTTTTCTAAAGGTTAGGGTTTCTCCATAATATATTGGTCGTTTTCACAGCTTTATGCCAGTATCTGACCTGTTCATCTGTACGCCATTCCTTCAGCTTAGTGTTAAACTTTTCAAAAGGTTTTACGTTTTCCATGTGAAGGCATTCAAGTTTACACCAATCTTGGATTATATCAATGTTCTTACAATAGAGGCACTGTGGTTCCAAAATGCTTATTTTTGGATATAATGCTGTAATTTGCGATCCGTTAAAGATATCTAAATAAAATTTGACATGGCCAGAGCTGAGGTGTTTTCGATTTGATTTGGAAGAGCAGAGTACCTTAGCTAGTCAAGGGGATAGTTGGTGAACCCCCAAAGTTGGTCATCTCGCGTATGTAGTTTTTTTTAAATCGTCAAAATTTATTTTTTTTCTTTTCGTTTAAGAGATTTTTAGGAAGAAATAAATTTTTTAATAATTTTTGGCCTGTTTTTTTTTTTTTTTCTATAATTTTTTAAACTTGACGGAATTAATTTGAATTTTCATTTTTTTTTAAAATCCACCATATTTTTTATAAAATTCTAATTAATATTATTGCAAGAATAATATAAATATATGTATCCGAAAAATAGTTATATTAGTCTGAAGTTGAAACTTTAAAAAAATTCACATTTTGGGATTTCTTCCATTATGGCAAAAGGGTACTTTTTGATGATTTATAGGAGATACTCTAAAAAACTCTCATTAAAATTTTCTTTGAACTTGAAAAATATAAACTTCTTATTTAAAGCATTCCTCCACAATATATAAAACAACTCTTTCGAATATGTATGGTTGATATATAAAAATTTGAAAATTTTTCCCTTAATATTCAATTATTTTCTGATAGTGGGACGTTTAATATTAAGTCAGATCTTATAGAAAGTTATAATAGTTAAAAAGTAACCTTAATAATTTTTACAGCTTATTTTACTCCTTTATTCTAAACAATTTTAAAATTTATAAGAACTTTATAAAAAATTACACAGGTTAACACTGAAATAGTATCTGGAAAATCATGTTGCAGATATTGTAGGTATAGTCATCCCAATTATCGGGAACATTTCGGTTTTTTCCCATCAAGTCACATTTTTAACACATTGAGGACCAAAGAAAATATGGTTCCCTGATTAGTTTTTAGGTTAAACTCCTAAACTAAAAACTCCTCAAGAAAGCAAATTTTAATTTTACTTTCTATACTATATCAAGCCTAAGGAATAATAATTTTGCAGAATTATTCGAGATATAAAACTTTTCTGCGATTTTGTTGACCTGTGTTATTAATAAAATTTATCGTTTTTACTATGAGTAAATATTTGTTAAATTTATGATGATTGCCAACTTATGATATTTTGTCGAAAGCTTAACCATTTTGCTATAGTTTTAATAGTGTTTTCTTTTAATTTTTTTTTTAGTTAATTAAGGGGTTTTTACACTATAATACCTTGTACAGTCGAACACGGTTATAACGAATACCGGTTATAACGAACACCGGTTATAACGAACTATGGCTATAGCGAACACTTTTCTTCGATCCCATTGATTTTACCAACATTTTCCATACAAATAACTACGCTTATAATGAACACGGTTTTTTTTTATACCATTTTTATGGTCCCAAGAAGAATTTTTCATACAAAAAACTTCGTTTATAACAAACTTCCAAAAATACTTAGGTTATGTTAGGTTTAAAGGATGACAACAACTAGTTGTAGCCGTTGCCCATAGAGACCAAATTGGTCCATTATGATTCCTTGTCCTTGTATTTCTCCTCTTCTTCTTCATATCATTATTGTATTCTAGCTTATCCATTTCGTTGATTTTATATATTCTATTAATTTCCATGGATTCATACCTCTTATATCAGACAAGTTCTGAAAGAAAAAAGAGCTAAGTATATTAAATCGTCCATTAGATAGTGCAGGGCATTCACATAAAAAGTGATAACTGTCTTCAGTAGTTTCCCTGCACCACCTACAAATATCATCATCCAAAAATCTTAATCTTACCATATGCTTACCAAGAGTATTGTGACCAGTAATTAAATTAGTTACCATTCTCAATTGCCTTTTATTCATTCCGAGTAGTATATTACTAAAATTGATATGTGTTTCATCCTTTCATAGCTTCGTTTGTATACAACCATTAGATTCATGCCATCTGATTAACCACTCGCGTCTAGATCTTTGCTTTATTTCCTGAATTAACGTGGATAGGGGTGGAAAAATTTCCGTTAAATTCCCAAAAATACTTGTTTTAGATAAATAAAATTACACATTTCAAAATGTTTCAAAAATTTAAAAACTAACAATTTATTTATTTTCATTAAAATTATTTCATTTTCATCTCAATTTAAATTATCGGAAAATAAAAAATTAAATTTGTATTTATAGTTGTTGAACTTTTTAACATAACATACAGTTATTGAAAATAGCTAAAAATAAATCTGAAATTATTTGGGGATTAAACAATAAATATTAGAAAATCGATACTCCTCAAAAAGTAAATATCTCAAAACATGCCAATTTAAAAACATCAGTAATAAAAGAAAACATTAAATTAGTATGAAAAATATAACTAATCTCAATTTGCCATTTGTGAAATGAATGACGAATGCAAAAAATATTATTCCTTAATCTTTAATATTTAAAAATCAAAAATACCGCCCATTTTTAAAGGAAAGAAACACGCTTTAATTCCAAATATTAGTATTGTAATGAAATACGTGTAATTTGTTAAATTTTTATACTCTATACCACCATAGGATGTTTAAAACGCATAGAAAAAACCATCAGACCACCACCTTAAAGTATACCATTCGACTGAGAATCACTTCCTGAGTCGATTTAACGATGTCCGTCCGTCTGACCGTCTGTCTGTCCATGTAAACCTTGTAATCAAACTACAGGTCGCAATTTTAAAGATGTCAATGAAATTTAGCACACACTCTTCTATTGGGCCAAGGACGAACCCTCTTGAAACTGGTTATGATCGGTCCATTATTTCACCCAGCCCCCATACAAATGTCCTCCCGGAAAAGAGTTTAACGATCATAAATCCATTAAATAAAGAAATATTTTAATGAAATTTGGCACATATAAGTTCCATATAAGTCTAAATCTGCGTACCGAATTTCAGGAAGATGGGCCCATAATTGAACACAGCTCCCATATAAACCCCCTTTTCTGAAAATCACTTTAAAGGGCATAAATCCCATTAAACTGTTAGTATCAATACTCGACACAAATAAGTTTTATATAAATATAAATAATAGTGCCAAATTTTACAGTGATCGGTCCATAGTTTACCATAGCTCCCATATAAGACCCTTTCTCGGCAATCAGCCAAAAGTGAAAAAATGTTAGTATCGACGTAATATTCTGTAATCGAATGTTTTATTTTACACTTAATAAGAATATCGGTCCACACTTGGCCCCAAGTTTAATAAAAGACCCCTGCCCGAATTTTGATGTACACAATAGTGTAGGGTATAATTTTTTTTTAATTTTACGGATATAACGAACTACGCTTATAACGAACTAAATACGTCGGTCCCTTCGAGTTCGTTATAACCGTGTTCGCCCGTATTAATACAAATAATAAGGGTTTTCATTCATACGGATAAATTTACATAACTTGTATGTTTATACGTTATACTCACGTGTTACATGAACGCTCCTTGCAAATTGTTGTGTATTCCTTTGAAGGTCTTGAAATTATTTGGCAAACAAAATATGTTTCCAATTTTTTTATTTTTAAATTTTGTTTTTCTTTCGATTAGAATGTTAAAAAATAAATTTCTTTTCTTCTTTCAAATTTGAATATTCAAAAATACAAGTTAACGAATTCATTTATAAATTGAAATTGAAGCGTAAACATTTATAAATTGTGTAAATAATTTTTCAAACAATGTTTGACAAATATTTTATGAGCTTGTATTTGTATTATGTTTATTAGCTTTACAAGCCAAATATGTGATTTGATGAAAACCCTTAATATTTTCAAATGTATTATGGTATAAATAACTTCAATACTTTGTATCTTGAAATTTTTAAAAAGTAATTGCATCTCTTAATGCAAACTTTTTAATTTTTAGTTTTATTTTTATTCAATGTTGTCAGTTTTCTGTATTTAGTTTTTAGTTTTTAGTTTTTTAAAAAATATTAGAATAAAGAAAATTAAAAATATAACATTTAATTATACCTTCTTTAATACATTTTTTGATATGTATTATAGAAATAGAAACTCTGGTATTAATACCAAGTATAATAGTGTAAAACCCCCTTTAGTTAATATTTTTAATGAAAAGCCCATTTAGTTTTTACTTTTTGACATTTATTCAATCAAATGAAAATGACAAGAAGCATACATATGCATTTGTGTTTTATTTAAAAATATTTGTTGCATTTACAAAACTTCCCCTAATTACATTTTTACACGCGTTTAAAAATTCTAAATAAAATTTTCTAATAACATTCTGGAAAACATCAAATTTCATTTTATCCTAAAATCTTTCTACGAATCGTTTTTGTTTTTTTGAATTATTATCGATGCCACTACAATAATTTAGTTGAAAAATCAATTAGCATTTTGTAAAAGAAAAAAAAAAAAAAAAAATATGAAAATTTTCAACAACATGTGGTTTAGATGTTGAAAGCAATATTCAATAATGTTATGACTTCTATATGTATATATACATACATATGTATGTGTATATATTTCCAGTATAGACCAAATAGACAATAGAAGTTATTTAACCATCACGTGAAACTCCACATTGTATTGAGTTAGTTGTATATTGCTCAATAGAAATTAACAAGTGCAATAAAAAAAATATTTTCTGTTAAAACTAATACTAACAACGTTTTTTGTTTTAATTTTGTTAATTACATCACGTTATATGATACTTGAAACTATGATCTTTGAAACAGTTGCTATTACGAGTATTTGCTGATGCTGCTGCTGCGATTTAATTTTAACTACTTATTTACTATTATTTTTCCTACATTACGAGAGAGTGATCGACCAAAGTGAATGAATAAATGTGGTTTGCTTTTAAAAATAAAACATTTTTTATGTGCACCATAAATATTTTAATATACATTTAATTTTGTTGTTTTACTTTTTGCTTTGATTACTTCACTTGACCGTAATCATCTTCATGTTGTGAAAAAAAGTATTGTACTTGTACGAATAAGTGCAAGTACGTAGTACTAATACTACTCGTGGTCGTAATTTTGTTTGCATTGTCTCTTTGAACAAATCTACATATAGATGAACAGACAGATAGACAGACAGACATACAGTCGGTCAGTTAAATCCAGATTTAAACCACACACACACACACACATCAAATGTAGACTTGGTATATACACAAATATTTATAATGTCGTTTAAGTCATACTTCAACTTAATTTAAGTTAATAAAACAACATTTATTTGGATTATAAATTATCTGCTGTTTTACTCAGACTTGTATTTATTTATTTTTTATAAAAAATTATATTGCGTTCCTTGGTACTTTTTTCTATATACATATTTTGTTTTGCCATTTACACTACGAAAACACAAAAAATAATAAACTATTTAAGTGCTGGCTTTTATAAAACTTGAAATTATTATTTAACTAAATGAATATTTAAGTAAATATGTAAGTAACTAAAATAAAAGTGAAAATGTCATTATAAAATTATAATAGAAATACTTTAAATCATTTTTATATGTCCCAATAAACCAAACGATATTATAACGATATCAAAACGATATTATCTAGGTGATAAAAATTATCACTAGTGATAATCGTTTTCGAATCTAAAACGATAGTTTTTACGGACTAAAGTGTACTTACCATTCCTTATGATATCGTTTTTCCATAAAATTATGATATCGTTTTCGGTATCGTTATTTCCAAAAATAACGATAGTAAAATCGTCATGAGCCAAATTTTTTTCTGACGCCATTTAGTACCAAAAATTATGTTTACTTTCATTTAAATATTCTAAATATAATTATTAAGTACCACAATCAGCAAAAATAAGATTAAAATCCTAAATAAAAAAAATAAAATATAAATATCATTATACATGACATATTTTATGCAAATATTATCAATATAATATTTGCAAGCATGAATTTTTCTGAGGGACATATATTTCTGCAATTACATACCTAAAAAGTTTGGTTTTACCATTAAAAAACTGTTAACTATTGATTACTTTGCATTTGATTTTCAGCTTGTTTTTTTTTAAATTTTTTAATTTTTATATTTTCTTTTGAAGTTTTTTCCAAATGTTTATATTTTTTATTTTATTGAAAAGAAATATTTAGAAATCTCAATATCATATTAATATCGTTTTCCGCAATACAATATGATATTATAATCGGCACCTAATATGATATCGTTTTCGCTATTATATCGTTCTATGGTTTATTGGGGTATGACTAGAAATGATAGCGATAAATTAAGGAAAAAAAAATAAAAATAATATTAATAAATAAAATTGTAGATACGTATTTATTGGATTCTTGACATTTAATTATTATCTTAAGTGTGATAATGCTAAAATATGCTTTAAAAAATATGTCTTTAAGTAAATATAAATTATTTACAAATAATTTTATAAAATAATTCTTTGATAGGGGAAAAAACTTACTCTCAGATGCTCATACAAACCACAAACCAGAATATAAAATATTTAGATCTTATACCAGATAAGTCATTTATTGACCGATTAATTGGCAGAGATAATTATGTGTGAAACATAATATCAGCCAAATGCTCACCACGGTTTCGGTGGCATACCTCTATCCGATGGTCCATATTTTCAATGACTCTGAAACATAATTGAGGTTCGATGTGCCGAATTATCTCATCCTTTAGCTCTTGAATTGTTCTTGGCTTTTTGACGTACACTTTATGTTTTAAATATCCCCAAAGAAAGAAGTCCAACGGTGTCAAATCACATGATCGTGGCGGCCAATTAACATCGCCACAACGTGAGATAACACGGCCATTGAATTTCGCACGCAAAAGAGCCATTGTTTCGTTGTCTGTGTGGCAAGTGGCACCATTCTGTTGGAACCACATATCGTAAAGGCCCATATCTTCAATTTCTGGCCACAAGAAGTCCGTTATCATCTCACGATAGTGAACACGACGACGACGAGTCGAGGTTGACGGCTCTTCTGCCACACTATCGCGAACAATATCAATATTTTCCGCGGAACGAACTGGGCGAGCATGCACAGGTGTTTTCACATTTCCTGCAGACCCGGTTTGCTGAAATTTGCGCACAATTCTCCCTATTGTAGACACATTTGGTCGATTATGCTGACCAAAAAAATCACGAAGTGTACGAAATGCATTTTGATTTGAACGCCCATTTTTGTAAAAGGCTTCAACAATCTTAACGCGCCGCTCAATTGTGTACCTCTCCATGGTTGAATTTGTCAAACACTCAAACAAAGAATTGTCAAATTAAGTTGGGCAAAAAACTTGACGTTAAGATGTGACTCACAATTACCATCGTGCTTTATGGTTAGACCACACTTTATTTTGAATTTATTATATTCGGTCAAGCCCGATTATATGATATCCTACACCACACTAATTGTATATCAAAATTAGGGGAGGAGTTTTATATGGATCCTGTGGCCAAAAGTTGACCGATATTTGTATTAAGGGTACTATATATTTCTATGAAACATATAGCATTGGTTCCTCTAAACGGAGCCAACTCAAAATTTAAAAAACTGTTTTTTTTTTTTTTAATATTTACAATAAAACTAAGGGTAGGATATAAAAAGTATTTTGAATATATCACCAGTAAGAGTATTCTTAGTATTTTTATGATACCAAAAAATAATAAGTTTGGAAAATAAGAGTTCGATAATTAACCTCTTATCAATAGAAAGCGGAATCCAAGTGAAGATATCCAGCAGTTTTATTGATAACAATTTATATCAAAAGACATGACCAGTCTTTAAAAAAGGTCAGAAACGGCTAAATGCCTCAAAAAGTAAAGCCAGAAAAAAAGCTAACATATTTTTTTTATTTAAAAAAGCATTAATTTTTTTTCCTCATTAGATTATGTATTTCTTAAAGATATTTTAGTAAATTTGAAAATTAAATTAAATAAACTATAATTAGTTTCTATAGGTAATAAAGTTTGTCAAAAAATAATTGGAATATTTTTGTAGAATGAAGCGCCGCAGGCGAAAATTTTCATTAAATATAAATAATTTCCATATTTTTCTGCGAATTAATACACAAAAGTGCTTAAATTTATGATTCTGTACAAATAAAATTTGTAAATTTTTAGAATTTTTAAAGCAATGTTAAGAATAAAAACGGCTAACAAAAAAGCTAGAAGCTAAAACGAAAATTTTGAGGCTAAAAGCAAAATAAAAAGGCTAGATTTAGCCTTAAAAAGGCTAAACTGGCAACACTGGACATGACATACTTTTTAACGCAACACCAACAGCGACATCCTGTCTGCAATACCTAGAAGTTGTTTTTTATCAACAGTTAACTTTTCTCTGCATTACATGTAACTACTTGTGTAACTATTGGGCAGGTCAATATGCATTTATATTAGAGTAATACATTTTTTAAGATCCTTTTTGGATGTATACATATATGGTAAGTAGTTGTCTCTAATGACATCACCATGTTAAAATAATGAATTAAGTTGCTAAAGTTTAAGTAGTGTAGTGTTGTTACAATAGCATTTTAACACATTATTTGGCAATAGAAGTTTTTGCTGGGTTCTTCGTAAGTAAATCGTAATAAACATTTCAGAATAAAACGATGCACTTTGCATCGTAACAAGGAGTGTCAAACACCTGGGAGTAGTTCTCGGTTGGAGACTATCCTGAACCAAATTAAGAGAAGAATAGATAAAACTTACACGAGCGTATTACGATCAGTTCTTGCATAGTTTGGTGGACGTCTTTAGATAAGAACGTTAATATAAAACCTTTTAAAATAATGCAAAAACAGTGGGAAATGAGAACCATATAAACAAAAATTTATAGAAAACGAGCTGAATGCCCCTGCGTTGCAAGGGATCTAAAAGGTTAACAAAAAAATTAACATAGAAAAATTCAAAAAAATCACACTCATTTTCTTCTTTTTTTCATTTTTCTATGTAACTTGTAAATGAGTATTTTCCCTAATTTGTGAATAAAATCAAACCATGCATGGATTTTAATGAAATATATTTTATTTTATTTTCAACAAATTTATTTTTAAGATTAAAGAATTTTTGACACTTTCGAATTTTTATGATTTTTTTTTTTTTTTTTTGCAATTTTGTATAAAATTTAAACTTTTTCAGAAAATAGGCTTAGTATCTCCATAACTGTTGACCGTATTAAAAAGTAATATAAGAAAGACTTTAAGACAATTTTAATTAAAACTTTTTGGTATGTTTTTTAACAAAATCAGACAAGTCGTTTTGAGATATGCTTCAGTATATAGTGCAAACTCAATTTTACGAATCACGATAACTAGTCAATTAAAAAAAAAAGTGGGTTAGAGGCTTAGTACTTATTAATACCGTGTACTCTAATGGACTGAGAAACCCCGTGTCGCAGAATCAGTGTTTCCCTGTGTAATTAAAAAAAGCTTTTTTAAGAAGAATTTCAATATTAACTTTTTAATAATGATTTAATATAAATTATTATTGCTTTGATTTAATCGTATGTCAATTACTTGATAACAATTATACATATAATATTTTTAAATGATTCCAAAGTTTGTTGTACCATATCATGTACCATATTCAATATAAAATTTGTTTACCTCAATGAAACTGGCTTTTCTGTGTATAATTATTATTTTTTAAATAGATTATGATTAAAAATAAACTTAACTTTTCAAAACATTCTTGTCATTTAATGCCTTTTAAGCTTAACATGTCACATAGTGACAGCGGATTTTTTTTTTTTTTTTTAAATACTTAACTACTTAAATTGTATCTGCTACATATGTAAATATTTCCAAAGATTTACCTGCAATTTATTTTCTCGCAATTTAGCCAATTTTAAAAATACTTTGCAAAGATTATTTTACGTTCTGTAATGCAAAAGAAATTTAATTGTCAGTCTTACTGTCACCATGTTATATAAAAAAAATTAGTTTCATAGAACCAGCAGGTTATTTTTACTAGTTTCACATAAAATTCAGCAAATAATTTGTCAACAGTTTGTGAACAATTATCAGAACTGTAGGGTAATTTATAGTCATTAATCATTATCCAAAGTCAAACATATGCATGATTATTAAACTCCAATATTTGTGGACATTGCCGAATGTTTAATAAACCAACAATAACTTAACATTTATTTTTAAAGATTAATCAAATAATACTTGAGTAAATCAACCATGCGCAGTAATTATGACGTGTTTTTTTGCGAATATGATAAGAGAAGAAAAAAACAGAAGAAGCAGCAATAACAAAAAAAGATCATTAAATTCATATCAGCAAAAATAGAATAAAGTTAAAATAAGAAACTTTAAAAATTAATAACTATACACTTACTTACATTAAATACAAAGAAAACATTATTGAATATATGGGGACTTAATTAATACACGTGTATAAAAAATGCTCAACAATAAATTCGATACTTTTTAAATAACTTGTGATATACTTTTTTTATTTTTTATTTATGTTTGCAGTGTAAACAAATTTTTTTCATTGTTATAAATATTTTACACAAAATTTGGTATTAATTTATCAATTAAAGAATATGTTTAAAGCACAGTAAATAATGTATAAGTTTTGTTTACTTTTAAAGTTTTTAAATGTAGTATGTATGTATGTACATACATTGTACATACATATATTTTTGAAAATGAAATTATGATGAAACTTTTTAATGAAATTAAATTTTATAAATAATAGTAAACCTTCAAATTGTCATTATTTAAATAAAATATTTCTAAGTATTTGATAAGATAAATTAAATAATTAAAATGGAGAGATATTAAAAATTTATCCACTAAATGTTATTAACTACAATTAATAAAGTTAGAGCTTATTTAAAAATGTTTGCAAATTTTTTTTTTTCCAATTTTAATTTCCTGGAATCGGGAATAATTTCGTTGTGTTTAAAATTATTCTTTGTAAAAAATCTATAATAAAAAAATTTTCTATTGTCGAAGTGATGATATTTAATACAATATTGTATAATAAAAGTATTTTTAGCACTTTTCAGTTCTTGGGATTCTCATATGTCCGGAAATCAGGAAGTGGGAAACCCCATTTTTTCGATGCTTCCCGGGTACGGGACACTACATTTATAGCATAGGAAAACTCCAAATATCTTCTATTGCTATTATTGGCGTTGTGACTATTAAGATTTTTGTTACCCCTTATTAAAGCACAATCCGTGATCATTACTGTGTTTTAATATTGAGTCTGAAGTATAATATATAGGTAACGTCAATTATGAAATTACCAGAAACAAATCAGTATGATTTAGTCTATCCCCTTTCCGTTTCTCTTATTTGTTGTTGCTTCTGCAAATGATGTTATATTGGAGTCACAATTTTAAAAATGATCTTCGGTTCCCTACTAGCGATTCAAAGTTATGGGCCTAGAATATTTTGTCCAAGAAAAGTTTTGAGTTTTTTCTCAAAATGGGTATCAAAATTTCCTAATTTTAGCCAATTATGAGAGATATTAAAAAAAAAAAATTCGCAAAAATGTTGGTTCATAAACCGTCATTTTAGTATATTATGCGAAAAAAGGTTCGATATTTTTTTATGGCAAAATGGATAAAATTTTCATTATTTTGTTTCTTTTATGGTTAAAATATTGTAGTAATTAACTACAATATTTTAATAAATTATTTTTACAAAAACTGTTCACCAAAATGCACTAAAAAGTCCTTTAGCAAATTAATTTAAAAATATTTTTTCCATAACAAGCTTGTAATAACGAATTTTTTTATACAGTTAGGGACAAAACTATTTGTACACCTCATATATTTCGTATACCTTCACGCACATTTTCAACAGATCCGCTGTTTTTATACTTGCTTACAATGTATTGTACTGTGGAATGTTGCAAATTTACTAAATTACTTATATTCCGGAGAGATTTTCCTTTTTTATGTTCATCAATAATTAAATTTTTAATATCCAAACTCAACTCTTTTCGCTTTCCCATTTTTGATGTGCTTATTATTCAAAACGTTAAAACCAACTTCTTATTTTGTAAAATAAAACTCGATTAACGAAGAAAATATAACGGTATTTAAAAAAATCATCATACAAGAGTCCAACGTACAAATAATTGTACAAAGTACTGATGTACAAATACTTTTGTCCCAAAGATTTTTACTTAAATTGTATTTTTTTAACAATGTGTTATATATTAATTTATTTTTTATCAAATAATTCAATAAAAATGGACCTGAATTAAAACTACATATAATAATTTTTTATTCTTTATAAATTATTGAAGATATACGAAATGCATGGGTGTACAAATAGTTTTGTCCCTAACTGTATATATTTCGTGAAAAATACCCGATACTTTTTTTTGGCCAAAGTGTAACACACTTGATACATTTTCAATTGCTGGAACTAAAAATGTATTTTATTTATTTTTTAGAAAAAATACTAACTTCTTAAATAATTTTAAAGAATTTTGTCCAAATATAACTTGAGACTTGAACTGCTATAAATAATACAAAAACTTGGGATATCATGCTCAGAATACTTTCTATGTACCAGATTTTATAATGCTTTATAATTAATTGTTCAATTATTTTCTATATTTAACATACATTTATACAGAATTTTGTGCAAAAAATATTTCGCAAATCTTAATTTTCTAACAATATTGGCGAAAAAATATTAAAAATTTAATTTATACAATAAGCTAGAACTAACTATATTTCCCATTTAATATCAAAGTATATAATTTTTTTTTTCAAATGTATACGCGAAAATTACAATTGGCTCCATCTTAAACTGGACTGCGCACGAAAAAATCCGTGCATACAAATCTGCTTATAGAAACTAAATCAATGGCCGAAATTTTTCCAAATTATATTTTTATTAATGACTGTTTTGTTCAAGTTCTAAACATAAAAGAATAAATTATTTCCTGTTGTTCTTTAAGGAAATATCTGATTTTTTTCAGAATTCTTCCAATTAAAGGTTTTATTCTGTTTCGGTTGTTTTTTTGCTCGAATAAGTCCGCTTATTTTTAAACTCCGTTTCATTTTATGTTGAGATTTTAATGTCCTTTAAATTATTTTTACTGGAGACCAATATCTTTCAATTTGACGGAGTTCCGGACAATTTGATGGATTAGCCTTTTTCGGTACAAACACTAACAATTTCTTTGTTACCACTCCATTGCTTTGTTGTAATGAGAAGAAGCGAGATCAGGCCAGAAAAAAATGGATACACTGTATTTTCTTAGGAAAGGAAGAATTCTTTTTCAATGGCACTCATTCATGCATATTTCTGTGTTAATGGAACCATTTTGTATGAATGAAGTGCTTCTTTCCCGCATAAGTATAAGGCTTCCCAAATCAAGAACTTTCTTGGGAATTTTGATATCTTTGATACACGATATTTTTCTGCCATATTCCCTCTACCATCTGCAACATAAAACTTCAGCCTGTACGAAAATTTCATCGTCTATTATACACTAATCATAATTAAGAAAAAAATTCGTCTGAAGTACTTTCACGTTAGTTTTTTACCTCCAAATTTTTGCTTGCGTTTTAATTAGGATTTTTTGAACTTTATACATCTTCCTGCTATTTTTCCCTTCGACTTTTTTGATAAAGATTTAAAACAATTAACTTTTTGTGAAATTTTTCTTTCAGATATGAGTGGATTTTTTTTATCAAAATCCTTCCCATTTTGTCTGAGTCCTACAGCCTGAAGATATTATTTTTTTTTCCACTGCCAGATTTCCATTCAGTGACCATGACTTCTCTGTATAATATTATGACCCAAGAAACTGTATTTTGTGACACAACTGCCTTCCTAGCAATTAACAGAATTATTTATTTTTTACCACAGCAAAAGTTATAAGCCCATGAACATGCACGGATTTTTTCGTGCGCTGTCCTTAAACTATAGAATACATAGTACAAAATAAAAAATATTGTGCTCCTTTAGGTCTACTATTTAATATTTATATCAGCGCCACTGTTTAAAGTTCACATTACGTAAATGTATTAACAATAGTTTATATCAAGTAGAATTGTTATTGATTTTTGTTTTTCAACCAATTGATAAAAATGATAGAAATGGTCAAAAATATATTTGAATTCTACAAATTTAAAAAATATTAATGGAATTCAATTAACTGACAATAGAAGTGACGAATGCTAAATTTGACGTAATAGTACTGATAAAATTAACACTTATGTATGTATGAGCTATTAAAATTCATTTATATATACCGGTTTTTTTGTATCTCTTATATTTTATCAGTATAACACAATATTATAAGAAAATGTCTATAGTTAAAAATTTAGGTCACATTTTTTAAATACTCCTTTCTAAATAGATTTATAGGACAAACACGTTTAATTTAACTGGAAATTTTTTGGAATAATTATGAAATTTTCTAACACATAACAAAAGATTGGTGTTAATATTCTTTTCTAAGTCTGTCAATTGCCTATCCAAAAACATCAATAATTTATTGATATACAACAGTCTTAAATAGTATAAATAAATATAAAATTTATTAATGATATCAATTGGAATTAACTTTATTATTTTTACCCCAAAATTTAAAATGTTTAAATAAGCAATTGATAGAAGTCATATTTATTGGCAATATTGTTTTTGTATTCCAAAAAAATTTAACATTTTAAATAAAATTCAATTATCTAGAATAAAAAGTGACGAATGTTAAATTTGACGTAATAGAAACGACTTGATAAAAATTAACACTAAACATATTCGTTCATACATATTATAAGCGAATAAAATATTTATCTAATTTTTTTTATTTAAATTCTTCTATTGATCCAACACAACAATGTATGAAATTGAAAAAAGAATTAAGGAAATTTAAAGAGATAAACACGAAAATGTGTTATTTTTTAAACCATAAAGATTAAAAGATAAAATAATATTTAGTTTTTAATATAAATTTCTACAAATGCTAAACTAATTTTTATATTTTTTTAAATTCCTAATAAAATCTCATGTGTGTGTGATTATTTTTTTCCTCTAATATTCCATAAATTTTCTTTACACATTAAACCACATAACCACACAAAATAATTAAAATAAACACTTTTAAATTGAAAATCCAAAAAACATCCGCTTTAAAGAAAATTAAACCAGATAAAAAAAATTATGTATGTACGTAATAAATAGTAGCTAAATATTTTACTTTTATCTTTTCCTAAAAAAAAAAAAAAAATTTACTTACACATTTTGATTCATTTACACATGTTTCAATTGCAAAAGTCAACATTTGCTATTGACGATGACAAAACTAGAATGGGGATAAAATAGTTTTCAATTGTCTTGTGGGTTTTTTTTTTTACAAGTATTTCACTGCCTACGTTCGTAAGTAAATGTATATCAAGTGGATTTCTTATTATGCTGTATATTGTGATTTAAAAATTAGATATAAGATCATTTATGACACATTTTTGAGGACACGAGTACTTCAACTTTTTTAAAGCTTGAGATATTTTTAACTGTGTATGTGAAACTTTCAATTTATAAATAAACTAACTCAGGGATAAAATCAGTTGTAAAATTATTTTGTATACTCTAAAATTTTGTTGTTGCTTAAAAAAGGACATTTTGAATTATTCTATAACAAAATTGGAAACTGGTTTACTTGGTGTCAGGTTAAAGTGATAATTTTACTTAAAGCTGGTGGCAAATCCGAACAGTTGTCAAAATTTTACAGGTCAACAAGCTTATTCTAGTTCGTAAAGATAATGGTAATACATTTTAGAAAGTTCTTTGAAGGAAACTTATTTTTTGATGAATCCAATACATCCATCATATGACAATAAGGATTACAAAATTTTGAAAGCTAATTTATTTACATTCATAAAGGCTTCAATAACACGTCATGAAACACAAGTGATCAAGCTCTGCCCAAACACAAGCAAGCGGATTTTTTTGTATATGAAGATTTGGCAACTAAACTAGAGAAGTCAATTTCATAGCACAATTGTGATGGCTGAGTTCACACGTATTCTTACGCTCTTTATTTAATCGTTGCTGATGCAAAGAGTACAAAATGCACTGGAAAAAAATTATGTAACGAATTGTTTGGTAGACAATTTCTTTGATGTTAATGTTGTAAGACAAAATTGTAGAGTTGACAATAATATTTTTTATTGCAATATTATGATATTTAAGTGTAATGAAAGCGAAAGTGCATAAAACAATAAGTGTTGTATAATAAATCACCATGTATAACTAATGTATTTCGTTTACTAAACTCAATTTTTTTTTAGTGCATTTTTTCCACTCTCACAAACACAACTATATTTTTAGTCATTGACATCCCTAAACTAAACACAGCGAAATCCGCTGTAAATTAAATTCTATTTTAGAGCCCAAACACAACCAAGCCGATTATTTTTTTATATGAAGATTTGGCAACTAAAAAAACACAGCGGAATCCGCTGAAAATTAAGAGCCCAAACACAACCTTGCGGATTATTTTTTTTATATGAAGATTTGACAACTAAAACAACACAGCGGAATCCACTGGAAATTAAAATCTATTTTAATTTCACAACGGATTCTCAAAAGCTCTCATTTTCTCACTCTCCCTCTCTGTCAGTGTTGCCGTTGTTGCAAAATGAATCACATAAGTTTACATTAAATTTATATAACAAAGAAAGAGATAGATAGATTTGCCTTTTATTTTTTATGAATGGAATTTAAGAGAGAAAGATAAATATTTTTTTATATATGTAGTTTTGTTGTTGCCAAACACAAAAAATATAAAGAAACAAAAACAAAATATATAAGAAATCCGCTGCTGGATTCCGTCTTCATTTAATTTGTATTTCTCTCTTAGAGCGGAAAACAACGTTGAAATCCGTTTGGTTGTGTTTGGGCTCTAAAATTTATTTTATTTTTACACTCTCTCCCTCTGTCGGTGTTGCCGTTGTTGCAAAATGAATCACATAGGTTTACATTAAATTTATATAAGAAGGAAAGAGATAGAAAGATTTGCTTTATATTTTTTATGTATAGAATTTAAGAGAGGAAGAAAAACATTTTTTATATATGTAGTTTTGTTGTTGCCAAACACAAAAAATATAAAGAAACAATAACAAAATGTATGTGAAATCCGCTGCTGGACGCCGTCTTAATTTAATTTGCATTTCTCTCTTAGAGCGGAAAACAACATCCAACACCGCTTGCTTATGTTTGGCCTCTTATTTTTACAACGGATTCTCAAAAGCTCTCACTTTTTCACCCTCCCCCTCTGTCGGGGTTGCCGTTGTTGCAAAATGAATCACATATGTTTACATTAAATTTATATAAGAAGTAAAGAGATAGAAAGATTTACTTTATATTTATTATGTATGGAGTTTAAGAGAGGAAGAAAAACATTTTTGTTGCCATATACAAAAAATATAAAGAAACAAAAACAAAATAAATGTGAAATCCGCTGCTCGACACCGTCTTCATTTAATTCATTTAATTGTCAAGATATTTTAGAAGTTGTCATGTTACAAGTTCAAATGTAATTTGTCAAGTTGAAAATAATTTGTAGCTATTAGGAATATTTTATATTTTGATAGATATAAGACCGAAGCATATTTTTATATTTTACAAGATACAAAGTCTTCTGCTTTATTACACCTTACAAGTGAAACTTGTACAGAACTACACAACATAATGATTGAATTTTAAATAATCTTAAAATCATTTAAATATGAGATATACGAATCATTTTACAAAAGGGGACTGTTTAAAATTGAAAAAGAACATACTGATTACGATATTTTATACATTTTTGTAATTCCGTGAATAAATGTTCAAAAGCAATATTAATTTATATTACAATATTTGTATTGACTCAATGGGAAGAAGCTGTGCCAATTAGCTTATTTTTTTCAAATAACAATTGTAAAAATCTAATACCCCATTTCATAATATTTTTTCATAGCCTAAACGGATATGCTACTATATAAACTCTTATTTTCGAAAAAATGTTAAAAGCTATATTCCTATTATACTGACAATATGTATTTACATATCTACATCTATAGAACGAAATCGATTGTCAAGTTATTTTTTTCTAAATCAAGCTTGTTTGTCAGAAATGTCATGTTAGATCACAATTTCAATCTGGCTGCCCTAATCCAGAGGGTAATTCCACAAACTTATATGGGATTGCATTGGCTCATCTGTATTACTTGCAAAAATAAAAAATAATGAGACTTACTTAAAGAGTCGTAGTTAAAGCACTTAAATATTAACAGCCGTATTCAAAAAAACTTAACACAGCTTTACTAACACTGTTAAGCAAAAAGTTGTCAATTCAAAACTATATCCCCTGATCCTATCCATAACATGTGCTCACAGATCGTTATTTATCAATTGTTTTAGGACTTCGGCTACTTACACTGAACCAAAAAGGTACATAAATACAATGAAAAAGTTTATTGTTTCAATGAATTTGTGCACTAATTTTGACCCTATGTACAGGTTCATTGAAACAATGTATTGCCATACATTAACATTAAAATTCAATGTATATTTTTCATTGATTAAATTTATTCTTACATTGAATCAATGATCACGTTCATTAAATAAAATAAATAATTCCAGTGAACAGTACATTGATTTCAATGAACTCATATTTTGTCCCAATGAAACTATACATTGAAAATGTATTATAATCGGCTTGTTCTGTATTTTTGGTTTTTATTTTATTTTAAATTAAATTATATAGATGCCATAAATATAAAAATGTTACATTTCACTAAAAAATGTAAGTAAATAAAATGCATGTTACAGATGTGATTGTGTTTGCTTTGCCATTATTTTTATAAAGTAATTCCTGTTGTCCTCTATATTGCTCAATGATGGTATGGAATATCCATTTAGACGCCACATTTAATATGACAGCAACATTATCCTAAATAAAATAAAAAAAGTTTATTAATACAATTTTTAAAATTGGTTCAATTGCTTTAAAATTTTTAAACTACTTACCTTTAATTTTTTTTTTGTCTATAGAAATTTCCTTGTTTTCATAAAATGTTCCCAATAGTTACAAAAGAAACCGGGACGATCACAAGATCTTGCGTCCAAATCTTGATCAGTCTGCAATATATTTTTATTAAGAATTCAATTAAAATATTTTATATATTCATGTATACTTACGAATAGAATCAAATCTCTTGGGTATGAAATCACTATATTTTTTAAACCCTGGTATTTCAGGCTTTAGTTGTTTTATCTGTACAAATATAAATTAAATGTAATATTACGTGTAAGGAATGCAAGTCTAAATTCCAGTTTTTGAGTAAACCATTTAATTTGGTGTATTCCAATATTATGCTCGACTCCCGTGTGAATGTATTTATATCTATGTATTTTAATAATTCGAAGTTTGCTTTATAACTTATTTACTTTTTAATTATTTTAATTTTTAAAGCAACACTGGTTTTTTTATTTTTTGTCTTTTGTTTAAAACGCGTCATTTCTTGTTAAGAGATAAAAGCAAACTGAGTAGTTTTGGTTTTCGTTTTACTTTATTTCCCATTAGAAAGCATTAATTTTAACATAATTTTATGAATTATTTCATTGATTCAATGTTTTTCTTAATTAAATCAATGTATTAGTACATTGAATAAACGAATTCAATGTACTAATACATTGAGTTTATATTTTTATGTAAACAATATTTTTAAATCAATGAACTATACATTAAACCAAATAACAGATTTACTTATTTTATTAAGAAATAAACTTAATGTCTGGTTTCAATGTAATGTTCATAATAGCGTTAATTTTTTTCATTGAATTTTAATGAATATTTTCATTGAAGCAATGAATTCGTACATTAAGTTAATAAATTCTTGGAAAAAATTAATGAATTTCATTTAATGTACTTCATTCATTGAAATTACTTTTTTCAGTGTACTTATTACTAGGAGGCGGATTTATATGCATCTATTTTTGGAAAATATGCGCCTATAAAATGCACTTAAAAATTCAAAATATACCCTAAAAAATTAAAAATATGCATTTATTTTTTTAATATTTATTAAATTAAAAAAAAAAAGTTATTCTATAAAAAAAAAACAAAAATCAGTCCATCTTAAGCTAAGAAATGCAATACATTTTGTATTTTTAAGACGTAAAGCTGTGTTTTAAAAGATCAATACTAATTATTTGTACTTTTTTAAATTTGTACTTCTTAAGATCACATTTTTATTAGTGACATTGAGTTTAAAACAATCTTAGTTTGATAGGTTTTTATTTATATACACAAACACATTTTTTACTAAGTTGTCAAATGTAAATGATTGTCTATTTTGGCGTATATACATAGAAAATGATCTTTCAACGTCAACAGAAATGATAGAAGCGCATTTGAATAATTGTAGTTCAGAAGAAGAGTATTCTTCTAAACACGAAACATCATCTGAACGTAAAGTAATTGATTCTGAAATTTTTTTAATTTTCTCAAATCATTTATTTTTTATACCCTTCACCACAGGTGTAAAGGGTATATATAAGTTTGTCATTCCGTTTGTAATTTCCACAATTTTCGTCGGAGAGCAAAAAAGTTTATATTTTCGGAATCCTTGTAAGAAGCGATGACGATTGGACCATGTCCGTCCGTCCGTCCGTCCGTGTGTCGGTTGAAATGGCGTTTATGAAGCCCACCGATAACTGACATATATAATATGTATGTCAAACGATCGGAAATGCTTTCGAGAATTTTGCTATTGGAATTCAGCAAGATAGGTTCATACAATGCGGAGATATGTTCAAAAAACCGGTTTTTTGAACCGGTTTTCCAGTTTCTGAAGCCTCTGTATACACTACGGACTTCGTTTTTACAAAGAATTCTCGGACATTTTTTTCTGAATTTTTGTTCTGAAAAAATGAAATAAATCGGTTCAGTAATAACTGAGATATCGGACAAAACGCATTTTTTATTTTTTGAAGCCTTGGTTTAAGCTATAGATTTTTATTTTTATACAGATCGGTCACAAATATTTTTATAAAATTTCAGTTTTTTGAATCAGGAAGATCGGTTTATAAATGGTGGAGATATGCTTTAAAAACCGGTTTTTAGAACCGGTTTTTTAGTTTCTGAAGCCTCTGCATATACCAGGGACTTCGAATTTTTAAAGGGGGCTCGAAAATTATTTTCTGAATTTTTGTTCTGAAAAAATTAAATAAATCGGTTCAGTAATAACTGAGATATCGGGGAAAACGAATTTTTTATTTTTGAAGCCCTTGTTCAAGCTACAGATTTTTATTTTTATATAGATCAGTCATAAATATTTTTATAAAATTTCGGTTTTTTTAATAAACCAAATTCGTTCATAATCAACAGAGTTATGGCCCAAAAACAAATCTGTTAAGAATATAAATACACACACAAACATGTATATTAAGCATTGTAATGACTATTAGTGACGTTTTTTGTTTTTTGTATAGACAAGTAGTTTAGTTATCAACAGCAGTAATATGATGAATAACAGTGTTGTTGTTGTTGTTGTTGTTCTTTGTATATGCAGTCTGTACAAAAATAAATAGATATGGAATTGTAGTTGTTTATTTTTAAAAACTAAAACATATCTGTTAAGAATATACATAAATACATACACAAACATGTATATTAAGCATTGTAATGACTATTAGTGACGTTTTTTGTTTTTTGTATAGACAAGTAGTTTAGTTAGCAACAGCAGTAATATAATGAATAACAGTGTTGTTGTTGTTCTTTGTGTATTCAGTCAGTTTGTACATACAAAAATAAATATATATGGAATTGTTGTTGTTTCTTTTTTAAAGCAAAGCCTGTTATGATTGTTTTTTTTTCATATTCAAATTTTCGTAGTTTGAAAAAAATTTAGATTTAGAAAATATGCAAGCATACGTTAAGGCGAAAATTTTATTAATTGTCGGTAATATGGTAATATGATGTCGATAAGATGGTAAGATGGTAATATGGTGAAGGGTATTAAAGATTCGGCACAGCCGAATCTTTTTTCAATTTCATTTAATAACAGCTTGCAATTTTAATTTTATTTTTTCAGCAATGAGACCGGATTTTAATACTAAAAAAAACAATATTTTTTATTTTTATTTCAATCGAAAAACAATCTTCAATGTTCAAAAAATAATAAAAATCCATAATATTTTTTTTTTTCATTACTAGTTTCATTTTTTTATCATGATCGAAAAAAAAAAATAAATATCTTTTGTGAAATTTATTATAAAAGTACAAAATTATTTTCAACTTTTTTCATCGGATGAAAAACTGTTGAATTTCATTGAATAAAAAAATATTTTTGAAACAAAAAAGTATGAATGAAAAAACAATCATTTGAAATTTTTTTCATACTGATATTTATTTCTAAAGATATTTATCGTTAAAGATATTTATTATTTTCATGATGGATATTTATATTAAAAAATAAAAATCCTTCAAATATTTTATTCAACAAATGAAAAATTATTTTTTGAACAGTAAAGATATTTATATTGATTGAAAAATAAAAATAAAAAGTTTTTGGGTGCTTGCATTTTACCTCAAAATGAGAAATATAAAAATAAGATTGTAAAAAAAAATTTTTAAAAACCAAAAAAAAAAAAAAAATTGCAAAATATGCAATAAAAATATGCATTATTAGGTAAAATATGCAAAAATATGCATTTTCAACAAAGTATGCAAAAATATGCACTAACAAATCGATGCCATTTTTTAGTAAAATGTCTGATTCGGATAGATAACATCATAAGATCATTTTTAAATGCTCCAAAAAAAAAAAAAAACATGCATTTGCATATTATTACTTATTACTTACGTTTATTCTTAAGTTTTCTTTATTATTATTTTCTTTCGTTCATTCAATAAAAAAATCTTAAAAATAATGTATATTTTTGCATGCATTTTGCAGTTATTTAATTCGTCATAGAGTCAATTGTTCTGATTTATAGAGGTGGGACTTTTTTATTTAAATTGTTATTTTAAATTTTGTGTTATTGTAATTTTTTTGTAGTTATTTATTTTCTAAAACGCATGATAATAAATTGATATTTGAATATTGTACTACGATCTCTAGTACTCGTTTCTATCTACATATTTATTATTCTCGTATTTGTTTAAGAATTATTTTATCTTTAGAGTAATATAGCGCGTGCTCTTAAATTAATAACACCTTGCAATTGATAGTTATTTGCAAACTAAATGGCAAAACAAAAATCTCTGAATAAATAATAAAACGTAAGATTTATCTGTTTGTTGCTTTAAACTTAGATATTAATGTATGTGTTGATGGTGGTTTGATTTTATTCAATCTCAATTATTTAAGGTCACGTAGTAATTTCTTTTAATTACTTCAGAGAGCAATCATATATAATAGCGCAAAATTAAGTAATAAAATTTATTAAGTCAGAAAAAAATGCACTTTGCTAATTGATGGTAGAAAATTTTATTAAATTTTTATATATGAAAAAAAAAAAAAACAAATTTACTATCGATTGTCTTCTCCATAATTTTTGAACATTTTATGAGAATCCTGTTCTTTAGAGCTGGAAGCCATATTAACGTTATAACTGTTTTATAACAGAGGACTTTGTAATTTCAGTATAGTGTTGACTTTGGAATTAATGTGGACATATTTCCTTAAATTTACTTTAGTATTCTAATAATTTTATATATTAGAACTTTAGCCCAGAGTTTATTGAAGGCGAGACATACCTTTTTAAATAACTACCTGCTGTTTATGTAGACGGATCTAAATCTGTTGAAGGAGTTAGGGAGAGTTACCGTTTATAACAAGTATATTTCCTTTAAATGTCCTATCACTGTAGTATTCTTCAAGCTAAAATCTCGGTTTACTAAATATACTCGCATATTTTTCGAATTCAAGCTGTTACATGAATGCCGAAAATCTCAAACCTGGAACTATTTCGATGAAAATATGGCCCCATTATGATAAATCTCGCTCAAAAAAAGATATAGTCGGTCAAGCCCGACCATATGATACCCTACACCATTGTGTATATCAAAATTCGGGGAGGGGTCTTTAATTAGACTTGGGGCCAATTGTGGACCGATACTTATATTAATTGTAAAATAAAATATATGAACACAGAATATTACGTTGATACTGACATTTATATGAATTTATTCACTTTTGGGTGATTCCCGAAAGAGGGCCTTATATTGGAACTATGGTTAATTATGGGCCGATCTTCGTAGTATTTGGCACAATAATTTATGTTTATATGAGAGCTATGGTCAATTATGGACCGATCTTCTTGAAATTGATACACAGATTTAGACTTATATAAAACTTACATGTGCCAAATTTCATTAAAATATTGCTTTATTTAAGGAATTTATGATCGTTAAACCATTTTCTGGGAGGAAATTTGTATGGAGGCTATGTGAAATAATGGACCGATCATAACCAATATCTTCGTGCTTTGTGCCTGGACTGTAAGCAGTGTTGCCAAAATTTTGAGGCTATGCCCACCAGATCGTATTTGAAAAACCACTAGAAACCACCTACACTTAAAATAAAATCGCCGATTTTTACCGGTAAAACATTTCTTCTCTTTAAACACGTTTAAAATTGATAGCTAATCTTTCAAAATTTTAATTTTGAGTACCTGAATACATTTCAGAGTCATCAAGTCCAAATTTGAAAACTTTTAATTTTTTACTTAGATTTTACTGTATTTGTCTGACAGAGATATATACATATATAAAGTATTTGCAGGCAAAATCAGCTTGTAATTCTAAAAAAAATGCGTTGCAAAATTATCATCATACTTCAAAACGTCAAACCGAGGGGCTTATTGTATATTTCGATTCTATTTTAAATACATTGAATTTCGAAAACGTTTTCTTTCGAATCGAATTACCCAATAATACTCCGGGGTTTGGAAGATATTTCCATACTAAAATGTAGGGTTGATTTAACATATGGAGAATAAAATCAATTGCAATATCTTTTTTATATAAAAACGGTTGATTTTATGTACAATTTCAGAGTTTCTGGTAACTTCATATTTTAAATAAATTAGTTAGTTGTAGAAGTAAAATAATTTCTTCAAAAATATGTTTTTACAATAAAAAAAGTCGCTAGAAACCGCTTACTAGAAAAATGTTGCAACCCGGAACTTCACTTAGCGGTTTTTTTATGAAAAGTGCCCGCTATGTACAACAAAATAACGCCAGATCTAGCGGAAAAACCGCCGTTTTGGCAACACTGACTGTAAGAAACCTGTATGCCAAATTTCATTAATTTTCGTTCAAAATTGCGACCTGTAGTTTGATTACAAGGTTTACAAGACTCTGATAATAATTTTTATAAAGAATTTTTACCCTCTACTTTGAAATTCGACTTATTACACAATTTCAACATTCATGTTAGGTAATTTTTCTTCATAAAATTTACAACTTAGTTCATGCAGACATATTTCTTCGAGTTAATTTTTTAATACTTCTTGATCAATGAGAGTTGTTCTTAAAAAAATATTTCCATGTTTTTTTTTTAAGAAAAACTTGGAAATGCCTTAATATTTTCCAAAAGATTTTTTTTGTAAACGTTATAGTTTTTATTTTATATTGCCTTGAAATTTGCCCATATTTTTTGCCCAAACGTTATAAAAAAGTAGCGTTATTTGTCGTATATTTACACTGTGGACCATTGCGACATTAAATTTTTCTCTATGTTCATTTTATAACAAATTGTTATTGAAATAATAAAAAGGTATATTTACTTTTTTAATAAAATAAAGTAATTAATTTAGTATTTTTTTTGTAATAATATTAATTTAAATACAGGTGGACCATTTTCATTGTGATCCACTGTACTTTTCCGAACGAGGGTAGTTGAGTTCCTTTTATTAGATTGTAATGCGTGACACATATTCCAAAAATTTATTTATTGTACTTAATTTACTAAATAAAACATTAAAAATTAAGTCAAATACAAACATAAAAATTTCTAAATAAACATTCGCTTTTTAAACATTTATTTAATTATCGATTTTGCTACATAGCACAGTGGGGCAGAATCGAAATTTTTTGGATCGGCTGGTTGGATTTGCATGAAATGTTAAGTTTGGAAGGGGGACCGAACAGACCCCTTAGTGGCGGAGCTAAAGGGGTTCAAAGTTGGGTACCTCTGACATACAAATTTTTTTTTAATCGCTTGCCAAATTTTTGTTTCTCAATTTTTCGGCCAAAAAAAACGCAAAAAGTCGTAATTTTTGTAATTTTCAAATTCAAAATCGTTTTTTTTTGGACTCGGTAAAGATATCGATTTCAAATTTTTTTTATTCAATAGATAATTTTGTTCTTTAATTAGCGAATGAAAAAACAAATGAAATCGCTCAGAAGCATTAGGCTATATATGAAAAAAACTGGACCAAGAACATGCAAAATTGAGGTACTTAAAAATGCAAATAACTCAAAAACTATAAGAGATAAATAGGACATGCAAGCATGGTTTTTTATAGGACTTATCAGTGCCTACAGTAATGTGTAAAAATATTTGAAATTGGACGAGAAACAAAAATTTGGCAAGCGATTAAAAAATTTGTATGTCAGAGGTACCCAACTTTGAGCCCCTTTAGCTCCGCCCCTGAGGGGTCGGCCCTTTCCAAACTTAACATTGCACACTCCTCTGCTAAGCATACACCAAATTTCATGCAAATCCAACCAACCGATTAGAAGTTACAGATTTATTTCCAAAAAATTTCGATTCTGCCCCACTGTGCATAGTTACATGCCTCTACCTATAAAACCTTATCATATATTTTCAAATGCCACTATCTAATATATTATTATTTTTTTTTTTCATTTATGTAATGCATTTCTTGCATTTCCGTACAGACAGTTGATAAAAATAATAATTTAAATTGATTGTTGTAAACTGGTTAATTAAATAACTGTGTCTGCACTAAATTGCATTTAAGTTACTTTGATTTATTGTACGACAAATTGTTCTACAACAAATAAACTTAAAACCCTTTAACAAATATGGAATCCCCAAACGACCTTGTACTTTGTGCGTTACTAAGAAAAAAAATTAAAAGCTTCTTCAGATTTGTTATCGATAATATAAAAATAGCCGTTAAATGTTTAATTTAAAATATTATTTAAGTATTTAGTCCGTATCCCACACACTAAACGTAACTACTTCAATTTATTTAATCAACATCTTTATCATCGCCGCCACCTCCTTCATTATTATATTATTATGAATAGGTCTATAAAACAAACACTTTGAAAACCGATAAGTGCGAATAGAGAGTATTTGGAATAAATTAAAAAAAAAATACTATTATTTAAGTTTTTGTATTCTTTTTATTTACTTTCTGTTTATTTCCGCCAACAAAGTTAAGTGGTGAAGTGGAAAATGTATGATAAAATTAATATATTTCGTTGCTGTATTTACGAAGAGCTGTTTTTTTATTTTATTTTACAACTGTTTGTATATCGAATACATACAACAGATGGAAATCATAATTTTTTATTTCAAAAAAGTCGAAAATTATTTTTATAATAAAAATTCAACAGTACTTTGAAAGCAACTTTTATGACAACATTTCTATTTTATAAATACATCGCCTATGTGATGGAAATCGTTCGATTGTTATTTCACAAGCGATTTGAAAATCGCCAAATTTATTTTAGCATGTGCTGTAGTTCACGCATTTTACTTGTTCGGTTACTCTCAATTTCATCAGCTCTTACTAGACCCCTGCATAAGATGATTTGAAAAGCAAATCCACTTGAATTTCAAGTGTGTGTTTCGTAGCCAACATATACAAAAGCAACAATAAATACAGTTCGTACTGTTCGCTGCCCGAAGCAAAGCAAGTGCGTAGTGTGTATGAGCGACTGCAAATCCATACGTTGAAAGCATTTGTCGTGGTGAAGTGGTGTGGCAAAAAAAAAAAAAAGCAAAGCATACAAGACGTTGAGAAATGATTTAAATCATCTAAGTGGTCTTAACCCTGCAAACATTTTCTATTGCGGAAGTGGCTAAAAAGAGTCTTCCAGAAGTTGAAACTCATCGCCACGACTATTGCCAAAGTATCATTAAAATCATCTTCCGTCGGGAAGAACTGTTCCTCGTGGAAGTGTCTTCCAGACGACTCGAAGAAGACATTTCTGGAAGTGTCGAAGATGACTCTTCTGGACGTCACCCGGAAGATGATCACAGAAGTGTCGACTTAGTCTCTTCTAGAAGATGATTTTGCATTTTTTTATTTCTGTATTTATAATTAAAATTATTTTTTTTTTATATTTCATAATCATCTTTATTTCACAATTATCTACATATAAAACTACAAAATAAATAATTCACATAAAAATTGATTCTACATCTAATAATTAAATCTTCATTAGAAATTTCTGGTCAAATCCGGTACCTTTAAAAGAAGAAAAGAAGATTAATAATAATTTTTATAGTTAAATTGTATTTAGATTACCTTTTATACAAAGAATGCGGCAAGACACTTTTACAGGCAAAGTTTTGGACTTCTTTAAATATGCAAATACTTGTTTGTTTGATTAAACTTTTCCTAAGATTAATATAAATTGTGAGTAAAATCCGATATTACTAAATAAAAATTTAAGAAGATTTACTTACCTTTTAAACATTTTCTTTGTTAATAATTTCCAAATTATTAACAATCAAAAACACTTATGTAATTAACAGGAACATTTTTCTTTTTATGTTTATTATTGCTGCCAAACTGTACCAAAGTTAAATTGTTACTGAAAACATGATTCTACCTGCTTCTTTATTGTGTTCTTTTTTTTTTTCATAAAAAAACTGACAATCTTCCCAACACACGTCAAGAAGATTATTGCGCAATAGTAATGTATTTTGTTTTTTTTTAAATTCGAATTATCATCTTATTATCTTCCAGAAGTGACTTCAAAGTATACTTTTGGAAGATCAAAGGACGATAGTAATGTATTTTGTTTTTGTGAATTTCGAACACACTTCTGACAATCATCTGGAAGTCACTAAGAAGTGACGTCTGCACGATTAATGCGCAATAGCAATGTATTTTGTTGTTGTAAATATTAAATATTGTAAGTATTAAATTTTAAAGTAATTAAAATCCAAAGCCTTCCAAATTTTGGATTTAATTTTACCTGTGACATTTTTTTTAACAGACACTCGAACGATAATAAAAAATGAAATTGAAAAAAGATTCGGCTGTGCCGAATCTTTGATACCCTTCACCATATTACCATCTTATCGACATCACATTACCATATTACCGACAATTAATAAAATTTTCGCCTTAACGTATGCTTGCATATTTTCTAAATCTAAATTTTTTTCAAACTACGAAAATTTGAATATGAAAAAAAAAAAAAACAATCATAACAGGCTTTGCTTTTAAAAAAGAAACAACAACAATTCCATATATATTTATTTTTGTATGTACAAACTGACTGAATACACAAAGAACAACAACAACACTGTTATTCATTATATTACTGCTGTTGCTAACTAAACTACTTGTCTATACAAAAAACAAAAAACGTCACTAATAGTCATTACAATGCTTAATATACATGTTTGTGTATGTATTTATGTATATTCTTAACAGATATGTTTTAGTTTTTAAAAATAAACAACTACAATTCCATATCTATTTATTTTTGTACAGACTGCATATACAAAGAACAACAACAACAACACTGTTATTCATCATATTACTGCTGTTGCTAACTAAACTACTTGTCTATACAAAAAACAAAAAACGTCACTAATAGTCATTACAATGCTTAATATACATGTTTGTGTATGTATTTATGTATATTCTTAACAGATATGTTTTAGTTTTTAAAAATAAACAACTACAATTCCATATCTATTTATTTTTGTACAGACTGCATATACAAAGAACAACAACAACAACAACACTGTTATTCATCATATTACTGCTGTTGATAACTAAACTACTTGTCTATACAAAAAACAAAAAACGTCACTAATAGTCATTACAATGCTTAATATACATGTTTGTTGGTGTATTTATATTCTTAACAGATTTGTTTTTGGGCCATAACTCTGTTGATTATGAACGAATTTGGTTTATTAAAAAAACCGAAATTTTATAAAAATATTTATGACTGATCTATATAAAAATAAAAATCTATAGCTTGAACAAGGGCTTCAAAAATAAAAAATTCGTTTTCCCCGATATCTCAGTTATTACTGAACCGATTTATTTAATTTTTTCAGAACAAAAATTCAGAAAATAATTTTCGAGCCCCCTTTAAAAATTCGAAGTCCCTGGTATATGCAGAGGCTTCAGAAACTAAAAAACCGGTTCTAAAAACCGGTTTTTAAAGCATATCTCCACCATTTATAAACCGATCTTCCTGATTCAAAAAACTGAAATTTTATAAAAATATTTGTGACCGATCTGTATAAAAATAAAAATCTATAGCTTAAACTAAGGCTTCAAAAAATAAAAAATGCGTTTTGTCCGATATCTCAGTTATTACTGAACCGATTTATTTCATTTTTTCAGAACAAAAATTCAGAAAAAAATGTCCGAGAATTCTTTGTAAAAACGAAGTCCGTAGTGTATACAGAGGCTTCAGAAACTGGAAAACCGGTTCAAAAAACCGGTTTTTTGAACATATCTCCGCATTGTATGAACCTATCTTGCTGAATTCCAATAGCAAAATTCTCGAAAGCATTTCCGATCGTTTGACATACATATTATATATGTCAGTTATCGGTGGGCTTCATAAACGCCATTTCAACCGACACACGGACGGACGGACGGACGGACGGACATGGTCCAATCGTCATCGCTTCTTACAAGGATTCCGAAAATATAAACTTTTTTGCTCTCCGACGAAAATTGTGGAAATTACAAACGGAATGACAAACTTATATATACCCTTTACACCTGTGGTGAAGGGTATAATGAATAAATTAATTTTGGGATGTCCAATTCGTATATATACAGACAATTAGTAATATATTTAATATTTTTAATTATTTTGATCATAAATCACACCAAACGTTATATGGGAGGGGGCGGTAAAGTGGGCGGACCACGCCCATTTTTTGTTTCCGAGTTTACATTGGTCCTTGAACTATTTGAACACAATTTCGTTGATTTTCACCTTATATGGGAGGTGGGCGGTAAAGTGGGCGGACCACGCCCATTTTTGGTTTCAGAGTTTATACATACAAAATTTCGTTGTCGTACATGCCTTTGTTGAAGAAATATCAGCAGAAAAGTATGAAACGGACACCCTGTGTTTCTAGTTTTTAGCCCATAACTTTTTTGTTTATTAACCGATTTTGCCCATTTTCAATCCCAAACAAACCTTATATAAGACAAATATTCGATCCCTATCCTCGTTCGATCCCTATCCTGCTTTCAACAGACGGACGGACATAGCTAGATCGACTCAGAATCTAACCAGGACCCAGAAAATATATACTTTGTGGGGTCTTAGATGATTCCTTCGACATGTTACACACGGAATGACAAAATCAATATACCCCCCATCATTTTGATGGTGGGTATAAAAATATAGAAATAGTATAACATTTCTTTTCTATGTCCAGTTCACTTCAATCAAGCTCTTTTGAACTTAAAAAAGTAATTGCCACAATTTCAAAATTTTAGATCATATTTTTACTAAAACTTAAAAAATATGTTTATAATCTATTAAATTTGTATGTAAAATTTTATAATTAAATAATTGATCTCCTCAGGGTTGAAAAAGTACATTTTATTTTTATAGTTTGTACAAAACATAACAGGCCATTTTGCACCCCTGATACATACTATTACTCCCTTCATTTGTATTCGTAAATATGAATCTATATATCGAATAAATACTTAGTAGTACGCGAATACGAGTATCATATCGATCAATGTTTTTAGATACTTATTTAGGTGTTATAATATTTACTTTTCTTTATTCCTAGTTCGTTTTTTTCTTCTTCTTAGAAGAGTGAAAAAATCATCTATTTTAATTTTTAATTTATTTGTATAAATATTTACATTTCTAATAACTAATGTGTACTTTTCGATTTTTTTTTTTTTGTATAATTTTCTCATTTATTATGTGTGACCTTGGTTTTTTTTTTTTGTGTTCAGGTGAAACATAAAATTGCAATTATTTCTGTTAGGGGGAAAAAAAGCTTATTAAGAAATCTAAAAGATGTAAATTAAAAGTAAACTTTTGTTAAACTTCAAAGATTTATTTTCTTAGAAATCCAAAACATATTATTTATCGCTGATATTGATCGCAAAAATTTTATAATATTTATTATCAGAGAGGGAGATAGAGAAACTAGATGAGCGGATTTGTCCATAATTTCATAATGATTTCTCCTTTTATTTAAGTAAAGATTTCCGTGGGGAAGAATTTGGGGATTTTTATAAAATTTGTTTCTTAGCGAAATTTTATAGACAAATTTCAGTGCATTTTTTCAATAGACTTTCTTTTTATAGAAAATATATTTTTTTATACCCTACACCACCATAGGTGGTTGGGGTATTATCTGTTTGTGTTGATGTTTGTAACGCACAGAAAAAATTATCGGACCCCCACCTTAAAGTATACCGTTCGACTCAGAATTACTTTCTGAGTCGATTTAACGATGTCCGTCCGCCTGGCTGTCTGTCCATGTAAACCTTGTGAACAAAGTACAGGTCGCAATTTTAAAGATATCTTGATATCGGTCCATTATTTCACCTAGCCCCCATACAAATGTCATCCCGGAATAGGGGTTTAACGATCATAAATGCTTTAAATATAGCAATATTTCAATGAAACTCGGTACAAAGGAGTTTTGTATAAGTGTTAATCTTTGTGCCAAATTTCATTCATTCATAGCTCCCATATAAATCCCCTCTTCCGAAAACCACTTTTACATAAATCTCATACGAATGATAGTATCAAGTTAATATTTGACACAAATAAGTTTTATATAAATAGAAACAACATTACCAAAATTTATGAGAATCGGTCCATAATTTACCATAGCTCCCATATAAAATCACTTCCGGGAATCGCCCTAAAGGGCATAAAATCATATAGATGTTAGAGTATCAATGCATTATTCTGTATTTGTATAATTTATTTTACATTGACTAAAAATGTTGGTCTACAATTAGCCACAGGTCTAATTTTTAGCTCATACAGAATGGTGTAGGGTATCATATGGTCGGTCTTGACCGATTATAGTTTCTCTCTCGTTTTTTAATAGATTTTCCTTTACAGAAAAATTTCAATAGATTTTCTTTTTATAGAAAATGTTCAATAAATTTTCTTTCCATAGAAAATTTTCAATACATTTTCGTTTTATAGAAATTTTCAATACATTTTCTTTTTACAGAAAATTTTTAATAGATTTTCTTTTTACAGAAAATTTTTAATAGATTTTCTTTTTACAGAAAATTTTTAATAAATTTTCTTTTATAGAAAATTTTTAATAGATTTTCATTTTACAGAAAATTTTCAATAGATTTTCTTTTTACAGAAAATTTTCAATAAATTTTATTTATTTTTTTTTTTATAGAAAATTGTTAATATTTTTTGTTATAGAAAATTGTCAATATTTTTTTTTTTTTATAGAAAATTTTCAATGAATTTTCTTTTTATAGATAATTTTCAATAAATTTTTTTATAGAAAATTTTTCTTTTCATAGAAAATTTACGACAAATATTCTTCTTATAGAAAATTCACGATACATTTTCTTTCTATAGAAAATTTACGATAAATTTCCTTTTTATAGAATATCTACGATAAATTTCCTTTATATAGAATATTTAATATAAATATCCTTTCTATAGAGTATTTGCGATACATTATTTCTGTAGATAATAAAGATAAATTTTCTTTCTGTAGATAATTTGCGATAACTTTTCTATCTGCAGATAATTAAGGATGGCTTTCTTTTCTTCTGTAGATAATTTACAAAAACTTTTCATTTTATAGACCATAGATTTTCGATAAATTTTATTTGTATAAGAAATTTAATTTAATTTCATTTAATTTTCATTTAAATTATACTATTTAATGAACATTTTCAATAACATTTCTCTGCCAACGAAATTTACCAATAAATAATTTTTTGTTCTTTTCCGTTTCAGGTGAAAAATGTCATTCGACCACGCTACTATTCCTCGGAACTGGGTATACGTGAGAAAATCTTTATTGGTGTCATGACAACCCAAGATAACATCAATACCATGGCCACCGCCATAAATCGCACAACCGCCCATTTAGTGAACAAAATAAAATTCTTCATCAATGCCGACAATGTTAAAACCAATTACAAACTAAAGAACATTGTTGGCTTTACAGATACACGAGAAAATCTGCGACCATTCCATGTCATCAAATACATTGCAGATAATTATCTCGACGATTATGATTATTTTCTAATCATACAAGACAACGTATATGTTGATGCACGAAAACTTAAATCGATATTGTACCACATGAGCATAACATTCGATCTGTATATGGGAGCAACAGCCGAGAGTAGTTACAGTAGCTATGGCGTTAATAATAATGGCGGGCGAGAAGGTGAAAATGCTGCCGCTTTGGCTGGTAATTTAAATGGGCATCATGGTGATAATGATGCTGCTGGTGGTAATGGTGCTGCTGTTAATGATGAGTTTCGTATGTTAAGCGATCGTAATTATTGTGATTTAAATGCCGGCATTCTGTTGAGCAGTAGTGTCATACGCAAAATGCGCAACAATCTAGACTGGTGTGTTCGTAATGGCATAACAAATGTCCATAGTATTAATATTGGTCGTTGTGTTAAATATTCTAGTAATTTACCCGGTTGCCAGGAACAATTTCAGGTGAGTTTATATTTATTTGATTTATGAAAGTGATTGTTAGAAACATTATTAACAAGTCATTAACATTTAGTCGTATGATTTTTTTAGTACCTAATTACTTAATATTTTATTTTCTTTTTAATTTAGTTGTTGTTTTTAGTTTAAATATAGATAGAATCACGAATTATGTATTTTTAACCGCAGCTGAGACAAAAAAAAAAAAATATATATGTTTTTGTTTTAACCATACTCGTTTATTAAGTATCGATAGGTGGTTTTTGTTTGTTTGCCTGTGTGTATCATAAGCTTTTAACCCTTAAATGCATGAGGTCAAACTCCCGAATGGAGGCATGGGTACCCAAATGTAAAAATGCTCGTACCATTAATTTTTCAGAAAAAAATCACCAATTTTTCAGAAAATCTGTAAAATATAATTTTTTGATGTGTACCATATATGATACATTATGCATTCTATACAAATTTGAAATCAATTATTATTTGTTGGAACTATTTTCTTTATTAGATTTCATTGAAAAAATCTTTAAAACTAAGAAAAATTATGTTAAAACAAAAATGTGTGCAATTTCTTATTTATACAGTGCATAGTGCACAAAAAATTTTAATAATAACCTAAAGCGGAAGGGCAATAGTAAAGTGTATTCACGACCTCATCGGCATATAATAAAAAATATTGAAATAATATCACACTTATAATACACAATAAACCTTTAGCCCACATACAGTGCTGTGTAGAACAAAAGCAACAAAATTATAGTAAACATAAGAATAGTTTTATTTTTTAGAATATTTGGTTTACAATAAAAATAATTTTACGAAATTATAAACATATTTAAGGATTAACAAAAACACAAACATTTAAAGAACTTTAACTTTGTCTATTAAGAAAAACTCGAATAAAACACTACAATCTTCATATAGGAGTGTGCACAACAATAGGAACATATTCATATTTTGCTTCATTTTGTTCTATATTTTACACTTTCCGTAAAATTTAGAAGTTTTAATTCTATTAAATTGTTAATTGCTTTCTCTGGAATGATTTCCATTTAAAGTTTAATCCAATTCTTCAAAAGTTATAAAATATATTGTGCTTTTTAATAAACTATTAACCTAAAAACATTAAAATTTCATTAGATTTCTAAGAAAAGGACACAGTTTTTTCGCTAGAATTCAAGTACAGTCATTATTACATCTTTGAATGAAATTATAAATTGTTTCTTGTATAAAAACGGAAATACCTTTTACCTTTATTGAATAAGCTTTTCAGTGAGCAGTGCTATATTGCTTAGCCTGTAACTTCTTTAAATGCTTTCAATGGACTTTGAGTATAGTATGTATTAAACCTTAGAGACTATATAACATATCTAAGTATGTAAACAAATCCGTTTTTATAACGTGTTACCTGTTTATTTTTAATAATATCTGAACGAAGTTTTTAGCGGAAGTCCTTTTACATGCAATGAAAAGTCATAATTTTAAATTGTGCTTCCAAAATAAATTGTTTACCTTAATTAAGCAGTATTCTATAACTTGTATTATAAAACAAAGTTACTTTACACTGTTCTTATTCGAAATAAACTAAAAATTTATTGCATCGGCCTATATTGTTACAAATCATAATTTTTATTAAAAAACTATAAGTAAAAGAAACGAGAGAGAAACTATAGTCGGTCAAGACCGACCATATGATACCCTACACCATATGCCTGTGTGCAATTGTATACCAACACTTTTACTAAATGTAAAATAAATTATATAAATACAGAATAATGCATTTTAACTAACATCTATATGTTTTTGCCTTTTAGGGTGATTCCCGGAAGTGGGTTTATATGGGAGCTATGGTAAATTATGGACCGATTCTCATAAATTTTGGCAATGTTATTTCTACTTATATAAAACTTATTTGTGTTGAATATTAACTTGATATTATCATTCGTATGGGATCTAAGCACGTTAAAGTGATTTTCGGAAGAGGGGTTTATATGGGAGCTATGGTCAATTCTGGACCGATCGTGATGAAATTTAGCACAAAGATTATATAAAACTCCTTCGTACCGAGTATCATTGAAATATTGCTATTTTTACGGCATTTATGATCGTTAAACCCCTATTCCGGGAGGACATTTGTATGGGGGCTAGGTGAAATAATGGTCGGATCATAACCAATTTCAATAGGCTTCGTCCTTGTACCAAAATAATTATTTGTGCCAAATTTCATCAAAATATCTTTAAAATTGCGACCTGTACTTTGTTCACAAGGTTTACATGGACAGACAGCCAGGCGGACGGACGTACGGACGGACATCGTTAAATCGACTCAGAAAGTGATTCTGAGTCGAACGGTATACTTTAAGGTGGGGGTCCGATAATTATTTCTGTGCGTTACAAACATCAGCACAAGCGCATTATATCCCAACCACCTATGGTGGTGTAGGGTATAAAAATAACAAAAAAATATGTGTAAATAATGCTGTATTCAGATGTTTTTACTATAAAAAAATAGCAATAAATTTTAACATTTTGTGTCAATTTTTACAAATAGAACTGTTGTTGCTTTTGATATGCACACTTTCATATAGAGAACATATAATATTTTTCTCGTTTTTACGAAAAGAAAAAAAAAAATCTTCTAATACAAAATTAGTTTTGTTCTAAATTTAATACTTTAAAAAATAATTTAACATTTAGGATAACTTTATTTTGTTGCTTATGTTCTGAATAGCACTGTATATGTAAAAATTGTGTTTCAATATATAAAATATTATAATTGGTAATAATATAGCTCAATGCAATATATATTACCACACTACTAATGATTGTTATATCTATAATTTTTTCTATTGAAATTCTCTTTTGAAATTTTGTTCAAAAAGTGCTTACGACAACTATGGAAGCTTGCTGGCAACTAAAGCAAATCACAAGAAAGTTAAAATTTAATTAAGAGTACTATTGTTTGCGTTAATTTAAATTGTACTACACCTAGATGTTTTTTTTTAATTTGATGTTTATGATAACAAATCAATGGAAGTGATGTACCATATATGGTACGTTATGCATTTTAGGGTTAAAACACAAATTCATTGAACCATCATTAACCACCAAAGGTGTTTTTTTTTTATACAAAATATTTTTGTAGTTTTCTAACACTTTATTTAATGCTATGTATTTTAAATATGTAGTTGAGAGAAAAAGTAATTTCCTTAACAAAAATTGTTGATGTATATACGGTATAAACTCGATAGTCCGATTAATTGATTGCAGACCCCAATCTGTATTATCGAATTATCCAAATTATGGAGATTACCGAAAAATCCTGATTATCGACCTCCGAATATTAACAGGCAATTATCGACCTCCAAATATTAACAGACAATATTTCCAAATATTGAGTATGCTGCAAAAATCAACCATTTTTTCACAAATTCTCTTCATATTTTTTTTTTTGTTTTCGTTAGTCAATTCATAAACAAATAAAAGCCCACAAATAGTTATTCTCCATAATTTTGTTAGTTTTTCATTGCTTGTGTACAAATAAAATTTTAGTAATATACCTGTATCTCCTAAACTGCTGGAAGGATCTAATTTTATCAAAAATAAAATATGTTGTAAATTATCAAAGTCATAAAGTATAAAAAATTTATGTTTTTTTTTTACAAAAAAGTGGTCTGATTTTCACTTTTTTTCTAAAAATTTATTTTAATAACAATAAATTTTTTTTCGTAAGGCTTCAAGAATGGATAATAAAGACATTTTTATTTGATTGAGAGTTGCACACTACGTCTAGCATTGGTCGAAAATGGTGGCATTTTTAATAACATTTCAAGTTCATTGAGCTAGACGAAAAGTCACACACAATTTTTCAAACCTAAAAAAAATATTTGAATATTTGCTTCAGAAGTTTTCAATTATATTTTAGAGATATCTAATTATACTTCAGAAGTTTCTTATTACATTTCAGAAATTTCTATTTGCAAAATTCTGAATGTAGTTTAGAAATTTCCATTTGCATTTCAGAATTTTTCAAATTCTATTTAATAAATTTCCATTTGAATTTCAACATTTTCTAATTGTCTATATAGAAATTTCTAAAATATAAATAGAATGTTCTGAAATACAACTGGAAATGAAATACAATTCTGAAGAGCAGATTTTATAAAAATAGTAAAATTTTTAGAATCATATTTATTAAATGCACAAAATTAATTTATTTTTAATGTAGTATATTAGAAAGATAATGATTATTTCATGTACCATCTCAATTCAAAAATCTCATCCAAAATCGCTAAAGGGTTTTGTTATCGGACTTGATGTAGAAGTTAAAATTGTATTAAACTAGAGGTGGTCAACTTTGACACCCTGAAGCTTATGTCATATTATTACATGGTGATTACAATATGATTTTTCTGAAAGCTTGTGTCCTCGCCTACAACTCTTCCATACATTTAAATTCGATTCGTTGAGTAGTTTAGGATATACAAATTAACAAAATTTTTGCGATCGGCCCACTGTTTGGCCGTTGAAACAATTTTCTATTGGTAATTGTCTGATAATGGCGCTCGATAAATGGGCTTCAAATTAAACTATCCTTCCAAAAATTTTAGTTTTTTATTGTAGGGAGTCAAATTATTATTTTAGAAATTATTTGTACTTATACTAAAGTTAAATCCAAAGCTAAGAGTTCTTTACTTTTTCTCCCCATAAATATTTCAGTATATTTATTCGTCTATATTTGCCAATACTTAGTTGTTTTATTTTTATTGTTTATTTAATATTTATTTTAGCTTTATTTTAACAATTATTTATATTATTTAGCACAAAGTGCTAAAAGATAAATTTATTCATTTTTAAATTTTACAAAAAACTAAAGAGATCTTTATTTAAACAAATGCATCGTTTGTAACTTTTTCATGATTCATAAAATTCATATTGTTTTTGGATTTAAATTAACAGTAATTACTATGCATCACATTATTTCCGTTAATGTTTGAGTGTTTAAAATTCTCAAAAAACCAAAAAGGATGTCAAATAAATTTAAATAGTTATGTGCGCAATTTTTTGTTTCTGTTTGTTTGCCACATACAATGTTACAGTATTGAATTATGCAACTCAAAACCAAATTCAATGACAGTCATCAGACATAAAAAACGCACAATTTGTTTGACGAACACAATGTGCAAAACTAAGAACTTGTCAAACATATTTATTAAAATATGAAAAGGAAATACTGTTAATAATTTTCCCTCTTTGATTTCTGGAAAAAATGTGTTTACATTAAAAATTCAAACATAAACTTATGTTTGTTGAATACATTTCTAGAAGGAAATAACGGAAAAGTTTGAATGAAATGCTGAATTAAATAATTGGAAACATATTCACAAACTATGGTACTGTAGGGTTTCCATTCATATTTTTTTTATTAATTGCTCTTAATTAGAGAAAAAGTTTTAATGCTGAATAAAATTCACTTCTTTAAATTGTTCTTAAATTATTTGTTTATTACTTTATATTAATTTAAAATTTTTTTCGCATTGTGAATTTAATTAATAGAGTTTCTGCATGGTTGATTTCTTTTTAATTCAATTGTAAACATTTATAACTTGTTTAAAATTTAATTCGTTTCAATTAAAATGAAACTGAAGTTCAATTAAGAATACTCTCAACATTGGAAAGGCAATTTAATTAAAATAATTGAGTTTAAGTTATGAATTATGAATGCACATAAAATTTTCTAAATACAAAATCTGTTTGAAAGTTTAACTTAGTAAAGTTAGGGACAAAATAATAAAAAATTGTACACAAAATTCAAGTGAAATTTTGGGGTAATGGGTAGAAACGGAAATCGGTCAGGGTGATTATTATGTAACTAAATTTGAAAAAAAAAATCGAATTTGTGTTAATCTAATGGAAGGAGTGAAATGAACAGTTAATTTAGGAAAATTACACTACCTATACCTGGTTGTAAAAATTTTGGTAATAAAGCTGTATCTCATAAACTACGAGATAAGCTACAGGGTGCGAAATAAACAACTTCACCAAAATTTGTGTTAAAAGTAGATTTTTTTATAAGCCTGTAATTTTATTAATTAATCGGAGCAACGACACGCCAACCACCTGAAATTACTGCTCAAATGCTGGTCGGAATTTTGCCAAAATTGTGATTGCAGTTAAATATTTAATATGTATGAGTTTGAATTGGAATAAGAACACTCCTATCTCCCATATATCCTGAAATTAGAAAAACGAATTTCTGGCAAACATACTGTTCTGCATTTTATACAAATGGAAGTCGCAGAAAATTTAAACTTGGTAAATAAATTATTTTAGACACATGGTGAATATATAAAAAATGGGAGCAAGTATATTCCATTTATTCCAAAATGAAAAAAAACGCATTTACTTCTAAAATACTGCTGAAAACACTATCAAAATTTGCGATAGCCATTGAAAAAAGTTTTCTTATGGGTCATACAATATTTGATTTAATAGGAGAAAAGGCTCATCTACCTCACCCAAGCTATACCCTTTTTTTACATTAATTTAATTTCTACACTTTATATTTTTAAGCAGAAGAACAGGGAAAAATTTTGGCTTATCATGATTAAAAACTTTCGAACCGTGCAATTACAAAAAACATAAGTAGATTTTTGTATGTGGTGAAAAATTGTTTGAAATGCCACCAAAAAGAGCCCTGGTCTTACACCAAAATTGTTTTCGCGCCAAAAATCTGCTTTAATTCGAACAGCATCTCGAGAAAATATATTTGCATCCGAAATTTGTGCTCCAGTTACAATCAGAAGAATTCAGCAAATATTGCACAGTTCGGAAAACATAATTTTTACGAAAAGAATAGCATGTCCATCGTTAACAAACCATCACAAAGAGATGCGTTTCAGTTGGTCAAAAAATCACATGGATTTTGGAGAAAAATTAAAAGACGTTATATTGAGTGATGATGGTCTCGACGGTTTCCAATATTATTAGCGAGATCAACGCAAAGAAAAACTAGTTAGAATGAACAGAAATTTTGGAGGAGGTACTCTCATGATTTGGAGTGCATTTTCAACCAAAGGCACTCTTCATCTAGCGTGGATCTCAACTAGAATGAAATCGGAAACTTATTTGGAAATTAAGGAAATATCATTAATTGAGCATGGAGGAAATTTAATGGGTGAACATTTCATATTCCATCAAGACAATGCTGAAATCCATAATTCCCGTCAGATTAAGAAACGGTTTTTGTCCAAAAATATTAAAGTTTGAATTGAAGGAGGTCACATTAATTACTAATTTAAAAGAATAATAAAAAAATTGTATAATTTTTTAAGTTTTTGTTAAGTGAAATTATAATTATTTCGTACCTCATTTCCATAATTATATCTAATTTTAAATTTTAGTTTGTAATTGAATAAATGGGTGAACTTATATTTATTTCGGGTACTGTGTATATTCGAAACAATGTAGTTTAAAAATAATAAAAGTTTTAGTTTACAAGTATACTGAAGTATTGAAAAAGCAAAACTTCGACGGATTTTACTAAAAAAATAAATTTTTCAAAAGTTGTCTCAAAAACAGTTTAAAACCACCTTTTTAATTTATTAATATTTGCTTTAAATTCTTTAAATTTAGCGCTCTCTTGTAGCAACAAAAATAATAATTCCTAAAAAATTCTTTTAAAATTATATGAGTTATATGTATATTTCAATACAATTTTGAAAATATTTTTATTTTTGTGTTTGCACTGTGCGGCGAGTTTAGAGAGGATGTGCAGGATGTCCTGCAAGAGTGTGGGTTATCCGACAGGCATTTTAAAGGTTACAAAGGTTACGACAGTTATTTCCAAAGGGGTCTTTTTTATTTAAAATTTAACCTCAGTACTCATTTGATATTATATCAAACATTATTTGTTCAATTTAAAATTTGAACTGTCTTCCAAATTCATAAAATTTATTGTATAAACAGAATATCGTTTGATTTATGCTCGTATATAATTTTTTTTTTTTTTATTTATTCACTACTTAAAATGAGCAATTTGTAAAAATTTTTATGAGTACATACAGCTCAGTCATTTTCAGATGTTCTTCTTAAATAATTTATTACTTTGATTCCAGTACAAAAATTTGTTGATACATAACTTCAAAATAATTGTCCCAAAAACAATGTCTGTATCATAATCAAAATCATTATACATGGGATATAATTTGAATAATTTATAGGTCACTGAACGGTAAAAGCCACATACAAAATTCAGGGTCATTTTAGATAGTTTTTTGTTATACTTATAGTTTTTTTTTTTTTTTGTTGGTAGCAATGAACTTCAAAGTGTGTTAATTAAAACAAAAAAAAAAAAAAAATATTATAATTTGAATTGGATAATACTCTTATTACAATATTAAACAATGAAAAGAAAAACCAACAATATTCAATAGATTGGGCAATAAAGAAAAACCAAAAAAAAAAAAAATAAATAAATAAATAAAACGCACACAATTAAATTAACACTTACATATACAAAAATGATACTAAATTACATTTTATACATTAAGTTTATCTACTTCATTCTAAATTTTACATAATAATGCTATATTATTAAATGAAAAAATAAACAAAATTTTTAAAAATTTATGAACTCAAATCATTTAAGTGGGAATGTGAAAAATAGGGGGCAGATCATTCGTAAAACTTTTTTAATACACATTTTTTTATTAAATACTTTTTATTTAAATTGTTAATTTGCAAAAAAAAAAAAAAAAAAAATCATCGACTTTTTGTTTAAACTGTTGTTTACTTTTAGTTTTGATTTACTAGCTCTTTGAAGAAAACTACCAAAAATATTAATTAATTTTCTTGTTCTTGTTGAACATTTTTTTTTTTTTTTGGTCAATGTTAAAATAAAATGTTTGTTTATATTTGTTATTAATTCAATTGAATTTGAGTACATAAAATAGCAAAAAAGATCATGATCGACAACAGATTTTTTTCTTATATGTATTATAATAAAATCAGGTGAGTGGATGTTGAGCGAACTGCCAACGGTTAACCAACTGACCGACCGATGAACAAATAAACTTTACTTTTTCTTATAAGAAATGCTGACGCAATTGTTATTTTCTTCTTTAATTTTATTTTGTAGATATCAAGAAGAAAAAAGCAA